>CM065593.1:270084662-270684662 GCA_033119425.1 Bufotes viridis | reverse complement strand
CTATATCTATTATACACACAGCTCTGCACTATATGTATTATACACACAGCTCTGCACTATATCTATTATACACACAGCTCTGCACTATATGTATTATACACACAGCTCTGCACTATATGTATTATACACACAGCTCTGCACTATATGCTTTATACACACAGCTCTGCACTATATGTATTATACATACAGCTCTGCACTATATCTATTATACACACAGCTCTGCACTATATCTATTATACACACAGCTCTGCACTATATGTATTATACACACAGCTCTGCACTATATGTATTATACACACAGCTCTGCACTATATGTATTATACACACAGCTCTGCACTATATGCATTATACACACAGCCCTGCACTATATCTATTATACACACAGCTCTGCACTATATCTATTATACACACAGCTCTGCACTGTATGTATTATACACACAGCTCTGCACTATATCTATTATACACACAGCTCTGCACTATATGTATTATACACACAGCTCTGCACTATATATATTATACACACAGCTCTGCACTATATGTATTATACATACAGCTCTGCACTATATCTATTATACACACAGCTCTGCACTATATGCTATTATACACACAGCTCTGCACTATATGTATTATACACACAGCTCTGCACTATATACATTATACACACAGCCCTGCACTATATGTATTATACACACAGCTCTGCACTATATGGATTATACACACTGCCCTGCACTATACACATCATACACACTGCTCTGCACGATATGTATTATACACACACAGCTCTGCACTATATATATTATACACACAGCTCTGCACTATATGCTTTATACACACAGCTCTGCACTATATGTATTATACACACAGCTCTGCACTATATGTATTATACACACAGCTCTGCACTATATGTATTATACACACAGCTCTGCACTATATGCTATTATACACACAGCTCTGCACTATATGTATTATACACACAGCTCTGCACTATATGTATTATACACACAGCTCTGCACTATATGCTATTATACACACAGCTCTGCACTATATGTATTATACACACAGCTCTGCACTATATGCTATTATACACACAGCTCTGCACTATATGTATTATACACACAGCTCTGCACTATATGCATTATACACACAGCTCTGCACTATATGTATTATACACATAGCTCTGCACTATATGTATTATACACACAGCTCTGCACTATATGTATTATACACACAGCTCTGCACTATATCTATTATACACACAGCTCTGCACTATATGGTATTATACACACAGCTCTGCACTATACATATTATACACACTAGCCTGCACTATATGTACTATACACAGCTCTGCACTATATATATTATACACTACAGCCTGCACTATATGTATTATACACACAGCCTCCTGCACTATATGGATTATACACATACTGCCTGCACTATATACATCATACACACTGCTCTGCACTATATGCTATTATACACATACAGCTCTGCACTATATGTATTATACACACAGCTCTGCACTATATGTTTATACACACAGCGCCCTGCACTATAGTGTATTATACAACAGCCCTGCACTATATATATGCATATCACATACAGCTCTGCAATCCAGTATGTGACTATACACACAGCTCCGCACTATATGCATTATACACACTGCCTGCACCATACACATCATATGCTGAACACTGCCTGCACTATATGCTATATGGTACATAGCAGCTCTGCACTATATTATTATACACACAGGCCTGCGGCACATATATGTGCAATATGTTACACACAGCCTCCACTATATGCGTTATATACACAGCAGTCTGCACACATATATGATTATACACAGCAGCCTGCACTATATGGTATAGTACATACAGCTCTGCAGCTATATGCATATATGTACATACTGCTCTGCACTATACACTATCATACACAGCTCTGCACCATACACATACACTAACAGCTCTGCACTGTATGCTTTGATACATTACAGCTCTGCACTATATGTAGCTATACACACAGCCCCGCAGCATGTGCATTATACACACCGCCCTGCACTATACACATATACGCTAACAGCTCTGCACTGTATGCTTATACATATAGCCTGGCACTATCGATATATGCACAGCACAGCCTGCACTATATGTATTATACACACAAGCCTGCAGTATATATATTCTAATACAGCCTTCGCACCATATATATTATACACACATGCTTCCGCATATACTATACACACACAGCTCTGCACTATAGCTTTATATCACACAGCCTCTGCGACCATATAGATAATGATAGCACAGCTTACACTATATGCATTATACACACAGCTCTGCATTATATGTATTATACACACAGCTCTGCACTATATGTATTATACACACAGCTCTGCACTATATGCTTTATACACAGCACTGCACTGTTTGGAGTATACACACAAAGGTTCCTACTCTATGCTTTGTACATATGCAGCCCTGCTATAGATGCTTTATACACAATATATGTTGTACACAACACATAGCTTTACCCTGTGCACCTGTGTGTGTGTGTGTGTTATATATATTGTGCAGAGCTGTGTGTGTAATATATATAGTGCAGAGCTGTGTGTACAGTACAGGACAGTATTTGTGTTTAAAGCTTATAGTGCAGAGCTGTGTGTATAATACATATAGTGCAGAGCTGTGTGTATAATACATATAGTGCAGAGCTGTGTGTATAATACATATAGTGCAGAGCTGTGTGTATAATACATATAGTGCAGAGCTGTGTGTATAATACATATAGTGCAGAGCTGTGTGTATAATACATATAGTGCAGAGCTGTGTGTATAATAGATATAGTGTAGAACTGTGTGTATAATACATATAGTGTAGAGCTGTGTGTATAAAGCATATAGTGCAGAGCTGTGTGTGTATAATATATATAGTGCAGAGCTGTGTGTATAATATATATAGTGCAGAGCTGTGTGTATAATATATATAGTGCAGAGCTGTGTGTATAATATATATAGTGCAGAGCTGTATGTATAAAGCATACAGTGCAGAGCTGTGTGTATAATACATATAGTGCAGAGCTGTGTGTATAATATATATAGTGCAGAGCTGTGTGTATAATATATATAGTGCAGAGCTGTGTGTATAATATATATAGTGCAGAGCTGTGTGTATAATACATATAGTGTAGAACTGTGTGTATAAAGCATATAGTGCAGAGCTGTATGTATAATATATATAGTGCAGAGCTGTGTGTATAATAGATATAGTGCAGAGCTGTGTGTATAATATATATAGTGCAGAGCTGTGTGTATAATAGATATAGTGCAGAGCTGTGTGTATAATACATATAGTGCAGAGCTGTGTGTATAATACATATAGTGCAGAGCTGTGTGTATAAAGTATACAGTGCAGAGCTGTGTGTATAATACATATATTGCAGAGCTGTGTGTATATATAGCATACAGTGCAGAGCTGTGAGTGTATTGTATATAGTGCAGAGCTGTGTGTATAATACATATAGTGCAGAGCTGTGTGTATATACATATAGTGCAGAGCTGTGTGTATAATAGTATATAGTGCAGAGCTGTGTGTATAATACATATAGTGCAGAGCTGTGTGTATAATAGATATAGTGCAGAGCTGTGTGTATAATACATATATTGCAGAGCTGTGTGTATAATAGCATACAGTGCAGAGCTGTGTGTATAATGTATACAGTGCAGAGCTGTGTGTATAATGTGATATAGTGCAGAGCTGTGTGTATAATACATATAGTGCAGAGCTGTGTGTATAATACATATAGTGCAGAGCTGTGTGTATAATACATACAGTGCAGAGCTGTGTGTATAATGCATATATTGCAGAGCTTTGTATATAAAGCATACAGTGCAGAGCTATGAGTGTATTGTATATAGTGCAGAGCTGTGTGTATAATACATATAGTGCAGAGCTGTGTGTATAAAGTATACAGTGCAGAGCTGTGTGTATAATGCATATATTGCAGAGCTGTGTATATAAAGCATACAGTGCAGAGCTGTGTGTATAATGCATATATTGCAGAACTGTGTAAATAAAGCATACAGTGCAGAGCTGTGTGTATAATGCATATATTGCAGAGCTGTGTATATAAAGCATACAGTGCAGAGCTGTGTGTATAATGCATATATTGCAGAGCTGTGTATATAAAGCATACAGTGCCTGTCTCTGTGTAATGCATATATTGCAGAGCTGTGTATATAAAGCATACAGTGCAAAGCTATGAGTGTATTGTGTATAGTGCAGAGCTGTGTGTATAATGCATATATTGCAGAGCTGTGTATATAAAGCATACAGTGCAGAGCTATGAGTGTATTGTATATAGTGCAGAGCTGTGTGTATAATACATATAGTGCAGAGCTGTGTGTATGCAGTGCAGAGCTGTGTGTATAAAGTATATAGTGCAGAGCTGTGTGTATAATGCATATATTGCAGAGCTGTGTATATAAAGCATACAGTGCAGAGCTGTGTGTATAATGCATATATTGCAGAGCTGTGTATATAAAGCATACAGTGCAGAGCTATGAGTGTATTGTATATAGTGCAGAGCTGTGTGTATAATACATATAGTGCAGAGCTGTGTGTATAAAGTATACAGTGCAGAGCTGTGTGTATAATGCATATATTGCAGAGCTGTGTATATAAAGCATACAGTGCAGAGCTGTGTGTATAATGCATATATTGCAGAGCTGTGCTGTGTATATAAAGCATACAGTGCAGAGCTATGAGTGTATTGTATATAGTGCAGAGCTGTGTGTATAATACATATAGTGCAGAGCTGTGTGTATAAAGTATACAGTGCAGAGCTGTGTGTATAATGCATATAGTGCAGAGCTGTGTGCATAATGCATATATTGCAGAGCTGTGTATATAAAGCATACAGTGCAGAGCTGTGTGTATAATGCATATATTGCAGAGCTGTGTATATAAAGCATACAGTACAGAGCTGTGTGTATAATACATATATTGCAGAGCTGTGTATATAAAGCATACAGTGCAGAGCTGTGAGTGTAATGTGTACAGTGCAGAGCTGTGTGTATAATGTGTATAGTGCAAAGCTGTGATCATAAAGCATATAGTGCAGAGATGTGTATATAAAGCTTAGAGTGCAGAGCTGTGTGTGTATAATGCACATAGATATAGGAGGCAGCAGAGCTGTGTTACTTTGGAGGCTCATGAAAACAGTTGTACATAACCAAGATTACATAAAACTCCTCCAGGACCAGGGCTCCGACTCCTCCCTTACATGTGACTGATCACATGATTATGACATCATCAAAGGTCCTTCATCTTCCTAGGATCTGTCCTCTACATTCACCTAAGCAGACCGGGGAGCAGTGTGAGTGTATGACGGAGTGCACACTGCAGCAGTACATAGTGCTGGTGTTAGTGAGGCTCTTTACTCTTTATGCGTGTCAATCTTAGCTCTGGTTCATAATTTAACCTGGATTATGTGATGGTAGAAGCTAGGAGGTGTGACATCACCGGTCACATGGCCGTAGGCTGTGTAAGTAAAGTGCCTAAGTGCGTCCTTTGCCCCGATTACATTCAGGGTACTTTCACACTTGCATTGTTTAATTCCCACAGACAGTTCTGTTTCCTGAGCTGCCTGCCTGATCATGCAAACGCATGTCATTTTTTCTGACTGATCAGGTCTGACAAATGCCTGATCAGTAAAAAAAAATGTATTTCAATACCGGATCCGGTTTTCCGTTGTCATCCAGCAAAACGGATCCGATATTTTTTTTTCCTCACATTTTTAAAGGTCTGCACATTCGCATATCGGAATGCTGGATCAGTCATTGTGGTATTTTTAATAAGGCAGTTATTCATGTCAATGGAAATGAATGCCGGTGTACCATGAAAAAGCATTAACTTATGAAGAAACATTAAGCAGCTGATTTCAGGGGGCGTGTCGCTCTGCTCTCGGCTCAGATTGGCTCACATTCAGGGGGTGTGTTCTATGCGGCGCTCGGCTCGGCTCAGCTCAGTAGCAGAAGCAGGTCTGAAGCCCGCACGGCACGGGGGGTTTATGAGGAGGCACGGGGGTTTAGGAGGCAGGGATGTATGAATAAACCTGTGAGCCCCCCCAATGTTGCACAGAAAACCGCAGGTCTGAATTGACCTGCGGTTCTCTGCGCAACATGGGGGCTCACAGGTTTATTCATACATCCCTGCCTCTTAAACCCCCGTGCCTCCTCATAAACCCCCCCCGTGCTGCGCGGGCTTCAGACCTGCTTCTGCTACTGAGCTGAGCCGAGCGCCGCATAGAACACACCCCCTGAATGTGAGCCAATCTGAGCCGAGAGCAGAGCGACACGCCCCCTGAAATCAGCTGCTTAATGTTTCTTCATGACTTAATGCTTTTTCATGGTACACCGGATCCGGCATGTGTTACGGAATTTTGGCCTGAGATAATACCGTAGCATGCTGCGGTATTATCTCCGGCCAAAACGCCGTTTAGTGACTGAACTGAAGACATCCTGATGCATCCTGAACGGATTTCTCTCCATTCAGAATGCATTGGGATATAACTGAAGCGCTTTTTTCCGGTATTGAGCCCCAAGGACGGAACTCAATGCTGGAAAAGTTTAACGCTAGTGTGAAAGTACCCTTACACCGCCTCGATTATCGGGCAGATTATTGGGGGCGAACGTTCATACAAGCGCTCATTCCTGATAATTGGGCGGTGTAAATGTGCCGCAGATCACTTGATGAGCGAGCGAAACGCTTGTTCAGTGGGTGAAACCATCTTTCATGAGGACGATTCAATCATCATTTCTGCTCACACAGCACAATCTGTTCCCAGAAACGATGATTTTGTAGGAAGACGAGCAGTAGCGGTAGCCATCAGTGGAGGTGATCGCAGCTTGTAAATATAGCGCTCACCTCATCTGATGCATTTGTCGAAAATTGCCGCCTCCATCAGGCTATGCGTAAATCCAGCAATAGGGTTAGAGTTACTCACTCTATTCTATCCTGTAAAATATGTATATAACTTTGTAAGGCCTCTTTCACACTTGCGTTCTGAGGATCCGGCAGGCACCTGTGTCCCGCCGGATCCGTCAGAACGCAAGTCGCCTGAAAGCATTTGAAGACTGATCAGGATCCCGATAAGTCTTCAAAATGCTTTCAGGTTACCATGGCAGCCAGGACGCTACTGAAGTCCCGGCTGCCATCGTAAGTACTCCGCAGCAGTGTACTTAGCTGCGCTGCGGCCGCCAGGTGTATAGATCAATGCGCCGCCCGGACCTGTGACGTCAAGAAGGAGCGCCCCAGGGCCGCAGCGCAGGTAAGTACACTGCTGCGGAGTACTTACCATGGCAGCCCGGACTTCAGTAGCGTCCTGGCTGCCATGGTAACAGATCGGAGCCGCAGCATTACACTGGGGCCCGATCTGAACTGCTGCTGCACTTGCACAGAGCTAAACGTCATATCCGGCGATGTGCGAAGCGACGTTTAGCTTAATTCCGGATCCAGATTAATGCACTTCAATGGGCATTAATTCCGGATCCGGGGTTACGGCAAGTCTTCCGGATTTTAGGACGGAGACAAATCCGCATCATGCTGCAGTCTTGTCAACGTCCAAAAAACGTTCACATACTGAATGGAAGACATCCTGATTAGAGATGAGCGAACTTCAAAAATTAGTTCGGCGTTCGGGTTGGGGTAATCGCCGCATCCCGTTATGGATTCCACTACCGCGGACTATCCCGGCATATGGAATCCATAAGGGGCGGCTTCCACGTACCCGAACTTTGGAAAAGCCAAAGGACCTGGGGTGACGTCACCGTCATGTGATCAGTGCAGGGGGCGTGGCTCAGCACTGGATTTGTGAGCCACTGAGGATACTTGGTGCATCTTGTGACTGCCTAGTCTAAGTTTATTCTCTCCATTAGACAGCATTGCTATCTACATTCAGATACATAGCTAGTCCTGCTGTCAGCTGAAAAGTGGATAAGATTATATCCGGTGTAGACCATGCTCTGTAGCTAAACTATCCGGACTGCAGAATAATACATGGTTGGAAAGTAGTACAGAGCTTTGTGCGTGTTTGTTTCTCAGAGATTTACCTAGACAGGGTTCCGTTCTATTCGCTTCATAACTCGGAGCAGGACGAGGTCTGTCACAGCTTGCAGTCTCTAAATGTAAACCGATATAGTGATTGATACTTGTAGCTATTTTTTGCATAAATCAATAATACAAGCAAATTTATTAAACTGTATAATATATCTTATCAAACAAAAATAACTCTTTATATAGAAGTCCATTTTTCTGTCCTCTCCATATGCCTCTTGTACTGGTTGTTTACCGTCCATTCATTGCTGAAATCCACCTGGAGTCAGGAGATGGATTATTAGCTCTCTAAGGCAGGCATGCTCAACCTGCGGCCCTCCAGCTGTTGTAAAACTAGAACTCCCACAATGCCCTGCTGTAGGCTGATAGCTGTAGGCTGTTCGGGCATGTTGGGAGTTGTAGTTCTTCAACAGCTGGAGGGCCGCAGGTTGGGCATGCCTGCTCTAAGGGATCAGGTTAAATGCTGCCTGTAGAAGTATATGGAGAAGGGGAGGAGAAAACAACTGCCGAGTGAGACAGACGCACAGAGATGCTGCTGCTGGCTCTAGTAGCTTTTCTATCTGACCACAATGCTGGATTCACAGCAACACTGATCAGTACTGTTTGCTCCAGAATCCAGATAGACAATGGGACAGGATCTCCTGTGTGTGTGCAGTGTATGGGCGACATCATAGCAGCTCAGGAAAAACTGACAATTCAAGATGGATACTGCAGAGAAGAAATTGGATGAAAAATGCGGTATACAAGTCATATATTGACCGCTAATTCTCATGTACAAAGAGGACAGCTTAGGCTACTTTCACACTTGCGGTGTGAGGATCCGGCAGGTAGTTCCGTCGCTGGAGCTACCCGAAGGAGACGTCATACCGCATGACAACTGAAAGCATTTGGAGACTGATCCGGATGCGTCTCACAAATGCAAGTGCGGATCCGTCTCTCTGTTTTTAGACGGAGAGACGGATCCATCTTGATTTTTTTCACAGTTTTACAGGTCTACGCATACGCAGACCGGAAGGACGGTTCCGGTATTTGCGGTATTTGTAATGCTGGATCTGGCACTTATACAAGTCACTGGGAATTAATGCCGGATCCGGCATTCCGTCATGTGTTCCGGGATTTTAGACGGAGATAATAGCATGCTGCGATATTTTCCCCGTCTAAAAAACGTTTAGATACTGAACTGAAGACATCCTGATGCATACTGCATCAGCTCACATGGAGGAGACAGCTCACATGGAGGAGATCGGGTGCAGCACTTGGCAAACAGTGAAAGGGCGCAGCACTTGGCGGCTTTACTGAAGGGTACTGTGAGTGCTGCCCGCCCGTTCTCCCGTCCGTCCTCTCGCCCGTTCTCCCATTGTTTTATGGCAGCTCAGGAGCAGTTAGTGAGAGCTCCTGAGCTGCATTAAGTTACACATTTGGGCCACATTCGTTTTATAAGACGCACTTACTTTTCCCTCCCCTTTGGAGGGAAAAAAATTGCGTCTTATAAAGCGAAAAATACGGTAGTTCCCATAGGGAACTATAACTTACAATCATCTGATTGCAATTTTCATACATTCCAATGCATGCTAAGCTTCCTCTCTGAAAATCAGAACATAACGGACCTATTATATGTCAGTGGGGAAAATGGATCCGTCTAATGGATCGTAGCAGGTCCGTCACATCAGTCAGTGATTCTGTTAAAATTAAAAGCTATGGGGAATGTAAGTCATTAAAATTAAAGGTGTTAAAGGCTGAGTTCCAACATAGCGGTCACTGGGGTTTACCTGCAAAACTGCACGGTCATTAACAGTCAGTTTGAAAATTGCACAGATTTGTGGTAGAACCACATGTCTGCACGGATTTTGCTTGTAAGTTATGAGCAGAGGCCGTGGAAAAAAAACTAAAGGTCACCCCATCTTTTTAGATGAGTCCAAATTGGCAGAAGGTGGGGCAACACATGTTGGCAGGGACAACAGGAGTAGGTGGGGCCAGCAATACCATAGTGCAGCAGAAAATACCGCCCCTGCAGAACTAAATACCACAGTGCAGCATATAATACTGCCCTATCACCATACTCAAGTTGATACAGTTGAATTCAGGTGGGCACCTGCGGCCTCTGACCAGGTAGATAAGTACATGATGCTTCTAGCATCCGATCGTTATGTACCCAGCTGCAGCCACAAGGAGTGCTTGGGCGGCCGGCATCGGCCCACCAGGGATATTTCCCTGTAGGGTCTCTGCCCAGTCCGCCCCCATCAGACAGGTGTTCAAAGTGCTGACTGAGGATTCCGATTATCTGTGATGAAGGCTTTTCTGCATGTTTGATTATAACCCAAATTTAATTTTCACTAATTGAGATTTATTTCTTTTACAGAAAATCTTCCCTGATCTCATCTCGGATTTTCTGTAACCGAACCTTGCAGCATTTAAAAAAAAGAAATGGCAGCTTCAAGCCGGGCCCAAGTGTTGAATCTTTACAAGGTCTTGTTAAGAGAAAGCCAGAAATTCAATACTTACAACTACAGGTAAATATGAACAACGAGTCAAGAGACTCTTCAGTTTGGAGCCCCTTTAAATGTTAAGGAAGTGCTTCTTGAGCGATTCCCTGATGTTATTTTGTTGGCAGCACATACTAGGGATCGGCTAATAATGCATTTTCTTCATACATGTTGTCTGTAAGTTGTATAGGTTTGTGCTTCTACTCATTTCTATGGTACGTTTTCTATTCTGTAGCAGGAATTTCCATGCACACATTTTTCCGCATCATTGAAGGTGTCAACCATAGGTTAAATGAGTTACAAATAAATCTGGCTACACAATATGTATTAAACTCTTAGTGACCACCAATACACCTTTTTACTACAGTCACTAAGGGGCCTTCGACTGCGAATGTCGGTGCACAACAGCCTAGGGCCTATTAAAGGCCCAGGCCTGCACTCGTAATAGTATCCGTATCTAGCTGTGCTTCTCTGGCGCACCCTGCTGGTGGATGTCAGTATAGCACTGAAATAATGATATATGGCATTGCATAAGCAATGCCATGTATTATTGAAGATTAGTAAATAGTTTCAAAAAAGTTCCAAATAAAATACACCCTTTATCTATTGAAGAAATGTTTTTCAATGGAAAAAATGATAAAAGATTAACTAAAGTTTTTTAAAATGTACCTTTAAACTGTTCTAAATAGCCCAAAAATCATCTTTGTAATATACTTTATTAATTAATTATGCTGTTTTCCATCTTAAAAAGCACCCAGTCCTGGCTCATAGCACTTCTTAAAATTGTCATTCCGGTACAGCGCTGGCTTGTGAGCACTATACTGGTGTACGGATTTAACTGGCTGCTTTGGAGAACGCTGCACAGGACGGAGCACAGATCGCTGCTCCTGCCTGTGCTCCCCTCAAGCTTGGCTTAATTCTTGCACAGCACATTGGTACCCTGTGCCCTGTACCGATGTGCTATGCCAGGATTTAGCTGAGCTGAGCGGGCTCCTGCCTGTGCTTGCTCCCCTCAGCTGAAGGCTTCTGTACTGATGTGCTATAGAGAGCCTTGAGCTGAGAGGAGCGGGCACAAGCAGGAGCCCGCTCCTCTCAGCTACATCCTGGCATAGCACATTGTTAAAGGGCACAGGGTACCGATGTGCTGTGCCAGAATTAGCTTGAGGGGAGCACAGGCAGGAGCAGCGATCTGTGCTCCGTCCTGTGGAGTGTTCTCCATGGCAGACAGTAATCCGTACAGCGCTGACAAGCCAGCGCTGCACTAGAATGATGATTTTACGAAGCGGAACAATCCAGGACTTTGGGTCCTTTTTTAAGATGGAAAACAGCATAATTAATTAATAAGTATACAAAAATTATTTTTGGGCTATTTAGAACAGCTTAACCTCTTAAAGGGAACCTGTCACCTCGAAAACACATTCCATGCTGGCAGCATTACCTGACAGTAGGTAGCAGCGTGATTCTAACGATCATTGTCTTCCTGAAGCCAGATTAAGGAAAAGCTGTAAAAACGTTGTTTAATCCCCGGCTGGCGCGCTTCTCAAGTCAGGTTTGAAGTCATGGGGGCAGCAGCCTCCTTGCTTCAAGCCACGGTAACCAAGCCCCCTTCCCTGCCCCTTCGCTGTGACTGACAACCGGCAGTTCGGCAAAGCCAGCTGAACTGTCCTGCACAAGAGCTGTCAGTCACAGCGAAGGGGCAGGGATGGTGGCGTGGCCATATTTCACCTTAAGGACCCGGCCATTTTTTGCAAATCTGACCAGTGTCACTTTATGTGCAAATAACTTTAAAACGCTTTTACTTATCCAGGCCATTCTGAGATTGTTTTTTCGTCACATATTGTACTTCATGACACTGGTAAAATGGAGTCAAAAAAAATATAAAAAATTATTTAAAAAAATACCAAATTTAACAAAAATTTGATAAAATTTGCAATTTTCCAAATTTCAATTTCTCTACTTCTATAATACATAGTAATGCCGCCAAAAAAAGTTATTAATTTACATTCCCATATGTCTGCTTCATGTATCGATCATTTTGGGAATGCCATTTTATTTTTGGGGGACGTTACAAGGCTTAGAAGTTTAGAAGCAAATCTTGAAATCTTTCAGAAATTTTCAAAAACCCACTTTTTAGGGACCAGTTCAGGTCGGAAGTCACTTTGTGAGGCTTACATAATGGAAACCACCCAAAAATGAAACTACACCCCTCAAGGTTTTTAAAACTGATTTTACAAACGTCGTTAACCCTTTAGGTGTTTCACCAGAGTTAATGGCAAATGGAGCTAAAATTTCAGGATTTAGATTTTTTTTCACAAATTCCATTTTAATTCATTTTTTCCAGTAACTAAGCAAGGGTTAACAGCCAAACAAAACCCAATATTTATTGCCCCGATTCTGTAGTTTGCAGAAACACCCCATATGTTTGGCCACGTGGCATATCGTTTTGGGAAAGGAGCGCCGTGTGGTTTTTGGAAGGCAAAAACCCTTCAAGGTATTCAAAACTGATTTTACAAATATTGTTAACCCTTTAGTTGTTTCACAAGAGTTAATGGGAAATGGGGCTAAAATTTCAGAATTTCGATTTTTCTTGCAAATTTTCCATTCAAATCAAATTTTTCTAGTAACTAAGCAAGGGTTAACAGCCAAACAAAACCCAATGTTTATTGCCCCGATTCTATAGTTTGCAGAAACACCCCATTTGTGGTCGTAAACTACTGTATGGCCACGCGGCAGGGCGTAGAGTTAAAGGAGCGCCGTGTGGTTTTTGGAGGGCAGATTTTGCTGGACTGGTTTATCTACACCACGTCCCATTTGAAGCCCCCCCCCTCCTGGAGTAGAAACTCCTAAAATAGACCCCATTTTGGAAACTACGGGATAAGGAGGCTGTTTTGTTGGGACTATTTTTAGGGTACATATGATTTTTGGTTGCCCTGTATTACATTCTTGTGACGGAAGGTTACCAAAAATAGAAATTCAGAAATTTCAGCTCCATTTGCCATAAACTCTTGAGGAACACCCAAAGGGTTAACAAAGTTTGTAAAATAAGTTTTGAATACCTTGTGGGGTCACTTTTATGGAGTTTCTACTCTAGGGGTGCATCATGGATTCTTCAAATGGGACATGGTGTAAAAAAAAAAAGGCCATCAAAATCTGCCTTCTAGTAACCATATAGCGTTCCTTTCCTTCGTCCTGCCGTGTGCCCGTACAGCAGTTTACCACCACATATGGGCAGTCGCAACCTGGCAAACATATCAAGAATCAGATGGACGAAAAGCGCTCTGCCAGTCCCCATTATAGTTAATAGGACTGTATGGAATTCCGGCAGTGACGGATCCAGCAGGCTGTTCCCGGACAGAACAGCCTGCCGGATCTGTCAAACGCAGATGTGAAACAGACCTTAGTTCCAGCATTATCTAAAAGACAAATGGAAAAAAATTTATAGGCCAAAAATGGCCCAATCCCTGAGGTTGGCGGGTTACTGTTTGCTGGTCTACAGCATGTATGAAAACTAAACATGCGGCATGCATTGGCTGCATTGTCAGCTTACATAATGAAGTCGAAGTGCTGTTCATTCGTAGAGAATAAATTCTCCTTAGTACTCGTGGCACACACTTAACAAATCGGAGCTCTTAGACAGAGACCTCCCGCTGCTCCTGAGTGATTTACTTCCCGTATGTCTTGTGCCTTTGCCCTTCCTCTGCTTTTGTGCTTCCCCTCTGACCCGTAAACCCATTAATGTGCTGTCTCACTGCTTCATCTATTTGATGTTGGTGATTCAGGAGGGTCTCTATTACGGTCTCCTGATTATCATGTTTTAGCCTGGATATCCATCTGCTTCTCTTTATCTTTCACCCACAACCATTTTCCAATAATGTCTGCACTATATTATAATGCCTCCTAGTCTGCTGGTTGCAGATTGAATGAATGAGCAGTTTTTCCATTCCTAGAGTTTTCTTGGACATTTTTCACCAATTCTAGGTATTGCGCTTTACTATGATTTTTGAGGATGCTTTATAAAAGATCAATATTCGTTTGTCTTTCAGCATAGGTTTGAAGGGGTTGTTCGAGTTATGAAAAAGAATATTTAGCGCTGTAAATCTGATGGTCAGTAATATATACCTAAGCTAAGCAAGTTTTAGGCAAAAAAATTCATTCTCATTTTCCTGGTTTGTTTACCTTCAATAACTACAATCTCTGAGGTTTTCCACATGAATATTTGTGCCCCTCCCCCACTCTGCAAAGGGAGTGAATAAAAGTACTGCCCTGATTCACATGTCTGTCATGCTGGGATACTCAGCAGCATGTAATGTGTAGGACTACAAGTCCCAGCTGTACAATGAGACTACTGATACACACAGGATCTTCTCCCTACCTGTTCTTGTGCAATGCTCTGCAGAACTCCTCTAGTCCGTCAGCTCCTGTGCCCAGCATTTGTCTGCCTGCAGCTACTCAGTAAAGCATCCAGCCCTCTCTGCTGCTGAAGGGGTTAAAGTTTTTCCTAAAGAATCCAGGGAGAAAGCAATAAGAAGCAGATGGCAGGGGGGCGTGGCCAGCACAGTGACAGGCACATATCTGCTCTCTCAGGCTTGTGCACGAAACATTATCACAGCAGGGAGAGAAGCTGATATCACATGTCATGTGACCCTCAGTGAAGCACCTGCAGATAAAGTAAGTGCATGGTGAAGCCTTTACATTTGATACAAAGAACAAAAAAATAACTCGGACAACCCCTTAATGAATTAAACTGCTACAATATAGATTATGGTTTTGATTGGTAACAGTCTCACTGCTAAGGTCTGATCCTATCAATATGCCATAACATTAGAAGATGGGGAGTAGTATAAAATAGTTGTTTGATGACATTTATGCCACATTTTTTGAATATGCCATAAATGTGTTATCAATGGGGATTTAATCACTGGAATTCCCACCAATTCCAGTAACAGGGGAGATCTGTCCCACTTTCTGGGCTGAGAGATGGCCACACATGGTCACTTGTATATGGCATAAATCCCTTTGAGAAAAAACACCCTTTAGCCCCTTCACCCCTTCAAGACCGACCCACTTTTCACCATAAGGAAGGACCAAGCCACATTTTGCAAATCTGACATGTTTCACTTTATGTGGTAATAACTCTGGAATTCTTTTACATATCAAAGCCATTTGAGATTGTTTTCTCATGACATATTTTACTTCATGACAGTGGTAAATTTGAGTCAATATGTTTTATCTTTATTTATTAAAATTCCCAAATCTTCTGAAAATTTGGAAAAATACACTAGTTTCAGAATTTTTCATTTCTCAGCTTTTAAGACAGATGTGATCCTCATAATCTAGTTATTACTTAACATTCCCTATATGTGTACTTTCTGTTGGCATCATTTTGTAAATATTTTATTTTTTAGGACATTAGAAGTCCTAGAATTTTAGAAGCAATTTAGGATTTTTCCAAACCCACTTTTTTAAGGGCCAATTCAGTTATGAAGTCACTTTGTGGGTCTTACATAGTACAAACCATCCATAAGTAACCTCATTTTAGATTTAGAACCTATGGTACTTTCCTCAAATTATTCTAAACTGATGTTAAAGACTTTGTTAACCCTTTTTCCAGGTTTTTCCACAAGAATTAACCCTGCAACTTTCCATTTTTGCGTTTTCGTTTTAACTCCTTACCTTCCCAGAGTCATAACTTTTTTATTTTTCCGTTCACATAGCCTTATGAGGGCTTGCTTTTTGCGGGGCAAGTTGTAATTTCTATTGCCACTATTTAATATTGCAAATTATGTCGTGGGGAGCTGGAAGAAAATTCCAAATGGGGCAGAACTGGAAAAAAAAAACACAATTCTGCCACAGTTTTATGGGGGGTTTTATGGAGTTCCCTATTTGGTAACATGGACCTCTTACCTTCATTCTCCAGGTCAGTGTGATTATAACAATACCACAATTGTATAGTTGTTATTGCATTTTAATACTGAAAAAAAAAAAAAAAAACCTTGGGAAAAAAATCAACATTTTCTGCAGCATATGATCAGGCAGTGATGTGCCGCTTGCAGACACATAAAAAAAAAATTTGCTTTTTATCCCCATATTCTGAAGCTGGGGGGGGGCTTGTTTTTCTTGTGGTGTGAGCTGAAGTTTAATTGGTACTGGTACAATTCTTTTGGTACCACCTTTTTTTTTATTCCAGTAATAAGTATGTTTTTAAGAACTTACTTTTAACCCTTTCCCACTTCCTTCCATAGGATGTACACCTGCATTTACGATATTTAAGTACTCCAGTGTTACAGTTATCCTGCCTCTGGCAGTTGTAATAGTAGTACCAACATGCCTGGCCAGGGGACCATCACTAGGTCCTTGGCTACCATGACAACTGTTCAGCATCAGGCACATACATTTGATCCTGCAACAATTGTTCTGTCCACTTGTAAACATGCAGAAATTTCTGTATGACTACACAATGATACTACACATGGTTTGTTTGTAGTCTGTAACCATGGAGACACCTGGTTTTGTTCAATATTGTTTGCAAAGTTGCTTCATTTTATAAAATTTTTTTTACTTGAGATCACTGGTAAATATATAAAAAAAAAAATGGTTACAAGGCTGGATACACTCTTTCAACTCCTGAGGATCATAATTATTTTATTACTTTAAACCCTGGTGACTTAAGGACCAGTGACGTACACTTACGTCATGCTGATCGGGCAGGTGCAGGAGCTGCGTCCGCCCGATTAGCGGCAGGGGATCGGCAGTCACTGATAGCCGGACCCCTGCTGTATGCGCCGAACTCATTGAAAACACTGATGCTGGTGCATTAACCCTTGCACTGCCATGGTCAGCGCTGACCGCGGCACATGCGGGATCCTGCCCGGTGCGGGGTGGCCTTCGGGTCCCTGTGCTGCTGTGACGGGGACCCGATGACAGGGAAGGCAGCCCGATGCTTTCCTTAGACATCGTGGCTGCCTTCTGTGACGGCCTGTGAGATCCAGCCCCCTGGATCTCACAGGAAGCAGGCTGTAAGTGTATTACATTGAGTAATACACTTACAGCCAATGCATTACAATGCAGAAGTATTGTAATGCGTTGTAAAGGGGATCAGACCCCCAAAAGTTGAAGTCCCAGAGGGGGACAAAAAAAAGAAGTAAAAAAAAAGAAAGTTTAGCAAAGAACTTTTTAAAAGTTTCAAGTAAAAAAAAAGCGTCCTTTTTCCAAAATAAAGTAAAAAGAAATTGTAAAAAATAGGGGAATAAAATAAGTCGACATATTGTGTATCGCGGCATCCGTATCCACCGGCTCTGTAAATATATCACATGAACTAACCCCTCAGGTGAACACCGTCAAAAAAATAAAAGAAAACTGTTCTAAAAAAACCATTTTTGTTGTCACCTTACATCACTAAAAGTGCAAGACCAAGTGATCAAAAAGGCGTATGCCCCCCAAAATAGTACCAATCTAACCATCACCTTATCCCGCAAAAAATGAGACCCTACCTAAGACAATTGCCCAAAAAATAAAAAAACTATGGTTCTCAGACTATGGAGACGCTAAAACATGATTATTTTTGTTTCAAAAATGCTTTTATTGTGTTAAATGTAAAAAAAAAAAGAAGTAGGAATATTAGGTATCTCCGCGTCCGTAACAAACTGCTCTATAAAAATACCACATGACCTAACTCCTCAGGTGAACACCGTAAAAAAAGATAAAATAAAAACGGTGTCAAAAAAGCCATCTTTTGTCACCGTATATCACAAAAAGTGTAATGGCAAGGGATCAAAAATCATATGCACCCCAAAATAGTGCCAATCAAACATCTCATCCCGCAAAAATGATATCAGAGTTTTTACTCTAGGGGTGAAACAGGGGGTCTTCAAATGTGACGTGGCAACTTAAAATTATCTCCGTGAAATCTGCCCTCCAAAAACCATATGGCCCTCCTTTCCTTCTGCGCCCTGCCGAGTGCCTGTACAGCAGTTTATGACCACATATGGGGCGTTTCTGTAAACGACAGAATCAGGGCAATAAATATTGAGTTTTGTTTGCCATTTAACCCTTGCTTTGTTACTGGAATAAAATGGAAAATCTGCCAAAAAAGTGAAAATGTAGCCGAAATTTCGCAATTTCGGCTACATTTTCCTTTAATTCTTGTGGAACACCCTAAAGGGTTAAGAAAGTTTGTAAAATCAGTTTTGAATACCTTGAGGGGTGTAGTTTCTATTATGTAAGCCTGTTTTAAAAGCAGAGAAATTGAAATTTTGAAAATTGTGAATGTTTCCCAATTGTTGGTAAATTTGGTATTGTTTTTTTATAAATACAAATGAAATATTTTGACTTACATTTACCACTGTCATGAAGTACAAAATGTGATGAGAAGATAATCTTAGAATGGCTTGGATAAGTAAAAGCATTTTAAAGTTATCACTACATAAAGTGACACATGTCAGATTTGCAAAAAATGGCCTGGGCAGGAAGGTGATAAATGGCAGGGTCCTGAAGGGGTTATCCAGTAATAAATATTGATGACCTATCCCCAGTTCATAAATATTAGATCGGTGGGGTCCAACACCCGAAACCCCTGCTGATCGGCTGCTAGAAAAGGCTGGCGCTCCATGAGAGCCGCAGCCTCTTCCTAAGCCATGTGACCTCCCCACACATCGGTCGCATGGCCTTGTTGCAGCTCAGCCCCATTGAAGTGAATGGGGCTGGTCTGCAATACCAATACTATGTACAGCGCTGTGCTTGGGAGAGCTGCAGGGTCTGGTGAATGTGGCGGCTCCCCATAACAACTGATCAGAGGGGGTGCCGGGACTCGGACCCCCACTGATCTTATAATGATGACCTGAGGATTTGTCATCATTGCATATTCATGAATAACCCCTTTAACTTTCCTTGTGTTGAGAACTTTCTGGTGAATTCCCCAGTATTATTTTCTATATTTGTTGTTTACTAGAGACACGTATAAACTCAATTTATATTTATATTTTGAAAGCATAATGATGTCCTCACGGACCATAAAGAAGATGAGCGGGATTATAACCTGCTGATGTAACTGAAGTGTGATATCACAGGAGATGGGCATTTTATAGGGCACATATACTTTCCCCAGTTTGGCGGCTTAGCAGGGTGATAAATGTAGTTTGATTAGAGGAGAAGGTTATGTCGTTGGAAATGTGACGCCGCCAAGAAAATGATCATTCTCAATAACAACTGTGATTATTTTCCTCCCTCATTCCACATAACACAAAGACGATACCCTTTATAACCTCACCAGTCCTTTTGATATTAAACGCTAAGCATTTCATCTTTACCCGGGAACAATAAAACTCATCCTAAGGTACCAGCTGTTTAATGAGCGTGCTTCCATATTTAATAAATTCTATTAACAATACACACCCATGTCACATTCTAGGTGAACGGGCCCTAATTAAAAGCACACACCATCTGCTAGTGCATGGCAGCAGGGTGGCACACCACAGCCAGCACGCTCCCTGGGACCGAATATGTATTATGTATGAGCTGTGTCTGGAAAATGTCAATGATCCCATAGAAGACATCCTGGAAGCTGCTTAGCATCATCTAATGGGCACAGCTGTCATTAATCCCCTTTTTGAAAATAAATGGAAAAATGATTTTCTTTTATGCAATATCAGCACACGGGATTAGACATCAGTTGACAAAGTAAACTGGTCTGAAAATGTGTTTTATGTGAGTTTTTTTTTTGCTGTGTGTTGATGCTATTGTTAAATTTAATTTAATATTTCTATGATATCAGATCTTATCATTTGCTAAAACTAGTTGCTTGTTGCATCTCCTGTTCTGCATTTTTGTATGCCATGGGTATGTCCACACATCAAACATCCTGAAAATCCAGCGTTTACCTGTTCATCCACGGCAAGATCTGCGGTAAAGCTGCTGCAAAATGCACATTATGGCTCGTTCACACAACCGTATGGTTTTGAGGTCCTTTTTTAACGGATCCATTTTTCCATTTTTGGTTTCAGTAGTGTTTCCATTTCCATATGGTTTCCGTTTGTGATCAGTTTTTTCGGAATGGAAACAGAAGCATATAATGCTTTAACAGTAAGTACATTGAAAAATTGGGCTGGGCATAACATTTTTAATAGATGCTTCCGCAAAAACGGAACAGTTACAGAAGACAAACAAATGCATTCCGTATACATTCCGTTTTTATCACAGCCCCATTGACTTGAATGGAGCCACGGAATGTGATTTGCGGGCAATAATAGGACATGACTCAAAATGTAGCGGAACGGAAATACGGAAACGGAATACATATGGAGTACATTCCGTTTATTTTACGGATCCATTGAAATGAATAGTTCCGTATACAGACGGTATACTGAACGCAAAAAACGGCACATATACAGAACGAGCCCTTAGTTACTTTGGATTTTGCCACAGATTTGGCGATAATTTCATCCTCTGCATCGCAAAAGCTGAAAACTGTGGAGCAAATCTGCAGCATAAATTGACATAGTCATTAGAAAAACAAAGTACCCCCTCTTTGAATTCTGCGGTTTTACTTATTATTATTATTATGTTGGCTTGAAAGGCCAACCTATTGATTTTAGATTTTGTGTTTATATTTCAGCTTATTATTATTCCGTTTTATTATTCTTAGTGTCCCCTCTCTTTCTAAACGCTATTCCTCCTACAGTTTTGGGGGTGCATACGCCAAGCTTTGCACACTTCTTCGACCTATAGTAAAGTAAGTTGTTTGTGCTTTAACAAGCAACCCCACCCTCCGCGCCGCTGCGGCGGACCACCGAAGACCTCTTTTTCGCCATTGACTTTAACAGGGAAACTTTTCAAATCAGTCCCACTCGCACAGTTTTGAAGCTACACTCCACAAACTCGGACCACATATTGTTGGTGTCAACCCGAATAAAAAGGTGAACAAAAGTGGGCAGAGCTAGCAACGGCCAATGAAAATGTAGCTATTTTCTATACTCTACTCCTCCCACAGTTTTAGGAATACAATTATGAAACTTTGCACACTTGTTCGGCACATACCCGACTTCAGGAACTGCTTGACAACCAGATTAAACACGTGTGCCATGCAGGGCGCATGGCTCAGCCTTCCTTGACGCAGTGCCGACACCATGTTCTTCACATTGTTAGTCACCATGGTTCCGATTTTCAGTTGTCGCGGAGAAAGCCAAGGTTCGATTTCTTGATGAATCACACAAAGCACTTCCTCCTCTGTGTGAATCTGTTCGCCAAGGCAAACCAGGTGCAGAACAGTGTGACACCGCTGTGTCCTGCACATGTGGTATGCTGGAGGGTCACTATGACTTGTACCTGCAGTGGAGGCTGAGGACATGGTGGAGGATTAGGAGGCAGAGGCGGACATTGTCACAGGACCAACTGTGTGACAAGGTGGAGGTGCAAGCACCGTCACCTGGACAAGTTGCTGGTGTGGCTGTGCAGGAACCACATTCACCCAGTGGGCCGTAATGGACATGTATTGTCACTGACCGTAGTTACAGCTCCACACTTCGGCGCTGCCGTGCACTTTCGCAGACACTGACAGGATCAAGGACTGGCCCACCTTCTGTTCTACATATTTGTACAGGGCTGGTACTGCCTTTTTCGCAAAGAAATGACTGCTTCGGACTCTCCACTTGGAAACGGAGGGACTGTAACACCAGCAACTTGGCCAGGAGCACATTCAGCTTCTGCGCTGTTTGATGAGTGCACGCATACTGCTGTTTCTTGGCAATCGCTTCAGTGATCAATTGCTGACAGAATGACTGACGATGCGTAGGAGGAGGAGCAGGAGCATCAGGACCAGCAGATGATGGTAATGACAGACAGCTCCCTTCAGCTGAGGTGGTGAAGCCTTGACCTGAAACCGGGTGCGTGCCACTGGGTGATGCAGCGGTGGCTGTGGCAGACTGGACCAGCACATCGGAGCCACAGTCCTCCCAGGCCACTGTATGGCGACGCTGCATATGTTGACACAGGTTCGTAGTGCCAACATTGGCAACGTGGCCATACTTCACCTTCTGGCCACAGATTTTACATATGGCCACGTTCACCTTCTCCGGCGGCTTAACAAAAAACTGCCACACTGCTAAGCAGGTGATTTTCCCCCCAACAGTCCACACTTACTGACTACTACCGCCGCTGCCTCCGTGGACCGCTTCACCACTACTTCTCGGGCAGGTAGGCTGCTGTGAAGCAGGTGTTCTACCCTGGGCACGTTCTGCTCCCCATCTCTGACTGCTGCCACCCTGCTGACTCCCAGCCATGCTACCACCTTGCTGGCGCAGCCTCTGCTTCACGGGCAAGCTGCCACCCTCTTCTCCTTATGATGACAAAGCCCCTTCTGCACCCGGCTCCCAAGTGCGATCGGCTTCATCATCATCGAGTAGTGTCTGCACGCCACTGATGTCCTCCTCAATGGTCTCTGGGTCAGGAGCCTGACCGCTCGCAACACCACCTCCCACGCCACTCTCCTTATCACTACTTGCCCGCCTAGCGGAGGAAGTGGCGTATGTCTCCCCCAGATCTTGGCTGGGCAGTAGCTGCTGACTGTCCTCTAGTAGATCTTCCTCGCTGTATAGTGGAGATGAGCCCACAGCATACACAACTTCTGTGGCTGAGGGAACAGCAAAGGACAGAGGCAGGTTGAGGACAGGTAATGGCACAGGGCATGCTCCCGGGCCATGCCAACTAAGGGTTGTCTGACGAACCCACTGACTGTTGACTGGGGGTGTCTGATGTCACTTGGGATGAAGTGGATGATCGAGTTAACCAATCAAGAACCGCTGGGTTGCTGGTCAAGACACGACCGCTAGTTGACACCGGGAGCTCAGGCCTCTTGCTGCGACTTCTGCTGCCAGGCTCCCTTACTCTGCTGCGACCTCTGCCTGCAGCGGAAACATTTAGGTCTCTGCCACTCCTCTGTGCATGGCCTGGCACTTCTCTGTCTGACTTACTTTTAGCTGAACTAAATAAATTAAAAGCAAACTAAAACACCCCTAAAAGCGAAAAATCTATTTTTCTTTTTGTACTGAAATAGGCCACTAAACGCTTTTACCACAAATAACTGCAATAGTGAAGTGCGTATATATTTTTCTGTCTGTACTGAAATAGGCAACTAAACGCTTTCACCACAAATAACTGCAATAGTGAAGTGCGTATATATTTTTCTGTCTGTACTGAAATAGGCCACTAAACGCTTTCACCACAAATAACTGCAATAGTGAAGTGCGTATATATTTTTCTTTTTGTACTGAAATAGGCCACTAAACGCTTTTACCACAAATAACTGCAATAGTGAAGTGCGTATATATTTTTCTGTCTGTACTGAAATAGGCCACTAAACGCTTTCACCACAAATAACTGCAATAGTGAAGTGCGTATATATTTTTCTGTCTGTACTGAAATAGGCCACTAAATGCTTTCACCACAAATAACTGAAACAGTGAAGTGCGTATATATTTTTCTTTCTGTACTGAAATAGGCCACTAAAGGCTTTTAAACATAGCACTTGCACCCTAATAACAAGAGCAAATTGCTGTAATGACAGAGCTGTATAATGGCTGTTTGGATCCCCAAATAATCTTTCCCTGCACTTGTAAATCGCTTTTCTAGCACTGTCCCTAGCGCCTTCTGACATCTCTCCCTGCACTAAGATGCTAGGAAATGATTCCTCCCTATCCTTTCCCTGCACTTATAAATCATTTTTTCAGTTTTTTTTCACAATGAGGTTTTTCCTATTGCTGCTCCTAGCGCCTTCTCCCTGCACTCAGAACGCTGGAAAGTGTCTGAATTACCTTATTTATAGGGCTGTGGCATCACAGGGCTGGCTGGCTGCTAATTGACTGCATGCATGGCATTATGGGTAATGCCGCCTTCCCAGAGTTTCTTGCCCCATGTCCTCACACGTGTAGCCGCCATTTAAGGAAAAATTGCTATTCGTTACTATGAAGCGCATGGAAATTCGCATTAGTTGCAAATCGAATTTTTCCTTAAACTCATAACGAATTCCACTTCGTCAGCTTCGATTCGCTCATCTCTAAAGGTAATCTTCTTACCAATGACTGTATTTATGAGTTATAACCTTCCTTCTGATCTTCAGCTGTGTCATGTGACCAGTACTCTAACTCTCCAAATAACACAGCATTTTATGTGTGGACAAGAAGCCAGTTTCTCTATGTATTCATATGGAAGCCTTAAAAGGTGTTTTCCCATCACATACAATGGGAGCATATCGCTAGGATATGCCCCCATTGTCTGAGAGGTGCGGGTCCCACCTCTGAGACCCGCACCTACAACGAGAACGGAGCGGGGAAATAAATGGAGGGCGCACTGCACATGCGCAGCTGCCCTCCATTCATTTCAATGGTTTCCCGGGGTCCTCCAGCCACCACTCTACCCGCTACATTCTCCTTGTAGCGATATGCCCCCATTGTATATGATGGGAATACCTCTTTAATGTCAGTCTTATAGGAATGTATAGAGAATTAACTGACTTCCTGTCCTGTGTCAGTTGAACATCAGAGTGTTGGTCACATGGCACAGCTGAGAATAAGAAGGGAGGTTATAATTCACAAATACAGTCACTGGTAAGAAGATTGCCTTTACTACAGTTTACATCACGTACCTTTCTAACAGGTCAGAGAATAAAAATTTCTGTGGGCGTTGTCGGCTGAACCTGGCAATTTTGCCATTGCCAATCAACTGTTTAATATGTTTGAGGGCCTCCAACACCCCTCCTATGCAGATATTGGGGACAAGAAGGATGCGTTAGTTGGATTTCAAAATGCCCCGTACTTTTGTTATCAAGAAGATAAGCTGGCACCAGTGGGGTCTGACAACTTATTATTTCCCTCTCCCTACTTGGATTTCACATTTAGTATTCATGTGTATGAAGGGGTTGATAGGGATTGTTTTTGGCCGAACAAGCGTTTGGCCGTCACCTGGGTATATCATTACATTCAAGAAGCCATGTTTTTCTCACAGGCCCTTCATTCACCACCATCTGAACCTAGAGCATTTGTACTTGCTCCATCTAGCAAGGTGTTTACCACATTACAGAGACAAATAAGCACAAGCGGTGGTCACCTGGATGTCACATGGACTATTACTATATAATTCCTTAGCCATATGTTCTGTGGATGGTGAATATTTACTTTTCTGTTTCCAGAACATATGCTATCCGAAGAGTAAAAGATGCCTTCAGAGAGAAAAAGAACATTGACGATTTCCATGAAATACAATCTCTCATATACCGGGCCAAAGAAAACCTGGCGATGATTCAGCGTCAGGTAAGACCAATGTTATTTTCTAACTGACATTCTGGGGGCAATTTATTAAGAGTGGGATTTCATACGCCAGTCTTGATCTAGTTTGCATGAGGGTAACTTATTTTATTAAGAAGCTATCTCTGGCCCTCCATGTGTCTCATAGCTTGCATAGGTTAGAGCTATAACTTATGCCAGCTTTTGACGTAAATTATAGTAAATTTGTCAGACTGCTGAAGGCCATGCCCCCTCCCACTAAGCTCCTCCCATGTCACCCCAAAGTGGTCTGAAAACACTTAGAAGGAGCACTTTTCGTACAAACGGTAGCTTAACTCTATCTCTGGAGCTCCAATAGAAATGAATGGAGCGACTGCGTACATGCCAAGCTGGCTGCTCCTTTCATTTAGTCGGTTTTCACTGGGAACGGGTCCCCCATTCTTGTGATAGGTAGGAGTACCAGCGGTAGCGAAATGTCCCCGCCCCCCCCCCCCCTTCTACCGCGATCTAATAGTTATCCCCAATGCTGTGCATAGGGGTAACTTAATATAACCAGAATACTACTTTAAATATATTTTTACTGTGTAAAGTTCCATTGAGCGACCATCCTTGGCATCTGCACAGGCAGACAATTGCCATGGAAAATCACTCTTCTGTGGTGGACCAGCTGGAGTCATTTGTCAGGTAAGGCCACTTTCACATCTGCGTCTTTGCTGGATCCGTCAAGGGATCAGCAAAAATGCATCCGGTATATCACACAACCGTCTGCATCCATTCAGAATGAATCTGGTTGTATGATCTCTAAAATGACCAAGATGGCAATAAAACCATTGTAAGTCAATAGGCGATCTGTTGTGTCCGAGAAAACATTGTGTTTAATGACCGGCCCGTCGTGCTCAGTCTCCCGGGACGCACTCAAAAACACTGCTTACAGGGAACGCAACGGAATGGAATGTATTATGGTGCACTCCGTTCCATTCAGTTCAATTTTGACCCCAATGAATGGGGACAAAACAGAAGCTTTTTCTTCCGGTTTTGAGATACCATGACGGGTCTCAATGCCGAAAAAGGAAAAAGCAGATGTGAAAGTAGCCTAAATTCTCGCTAATCTATGGGACTGGTTTTGGTTTCTGCTGGACCAATATAATCAGACCATGGGCTAGTGGAGTTTTGCTATAAAGTGTGCATACTTTGTAGGATTCTTTTATGCTTATTTTAGTGTACTGTAAGTTGATATTCCACAGTTCCCAACTTAAATGATGTGAGCGTTATTTTGTTCCAATCATTGTTCACCCCCTATTCTAATTGCATTAATATTTGCTTGAAATCTATTTGCACTCAGCAACAATATTGGGAAAAAAAATGTTTAGACCTAGTAAATGAATTGAATAAAAATCAGCATGATGGCTGTAGACTGCTTTAAATCAAACCAGTCAATAGTACAATTGATTAAAGTGAAATAATTGTACGCAGGGGATGCTATGCTTTTGTTTGGCTCTGCATGGGGCTTTCGAAAATGTTTCTGCTGTTGTATGGCGGTATTAATTATTTGTAGTGAAAATATTACCGCCACAGTGTCACACTTTCCATTTGCAGTGTGGGGGTTTTGTGTTTGTTTCAAAGTCATTTATTAAGACAACAAAGGGTGACATTTCTAAAAATCTGTATTCTTTAGAAACCAACCCTGTTCTTTAGACCACACAAGCTATAGTTGTACTCCATTCAGAAACACTTTGGACCAACTTGGGTTTTTAGAAAAAATAATTTTGGGCTGGTTATTTTATTTCTGCAGTTTTGACTTCACATTTGCTATATTTATTTGTCAGAGCTTTCATGTCTTGGTATATCACAGTATAAAGTCTCAAGTCCACAGATATAAAATGGATTATAAAACATAAAGATATTTACTGATATTGAGGATTACAGATATCCTGAAGGTTCTAAAGAAGCCTAGAAGGTTCAGCAAACATCAAAGCATGAACTTCTCTTCAATGGTCACCAAGAATCTTGTAGATCTTCTTAGGTCTGTGTAGTCCAGAATGTTTTCAGTTTAGTGCAAAAGCAGAGACACTAATGCTTCTCATGATAGACCTGTCTGGGCTACAGATGCTGATCACCTATCAGGATAGGTCATCGATATCAGATTGGTGGCGGTCCTACACCTAGCACCCTCACCATTCGTCTGTTTCGGGCCAGCGCTGAAAATCCTGAGGATAGGTCATCAATATCTGTAGCCTGGACAATCCATCTAAGGGTGCAGCCACACAAGACAGATTTTACTTTCTGCTGTAGATATTGCTTCATTTCATTTGGACTTTGCGGTAAATTGGCCCCAGATTTCACGCTATACATTTCAAAGGATAAATCCCATGGTCGAAATAAGCAGCCTAAATGGACAAGCTGCAAAGTTAAAATCTGACCCTCAGATCAATTTCTGCTGCTTTTTTTTCTGCATCCTGTGGATGAGATTTTGTAAAAAATTGCCGTTCCAGCCCACCTTGCTGGTACTGTAATACCCTGCTGATATTCCGCGTGCTTATCCGCGAACATACTCTGAAAGTGAAAAGTGGTATGAATGCGACTAAACATCTCACTTCAGTGTCACAATTTTTGATGGCTCATAGGTTGTAGTACATACAGCACCAAATCACGTACAGCATTTTCTGGGAAAAGGGGTTTTCTGGGATTTTATATTTATGGCCTATCCTCTGGATAGGTCATCAATATCAGATCAGCCGGGGTCCACCTCTCGGCACCCCTGCATATCAGCTGTTCTTCAGTAGCTCTGACAATAGGGTCCAGAACTTGATAGCTTAGTCAGTTGTGTAGTGGACAGAGCTAGTTGCTGTAACACTGTTCCGTTTTTAGCGAGTATAGTGGACAGAGCTGTGCAGTTCCTAAGGATAGACCATCAAAAAATCCTGGAGAAACCCTTTTACGGATGCCCTCTGCTCCTGTTGCTTCAATGCTTCATAGTCTTCTGCAGATGTCTCTACTTCTGATGCGACACGGTCCCCTTCTGATGTCTGTACGGCTACACAGTAAATGTCTGCCCAGTCAATCACTGACGGAGATGATCTACTACTGCGGCCAGTAATTGGGTGAGCAGTCATTTTATGTGTGCTGTGAGGGACCAAATTGTAGAGATGGGTGGGGATATGTGAAGTGTCAGAACGGGAGTGATGGGGGATCGGTTAGGTGAGCTTAACTTTATTTTTTATATTTTGCACAATTGTGACAATTTTTTTTTTATAAGTGTAATTGGTAGGACAACCTGTTTAAGGTGCGTTATCTTACACCATTCTGAGTCCTAAAAATTTGGACAGACATCCCCTTTAACAGATGCTGCAAAAGACTTAAAACGCTAGTGGCGTCATTGGACCTATTATCAGTGCAGACATTTGCACTATGCGGGACAGGTATAATCCAGCATAAACTATTACCTGTAAGAGACCATCTTTATGGTTACAATTGTTTTTACATTTGTGGACTCTGGACACTCTGCTTTCTGACACAAAAATACAAACGTTCAAGGTTCTTTTATTTTCTGATTTGTAGATTTTTTTCATTCTATTTCCTGAACATGATTATGAGGGCGGCCCTCTTGCCTGATCTACTGTAAACAGCTTTTAGAGAATTGCTTTGCAGCAGCCATGTGGGCCATAGACAGAACGGACAGGAAGGGACTCATTGACTTCTATGGGAGAGTTTTCTAGGCTTGCTCTGTGACCTGTGCAGAGGTGAGGAGGGAGCTGATAAGCTGTGATATCACCTATTGTAAATGGTGGATCCTGGGTTAACTATATACAATACATTCAGAAAGTCTTCAGACTAGGCCTGGGTGATTTGCCAAAAAATACAATCTCGAACCCTATGGACGATTTTCTATTTGAATCTCGATTTTCTTATTTTTGTTAATTAAACTGAAAAAAATACCAAGACTATATAGACTGGCAGTGCAGGGGTTACTACACATATATAGATGTCCGTGCAGGGGTTACAGGGGTTTAGAATATTCTGTTTTCACTTTGTCATTTTGGGGTATCGAGTGCAGGGGGAAAATCTTGAATATTTTTTTTAAAATTTAGCACAAGGCCACAATATAACAAAGTGTGGAAAAAAGTGGAATTGTCTGAGGATTCTCCAAATGCATTGTAATGAGGTGATATCTGTCATTATAATCCTGTCTGTAATGATAAGGAGATCACTGCAGAAAAGTGATCTGTACAGACCAATAAGTGGCCAGTGTGAAAACTGCAGGATTTTAGGATTATTTATAAATGTAGATAGTGACTTGGAAAATTAAAAAAAATACATAAAAAATTCCCCAAAAATCCAATAAACATGAAAACTTCAAGCAATAGGTCATTTTTTTCGATGACAACTTGGCTTTAAAATTAATTTGCCTAGCTGTGTCTGTATTCTTGCTTTATTTTAAACCTTTTTCTTGTATGTATTTGAGATTATTACCACAACTAATCTATAATTTATAAAGTGTCCCAAAGGGCTATGAGTTGAAACTAAACTTTAAAATGTATGGACACCTTTTGGAGCATTTTTATATCATTACATTCTACTTATTTTGGGCTAAAAATCTGATCTTTGTTAAAAATGTTCAGTTTTTGTTCTGCAGCTCTTTCAGTGCATCTGCAGAGAGTCGCTCCCACCTTCTCGGTAAATCCTTCAGATGGCTCCTTCTGACAGCTCCTTCTGCAGGCATTTTCTCTGTTCTCCAGACAGCTCACAAATGTCCTTTATAGATAAATTCTTATCCACCGGATACGATTGTAGCTATAATGATTGTTTATGAGCTGTTAGGAAGGTAAAGATAAGGGCTATGGATGGAGCAGTCAGGGCAGCTCTCTGATGAATGCACTGAGAAGGGGGAAGCAACAGTCTGTAGATACCCTGCAGGAGAAAGCTGTAGATGAAACACTGTTTAAAATGTTTCATAACGACCAATTAAAAAATTATTTTAGCCTAAAATGAGTAGAATGCAATAATAAAAAATAAGCTCCATCACCTATAAGAATCATACCACATTAGTCATGCATTTCATCTCAATATGTCTATCCTTTGGTACTGTGAATACATTTCATCAGTAGTTTGGTATCTGAAACTTATCACACTTATGGTCCCTTTGTGTGGTACTTACAAATAAAATGCTGATTAAAATCTATGTAACAACCAGTAAATGAGTGTAATTGTGAGACTTGTGCTAGCTTTGCAGAACAGAGGCCCCTGGTTTGAAACGTTACATTTGGGAACTGTAGGTGCACATCATTAGTGCCATGCAGGCCTGATATACGGTGCCATTAATCTATGTATAAAACTGCATTATCTGGAATTGGACAGTTTGATAAAGATCTTTGTGTTCTGTAATAATAATTGAACAACGTCGGTACAGAGATACATTCTCCATTGATACTTTGATTGATGAGGTGACTGGGAATTTTTTTGTTGGAGACAAATTGAACTGCTCTTCTAAAATGCCATGACTAATCACAGCATGGGTGATAGCAGAATATTAAGCGCATATCGGGAAAGACGTTTGTGAGGATGCTTGCTTGTATCGGCAGCAAATAATAATAATAAAAAAAAAACATTGCGCTCTCTCCGCTATTGTAATGTAATGGTATTATTGGGCAGCATGGAAGGGTTAAAAAGTCTATGCGATGGCTCTAATTTACTGGGTGGCTTCTATGTTAAATGATGACTCATATCAAATTTAAAGGGGTTGTCCGGGACACTTAAAATCACAGTAAAAGAAGGGATGTGCTAAAGTAACAAAATAAATGTTACTCACCTGGAAAATCTGCCGATTGGCTTCAATGGTCACATGCAAATAGTCACATCATCATGACTGCAACACAGACCAGCATTGGAGCAATGGAGGATTTTTCATGTAACACAAACGTCTCATTATCAGTTGTATTACTAAAATACACAGGATAACTTATTTCCTGTTGCTTGTATAGTGTCCATATTGTTAGGCCTCTTTCACATCAGAGTTTTAGCTTTCCGTCCTAGAGATCCGTCCTCGGGTCTCTAGGACGGAAAGCTACTTATCAGGATTATCCCCATGCATCCTGAATGGAGAGAAATCCGTTCAGGATGTATCAGGATGCATCAGTTCAGTATGTCAACGTTTTTTGGACGTTGACAAAAGCGCAGCATGCTGCGGATTTGTCTCCGTCCAAAAATCCGGAAGACATGCCGCAACGCCGGATCCGGAATTAATGCCCATTGAAGGGCATTAGTCCGGATCTGGCCTTTAGCTAAACGTCGTTTCCGCGCATCACCGGATCCGACGTTTAGATTTTTGTCAATGGTTACTATGGCAGCCAGGACGCTAAAGTCCTGGTTGCCATAGTAAAGTAGGGAGAGCGGCATACTTACATTCCGTGCGGCTCCGGGGCGCTCCAGGATGACGTCAGGGCGCCCCAGTGCATAAATCACTTGATCGCATGGATCACGTGATCCATGCGCGCGGGGCGCTCTGACGTCATTCAGGAGCGCCCCGGGAGCCGCACGGAATGTAAGTATGCCGCTCCCCCGCTCCCCGCTGCTACTATGGCAACCAGGACGCTAGTAGCGTCCTGGCTGCCATAGTAACACTGAAAGCATTTTGAAGACTGATCAGTCTTCAAATGCTTTCAGTTCACTTGCGCTGTGCCGGATCTGGCGTGCATTCCGGCGACGGAAGTGCACGCCGGATCCTAACAACGCAAGTGTGAAAGAGGCCTTAGGCTGTCCTGCTGCCCCGAGCAGGCGCAGGCATCGCTCCACTCTCCCTGTGTGTATTAAGACTTGTTCTCAGTGAACTTTTCTTCAGCACTGCTAGAGTTAATCCTTTCCTCCTGTCCAGGTTAAGTTACTGATCAGTCTCCATATTTAGCTGAACCGGGGTACCACCTCCTCATCTGAGCTTTGAGGTTTTCTGGTTTCTAGTAACCAGCGAAGGTGATCTCTTCTGTGAATACCCGTGTACTGAACCTTGTCTGTCCAGCGATTCTGCTCCTTGCCACATGCCCCAACCTTGGAACCGTGACCTGGACTACATGTACTCTACCTGCCCCGACCTTTGAATTGCTGTTTGTAATGCGCAAGTACTCAGCCTGCACTGACTTTGGACCTTGGTGCTTTGCAGCAGTGTCTCAGATCCCTGTGGTTCAGCTGACAACTACAACTGAAGTACTCCAGGAGGTAGCCTGGATAGTTTCCTGCAGCGAAGTCTAGATACCTGTAGAGGGTTTAAAGGGTGAATACCAGGGAACCGCCAGGACAACACCCTTAAGTTTAGCCCAGAGTCAAACTGGTTAGTTGGCACAGTGGGTCTACACCCTGTATCCGTTACACATACATTTCGCAGCACTGCAGCAGCCTTGTGAACAACATCAAACTGGATCACATCTCCGGTAACCTGATTTGGCAGGCTGTTCTGGCAGAGAATAGGCTGTCGGAGTTTATTGGATTTGGCATTGCCAGATAATGCCGTTCACTGTCGGACCACATAGACTATAATGGGATCCATGCCGGAGTACGACCAGATTCCTGCTTAAAATGCTTTTGAAAAAGGAGGCTTTTACGTTGTTCCTTCTTTCTATGTGCCTCTGTCTTTGGGAAAGATTAACTCTCGGCAATAGAAATTGCTATCCTGGTCCGCAATATGGACCGAAATAGGCCATGTTCTATAATTTGCAGAATGGCCACACGGATCCGCAAAAAAACACAGACATACCTTAGAAGGGAATGGGTCCATGTGCTGTCTACAAAAAATGTGGATTGCAGACGGGTGAAAAATACAGTTGTAGGCGTATTCAAGCCTGCGGTTTTTGCAGGGTATTCCCAGTTTAATGCTGACAAAATCTCCCTAATTGAAAGTGAATGTTGGTGTTGTAGGCATTTCATTGTGTGTTAGTCAGCAGGAAACTGTTATTGATGGTCATTGCTTATGCCAGTGCACCTCTGGGTAAATAATCAATCTTCGGGTTTTCTAATTGGCATCAATAATGTGTTTAGATTTATCAATACTTCTTAACCGCCAAGCTTTAACAATGGACTTAGCAGGATAAATCAGGCTCATGTGTAAGCGGGAACAGACTTCTGAAATGATCTCTGCTTTGTGTAATTTTATGACAGTCATGAGAATGTGCTGAAGATTAGTAAGGAATAAGTGGAAATACTGATTAAAACAAATCATTTAATTAGAGCTTTGCTGCACTGCAGAAGCCGGATACACTTCACATGGATTAAATGCTAACTCTGTTTATTGCTTTTCTTGGAGCCTCCCTCTTTTCTATGTTCTGTAAGCCGTGGAACTTCAACAGGTTTTTGCCGGAGTTCAGAAATTCAAAACTTTGTTCTTTACTAGCATCCAATATTCATGGCAGGAGCTGTTTTTGTGCTTCAGCGCTTCCTTGCTCAAAGTGTGACAGTAGTAAGGGTCCATTCAGACGTCCGTTGTGCATTGCGGATCTGCAATACACCCGGCCGACACCCCATAGAACTGCCTATTCTTGTCTGCAATTGCGGACAAGAATACGACATGTTCTATTTTTTTCCGGAGCCGCGGACCGGAAGTTCAGTGGCGCTCTCCGTAAATGTGGATGCATCGTGTCTGCATCCATTCCTGCCCCATAGAGAATGAATTCACGGAGGTGTGAATGGACCCTTAAACTGATGTCCTCAGATTGCATTCCCACAGTGCATCATTCCCTGCTTGACCTTCACCTCCTGGTTCAGGACCTGTTCTCTCCATGGTCATCATGTGTATGGGTGGGGTAAAGGAGAGATCGGCAGTACCACTCATGGCCTCTAATCAATATACAGCGCTGTGCCTCTTCTGGAGCGCCGCTGCTTCTTCAGCCAGCTCATCAGGGAGGTTCTGGAAGTCAAACTCCCACTAATATTTTATTATTTTTATTATTACTATTAATGTGTAACTGGAGAAGGGTTAAAAAACGAACGTGCACCCAGAAAAAGCCTTACATTACAATTGATGAGTGCTGTGGCCCCCACCAGTTAATTACTGATCAACGTGGCTGGTGCTGTCAGCGAGCTCTTCTCCTGTACTCCCGGCGAGCTGGGTAACCACCCGCTGGGCGAGATGTCTGGCAATGCAGGGAGGTAGGGGGAAGCTGTTCTACTGTATATAGGGACAGTAATGTGTCTTTCTAGTCAGTACAGCGCAGCAATGTTCCCTATCTCTGTCCTTGCACATTAGCAAAAAACTAAAATGACAATTACTTTAATGATATTTATGAATATTGTAATATCTTAATAGGTCAAAAATCTAAACTCACTGAAAACTCATTTAAAGGGGTTATGCCAGGAATTTTTTTTATCGCTGAGGGCTCATGCGGCCCCTTTGCGGAACCATTCACTTGAATTGAAATTGACTCTGTGTGCATTCCGTGTCCACATGGCCGTTCCGCAAAAGAACATGTCCTATTATTGTCTGCATTACAGACAAGGATAGGACTGTTCTGTTATGGGCTGGACGTTTTGCGAACGCACATGGCTGGTATCCGTGCTTTGCGGACCTGCAATTTGCGGACTGCAAAACAGGCAACGGTCGTGTGCATGAGCCCTAATCAAAAGGAGTCGGGTCCCTGATTCCCCTCTGTGAAAGGATTAGTACTGTGCATGTTGGTCCACCACTCCATTCACTTTTGTGGGACTGATGTACAAAGGACCACTGTAGAAATCAATGAAGCGGCAGATCGAGATTCGCACTACCACTCCAATCAGAAAGTGATCTAGAGCAGTGTTTCCCAACCAGTGTGCCTCCAGCTGTTACAAAACTACAACTCCCAGCATGCCCGGACAGCCTTTGGATGTGTGGGCATGCTGGGAGTTGTAGTTTTGCAACAGCTGGAGGCACACTGGTTGGGAAACACTGATCTAGAGGACTCTCCATTCTTGACTGCTGAGACCAGGAGCGGACTGGAAACTTAAAGTGGCACTGGAAAAAGAAAATAAAAGCGGCTCCATTTTGTAGGAGGGTCCAAATTACAGAAGGCAGGGCAACAGAAGGCAGAGCAACAATATCAGGAGGCAGGGTAACAATACCATAGAGCAAAATACCTTTCCAGCAGAACCAAATAACAGTGTAGCACAATATACTGCTCCAAAAGCTGGCCCTCTGTGGTGGCCATCAATAGCTACCATCTTCTGTCCTCCTCCTCCTCCAGTTGTCTATGGAACAGGGAGTTTAGGAAGTGAGGTGCAGGCCACAGCAGTTGAATTTAGGAGGGCATGTGCGGTCGCTGGCTGGCGCACATGAGTACCTGATGCTCACTGCGTTAATTACCGTGGAGAGCTCATTTTGTACCCAGTCAATGGCAAAGAGGAGGACTTGGGTGGCCTCCTGGAGCTTCGGCTCACTGTGAAATTTCCCTGTAGGGTCTATGGCCAATCCGCCCCTGGCTGAGATCCCCAGTAATCATGTGGAGTGGCGATAAATGCTTTTCATGGGATAACCCTTTTAAGTGATCAACACAGGAAGATGTGCTGCCAACAAGCAAGCAAATTTTTGCTTGCCCAAACAATGCTATCTGCCATCAAATTAGTGTTTGCAAATTCCCCTGGTGATCAGCAGCATTGTTTGTTCCCAATCTTTGCCCTGGGTAAAAGGGTCCTAAAACTTTACAATCAAGAGCTAGCACGTTCCACAGCGGTTCCTGTGGTCATTATTTACGTGATGCATGCGTTCCCCTTAAATGTCAGGACATTATCAAGCCATCCCTCGAGGTATAAAACAGATCCAAGTAAAAGGTAGCACAGAAATGAAATGGTAACCTAACAAAATAGTATTTTTGGTAGTTCAGTAAATACCAATATTCTATTCATATGGTTCTAATTTGTGAGGCTATCTGTGGCACCTCTCCTATTTTCTTATGTGAAGCGTATTTTTTTTTTTTTCGTAGCTCCAGTGTTGCAGTTTGCTAGGCAACCTTGTTCTTAAGTGCGGCACACGAGCCTGATAAAATAGCTGCATTGCAGAGACTGCCTAAGTATTATGTTTCAGGTTACAATCGTTACGCGATAGTCTTTTTATCTGACCGTCTTGTCCTTGCAGAATGAATTTAGTTTTCACAAAAAGTTTGTTTTACAAAACATAAAATTGTCGGCAAAGTGACTCACAAATGACTTTCGTAAATCACAGCCGTTTAAAATAGTCTTGTAAGCTTTGCAGGTTTGTTTGTTTTTTATTTTTTTTTTTTGTTTTGTTTTTTTTTTACTACTTACTGTTCTGCTCCATTTAGACAGAATAGTGGAAGAGATGAGAACCATGCAATTACCTCACTAAAAATATTATGCATTGTTTGTTGCAGGAAAGGGGATAGTGCCAACATATTCCACAGCGCTGTTCAGAAATTGGGACCACCCCCTAATAAAACTCACAATTTGTTTTTCCCATCCAGGGACACACAGGACAATTTTACGTAACAGTATGTTTTTGTAGTATAGGATGAAACCAGAAAACTTGAAGGAAGGACACACAAACACGACAAGAACATCTCTGGAGCAAATGTTATCCTTGGTTAGATATGAGCACTGCAAGACAGGGCTAACCACTGTGCCAGCTTGCAGATACCTGTGGCCTGTCATCATACCGTGGCACCCTCAATCAGGGTAGTATAGTATGATCCCAGATCTACCTTGTAGAAATGAAGTGCTATAAAAATTTTAAAACTTAGAAACCGAAAAGATCTACAGTACTGTGCAAAAGTTGTAGGTGGGTGTGGAAAATGCTGCAAAGTTAGAATGCTTACAAAAATAAAAGTGTTAATAGTATATTTTTATCAATCAACATAATGCAAAGTGAATGAAGAAAAAAGAAATCTAAATCAAATCAATATTTGTTCCAAAACAGCATCAGTTCTTTTAGGTACACTTGCACGCACTTTTTGAAGGAAATCAAACATCTTGGAGAACTAACCACAGTTCTTCTGTGGATGTAGGCTTGCTCAAATCCTTTTGTCTCCTCGTGTAATCCCAGACAGATTTAATGATGATCAGATCAGTGCTCTGTGGGGCCATAGCATCACTTCCAGGATTCCTTGTTCTTCTTTATGCTGAAGATAGTTCTTAATGACATTAGCTGTATGTTTGGGGTCATTGTCGAGCTGCAAAATAAATTTAAAAACAAACGCCTCCGTGATAGAATTGCATGATGGATTTGGTCAGGATTTATGATTAATAATCCTGACCAAATCCACTACTCCATTTGCTGAAATACAACCCATAACTTGCAAGGGCCCTCCACTATGCTTCACTGTTGCCTGCAGACGCTCATTATTTTACTGCTCTTCAGCCCTTCATTGAACAAACTACCTTCTGTTATAACTAAATGTTTCAAATGTTGACTCGTCAGACCTGCTGCCATTTATCTGTACCCCAGTTCTTTTCTCTTCAAGTCGCTTGGCCTTGTTTTCATGTTGAAGCTATGGCCCCACTGGTTTCTGCCAGTTTTAAGCTTATGTCACTGCTAGACATCTTCCAATTGCGAAGGGGTGCATGATGTGTCATTCATCTGCTGCTCTATGTTTCCTTGGCCAACCATTGCATCTACAGACCTCTACATTGCCCATTTCTTCAAAAGAGCTTGAACGGCACATCTTGAAACTCCAGTCTACTGTGAAATCTTTGCCTGGTAGAGACCTTGCTGATACAGTATAACAAACCTATGTCTGTTGTTGTATTTAGACTTGCCATGGTGTAGATGATTATTTCAGTTCATGCAAACTTGTGACATCAACCATAATAACATCTTTGTACAAAAAAAGGTAGAATAACTTGAGACTGACTCCTGCCATTGAAGTATCGGTTCAGTCCACTGTCAAGTGGATTTAGTCTAATTATGAGAGACTTGTTGGCCATATTATGTCACATCGCCATATTATGTCTGATCCTATCCTTGGCTCTAAATATAGATGTAATTCCAGCGGTCTAATCACAGCCACTTCAATACTTACCCCTCCTGTCACTCCATTGTGCTGTCAGTCCATTCCCGCCATCATATCTCCTCTCCTAGCAAGGAGGCCACTGGATTGTTTACTTCATGCTTCAGGCTGCTTATGGCTTTCCTTACCTCCTGTTTGATTAGGGCAACATAATCAGGTCCCAGCAAATGGCTTCTTTTCCTGAGATATATTCGGCACCTTTGGTACTTGAACAATAGTGTTCCTAGTTTGCCTGGTCCCTGCATACGTGTTTTATGTCTTCTGCCTGTAAACTGTGTTGATCCTGTTTTGTCTGTTGTGACCCGCTGCAGCCTGCCTTGACCTATTGCCTGTTTACCGGACTGAATGAAGTGTGTCTGCCCTGACCTCCATTTGTTCTCTGACTGCGATTTTTTTTCTGTTCCCTTGGTGTCGCCGGTGTGTTTTGACCCACCTGGGTTAGCTATCACTGAATGGTGATTTCTTTCTGGGTCCACACCAGCTGCATTACAGTAGAGCTCATGCACATTGACATCCATATGCAGAGAGTATGTCAGCTTGCAGCTATTGTTCACTTAATATAAATTAATATAAAAAATGAGCCCGTGCACAAGATGATTGGCAGAAAAAAAAAGAAAAAGTATAGCTTTTAGAAAATGGTGACACAAGAAAAAATACGATTTGTTTTCTTTGGCAAGGGATGTCATGTGATCTCTCCTCTGAAGATGCTTGCTGTGATGCATCCTGGGATTTTTACTTTCACTTTGAAGCTCCTCCTCCCACACAGCTTCTCATCAATGGGAGCATGCTATGCTGAACACATTAGAAAAATTATATCTACACAGTATATCTCTCATGATGCAAATACCTCGTGGCTTTAGTTATTATCTAGGACCCTTTATTTATTTTTTATGTGTATAGTGGCCAACCCCTTTGAGGTCTTTAAGGAGAAGAGCCTGTGCTGCAGCAGTATCCTGACAATTCTGTGCTTCACGACCTGAAGACTAATGCCTCATGCAGACGTCCGTTAAACACGGACGTGAATGGTCCGTGGTATCCTGGGCTGGATTCCTGCTGAGAGCAGGAGCGCACAAAGTCATTGGTTGCTATGACGCCGTGCGCTTCCTGCCGCCCCTGCAGTGCAGTGATAGATCATACCAGTGTATTACTGTACTGCAGCAGCGGCAGGAAGCGCACGGCATCATAGCAACCAATGACTCCGTGCGCTCCTGCTCTCAGCAGTAATCCAGTCCAGCTATTCACGTCCGTGTTTACCGGACGCCTGCTTGAGGCATTAAGAAGAACATGAATCCGAGCAGGACAGCTGTATAGATACCATACCATAGGAAAATTACCACCATTTTTAATCTGGAGCCAAGGTATTGAGCCCAAAGGGAAAAACGTATAAAATACCATTCACACTAATATTGGATGAGGTTTTGAGGCATCTCTGCTTGCAAGCTTTTTTTTTTTGCCAAAGCCAGAAGTGGATTCGAAAGGAATTGGAAATATAAAGGAAGGATTTATACTTCTCTTCCTGGTGGATCCACTTCCAGCTTTGGCTGAAAATCTTGCAAAACTTTCCCCCAAAAAACTTTGTGTGGCCGTATCCTAAGCGCGTTTACCCAGCTCTAGCGATGATGTGTGTACAGAACATGTGGTCACTGGATGATACGTCACCCCTACCGTCAGTGATTAACGACAGTGCTCACATGTGTCCACACGTCGTCGCTGAAGCTTGGTAAACGGGAAGCTTTGGGTTCGGTAAGGTGTTCGAATGACTTTATTATTTATGGCGTTGTAAGCTGTCTCTACAATTTGTATGGGGCTTGACAAGCCTTTTAAAACTTTTAAATATATTTTTGTGATCCCCACTGGTTTAATAATTCTTCAAAGATAACATTTCAGTATCTCTGCACTTATCCTGATGCATATTGGTATTCTCAAAAGCTCCCAGAATCTTGTTTCCATAGCATTCATTTTCCATCCTGATGTACAGTAGAGTGATGACCAAGGTTATAAAAGTAAGTGTTCTTGAATGTCTGTTTGATCTTGCATTAAACCTTCAGATGATGAAAGATTGAGCAATAGAAAGCTCAGAAAAGCATTTCTTCAATATTTCTTGTGGCCTAGCGACATACAGAGCCCAGACAGCAGTTATTATTACTGCAGGCCTCTGCTGACAAGCTTGAAGGCTGCTTAATAGATTTGCTTTATTAAAGAAGGAAAACATTGTAAATGTGGCATAGGAATGGTGAAGATGAATAATTATAATATATGATGTCTGTCGGCACTGCACTGATAAAATCCATGATACCGGATGCCTGATATACTAGGCAGCTTAAGTTCCCGAATATAATTATAGTAATGGCTCTGAAGCTGTGGATTCAGCATACGCTGAGATTTGATGCGTGCTATTTCAGATTGTTTAGACCGGATTCCTCCCTTAGTAACAGACTACAAACTGTTAGTATTTAGCAGAAAAGTGTCAGATTGTAGTCGGTTGCTAAGGAGCAGCTGACCAACTGATACAACTGTTAAAGGGGTATTCTGGTTATATAAAGGTATTCCCTATCCACAGTATAGGCCGTAAGTGAAGATCGTGGAGCCCCCCAAAAAGAACATAGTCGGTCTGGCATGCATAAGGCCACTCATTAATTTCTATGGGATTCGTGGAGATAGTCGAGCACTGTATCCCTGGAACTCCCATAGAAATTAATAGAATGGCTGCACCCATGCCCAACTGGCCACTCCATTCATTTCAGTGATACATGGCCCCCGTTCCAATGATCTGTGGGGGTCCCAAAGGTAGGACTCCCACCAATCTAATAGTTATAGTTGGATATAGGATAACTTTATATAACCAGAATTCCCCTTTACGTGCCTATTAGATGGAGCCGTTATCATTAGAATTTTCATAAAATCATTTGAATTTGAGAAATTATCGTTGCATTCAATAGGGTGCGGCAATCGGACGAGCCATAAATTGTTGCTCAATAAAGTGTAAATGTTTTAGGGGCGAATGAGCGACAGTAACAAATAAATCGCGAAGAAAATATTTCACGAGTGTCTCTCGAATGTAAACAACTCACTAAATCGTCCTTGCCCCTTGTTAATGAAAAAAAAAATTTTGAGACCTAAAATCAGCAAAAAAAAAATAAAACTGAGAGAGAAACCATTGTCTGCATGCTCTTTTGAACCCCAGGTTAGGTCTCCCGCATATGTGAAAATCAGAACTTAGGGCTCATGCACACGACCGTATGTATTTTTCGGTCCACAAAAAAGGGATCCGCAAAAAATGCGGATGACGTCCACTGCATTCCGTATTTTGCGGAACAGAACAGCTGGACCCTAATAGAACAGTACTATTCTTGTCCGTAATGCGGACAATAATAGGATATATTCTATTTTTTTGTGGAATGGAAATACGGACATATGGAAACGGAATGCACACGGAGTAACTTCTGTTTTTTTTGCAGGCCCATTAAAATTAATGGTTCCGCATACGGTCCGCAACAAAAACGGAACAGACACAGAAAGAAAATACGTTCGTGTGCATGAGTCCTTATCCTGAGGATAGGTGATAATTATCTTTTCCAGGATAACCCCTGTAAGGATAAGGGCTTATTCACATGCACGTATGGGTTCCGTTTCCGTATTGCGGACCGCATATGCGGATCCGCAATACATGGACACCGTTCCGTGTGCATTCAGCAACACGGATGCGGACGCGTTCACTTGAATGGGTCCGTAAATCCGGAGATGTGGAACAGAAGCACGGAACGGAACCCTACGGGAAGCACTACGGAGTGTTTCTGTGGGGTTCCATTCCGTACTTCCGCACCGCAAAAAGATAGAACATGTCCTATCTTTGTGCGGAACGGAGGGATGCGGACCCATTCAAATTGAATGGGTCTGGATCCGTCCCGGAGGCCTCATGAACGTTCTTGCGGCCCCAATGCATGGAACGGAACACATATGTTCGTGTGAATAAGCCCTAAGGCTACTTTCACATTAGCGTTTTTTGCATATAGGTCATGGATCTGCAAAAACGCTTCAGTTACAATAATACAACCGCATGCATCCGTCATGAACGGATCCGGTTGTATTATGTCTTCTATAACCATCACGGATCCATCTTGAACACCATTGAAAGTCCCCATTGACTTACATTGTGTGCCAGGACGGATTGCCGTTTTGGTGTCCGCCTCCAGAGCGGAATGATGACCGAACGGAGACAAACTGATGCATTCTGAGCGGATCCTTTTCCATTCATAATGCGTTATGGGCAAAACTGATCCGTTTTGGATGCCCTGAACGGATCTCGCAAACGGAAAGCCAAAATGCTAGTGTCAAAGTAGCCTAGGACAAATTTATCAAACAACCTGTGACTTTTGATAAATGTGGCATAAAGTAAGTAACTGCAGACTCAAGCAAAACTGACTTCAAATTTTCCCCTCATGATAAATTCCCCCAATAGGGTGGATTTATTAAGGTAAGTACACATGAATGTGTCTGGATCAAAAAAAATAAAATAAATCGATCTGTAACACTCGATTAATGATCCGTTACACTTATTTAATAAATGGTGTAAGAACACAAATGTCAGGTCTGACGTACATGAATGGCACACGACCGCTCAGGTCAATGATTGGCTGCAGTGGTCACGTAATGGCATGTAACCTCTGTAGGCCCAGTGGGAACCAGAACATCAGGACTAGAGTTGAGCGAACTTCTGTTTTAAGTTCGTTTTCCAAAGTTCGGGTTATCCAAGCATCCCGTTATGGATTCCGCTACCACGGACCATAACGGCATTTGGAATCCATAAGGGCAGGCATGCTCAACCTGCGGCCCTCCAGCTGTTGCAAAACTACAACTCCCATCATTCCCTGACAGACTACAGCTTTTATCCTACAGAAGGGCATTGTGGGAGTTGTAGTTTTACAACAGCTGGAGGGCCGCAGGTTGAGCATCCCTGCATAAGGGGATTCTTCAATGAACCCGAACCTTGGACAACAGGAGGACCTGGGGTGACGTCACCGTCATGTGATCAGTGCAGGGCGTGGCTCAGTACTGGAATAGATAAGAGGTGGTAGCCTACAACCTCTTATCCAATCCAGTACTGAGCCACGCCCCCTGCACTGATCACATGATGGTGACGTCACCCCAGGTCCTTCACCCCGTGTTCCAAATGCCGCTATGGTCCGTGGTAGCGGAATCCATAACGGGATGCTTGGATAACCCGAAGCCGAACTTTGGAAAACGAACTTAAAACAGAAGTTCGCTTAACTCTAATTAGGACGTGTAAAGCATGAGTGTGAAATTTTTTTCTCAGTTTCATCCAACGCCCTGTTCTCTGGTACTATTTACAGTACGGTACTATTTACACACTGCAGTACACTACTATTTACAGTCTTGGACATTTTCTCACTGTGTCTAAATGGTATATTTAATTTGGGACCCATCAGCTAGAAATTTGCCTGTGTTCACAATGGTGTGATTTCTCCCTTTTTTTACAGAAGTGGTAGCTGATCTGTTTTTGAGAAATGTTAGGTTTGGATTGTCTCATTTATACTGCTGAGCGATAAAAGCCCGCGCACGTCATCCTGTGACCCGGCTGCAGTTTGTGTGTTTGGTTCTGATGATCTCTACAACAAGCGATTGACCTTAGAGTTCGCCTTGGGAGAGACGCTATTGTATTATACATAGCATTCTTCAGCTCCTCTTCCTGCTCCTTCATTTAATGATTAGCAGATATAGATTTTGCTGGCCGAGGCTTTGTGTTGAAGGTTGCAGAGCTCTTCTCCAGGCTCGGGGAGCTTAGCCGAGCAGAAGGCATAGAGGCACGCCGGCGTCTACTTACCCGGCCTCACAGAGAGACCGTTCAGAATTGATTATAAAAATGGTGTTTTGCTCCACTAAGGTGCTCTTACTAAGTATGGGGCTATTACCATCAAAGCAGCAGGGGGAAGAGAGATGTAAATCGATAAAGTAACGAGAATAACAAAAATGGAAAGCGCTGTATTATATGTTGTCCTCGCAGCACGAAAGACAAGTACCATGCTGACCATAGCCTCTCTTCGAATTGTAGGGCCGCTAAAAGGGATTGTAATGAACTGCATTGTCTTTCTTTCGCTTTAATCAATCATTAGAAAGTTTATGGAATTTAATAAATAACTAGATATTATTTAGAGCTGAATGTACCACATCCTGGAGTTAATTCTGTTTAGAAAAGAATATTTCTTAAAAAATTTGCAACAAAATGAATCCTATTCTCCAAGCACGGTAAGGCTACATTCACACGTCTTTTTTTTCTGTCCACGTCCGATCCGCATTTTTGCAGATTGCAAGTGTACCCATTCATTGCTACGGGTCCGCAAAAACTGAGGACAGCACAAATGATAGAACATGACCTGTTCTTTTCCGTTTTGAGGGCATTTCTTTAGCAGGGCCAGTGCAAAGTGCGAGATGCACACGTCCAGTATCCGTATTTTGCATCTAGGCCGTTTGCAGACCGCAAAATGGATACTGACTAGAGTAGAAAGTTCAGCACAGACATAAACCCATCGGTGGTCCAGCTACTCCCTCTTGCCGTATTCACAGTTGGTCGGATTGATGGAGTACAGTGTTACGTTGTTTCTGTCAGCCACATAGGTGGCACACATGCTTGACTACCACTCCATTCAAACATTTGCAAGGCCTGATGGAGCAGGCAATTGTAGGGAAGGAAGCGTTCCTGCCCAACAACTGCCGGCTCGTCAGTGGAGGAGAAAGCAGCAGTGATCCCTGAATTTAGAAGAGGAAAGGCTTGACATGAGGATGTAAGAGCACTATAAAGATATTTTTTCTTCACGGCAGATACACCGAAAGCGACGGCAGAAAGTTGATACTTTTGCATGATTACTGTTAATGACATATATGACCTTGTCAAAAAGTAGCAAATCGGGATAGTTACTCTATGCCTGAGCCATAGATTTTGAGCAAACGGGATTATATTAATGTGTGCTATTTTCTATACTTTGTGCACATATACTGATTGATTCACTAGAAATATATACAAGGAACGCCTTGACCTTCAGAAGTTTTAATTTTACATGGCAATTTTTTATAAATTCCTAGTTGAATTGAACCCCCTTTTTTCTTCATGCCTAATTCAATAATGCTCAATATAGGTAGCGATGCCTGCGCGATGGTAATTGCTCTCAGCAGGCTGGCAGTATTGCCGCACAGACGTGCCAGCCACTGTTCTTTTATGAATATCCCCTGTCTGCTCCGCAAAGTGAGGAGTGAAATGCCTTTCACATGCCAAGTGCTTTTGTCCTTTACAGTAATGGATCCTCACAATGAAGTGTGTAAGAACATGGGGGAATGCCGGGAACTGATCATTATTCAGCCATTTGTAAACTCTTTAACCCCATAGTAACATTTTCTTTACGTGAATTACAGTGCATTGAGCTATCCTATTCTGTCCTTTAGTTGGGTGACCTCTATATACTGCCACCAATGCAGATCTTACAGGTTAACATGATAAGCCTACTCTCTACTTAATTTCACTGTGAACCAACAATTAGTATACATCGATATGTTACATTTATTATAGACTGGCGTTTTACGCAGGTCTATAAGATCCCTGGCACTGCCGGAGGACGCGCCTAATTTATGACGAGGCGCGCGTCATTCTTTTATTCAATGGAGCCCTATGCTGATGCCACTTTACAGCCTCCGACTGAGAGATTCACGTGATGTAGCGATGGGCAAATCGATTCGTACAAGTTGTACCCGTTGCTCAATATGCTCCTCCTGTTGCTTGATTGACGGGGCCAGATATCTCACCTCATCTGTAATTTGGCATACACATCGTATATACATTAGACATAATGATAACATGATGAACACAGCCTAAATAGTTGCAACGATGTATGACGTATTCAAGAAATGTAAACCCCTACCTGTCTGACCTCTGCAGATTAGCAGCTTTCTCCCTATGACTTTGCATAAGGATAAATCTGTCAATCAGCAGCCAGTGGGGGAAAACTTGCAGCTAATGAATGTGCTTGAAAAAAATGTATACCTCAACTATATAGCAAAGGTTTGGTTTGAACAGAGCTTTAGTGTGAAAGGGTTGTAGTGATGCTTCTCCAGTTAGTTGTACGGTATGTTAAGACCGTTTTAATCGCCAAGTAGACATAGCACTTTTATACCTTTTAGCATCTATTCTGGTGTTTATTAGTTTGTGCATCTCAAGCTCGTCAGCATCTAAATTTATCATAATGCTAACTAACAGGCTTGCTAGTAGAGGTTACCATGCTGAAACTCCATGCTCCTGTGGAGTACTGCCCTCTACAGTGGACAATGACCAACAACCCCCAGGACTAGTCCGTGTAGTATTCAGTAAGTTAACATTTACTCTATTTCTTTTTTGCATTCCTCTACCAGTTTTCCGAAAATGACCACCAGCAACCTGTCCTAGAATGTCAGCAGGACTGGTTGCCACCATTTGCAGAGTTGCCTAGGAGGTAGAGGGATACTCTTCATCACTACACACTACATTGCTCTACAGTACATGGTAATGATGTGATCCTGCCTATGAAATGCCATCATGGCTGAGCAGCCTGACAGGAACACTCACCAATAAATATAAGCAAGTGCCAGAGTGTAGTGTGTAGTGAGGTCCCACCACCAGAGTGTGTGACTGACTGATTATTACACTAGTACAGTCACACACACAGTAGACTGCTGCACCAGGCCTGCAGCCTCCCCTACTGACAAAGTGCTGGTCACTGAGGCAGTCACTGGGCCGCGGTCGTCACAGTGGGGGAGATTTCCAAACTTTTCTCCTCAAGAACTACAGGCCTCTTGTCCCCTCACTGCAATGGCGCCAGCAGACGGAGACACGCCCCTGCCGCGCCAGAGGCTAGATGTGGTGATGCTGAAGTACAGCTGGCCAATAAGCAGTGCCAGCGTCAGGGCATCTCACTGCTTATTTGTCAGCTGTATCTGGCTTACAGTATGAACGGCATTACTATATAAAACTTCCGGCTGCTATGTAGACCTGTAGACCGTCTTGTAAGCACCATTACATGAAGTCCGGGCTGCGGCGGTAAGCGGGCCTGCAGAGGTCCTGAGCGGAGGCATAAAGGAAGCTGCGCGGCTGCGCACCCGCGCAGCTTACAGGGAACACTGCCCACCACCTCACCTTCCTAGGCAGCTCTGCAAGTGGAGGCAATCGGTACTACCCACATTCTAGGACAGGTTGCTGATGGCCACTTTAAATTATTACCGGAGAGCCCCTTTAAGATACTCTTCATGTGTTCTACCACTTTTGGTTTTTTGATGCATTTGTTTTTCCCTGCCATTCCAACATGAGGTATATTCATACTTGTTGAGAAGTCTTTAGCGTCTAGTCTATTTTACAGACTGTATGGCATGTTGTAGATCTGATTAGAATAGATTTTTTTGTCATTTTCTGAATCGGGCTGATCCTGATGTTTTTTTTACCATTTAATTAGTCCTAGGCATTCAGCAACCCAGCCTTCCCCAACTTGTTTACTAGACTTAGATTTTAGCCCGCATGGCAGCTGCCGCTTTATCCCATTCCAACCACAGCTGCCAGGTTTGAACATGAGGAGCATAATGTCGCCCTCCCGCCATCCACAGAGACACCAGGGACATAGAACTATTTTTACAGAAGCCAATTTCCGTTGGGCCTATGACACAATTTAATGCGATTAATGCCAATTTTTTTTTTCCTGTTTAGAAAGTACACAGATATAAAAAAGCCTCAATATAAGGGCCAGGATTTTGCTTGTACACACTCTGTTGCATGAAAATAGCAGTCTGCATTTGGTAAATGGCAGGATGTTTGCTGCCCTTTTCTAACGACGGATTATATGGAACTGTTCACAATCCAGCTTCTGTCATATCTAGAATAAACACTTGGCTGCATTGAAATGACCAGAGTCATAGACACCAGATGCAAGGACCTGGCTTCTAGCATCGTACAGAATCTTCTTTCATTGTACTCGTCGGTGGACTGTTTCTTGGTGTATATGTAAGTATAGGTACGAACACAGCAATAATATAGAAATGGCGCTGGACTTCAGGTTCAGCTGATACGAGGAGCAGATTACCCACAGCTTCACTGACAGCTTGGCCAAGATGCCAGGTGCCCACCTCACCACTGGCTCTCTGTTTCCCTGCCAAGTTTGCTGACACCCCCCCTCTCCCCCATCAGTAGACTGGCATGAAACTGCAGAACCTCTTTTGTAATTAGGAAAAAAAGTTCTATAGAGCATCCTGAATTTATGACACTGTCTAAGGACTAGATCTCTCTGCATTTCATTATTGCCGGAAGCCTAAATGTCCGCGCAGCGTTTTTTTTTGCGGCTCAGTTGCAGCTCGATCTCCGCTGGTTTCCCATTATAGTTAGAAATATTCTACACTTTTCAAACCAGCACCTGGATCTGAATACTTTTGTAATTGCATGTACGTAATTATAAATTTTGCATAGCCACTGAGCTATTCCATAAAATGTATCTGTATAGCGCCACCTGCAGCTTTATTTTCTTTCTTATTTCTCTGACCTGCTCAAAGAAGGCCGCACATGCTCAGTTTCATCCTTTAACTGCCTCCTGAGTTGTGATAGGGGGAGAGAGGACACGCCCCCTGATTTGAACTGCAGCAGAAAAGACGAGCCCCTTGAGCTGCCAGCTGGATATAAATCTAGCAGAGCAATAAATGTGGAAATCTCTGGATCCATGTGAGGTACAGGGTTGGTTCTTGCTTTGTTAGAAAGAGATTGTCATGTACTATATGGTGGCGATTTAAATTTTTTTACATTAGTCATGCGATAACCCCTTTAAGCTTCTGGAAATGCCAGAATGCAAAGAGATCCTGCAGGTATACTAAGCACTAGGGTGAAACCATCCTGAGAAAAACTGGCTTGGCTGCCATTGCAGCCAATCAAAGTGCAGCTTTCATTTCTTATAGTGCTCTTGAAAAATGAAAGTTGCCCTGTGATTGGTTGCTACGGGCAACAAAAACAGTGTGGCAGATCGATGAAAACTGTCTAAGGGACTGTTCACATCTTGTTCTTACGTACGTGAAGTGGATATGTTTAAAAACATATACAAATGTATGCAATTTTGTGGTACCTTCTGCTATCTCCCCATAGAGCTGAATGGAGCATCAGTGCGCATGCGTGTCCGCCTCTCCATTCAAACGATCAGAAACGCATTCTCTATCTTGTCTATAGATGATGCATTGATGAAATGGAAGAACCCCTTTAAATGTTCTTAGGGTATGTTCACATGCCGTAACATGTTGGCGGAAGTATACAAGGCTGATTTTTAGAGAAGTCCTCCTCCGTTTCAGCAACAGTTTGTGCAAAAGACGCAGCAAATCACACACCAGAGTATTTGGGGAGTATTTTATGCTCTGCTATTGACTTCTTGAAGTATTTAAAAAAATTATAGGTGTAAAAAGGTGCATGAAATTCTAGATGTATAAATATAAGCCGTATATGAACAATGTATTTCCATTGAACAGTGGGAATCTGTTTTTGAGCATATTTGGGTGTGTAATGTACGAGCAGTTTACATGCTCCTCTAGGACTGACAGTAGAGGGGGACTATACATGCTTAATTTCATTCCTGCGCAGACATTTAATTTGGCTCTGACCCTTATAACATTCACACACTGTCATACTATAGCAACCGCTATTCCTTTTTATGGATTATTGGGAATCTGTCACATCTTGTCCTTCTCCCTAGTATCACTATGACAGTATTTTACTGTGATTACAGCACGTGTGGCTTAGGTATGAATAAGCGCTCACAATGCAGTGCCTAATAGGGTCAAAATTGTATGCAGCATATTGCACGGGTTACGGTATATGGGGCCAGATCCTCACAAAACTTAGAGGACCCTTCACCACTCCTTACATGCCTGTTTTAAAGGGAACCTGTCATCAACTTTGTGCTGCCCATACTAACGGCAGAATAAAGTAGAGACAGGCGAGTTGATTTCAGCGGTCTGTCATTTATAAGTTAAAAGTAAGTGGTTGCCGAGAACCAACATCACAATGATTGCAGACTGGGCCTGGAAAAGAGTCCCGGCCACCTGAGAAGAGTCCTGGTTATTCATGAATTCCTGCTCTCCCTGCCCACCTGCTGATGATTGACAGTCTTCTACCTAGTTTTCTCCCATTCTCTCTAGGAGAGAACTGCCAATCATTAGTAGATGGTCGGGAGAGCAGGAGATTATGGATAACCATGACTCTTCTCAGGTAGATTTGACTCTTTTCAAGGCCTGGGCTGCAATGATTATGATGCTGGCTCTCAGCAACCACTGACTTTTAGCTCATGAGTGACACACAGCTGAAATCAGCATTTCTGTCACTATTTAAAGTTGATGACCGATTCCTTTTAATAGCTTCATGCATTTCCCCGGTAGTAACAATTCTGGAGCATCTATTCTTATGACTTTGTTGTGCCATTCCTTCATTATTTCGACTAGACGTTATGAATGAATTGCTATTAGCCTTCAGTAATGGTACAGAGGGGTGGTAACCAGTTGGGGGTGTGTACCTGCACAGACTCCTTCTATCCAATCAGTGCTGCCCTTTTTAGACTGTGCAGGGACACACCCCAACTAGGTACCACCCCACTGTAGCCTTACTGCAGACTGCTAGCAATTCATTCATAACCTCTATTAGGAACACCGTACTTTTCGCCCCATAAGACGCCCCCCCTCCCCCCCAAAAAAGTGGGGGAAAATGTCCCTGTGTCTTATGGGGTGAATACTAATGAGCGGTGAAGTCTCTGTACTCACCGCTTCCTGGTCCTCGGCTGTGCAGTGGTTGCACACAGCGTGAGGGTGCTCTGTGACCTCACGCTGTGCACACCAGTTCACAGCACAACCATAGGCAGGATGAAGAGGATCGCGCTGCAGGAGAGGAGCGCAGGCGCCCGGGAGCAGGAGAGGCAAGTGTTTTTTTTGTTTTGTGACTGATGAGAGGCATGGGGGCTGAAATATGGCAATGGGGGCTGAAATATGGTAATGGAGGCTGATATGGGGTGGTGATGGGGCCTGATAATGAGGGCTGAAATATGGCAACGGGGGCTAAAATATGGTAATCTGGGTTGAAATATGGCAATGGGAGCTATTATGGGGTGTGAAATATGGCATTGGTGGCTGATATGGGGGCTCATGAGAGGCATGGGGCTCTTATCTGAGGTCTGATTGGGGGTCATTCACATTGGGGTCTGAGCTGAGGTCTGCTTGGGAGTCTTATCTGAGGTCTTATTGGGGTCTTATTAACATTGGGAGTCTGATTGGGGCTGTCATCTGAGGTCTAATTAACATTGGGGTTCTAAATGGTGGTCTGACCTGAGGTCTAATGAAAAATATTTTTTTTCTTATTGTCCTCCTCTAAAACCTATGTGCGTCTTATGGGCCTGTGTGTCTTATAGGGCGAAAAATACGGTAATAAAGGAATGGCACAACATACAGACATAAGAATAGATGCTCCAGAATTGTTATTACCTGGGGAATTCATGAAGGTATTAAGACAGACCTGTCAGGAGTGGTAAAAGGTCCTCTTTAACAATATAAATGATCTGCTATTTTTTAAGGAGTGAAACTTGCAGGCATCATAAATGGAACACACTGGACAGATCTACCGTACTTATTCTGGAGATGGTGTAAACTTGGGCTGGGGCCTACGTTGGATGATAAATCTGGTGAAGACACTTTTCTTTGTCTGTACGAACTATTGGTTGACTTACTTTGAGACGGAATTGTTACGCAAGTTTGAACTAAAAATGGCACATCTTAGACAGCTCCCGTTTCCTAGTAGTCCACACCCTTTCAGGTAGGCCACACTACTTTAACGAATTAGGCACAGAAACCACTTCTTGCTGCAATTAATGCCAATATCTATGCGCACACACATTAGTAAATGTTGGCCACTGTGATTACACTGGATCCATAGTTACCAACTTTCCTGAAGTTACCTGGACTGTCTCTTATATTCAGAGACAGTTCTGGAAAATTCAGACTGTCCCAGACCAAAAAGAGGCAGGGCTAACGATAACCCCACCGATAGGAGGGCCTTCCTGGCTGAGTCGTGACGTTCCCAGGGGGCCGGGTTTAGATACTTACCAACATTTAAGTTGTTAAATTGAGGTATGTGAATCTCAGCTTTAAGAGAGATACAATAGTTTTGATTTAAAGTTTTTGGCAGAATGAGTCTGGAATTCTGTTAGAAGGAATGTCTATACACAAGACCCCAGAAGTTCTATTTGTGCCCTCATCCTCACACAGATGATCATCATACATGTTCCAAACAACCCGAGAGGCAGGTTATGCTCCTGCCACTGCTGCCATCCATGAGGAATCCCTAGCACTGAACCATCGCTAATCTCCCTTCTCCTTAGGCTACCTTCACATTGCATTTACAGTTTTCCGGTCCAACTGCATGGCAGTAGACTTTGAGTGTCTGGCTTTACCACCAAGGAAAATGTCTTCTCTAGCAAGAGTATATTCACACAGTGTATGTTGGAGGTATATATTGGGAGGATTTCTCAATGTATGCCACCAATGTTCGTCATTGTAAAGGCAAAAAGTGTCAGGTGTCACCGTAAGCTCTCATCTTAAAATAAAAATATACCAGATGGATACTTTTTTTTTTTTTTGCAGGATTTCTATAGATAGAATAGCGAAGACAACTGCTTTATACCGCAATATACTTTTTTTTTGCTTCTGCTGGGTGAATACATGTAACATACATGCATATACATATTCCCTCTGTTTCTGCTTCAGTGTAGACAGCTCTGGTGCACCATGTTGGATATCCATCTTCTGTAATTTTCCAGGTCAAGCCTTCATATGTGGAGGTTTCTGGCTGAGAACATGTTAGGAGTTGTTTTTTTGTCTATGTTGGCATAGTTCAGTAAGCACAATTTTGATATAGCTATAACCACTCACTCCTTAGGCCACGTTCATATCTCTGGTGAATGTTTCCAGCAGGCTGTTCTAGCAGAGAACAGCCTGCCTGAGTTCACTGGATCCATCATTGCCAGAATCAATAGATCACTGCCGGATCCCTATTGACTATAATGGGTGATCCAGCAGCTTTCCGGCATTAATGCCGGGTTTCGGACGGACAAAAACGTTGCATGCAGCGGTTTTTGGTCCAGCTGGCATTTGTGTCGGATCAGCAGGAACATCTTGACGGAGATGTGAACACACCCTCAAGCCTCTTTCACACAAGCCATACAGATTGTGTCATTGTCTGTTCAGGGAAAAACGGATGGTTTTGCACGCAATTTCCATTAGTTTTATCTTCGATTGTGTTCAGTGTTTGTTTTTTCCGCGCGAATGCAATCAGTTTTTGATATGTTTTTCACATAGAAGAGCCGAAGAATAAGACTCAACATCTCCTAGCAACCATCACTGAAAAACGCATTTCAATCGGGATGCCTTCTGTTTTTCACACAAGCCCCATTCACTTCTATGGAGCCAAGGCTGCATGTAAAACACACAATATAGACCATGCTGCAAATTTTCCTGAACGCAAAGATGATGCGTGAAAAACATGCACATATCCATTAAAATGAATGGTACAGGATTCACACATCACATCCAGACAGAAAACTTGCTCATGTTAAAGAGGCCTTAGGGCGCCTTCACGCACTGCAGATTTCGTTGCAGAAATTTTCGCGACTGAAAATTAGTTCCATTAAGTGAAGTGGCAAGCACATGGATTTCTGCAAGGCCCATTCACATGAATGAAACTGATTTTCATTCATCGAAATTTCTGCAACAAAGTGGTAATCTTCTTAGGCCAAGTTCACACTTAGGTTATTTGGTCAGTTATTGCCATCATTATTGTGAGCCAAAACCAGTAGTGAAGCCTACACAGAGATAAGGTCTAATTGTGTTTTTGACCCAAACCTGGTTTTGGCTCACAATCACTGATCGAAATAACTGAAGTATGAACTCAGCCTTACCAGTGACTGTATTTATGAGTTATCCACTTCCTTCTGATCCTCAGCTGTGTCAAGTGACCAACACTGACTCACCCAATAGAACAGCATCTTAAGTGCGGATAGGAAGCCATTTTCTCTAGGTATTCCTATGCAAGCCTCAATGTCCATCTTATAGCAATGAATAAAGAAGTAACTGACTTCCTGTCCTGTGTCAGTTGGGAATCAAAGTGTTTGTCACATGACACAGCTGAGGACCAGAAGGGAGGTTATAACTCACAAGTACAGTCACTCGTAAGATTACATTCACTACGCTTTACATCATGTACATTTCTAACAGGTCAGAGAATATATTATTTTTTTGTGTGAGTGTTATTTTAATGTATGTCCCTCTAGTGCAGTATCTCTTTGCACTGACGGTGAGAGCCAGCGCATTTTTATTCTGTTGCTTCTATCTGACATATTAAAAGGTGCTTAGGCTGAATTGTAGCAGCACAACAGTTAATCGGCTGCAGGCTATTTTCCAGTTTTAAGTTTCCTAACTATTGACACAGAAGAGATTAAAACTCAGAAATAGCACTGATGGTGCCTAATAATTAAAAGACTTGAAAACCCTCTTTTTAATACCTCCCTGGTGAATTTTTGGATTAGACATAGTCCTGGTTTGGATTAACATACAAATTGAATTGCCAATGTATCCGCACATAAAACTGTTCACATTCGCTTGGCTTCTCATTGTGCGCTTTACAGCCTACTATTCCATTTCTCAGTGGCCTCTACAAGGAGTTTTAAATTATAAAGAAAATAATCTCGGCGTCCAGGCCATAGGAGATGGAGGAGACAGACCTCCTTTATGGCTGTCTGGCCAGCGCGCCCATATAGAAGTTGTGACTCCTGATAGGTTAAATTGATATGTCAGTATTAGCAAACGTGCGGCGGCATACGACACAATGTATTACATTACAACTCTTGTAAATTCATATTGCTGCGGAGAGGAAAAAGAGACAGATGGCCGAGAATAGCTGTAAGATATTCTGCTGCATGTCCCTGAAATTTCATTAGACAGACGTTGAGGGGGGTGGTTATTAATGCATTGGATTCATCCTAGAAGACATTAAACAATGATTGCTGGCGTATTTTAATGTCACCGCTAACACTTTACCTCCGTGCTACTACATTGCTTCCTAATGATATCACTTTTTTATTAGTAGTACATTTGCAAGTAGCAGACATAAAATATGGCTAATAATTAATTTTATATTATGCAGTATTACATCATTTGTGTTATTAAAAAATATTTTTTTAATTATACAGTATATATTCATATCGATGAATTTGGCAAACAACACAAAAACTCCAGCATCTAATAAAAGATCGTAGAGGCTTGATTGTGCGTCTTTTAAGCAGATTTATACCTATGAAACGGGCTGACCTGTTACATGGGCACTTGGCAGCCGAAGGCATCTGTGTTGGTCCCATGTTCATAAGTGCCCACATTGCTGAGAAATATAATGTTTTAATATATGCAAATGAGACACTAGGAGCAACGGGGGCGTTGATATTACTCCTAGGGACTATCTGTAACTGCTGCGCCCTCTCCACATCAATGATACCGTTATTGGTGTAATTCCTTAGCAACTAATTGCTGCGCTGTGTGAACAGTGACATGGTCGTTTCAATAATAGAGTAACAAGTGTGATTATTTAGCAACTAATTACTGTGCTGGGTGAACAGTGACCTAGTTGGTTCTATGATTGAGCAACAAGTGCAATTCAGTAACCAATTACTGTGTCATGTGATTTGGTAACAAACAACCATTGGTCATTTGTAATTTTAAATTAGGTTTAAGTTTTTTTTATGCCATGAGTAAGGGTTATTATTGTTAGACATGAAACGCGTAGTCGTTCATGTGTCCATCTTTTTCCCTGTTTGGTAGAGACGCACAATAAAGTCTCTACGGTCTTTTATCGGAGGCTGGAGTTTTTCTGTTGATTTCCAAGTTCATCAATTGTGTTTTCCACACATCTTCCGTACGTATGGGACCACAGAGGCGGTGAGCCGAAAATGTCTTCTCTTATATCTCATGTAAAGTAATACTTTTCTAACTGTTCTCAATAAGAACAGGGGCAATTGATAAAATCAGATAAGTAATGAAGTGAAGGAAGGGGGAGAGGTCTTGCTCTACCCAATGCTTCTCGTCATTACTTGTACAGCTTCCCATCCTTCAATTGATTGCTTTGTTAGCTTCCAGCTCTTGGCTCCATTATTTTCTGGCAGGATAGGATTGTTGAGTCATCCACTCCATTCATTGGATGGTTAAAGCTGAAATTCAGTCCTGAATGATGAAACTGTGGGTACAGACACTTGAGAGGTGCTGAGGCACGTGCAACGGGTGTGTCACCATTGTTATTTTTTCTGCCATCTCAATGCATAGGGTAGACGGAGGCCAGTTCAAAAGTTTTCCAAATCTTTTAAAGTATTCCGGCAAAATTGTTAACATTATTATTGCTCCCTTTGTAAATCATATCTGCGGCTGAATGACAACCAATATGGCTTTCAATAAAGTTCCTACAATGGTTGTCGTCAAAGGTGCGCAGAGTCCGAAACACCAAATCTGTAATATTATTAGAGCAGTCAACTCCCGGGCCTATAGGAACTGGAGATTTTTTATTTTTATTTTTGTTAGCTTGCCATGATCTCTAATGAAGTAATAAAGGTCTTCAGTGTGGAAATGTTCATAGAAGAGCAAAGAACGTAATAAATTGTGGGGTTAACAGTTATTTTTCAGCATGTCCTGTGCCTTTTACACAAAGGCGTTATATATAGAGATGAGCGAACACCTGGATGTTCGGGTTCGAGAGGTTCGGCCGAACTTCCGGAAAATGTCCGGGTTCGTGATCCGAACTCAACCCGAACTTCATCCCGAACCCGAACCCCATAGAAGTCAATGGGGACCCGAACTTTTGGGCACTAAAAAGGCTGTAAAAGACACCCAGAGGGATAATATACCGCAATAAACGCATTGCGATTACAACTTTGAGCTAACGATCACCATGGGAACGCCTCCTCCAGTAGAATGTACTGTCGGATCTGAGAATTAAGTTGAAATCGCAATGCGATTCTTATATATTTGCTTAATCGCATTGCGATTTCAACTTAGCATTGCTAAATAATTCCATCCATATGCGTTAACTTACTGAGTCAGTAAGTTAGCAATATGAATGGAATTATTAGCAATGCTAAGTTGAAACGGCAATGCGATTAAGCTAGATATATAATAATCGCATTGCGATTTCAACTTAATTCTCACATCCGACAGTACATTCTACTGGAGGCGTTCCATGGTGATCGGTAGCTCAAAGTTGTAATCGCAATGCGATAAGCTAAATACATAAGAATCGCATTGCGATTCCAACTTTAGTACTCAACTTTTAAAATCGTACACCACTTTAAGTTCCAAAGTTGCAATCGCGTTCGAATAGAACTTAAAGCTGTCTCTTAGTCAGTTTTAGTATTGGTGTGCTGTAATAGAAGTTACATTCGTACGCGAATATAACTTAGAGCAATACAGTCAACTTTACACTGTTAGTTTTATTATCGCGATAATACAACTATTCAAGAATCGATGTGCGTGCGTCTGTGCGTGTGTGCGTTACCTCGGACACTATTCTATTTTGCCAGCCACAGCTGAAACCACTGATTTATGGTATTGCTATTTTGGCAATTGAATTTAACCCCAGAAAATAATCTATCCTTTGCCAGACAGCAGACAGTATTATACTTGTCTAGCCAAAGCTGGAACACCAGATTTAGGGGATTGGTATTTGGGCAATTGTATTTAACCCTTAATAAAATATAGAAATTTCTTTCCTGAGTTTCTAGGGGTGACAATTAGCACAGCCAAGCCCCTGATGTAGGATATAGCAAAAAAAAACTAGTATTGATGGATTGATGGACTTGGTGGCAGCTTCTTCTGGCGCACCACAAGTCACAAAATGGCCGCCCGATCAACCCAGAAAATAAGTGACAGAAAAACGCTCTGTGCAGCCTAAAAACCAGCGAGCAAGTAACTAGCAGAAGTTCAATGATTCTCAGCTGTAAATTGATCCGTTCATTAGGTGCTGTTGCTGACTTTAACCTGCCTAATCTACGCCCTGATAGAAGCTGCGTCCTCTCCTACACTAATCAGAGCAGTGTGACGTGCGGCGCTACGTGACTCCAGCTTAAATAGAGGCTGGGTCACATGCTGCACTTGGCCAATCACAGCCATGCCATTAGTAGGCATGGCTGTGATGGGCTCTTAGGGCAAGAAGTAAAATGCTAACTGATTGGCTGCTGTGCAGCCCTTCAGAAAGCGGGAAGAAATCGACGAACACCGGACCCGAACCCGAACTTTTTTGAAAATGTCCGGGTTCGGGTCCGTGTCACGGACACCCCAAAATTCGGTACGAACCAGAACTATTCTTGAACTGTTCGCTCAACACTAGTTATATAATGTTACACTTACCTAATATGAATTATAAATTGCTGTCTATGTTGAAAAGAAATCTAGCGCCGTAAATCTAGCCATAAAGGGAACGTGTTGTGAATCATTTCAAGTCAATTAAAGCAATGATAGTGACACATATTCTATTTTCTATCTAGATTATAGGGGGCAGACACAGGCACAGTATGGGAGGGGGTTGGGGTTGAACACATTTAAAACCGAAATAGTGACTGAATTACCATAGTGTTATTGAATAAGACACTGTACAAAGGCCAATATTACCAGCATGTAGTGACCATATAATAGTAGATATTCCTTTCACACAGGCACTCTGCAGACCATATAAGTGATTACAGTACAGTTACTGTATATCCAGTGACTTACAGCTGTTCTTTATTTGGAGTTGTACACTTTTCCTATCTTTTCCATCTGGCCCATACCACCTTGATGACTTCTTCTAGCTACAACTTGTGTCTACAGAGTTTGCAAGAGACATCTTTGATTTCTCACTTTTCCAGCATCCTTTTCCTAACCTACACAAACTCCCCATTTTGCTGATACCGCCAGTTCTGTGCCTGTTGCTGGCTGCCCTATTTGCCCTTATTACTGTATTGCTCCTCAGAAATAATGCTATATAAATGGCATCCCGAACACAGTAGTTGCAGGTGCCTCCTGAAAATATAATAATGCCACTTGTGCCACATTAACATATAATAATAATCTCATATTTCTCCCCTAATACATAGTAATGCCACAGTGTGCCCCCTTAATGAATACATGCCTCATTGTGCCATTGAATATAAAATAATGCCCATTATGTACATGGGTTGTCCAGAGTGGTCAACCTTAAGAAGTAGATCTTGCGTGATCTTACAAGATACCATACATAAGCCTTATACGTTTATATCAGTGGTTCGCAGACCATGACTCTTGAGCTGCTGGGAATTGATGAGTCACAGTATTCTTTTGATAGCTTTAGACCTGGCAGCTACGCTTGGCAGGCAATGTAATTCGGTGATAACTTGTGATACCTAAAGTTATTGTAGACCTAAGTGTATTGTACAGCGAACAAGGGATTTTTGAACAATAATGTAGCAATACAGTATGCCATGTAGTTTCAATTCTAAAAACACAGTTTAAACTGATAGGCTGCAACATACAAATATGGTTCATGGGGAGAAGATCTGGCGTTCTGTGTTTTTGGGTCACGTGACCAGTGTGTTCTCTAAGCTGTGCGCTCCGGGAAGGAGAGGGTTAAAACAACATATTAATGAGCCCAATAACGGCTTTACCTGCTGCAGAGTTTTGAATCATAAACTTTTTCAATTGCAGAGAATACCTGTAACCGCACTCTTTCTGCTTGTTCCCGGGCCTGTGATGTTTCATATTCTAGCTAGAGGTTGGAGGCACAAGGCAGGTAGAGAAACTCTTTATAAAATCTGAAAGGCGGTCACAACGATGGGGACATTTGCAGGGTAGCAGTGGGAGTGTTTTTTTTTTCATTTGAAGGGGTATCCTGGTTACAAAAAGCTATTCCCTATCCACAGCACAGCGCTTGGCGATCTCTGGCACTCCCATAGAAATAATTGTAGTGGCGGCGCACATTCCAACCAGCCTTCCATTTCAGTGGGAGCTCCACCTACCATTCTCATGGTGGATGGGGGCACTGCAGTAGGACCCCCACGGATCTAATAGTTATCCCCTATCCTCTGCACAGTAAGTACAGGGTGAGTCAAAAATCTCAGGACACCCTTTTATTTCCGAAACGAAAGGGAAAATGAATAGCCCAGAAAGTTGTGTGTTCAGCACCAGGGGCAACACATTTAACACGTCAAATAACTGTGCATCACAGGTAATGTTCCAGGTTTTTGTTGCTGTGTTCTGTGTTGAGAACTTTTAAACCACAAAAGATATTGCAAATCTGATTGTGGCAATCGATTTCTGGGAAAATTCTAGTCTTTTTTGATCTGCTACATGACCCCCTTTCCATTGGGAAAATTTGCCCTTGATCCAGTATATGGGTTTTTAAGATGGCGGCCATGTTCTGGATATAGCCTAAAAGATAGGTCCCCTCACCCATCACTTGCTCATATATTTCAATTTCCAAAGGGTGTCCTGAGACTTTTGACTCGCCCTGTATGTACCACTACACTAGATACTACAGATTCCTCGATGCTACTGACTGATTACTAGGGGGTTGCAGCAACCAGACACTGAGATTCAGATAATCATCAGGCGAGCCACCAAAAAAAAGGGTTAAGTCCTGCAACAGAAATCTTGGCAATTATCTGCTTGTCATTGGGGAAACTGGAAAATAATAGGGGGAGTTTATCATGAGGGTAATATTCAAAATCCGTTTTGCAGTAGTCTACCTTGGAGTATTTTGTATCAAATGCTGCATGAAATGTTACTTTAGTTTTCCTATGCCACCCACTGGAGTGAGTTTTCAATTTTTTTTTCTGACTTTTTAAAGTCTCTGTGATAAATCTGGAGTTTGGCTAACCACACCTCATTCCACCTACTTTTCAAAACTGGAGCGAGAGGTGTAAAAATGTAAAGCCTCTATTTTGCGACCTTTTGAAGCCACAGTTCTGGAGGGCAGGTTGCGGTAAATACACCCCGTAGGGTTTGTGGCATCCCTTTTAGAATGGTCATAAGACATCATGCACCTGCAGCGGGTGACACTTATCCAATGTACAAGCAACAGTGCATAAAGCCCAGATTTATTTTTAATACGTGCTTGCTAAACAGATTAAATAATTTTTTGCTGGGAGAATTTCTACTTTGAAAATGCTGTGAAGTTATCTACTGCACAAAGGTGTTAAAATGAATGTTTTGTCAAGGAGAAAAAAAAACTTTCAGTTGTCAAGATTCTATTGATTTAAAACTGCTGTATTTTAAGTGATAAAATTTTATGTCTTATGGTTTTTTCGGAGATTGGAAAGCTCAGCGTATTTTCAGGACTGTTCTTTGAAGTCAAGTTTTAAGTCTTTGTTCAGATTTTGCAGCTTCATCAGTTGTAGATACACATTTGGCCTTCACACATTTGAATTGTCATACTGGGGAGACAGTGTTGCACCGAAAGAGTCATAGGGGGCATTTACCAAGACTGCATTTTCATCCCCTGTGCCACCGCATGCCTCGTCATAAGTTATGCACATCCTCCATCAGTCTGTGCACCTAGAACAATATCTACGCCAGCTTGCGGATCTTCCAAACACAGTCACCGGCCGTGACTTCAATGGGTCTGCAAGATGCAGCCAAAGATAGGACATGTTCTATCTTTTGCGGTGCAGCCTCACAGATCCATGGATGCGGAGTGCACGGAAAACGGACACTGCTGTGTGAATGGGGCCTTAGACACAGCGATAAAACTGATGTTTTTGTTACAGAAGGATGGGCAATATTAGTTGGACCGGAGGTGGATTTATACTGCACAACTGCCCGTTCCCAATAATCTGCCCATGTAAAGGTGCCACTGATCACCCAATGAACAAGCAAAACGATCATTCATCAGGTGAATTCAACATTGATGTGGACACCTAAATTATCTTTTTTGAGTAGCAGATGGTGCTGTGTGAACAGAGATCTGTTGATCAGACACGGTGAATCTGTATGAGGACAAGAAATAGCAGTAGCCATTGCTCGTCCCCATACAATTGAGGTGATTGCTGCATGTAAATGCAGCTCTTCACCTCCACTGATGCGGAGACAGTTTTTGGAAAGGAACAGTCCCTTCCTAATAATTGCCAATCCCTGCTGTTCCCTAAAGGGGTAGTCCTAAAAAAAAAATATTCTATTTTTCTAATATTCTAGTAATTGCATGTAATTAAAAATTTAGTATAGCCCCTAAAACTATTCAATAAAATGTATCTGTAAAGCACCACCTGCTCTTTGTTCTTTTTCTTATTTCTTTGTCCGGCTCGCTGACATGGCCGCACATGCTCAGTTTCATCCTTCAACTGCCTCCTGAGCTGTTATACGGAGAGAGGGGATACGCCTCTTGAGATGTAGCAGAAAAGACACTCCACTTGAGCTGTCAGCTTGATATGAATCTAGTAGAGCAATGAATGAGGAGATCTCTGGATCCATGTGAGGTACAGGGCTGTGTCTAGCTTTGTTAGAAAGACCTTGTCATGTACTATATTATGTATAATATTTTAATTTTTTTACATTAATCATGGGTCAACCCCTTTTAAATTAAACAAACTATAAGGTACAATGACATACAGACCACAATGTAGCTACACTCCACTACACACGTTTTGTTCGAGCTTCTTTCGTAGGAATGTGATGAAACAAAAGCTTGATGGTCTGGCTTTTTCAGGGTCCACACATACATAAAAAGGTTCATGTTTTTTTATCATGTTTGTTCAGAAGAATACAGTTGTCTATCATTTTTGTCCCAAGTACACCAGACTATTAAAAGTTTTCTGTAAATTATGCTGGAATGGGAGCGTAGATCTTCATGGACTATGACGCCTGAAGATAATGTTGACTTCAGAGCACGATATTCTCTTTTCATATGACAGGCACTAAAAAAAGTGGTTACAGGGTGCCTCAGGTCATAGACTATAATGGCCTAAAGACTATAATGGTCTAACTTACCTGAGAGAGGCTTTTGGGAACTGAAATGCCATTACTTACTAAGCCTCCATCACAGTCTTCATCAAAACTATCAGACAATATAGCACAGCATGGTAAAATAATGCACTCAAGACAAAAACCCAACGGATATCAAGAGGGTCAGTGTGGTTTGCTGGCGCCATTGGTGTCTATTATGCAACAGATCTGCCACTGCCATCATTAATTTGCCCCTATACTGAAGCAGAACAATTGGAATGAAAAATGCAGGCGTGGCCTATGCAGATTTGTACACGTTTGAAGAGTTCTCTTTAAAATTGAATTCATTTCTAAAAAGAAGCATTCAGCTAAACCTTCCGTGATTTGTTCCAGTTGGCTAAAACTTTCAGCAGATTGTCAGAGATGAGAAAACAGTTGGCCCATAAATGTTTAATGTCTCACTTTAAAATGGCAAATTAAAAGAATTGGTGAAATAATGTGTTTGTCTTCATGCAATTGATGAAAATGTCCTACTTCCAATGTATCATTAACATACACATTAAAGTAAACCTGGCACTAGATGGCTCTGCTGTGAACTTGCAGCCCTGAAGTAGTACCAAGTACAAAAGCCAACAGAGGCGACTAAATGGACCCAAACTGTGAAGCCCAACCTGCATTGCCTCACATTAAAACAGTGCAGTGTGATGTCTTGGCAATTCAGGAGCACAGGAAAGAGGATTTGTCTTCATACGTAGCGCCGGTTCTTTAGTGTATTAGAGAAGAAGTGATACTGGATGTTCCTCCACTCAGGCTACTTGCCTCTGAGTTTACAGCTACTGTTCAGTCTGCCGCAATTTATTACAAACGGTTAATGCTCATAAAATCAGTATTAAAGCGTTTTTCCAGGAGTAGAATATTGCTGTCGTCAGGATAGATCATCAATATGAGATCGGTGGAGGTCTGACTCCCGCCACCTCTGCTGATGAGCTCTTTGAAGAGGTTGTGGGGCTCTGATGAGCACTGCAGCCTTTTCCTAGGCAAGTGTCATTATGTTCATCAGTCACATGACATATCTGCATCTCAGTCCCATTCAAGTGAATGGGTCTGGGCTGCAATACCTAGCACAACCACTATACACTATATGGCACTGTGCTCGGTATGCTGTGAGGAGACTGCAGCACTTACCGGAGTGCCACAGACTCTCAGTGGCGGTGCCAGAAGATGAACAGCCACAGATCAGATATTGACCCATCACAATATTCTACTCCTGGAAAACCCCTTAAAAGGCGAGTGACAAACTTTTGGGAACCTATGCCATATGATCTAAAACAAATGGATATATCAAGTGACCGTATAACCTCCCGAGGAAACATACTTTGTAGAATATGGCCTCTTTCTTTAATATCATTGCTATAAATATTTTCAGTGAATGTTAATTGGTCTTGTTCTGGTTAATGAAAAAGAAATGATGAATGAATGAAATCTGTACTCATTTATGAACTCATCATTGTAACAAACCACTTTCCACAGTAGTCTGTGCTTCTTTTGGTGCCTCTAGTCTCTTGGAAGATTTAATGTATCAAAGTATACACATCTTAAGTAGACAATTTAATATAAAGCAAGAAAAGGAAGGCCATGTTCACACCTGCGTCAAAACCTTTGTTTGGTGCCTCTGTCACAGATTCCGCAAAAAAAAAGCAGACAAAAAGGTAGTGCCCCAAACGGAAACTGAATGGACCCCATTGTTCTTCTCCATTGGCTACAGTTATGTGCTGAATTTATCAATTCCATTATTGTTCTTATAGGTTCTGCTTCTCTAATGGAGCAGAACAATAGAAATTACTAGCACTGGTGTCAACCCAACCTGGTATCTTTTTGGCTTTGTTACCACTATCTGTAATACAGAACCCACCGAATTTTATGGGCCATACAGCATCTCGCGTGATGTGTCTCCAATTTTGCATGGAGTCACCCAGAGAAACAATTGTAGAATGCTTTATACTGTAGTTACTAGATTACTGGAGATAGGTTGTTAATTTGGAGTCGGGAAAGATTTTTTTCCCCCTATGATAAGGAAAATTCGCTTTTACCTCGTCCAAGTTCTTTGGCTTCCTCTGGATCAGCTTTGAGGCTAATGGGCTGAACTGCGTGGACGTGTGTCTTGTTTTAACCTTACCAACCCCCTAAGATGAGATACTAAGTAACTTACAATGAAGCAACATATAAAGTGCTTAGATGCCCTACTAGCATCCACTCGTAATACTTCTTGCTGACAGATCTACCAGTCCCAACAGGAACTGTCCGTTGCCACCAGCTATGAGAATGCCGTGGTCTACTGTTCCATATCACCTCATTTGTGACAATACAGTAGAAAGCTGAAACTGGCCACATCTTTTTAGTGGCCATTTCTCTATATTGGCCACATTTATCAAACCTAACAGTAAAACTGTCATTGGTGCCAATAGCAACCAATCGGAGCTCAGATTTCATTTCTTAAAGGGGTATTCCAGTTGGTAAAACTTAACTTATAACTATTGGTGGGGGTCCTGCCGCTGGGACCCCTATTAATTACGTGAACAGGGATCCTATGCCCCTTGGAGACTCCTGAAATGAATGGAGTGACATGTCGAGCGTGCAAACTGCTGCTCCATTCGTCTCTGTAAAATTTCCGGAAATAGTTGAGCGCTGTACTAGGCTGTCTCTGAAATAGTTGAGTGGAGCAGCAGTGCACATGCTGAATCTGCTGCTGCGTTGGGCTCCAAACGGTACAGAGTACCTATCCTTCTGCCGGGACCCCACTGATCTAATAGTTGTTCCCCCATCCTGTGAATAGGGAATAACGTTTAGCAGCTGGAATACCCCTTTAAACTACTCTAGAAAAATGAAAGCTCAGTTTTGATAAATGAGGCCCGTTACGGGCAACATATCATGCAAAATATCCTGAAAAGCCACAGAAAAGTAGAGCATCACTGTAAGAGAGTATTATCTGCATTAATAAATTAGAATTTTGGGAAATACGAAGCCGCAGACAGGATTGGTCAGAATAATTTACCAAATTTCAATAGTGAAGACTCCAGTGGATGCATCTGAAGATGGATCAAAGATTAGGTTTTCCTTCTTCATTTTGGCCGGCTGCTTTACTAAAGTCATGTTTTGCAACAATAGCTGACTCTGTAGAAAAATAATGCACAACGTCACTCAGAAAATGGCATACCGCGAACGGACTGATCAAGAAAAAACGTGTCTCCCTGCTTGAGTGGTCAAATGTGAATTTTATTGCAGGTAAATGTGTTCTGTAGACTGATCTAACCATTATTGCTTTGATAATGGCATACGGATTACACTGCCGCATTGCTTTCCATATATGCAAGGGCAATCCTTTACTTATATGCTTTAAATGACTAGTGCTGACCTAAGATGATTTCTTACGGCTGCTAGAAGACCTTTAAAAGCTAACCTGTATCTGCTCTCCGGACTCTGATCAATCAGGCGGCAGAAAAGCTCAAGCCTTGCAGTCTTTTATTTAACGGCCCGGCGATTAATTTTTCTTTGTAATAACTCCGTAATGACTGATCCTAATCACAGTACAGCAGATAACCGAGAAATGTGCTATCTTTTCTATGATTTTCCTTATTACTTTTGGATATGCTCATTAGGGACCCGAAATACAATTGAACTTTCTGCTTGTGAATGTCAGCTAGTACAAGAATTGCCAGATGATGAGCGAATACCATTTCATCGATAATGAGTACGTAAGGTTTTTTGGCAGTCCATGGGACACTGTTCCTGAGATTTTAATATCTAAAGAAACTGTCAAGTGGATTTAAATGGTCTTCATTTTACAGCGTAAACAGCGTTCATTTCAAGCTTCTGGTTTTTTTTCTGTCTCTTTTTTTGAATAGCTAGAAAACAAAGTTGTGCTGTGGACCCTTGATGTCAGTGCCATGCTTTATAATTATAGGATAGAACGTCTTTTAATAATTGAAAGGGCATCTGTCAGCAGATTTGTACCTATGAACCTGTTGCAGGTGCTTTTGGTAGCTGAAGACATCTGTGTTGGTCCCATGTTCGTATGCGCCCACATGCAAATGAGCCTCTAGGAGCAATGGAGGCATTGCCATTGCTCCTAGAGGCTCTGCTCTCTCAAAAACTGCCCCACCCTCTTTACTTTGAAAGGTCCAGACAGTGTAAATGTGATCACACTTTCCTTGCATATATTCCAACCTCAAAACATTATGTGGGCCTACGTATTTTTTTTTTTTTTTAGTTACTGCAAATTTTGTACTCCTCCTTAGCTACAAATACTCAAAAATGCTAAAAGGAGTATTTTCACTGTATAGTGTGACCTCTGGCTATCAAGATTTGCTACTGGCTGCTAAAATGCAAAATGTATTATATGTGTTAGCACAGGAATGCTCAACCTGCTGTTGCAAAACTACAACTCCCAGTATGCTTGGACAGCCTACAGCTATTAGGGCATGCTGGGAGCTGTAGTTTTGCAACACCTGGAGGGCCGCAGGCTGAGCATTCCTGTGTTAGCAGGTTCTGCACCGTTTATTCTTAGTTACCATGTCCTGAAGTTTTTTATGCCTATTCCCTTTTAGATCTTTTTGTGTTCTGACACCGCACACAGTCCTAATAGGCCTTGGTAGTTTTTCTCTCTGTACTTTAGTATATAAATTGAATCTGATGAAGTTGATCTGCAAATCTCTACTTTGCATTTCTACAATAGGTTTGTCTGCTCTGTGCTTCTCTGTGCTTTGAAAAATAAAAATTATGACATGAAGGTTTTATGGAAGCAAAATAAAGGTGAGACCTTTGCAGGTACCCAAAGTACGACCATGTGCCGACACAGCAGGACACAGACTCGCATGCTTCTTTTATGCTGAGTTAAAATAAAAAGCAGATTGCTAAGCATAGATCTATGTCCAGCCTATTGTTCAGAATACACGTTTCTTATCATCGCATTGTGTCACAAAAGCCAATGAGGCATTTTCTAAAACAAATGGCCCGATTCATCTTAATATGATGCCAATGAGATACAGGGGGAATCTGCAAAATATTTCAGCCATCTACTTAAGGGGGTTGTCCAGCCTTTTTTAATTGATGGTCTATGTTCAGAGTAGGCGATCACTAGCTGATAGGTGGAGGTCCTGCACCCCACTACCCCATCGATCAGCTGTTTGGTGTAGCTCCATCACCAGAAGTTGCTGTCGGAGCTACAGAGCACCATCAAAACTGTAGGGCAGGAAGCTCCCTTCTACAGCACTTCTCTCCTTGAAGTCAGTGGGAGCAAAGCTGTAGTAACAAGCTCCCACAAAAAAAAATGTAAATGATGCTATATAGCTCTGACATAGACTTGCAGTGACTGGGCTATACCAAGAGGCTGATCAGCGGGAGTGCAGAGATGCTGGACTCCCACCTATCAGCTAGTGATGGCCTATTCTGAGCATAGGTCATCAGTTAAAAAAGGCTGGAAGACCCCCTTAAGTTGATGGGTGAAAGCATTTTACAGATTTGATCTCTTTTAGTATGGAAGTTACCAAAATAAATCAATGTACGTCCAGTATGAAAGATCATACTGGCTGCTATTTTGAATTCTAAAACAATAAAAAAAAAAAAGCAAACTGTGCTTGGTTTCACCAAGGGTTCACCCCATTTCATAGATCTCCAGGAACACGTCAATGCTTTTATTACAAGAACAAGAGTGTGATTATGACTGAGTAGTATGCAGACACACTTCTTAATGTGTAGTTTTCCTGAAGCAGAAATGTTTCTAGTCATAACTAGGGTTGAGCAAACTTGTTTTTTAAGTTCTGCGTCCAAAGTTCGGGTTCGGGTTATCGAAGAATCCCGTTATGGATTCCGCTACCACGGACTATAACGGAATTTGGAATCCATAACAGGATTCTTTGATAAACCCGAACCTGGACGCCGAACTTAAAACACAAGTTCGCTCAACACTAGTCGTAACTGATGTGAGTTATCTTCTCTATGCTCGAAATAGCATTTACCACTGACAAAAAAAGTTGTTCTTACCAGAAAATTTTAACTGAGCATAATATAACTATGGGCTGCCCTAGATCAAAAAAGCTGATATGCCCCTATGGTAAGCTAATGAGAACAGGAGGAATTGCATGTTTTTAAGAATTGGTCTTATATGGTTTTCATTTATTTTTAAAACATGCATATCGTGGAAGATTCTTTTCAGGATAATCTGTCATGTGTGTACATGAGTAAAAACAGTATATCTATAATATGACTTGTAGCTGACAATTTTACCAAATTTCTCCTTTGCATTCTGCATCTCCAATTCTCAGTAGTCCCTGACCTGTTGAGACCAGGAGATTCTGCTCCTTAAGGCCTAATTCACACGTCCGCAAAATGGATCCGCATCCCATACGCAATTTTGCGGAAGGGTTGCAGACCCATTCATTTCAAAGGGGCAGGAATGGTTGTGGACAGCACACTATGTGATGTCCGCATCCGCATTTCCGCATCCGTGTTTCCATAAAAAAATAGAACATGTCCTATTCTTGTCTGCAATTGCGGACAAGAAAAGGCATTCTCTATATAGTGCCAGCAATGTGCGGTCCGCAAAATGCGGAATGCACATTGCAGCCGTCCGTGTTTTGCGGATCCGTGTTTTCGCAAAACACACTACGGACGTGTGAATTAGGCCTAACTCTCTCTTACTCAGTAAAAACAGAGGAGTACTGAGTGTTAGTGATGTGAATTAAACACTAGGGGTCAGATAGAACACTCAGTCTTAGGCTACTTTCACACTAGCGTTTTTGCTTTCCGTTTGTGAGATCTGTTCAGGGCTCTCAAAAGCGGTCCAAAACGAATCAGTTTTGCGCTAATGCATTCTGAATGGAAAAGGATCCGTTCCAAATGCATCAGTTTGCCTCTGTTTAGTCACCATTTTGCTCTGGAGGCGGACACCAAAACGCTGCCTGCAGCGTTTTGCTGTCCGCCTGACGAAGCAGAGCCAAACGGATCTGTCCTGGCACACAATGTAAGTTAATGGGGATGGATCCGTTTTCCTGACACAATCTGGCACAATAGAAAACTGATCCGTCCCCCATTGACTTTCAATGGTGTTCATGACGGATGCTTGCGGTAGTATTATTGTAAAGGAAGCGTTTTTGCAGATCCATGACGGATCCGCAAAAAACGCTAGTGTGAAAGTAGCCTTAGCTGCTGCATAATCTCTGCAGTATCTATTTCACTACTGCTCCTCCTCTCCACAGATTTATTTTCTTTTAAAATCCCTTTTAACTGGACTTTTGACAAAACAGAAGAACATATGAACAGTGAAACAACTTTGTTGAATACTGTCAGCAAAGGTTAACAGTGCCACCTGATGGCAAGGTAACATTAGTTAACAGCAAAGAACATCAAACATAAGGGAATAAAGGGGAAAGGATAGGGCTAGAACGGTAATGGGGGTAGGGAATAAGCATGATGAAAGTATATATAGTATGTAGAATACTTTATATCAATCAAGTAATTAAAAGTTAGTGTACAAAAAAATGTAGAGTAGCAATTTAGGTTACCTAGGTACACCTTCCATAAGCGTAGAGAGATGTGCTATCTATGTAGGGTCAAGATCACGCACAACATGTCTGTAATTCTGTCATGGGGACCATATCTTAGTAAATTTAGAGTGGTTTCTATGTTTCCTGAAAGCAAGTTCCTCCAGTCTATATATATATATATATATATATATATATATATATAATCAGTTTTGGCTATCCACTTCTGAAAGAAGGGAAAGTTGAATGATTTTTAGGAAGCAGAGATTAGGAGTCGTGTGGCTGCCATCATATCCCTAATCAATAAATGTAGTCATAGAAATTGTGTACAATAATAATCCAAGGTGGGATGGGGGACACCGAAGGGGAATTTTACACACCTTCTCCATTACCGTCTCCATTATGGTCCCAATTTCAGACCAGAAGTATTACCAAGTCACAGTGAGGCGGCTTTCCCAGAGAGTGCTGTGCTTCCAGAGACAGAACGACTTCCCCGCTCTGAAATGGAGGAAGCCATTCATTCCTGTTAAACCATAGGTTTCTCTGAAGAGTTCAATGTTATTACAGATGTAGTTCTTATAGAGGCTTGAAGGTGGCAGGGCTCGATAAGAGAATAGTGAATCCGCCGTACACTGCTGGGCCAATTTATTGCAGTGTAAAGCTAGCCAGAGCTAATGACATACGATCAATCCCGCCCACTAAACTGCCCAACCAGACTCCCTGGTGCTTGAGCACAATGGCAAGAGATTGACTGCGTGCCATCAGCATGCAGTTTCAGCCGATTAATGGCTGAAGTTTTCCAACACGGCGGATCGCATTTTTGGCAGACGAGAGAGAAAATATCAAAATGACCGATCAGCAGTTTTTTCCTCATTTTATCTGACAAAAAATTTGGCAAAAAGCCATATACAAAATGGTATTAATAAGAACTAAATTGCCCCACCAAAAAATGAGCAATTCATTTTTTTGAGTATTAAAAAACAAGTAAAACTATATAAATGTGGTGCAATTGTGTTTTATTAATTAATTTATTTATTTTTTCTAATTCCTCCCCATTTGGATTTTTTTTTCCAGGTTACATCTTATGCACTATTAAATGGTGCCATAAGAAAGTGCAGTGTATGCAATATCAAATGGTGCCATTAGAAAAACATGCCCTAATACATCTATGTGAACGGAAAAATAAAAATATTATGGCTGTAGGAGGGTAGGGAGAAAAAACAAAAATGCAAAAACAGAAAATTGCCATGTCCTCAAAGGGTAAGGGTACTTTTACACTTGCGGCAGGACGTATCCGTCCTGCCGCAAGTGCCCGTGCACTGCCATGCTGCCACTCCGTCCCCATTGACTATAATGGGGTGGGGGCGGAGCTACAGCGATCTCCGGCCGTGCACTGCCATGCTGCGCCGTAGCTCCACCCCCCGCCTCATTATAGTCAGTGGGGACGGAGTGGCAGCACGGCAGTGCATGGGCACTTGCGGCAGGACTGATCCGGCAGGCTGAATAGCCTGCCGGATCCGTCCTGCCGCAAGTGTAAAAGTACCCTAATTTAGCTGTATTAATCTAGTAGCTAGAGATAAAACCATAAAGACGGAAAAGCAAAGGAATGGAGGTGGATAAGTAGGGATTTATCAGGATTTGTGATCAGAAAAAAGAGACTATCTGTAGCAAGGAATATTGCTCATCGTGTGCATATCTGTATTTCTAATAAGTGGTTTGCCATTCGTTAATGACTGCACGGGAGGTACGGTTTGAAACTTTTGAGTGTAGCACTCCTCCATGAGCAATTATCTGACTGTGTAATAGACCAAAAAATGAAACCATTAACGAATAGTACACAGCGATTTTACTCCGGTTGCATTTAACAAAAATTGTGATGTCTAATAATACTAAGTTCGATCGCCAGCGACTCGCAAACAATTTGTCTATCGCAACGAAATCTTGAAGTGTAATCCAGGCTTAACTTTTTGTAGTAATGTTTCATTTGTAAGAAGAAAAAAATTGAGGCGATAAAGGGCATCCCTTTTGGGAAAATTTTATTTTAGTAAAACGGATTCCATGAAGGCCCAATCAAAGGAGTTTTCAGTGTCTCTACCTAGTAAGACTGCAGGTATAGAATTAAAGATGTATTCCGATCACATACAATGGGGGCATATCGTGGGACCCGCACCTACAACGAGAAAGGAGCAGCGAAAGCTGTGGTTGGAGGACCCCGGATTTCCCGGGGGCTGTCCACCACCAATCGCTGCTCCCCGCTGCTCCCATAGGTGTAAATAGGAGCGCACCGCGCACGGTCAGCCCCTGCTTCCATTCATTTGTATAGGGCAGACGGAAATAGCCGAGCCAGCGCTCCTTTCATTTCCCGGCTCCGTTCTCATTGAAGGTGCGGGTACCATCCTAGCGATATGCCCCCATTGTCTGAGATGGCAAAACCACTTTAAACTCTGTGTATTGTATAATTTGTAGCATACAGTACTGTATTTACCTTCTCTGTGCGTAATAAATCTTAGATTTCAAGATTTTTTGATTTCATGATCAGTAAAAGGCTGGCATAAAGATTCAGCTTGTTCGTTTGTAATTGTAGGGAGGGTAATGGAGTCTAAGAAGGATTTAGTGTACTTTTCTTTCTTTTCAGTATTATTAGGAGGGTCAGAGGAGCTAATATGGTACAAAGCAGATTAGAATTTGCAGAATTCAGCAACAATGGCCTTAAGTGTCCTATAAAATTACATAATCTGAAGAGTGGAAAGTGGGGATGAAGGCTTTTGCCTTTCTTTGGTTTATCTCCATGGGCATAGTATTTAAATTGGGAGGCGAGATATATTTTGGCAGATTTTTATATTCAAGGTGTTGTTAATTATCTAAGATCAGCCAGGTTCAGAGCACGAGCATCAACAAGTGACCTCTTCCAGGCTCTTTTTCTCTTCCCATGCAGCAGATTTTGTTACAGAATATTTTCTGCAACTGAAAATCAGTTCTATTCATTTGAATGAGGTTGTTTTGGTGGAAAGCACATGGATTTCTGTAAACCCCGTTCGAGTAAATAAGGCTCAAATTTCCACAATGTGTAAAAGCTCTGTTACTCTTATCTGTCCTTCCTTTCTCCTTTTGAAGTGAATGGGCTGAGTGCATTACCAAGCACATCTGCTTTTCAATGGTGCTGTGCTTGGTGAGTAAAGAGAAGGCCATTGATATTTAAGTCTCGGAAAACTCCTTTAAACAGCTCAAACATCTAATATAACAAGTGATTTCTCCAAATTCAATACAAAATGACACTTTTACTGACTAATACAGTCTCAAAATTATTTAACCCCCTGAATAGAATCCCTCATAAGAGCATGCATTTGCAAATCAAGGGCTCCCTTAGTTACATAAGGTGTGTTTGCGATAAAGCACATCAGATACTTGGAAAAGGGGTTTATTGACTGTGATGTTTGATTGCATGGTCGAAATATGGCTTTTAGTCAAGAGAGTGGTCCAAAAATTTAAGAGATTATTGCCTTGCACAAACAAGGAAAATGATATGAAAAGATAGCAAAGGCACTGAATGTTCCTAAAGATAGAGTTGGAAACTAATTTCGCAAGTTTAAAGGTAAAGAAACACTGGTTATGTTACCTGGACTTGGCAGAAAGAAGAAGTTATCACCGGCTGCCACCAGATTCCTGAGGAGGCAGGTGATGAGAAAACCTTGAGTGACTGCAAAAGACCTGCTGCAAGATTTTGTGTCAGCAGGCACTGAGATTTCAGTTTGCACAGTAAAGCCTTATTCACACGTCAGTGTTTTATTCAGTGATTTCAATCAGTGATTGTGAGCCAAAACCAGGTGTGGGGCCTCGACAGACATAAGGTATAAAGGAAACATCTGCACCTGTTCTGTGTTTAGAGCCACACCTGGTTTTAGCTCACAATCACTGATGGAAATCACTGACCAAAACACTGACGTGTGAAAGAGGCATAAGGCATATATTAAAGGGTTTCTGTCATCACGTTTTGACATTATAAGCTGTCTGACAATAGCTATGTGCTAACGTCAGAGCAGCTTGATAATGTCTTTTTTATAAAAATCCGATTTATATTCAGGCTAAAAAACGTACTTTTATAATATGTAAATTAGCCTCTAGGAGCAGGGGGGCGTTGCCCTGCTCCTAGAAGCTCCGTGCGGCAACCTGCTGGCACGCCCCTTCTTACTTTGAGTGACAGTGCCGGGCAGCGATCCTCCGGCACTGTCTCCTTGTGAAATCCTGCGCCTGCACGGCCGCTCTGTATTCGGCGCAGGCGCGGTGAGCAGAGGACGATATACCGGAACAGCCTGTCGGAGACCTGCAGATATTAAAGAGACTTTATCCTTTCACACATATGGTATGGATGGTGGTGAATTTGAAATACCAGGTAGATTCTCATAGTTTTTTCACCTAAAGGTGCATTTGCAGCAGAACCAAGAAATCTCTGCATGTAAATTTGGATGGCTTTGCTAGGCATGGCTGCATGCTACTTATTTCCCTGTCGGGCCCTAATATCTGTGCACCTTAAAACCTGCAAGTTTCAACTGGAAAGTTATAGGAGAGAAGTGCCAAAAGCTGGAGCTGCAAAGATCAGCTACTGTATTGAGGGAGGCAATACTGCACGCAGTGGATCTGAACGCCTCCCCTCACATAATGCAAAAGATTATGCAGCTTCATTGCAGACTACAGGATCAGGACTCATTTACACAACCATATGGTTTTGCGGTCTGTTTTTAACGGATCCGTTTTTCAGTTTTTGGTTTCAGTAGTGGTTCCGTTCCGTTTCTGTTTGTGATCCGTTTTTGTTCAGATCGGAAACGGAAGCATATAATAATGTTTTAACAGTAAGTACATTGAAAAATTGGGCTGGGCATAAAGTTTTCAATAGATGCTTCCGCAAAAACGGAACGAATACGGAAGACACACGGATGCCTTCCGTATGCATTCCGTTTTTCCCTATTGACTTGAATGGAGCCACGGAACGTGATTTGCGGGCAATAATGGGACATGACTCAAAATATAGTATAATGGAAACGGAATGCATACAGAGTACATTCTGTTTTTTTGGCGGACCCATTGAAATGAATGGTTCCGTATACGGATGGTATACTGAACTAAAAAATCGGCCCATATACGGAATGCAAAAAACAAGCCCAAACAAAAAACTGAAGAAGCATACTACATTTTTTTAAAGTTCACGTCCGTGGTGTGTTGCGGATCCGCAACACACCATGCCGGCACTCCCCATAGAGATGCCTATTCTTGTCCGCAGGCTGCGGATAAAAATAGGACATGCTCTATCTTTTGTGGAGCCGCGGCCGGATGTTTCGGGGCCAAAACCCGGAAGTTCGGGGCCGCAGCTCCGCAAATGCTGATGCGGAGAGTACATAGTGTGCTCTCCGCATCACGTCCGGCCCCATTCACAATGAATGGGTCCGCATCTATTCCGCAGAATTGCAGAATAGATGCGGACTAAAATGCGGACGTGTGTATGGGGCCTAACACCAGGGGCCTAAATCCAGTTCCCTGGAAATGCGTTTTAAATGTAGATTTTGTGTGATTGATTGCGCTGTGGTTGTGCTGCAGTTATAACGTTTTTGAGTTCTTGGTTTTAGTAATTAGGGAAAGGACCATCTTCAACCTAAGGTGGGAATTTGATTTGTTCATATTGAATGGTTAGCGTTTTGCGATTTCACATTAAACCATAGCACACGATTTATCTTGGTCTTTAGCTATTCAGCACTGCATTTCTCTAAATAGATGGCGCCTGGAAAAATTCACAGTGAAGTATTCAGTTTTGTTTTTTTTTAGTCATTTTCAAAATAAAAAAAAAAGAAATTCAATTATCCCTATACATTTTATGTGCGTTTGTTAGGAAATGGCTCTGAATGTCTTTTGCTGCATTTTACTGCCATCTAGTGGTCAGCATTTCAACTGCATAAATATCCCACAGGAAAGCTGTTACTTTTCACACGTCTGATCTGCAGGCAGCATAATATAAAGATATGGGAATAGATTCAGTATACTTTGTATTTTATTCATATAAATCTCTGGTCTATCTATGACTAGGAGTCCAGTGAATGACAGCCATCTGTATGCAACAGGGAAAATTGTCAATCACCGTGTAGGAACACCCACTTGGACTCCTAACCATAGGAAGATTAGGTATTAAAATAAATCAGATACAAGTTATACTGAACCTTATCCCTCATATCCGTTCTGCTCTATAATGCATGACCTGCAGATCAGACACCATGCAAGTATATAAAAGTTTGTTATTTTTGTCATTTAGAGTAGGTTGGTGCTTGTAAAAATCACTTAAAGGGGTTGTTAAAATAATGCTGAATGCAGAAAATATGATAATATAACAAAATAAGAATTATTCATCTTGTAACTCTACTGCCACTCCAGTGGTCCTGCTGGTCTCTGTTGCTTTCTTGCAGTCACGTTGTGACCACCCTCTGCATGACTGCTGAAGCCAGTCAGCGACAGTGATTGTTTGCAGCAGTCACATGTGGGTGGTCACAATGTCATCAATACAAGACCGGCAGGACCATCTAAGCGGTAAGGGATTTACAAAGTGTGTGATTTGTTATTTTATCACAAGTTCCCATCACCAGCTAGGACTACAGCCAAGGGTGGACCACCTAAAGGGAGTCTTTCACCCCCATATGGCCATATAGAGTGTTTACTCCGCCCAATAGCACAGATATAGAAGAATGTAAGGGTACCTTTATCTGCCTTTTTGAAACGTTTCCCCGCCCAGCCTGTGCTTATACCCGCCCTCCTATTCGCTTGTTTCAACCTACAGTCCGGCTGAGATCCTGCGCACTGTCTCGCCAGGCCGGGCATGCGCACTGCGATGCCTATTGTGGGCACGGCATCGCTTTAATTAATGCGCATGTGCCGGCGAACGGAGTGAAACCAGACACAAGAGGGCGTTCGCCAGGCGCATGCGCATTAAAGTAATGATCCCAGCCCAATAAAGCAGTGCGCAGGCGCGCGATATTGGCCAGACTGTAGGTTAAAGGAAGGGAATAGGAGGGCGGGTATACGCACAGGCTGGGCGGGGAAACATTCAAAAAAGGCAGTGCAGCCTGGGCTCCCATACAGTAAGCGCCGCCCCTGGGGACCTTCAAGAGCTCATTTGCATAAGGATTAAACTTCGTTTTTACACCTACTTCAAGTATGAAGAAAAAGATAAAGGTACCCTTACATTCTTCTATATCTGTGCTATTGGGTGGAGTAAACACTCTATATGGCCATATGGGGGTAAAAAGACTCCCTTTAAGGCCTCTTTCACACGGGCGTCATGTTTGACGCCCGGATAAGAGGCGGGTGTGTTGCGGGAATATGCGCGATTTTTCCGCACGGGTGCAAACGTTTGTAATGCGTTTTGCACGCGCGTGTGAAAAATCGCCATGTTTGGTACCCAGACCCGAAGCCGGACTTCATCACTGAAGTCCGGTTTCGGGTAGAGTATTCTGGAGAATTTATTATTTTCCCTTATAACATGGTTATAAGGGGAAATAATAGCATTCTTAATAAAGAATGCTTAGTAAAATGAAGATGAAGGGGTTAAAAATAATAAAAATTACTTACCTTAGCCACTTGATCGCGTAGTTGCGATCTGTCCTCTCTTTCCCTGCATCAGCTAAGAACTAGAGGACCTGTGATGACGTCACATCACATGGTCCAATCACATGGTCCATAACCATGGTAAGATGGACCATGTGATTGGACCATGTGATGTGACGTCATCACAGGTCCTTTAGTTGTTAGATGATGCTGGAAAAGAGAAGACAGATCGCAACTACGCGATCAAGTGGCTAAGGTAAGTTAACTTTTATTATTTTTAACCCCTTCATCTTCATTTTACCAAGCATTCTTTATTAAGAATGCTATTGTTTTCCCTTATAACCATGTTAAAGGGAAAATAATAAAGATCTGGTCCCGTTGCTAAGCAACCATGCGGGAAAATCGCACTGCATCCGCACTTGCTTGCGGATGATTGCGATTTTCCCACAGCCCCATTCACTTCTATGGGGCCTGCGTTGCGTGAAAAACGCACAATAGAGCATGCTGCGATTTTCACGCAACGCAGAAGTGATGCGTGAAAATCACTGCTCATGTGCACAGCCCCATAGAAAAGAATGGGTCCGGATTCAGTGCAGGTGCAATGCGTCCACCTCACGCATTGCACCCGTGCGGAAAACTCGCCCGTGTGAAAGGGGCCTAAGACATTCTCCACTAGAGGTTTAACAGCAATAAGAGGGAAACTGAAGGTTTTTTCCTATTGCTCTGCCCTCAGTTTACTGACAGCTTTGGCTCGGACTGACCTAAATTCTGTAAGTCAAATTCATTTGTTCTGACAACCCCAATGAAAAGACTGTTGCTAAGCAGAATCTCCCTAGGAACCAGACCGTCAGATCTAACTTTAAATCAGGGTTGCAGTGGAGCTGAGCTGACAACATTTAATGGTTTTCCGAGATTTTGATACTAATGACCTATCCTCAGGATAGAACACCAAGTATGTGATCTGTGACACCCCGGGCCCCTGCCGATCAGCTGTTTGAGAAGGCACCAGTGCTTCTGTGAGCCAAGCACAACGCCATGCATTGTACAGCGGCTGTGCTTGGTATTGCGCTCAGCCCATTTCGCTTCAAAATTCAAATTCACTGCCTTCTCAAACAGCTGATCCAATGGAACCCCCACCGATCAGATACTGAGGATAGGTCATCAGCGTCAAAATCTCGGAAAACCCCTTTAACTCAGTTTGGCCTGACCAACATAGAGGGGGAAATTTATCATTCCTCCACACCACTTTTCTGGGAGTAAAAAAAATTGCAAACCTTGTCTTTTTAAATGTCCCCGCAACAAAATTTTGACACAAGTGCCATTTCTACTCCACCATCGCCACTTTCCAAAAAGTGGGCGAGGGCCAGGAGGGGGCATGGCCAGCACGTCAATCTTCATCTATCTTCATTTACGCCAGTTTAATAAATGAGTTGCATCCTCCAGCAGTGCAGCGGATAAGATAGAGTGGTGTAAAGAATGCCAGTCTATAATAAACCCCCCCCCCCCCCAGTCTATACTGATTGTCCATAGCTGCTAGATTTCACTGCCCAGTATACAGAAATATAGCCCTATATGGGAGGGAGCATTTCTAGTACATATCTTCCAGTTAGTTACACTGAGCTATAATTTAATTCAGAAATTGTAACACAACGAAGCAGTTTTCGGAAGACAGAATGTGTTCCAGACTGTGTGTACATAAATATGTAAATGCAAAAGCCTCCGCTTCTGGTGATGAATCTGCTGTGTACTTCCATTCTTTTCTTTACTATTAATTATATTACTCCTCCTCTCCTCCTGCGTATCTGTTACGTCGCTGCCCCACCACTTCAGTTAGGAGCATTATTCACTAAACTACTACTACTCCTCTCATTTTTGCCATCACCACCTCACCCCTCTTCTCCTTGCTCTGTGTGCAGTTGCACAGTTGCATTTAATTATTAATCAGTTTCTGCGATAAATGCTGGGCTGTCCCCTCACTCCTTGCCTGAGTTTAGATTCCTAGCTTACAAATTTAAGGGAGCCTTCACACACGGAAGGTTTTGTTGCAGAAAATTTCGACTACTGAAATTAACCTGAATGAAGCTTGCAGAAATCTTACATGAATGAACTGATTTTTAGGTGCAGAAATTTCTGCAACAAAATCTGCACCCTAATTTGAAGGTGTGCTGTTCTGATTGTCTGCCTGTGTATCGAACGTCTGCCTGTTTACAGTCTCTGATACTCCACTGCCTGCCCTGACCGTAGTCTCTCTACCGTACTGATCCTTTGCTGCCTGCCCTGACCTTGGTTTGTTCATGGAATTACACAAACTGTGTCTGCCTTGACCTCAGCCTGTTTACCGACTACGAGTAGTACCTAACCCCTTAGGTAGTGGTCTGGGTGGTCCCCTGCAGAGAAGGCCTGATCCCTGTATAGACGTTAAGGGATAAAAAGCAGGGGATCGCTAGGATAATCACCCTTAGGACTAGCCCAGAGTCAAAACTGTTACAATATCAGACATTAGTATCTGATCTTATCATGAGAACCTAAAGTATGCACTGTGTTGAGCTTTTTATCCACATAATGCCCACATTCACAGAAGTAATGCCCTCTGTGCCCCCTTCATAATAGTAATGCCCATTGTACCCCCTTCATAGTAGTAATTCCCTCTGTGCCCCTTTCATAGTAATAATCCCCATTGTGCCCCCTTCATAATAATAATCCCCATTGTGCCCCCTTCATAGTAATAATGCCCATTGTGCCCCCTTCATAGTAGTAATGCCATTTGTGCCCCCTTCATAGTAGTAATGCCCTCTGTTTCCCCTTCACAGTAGTAATGCCCAGTGTGCCCCCTTCACAGTAGTAATTCCCATTGTTCCCCCTTCACAGTACTAATGCCTATTGTGCTCCCTTCATAGTAGTAATACCCATTGTGCCCCCTTCATAGTAGTAATGCCCATTGTGCCCCCTTCACAGTAGTAATTCCCATTGTGCCCGCTTCACAGTAGTAATTCCCATTGTGCCCCCTTCACAGTACTAATGCCCATTGTGCCCCTTTCATAGTAGTAATGCCCATTGTGCCCCTCCATAGTAGTAATCCCATTGTGCCCGCTTCATAGTTATAATGCCCATTGTGCCCCCTTAATAGTAGTAATGCCCTCTGTGCCCCTGTTGCTCTGCAACGCTGCGTGGGAGGCGCACAGGCAGATTTCCGGGCTGCAGGCTCCTCCCACACAGGCCAGCAGTGCGATCTGTGTCTGCAGGCTAAATGGTGAAGCAGGGAGCAGAAGGATTCCTGCTTTACCATTCAGTGTCGGAGATACAGAGAGCGGGGACCTGAGTGACAGGACCACAGCTTCCTGCGCTCCATCGCTTCCATCTGTATTGACGGAAGCGCTCATTTGCTTTCGGGCTCTGGCACCCCTCTGAGAGTGGGCACCCGGATCGGACGGCAGACCCCCTCCCTCTCTCTCAGCACGCCACTACTGTGATGTCCATATGCATGAAAAGAGCATTTGGAAAGGATTGTATGGTGTGTATATAAAAAATACTATCTCTTTAAAAATTGTCAATACCATGAAACTTTAACTTCTTTTGCTCTTGTGTCACCGGTGACAACTCTTCTTGGTCTGTGACAGCGTGTGTAATGGGGGTCTGTCTGCAGATTTTAGGAAACTTGTTGGATGTTGCGTTTGCACTTGGTATCTGTGTTGGTCCCAAGTGCCCGCACTGCTGAGAAAAATGCAAATGAGCCTCTAGTAGAAATGGGGGCGTTGCCGTTACATCTAGAAGCTCTGCTCTCTCTGCAACTGCTGCACTCTCTAAACTTTGATTGACAGGGCCAGGCAGTGAAAACGTGATCACATTTACATTGCCTTGCCCTATCAATCAAAGTGCAGAGGGCGCAGAAGTTGCAGGTGTAATGGCAACGCCCCTGTTGCTCCTAGTGGGTCATTTGCATATACTAAAACTTCATTTTTCTCAGCAATGTGGCCACATATGAACATGGGACCAGCACGGATACCATCAGCTGCCAAGTGCAACAGGTTAGCCAGTTTTATAGGTACAAATCTGCTGACAGAGGCTCTTTGACTAATGGATTTCAGCACAAATAGTCTGTGTGTGACAGCAGCATAGTTCTGGAGAGTGATTTGGATTCACACCGCTTCCTTATAATGACTCTGAATTATCAGTTATAATGGCCGCTAACATAGAAAGGGAACTGCAGCCGCACAGCCTGCTAAAACAGTACGTTTTGGGAATAAAATGTTAAATTTCACGTACAGTAAAGGACCTTCTGATTCTGTTCTCTGTTAACTCGGAGATACTGTATTATTGTGCACAAAAAGTAATATTCAAGACTGTTAAGTTACCACATCTGTATTTCCTGCCAACGCCATAGCCCACAGAGCTATAATGATGAAACGTCAGCCTTGTGCCTGCATAGTGGAGTACTCATATTTAGAACGTTGCATAAGACCATGTCTACCGTGCTAAACACCTTGATAAAGTGCAAAGAGGAACCACCCCACTAACAATGGAGGCTTATTGTACAGTATAAAAATTGCTCTAAATGCAAAACAGACAACCAAATGAGCAGCGTGCCCCAAATGCAGCGGTGAAATTCCCAGTCTCTGCTCCAGGTCATAAAACATTCAGCATTCATGAAGGGAAAGGCACTTATTGCAGTTCCCAGAGACTACACACACTGCAGATCGCCAGGGTCAATGTATAGCCTGTGGGAACTCCAATAAAAGCCCTTCCATTTAGAAGAGGTTGGTGAAATTTCACTTTTTTTTTTGCTGAATTATCCCATATGCAATTTAAACGGGTTGTCCTGTGCAGTAATACTGATGACCTATCCTCAGGGGCAGGATGCAGTTAAACATTGAAGAGGATGCAGCGTTGATCGTCAGGGATGCATACATCCCAACTGTCCCGGATCCAGCGGGACAGTCCCAATTTAAAGTGGCTGTCCCAGTACGAGGTATGTCCCGCTTTCTGGCAGCTGTCTCTGCTTCCATAGGAAACAGAGACAGTTGCCTGTATTATGATGAAGCAGAGAGACGGCATCAGCTCCCTGCTTCATCATTCCTCCCCCCTGCCAGTTCTCCACACCTCTGGTCTTTGCGGGGAGGGGAGGGGCCGGCCAGCAGTCAGCCTCGGCTCCGCCTCCTTCACAGACTAGAGCAGCCGATATCCTGCTGCTGCTAGGAAGAAGGTAAGTATGTGGTTATTTTTTTTTTACTTTCTGTGAGGGGCACAATGTGGGCATATTACTGGGGGGCACAATGTGGACATATTACTGGGGGGCACAATGTGGGCATATTACTGCGGGGCTAAAAGAGGGCATATTATTGGGGGGCACAGCTGGGCATATTACTTGGGGCACAATGTAGGCATATTACTGTTGGCACAATGTGAACATATTACTGGGGGCACATAACTGGACATATTACTGGGGGAACAGCTGGGCATAATTCTGTGAAGACACAATGTGGGCATAAATACTGTGCGGTGACATGCAGGAGGATTAATTACCATGTGGGGGCATTAAGGGGACTGGGTGGGATTAGGTGTATAGTTATGATTTGGGGGGAGTTAGAGGCGTGGCCTAGTGCGGAAAAAAGTTGCTTCTTCACGCCCCTCACAAAGTGTCTCTCTTTGTTTATTTACAAAGTTGGGAGGTGGATAGGTCATCAATGTCATGCCACGGCACACCCCTTTAAGAACAGATAACTCCCCATCAACATACACAGTATGATTAAAAGGGATCTCCAGAAATTAAGTATTGATGACCTATATCACCAATATCAGATCAGCCACAATCTGATCCCAGGCACTGCCGCCGATCATCTGTTTGCAGGAGCTCTGACGGTGGAACCAGGCACCAGAACTGCACTGCTACATCCACTGTGCAGGCTGCTCCCAACCTAAGGATACGTCATCAATACCTAAGCCCATCTTCTTAAAAACTACTACAAATAGTTAAACACTGTTGAAAACTTTTTTTTTTTTAACATTAGATAAACATTACCAGCAAACAGTGCCCAAGATAAGGTTGTGCCAATATACTAAAACTGGGTGCTGCGGATTTCAAATTAAAGTCTTAGAGACCGAGACTATGGCATCTATAAAATACCCTGAAAGGGTTAAAGTGCTGAGATTTACCATGACCCTTATTACTGCTACTCTGTTATTACTCTTTTGGTTGCCTATTACTCGGCTAAAACTAGTCATGAATTTGTTCCCATGTTGTATTATCTTTTCTGCCAAAAACAGTAATTAAACACATTAGTGATGTTAGACTGCTATTATTGCAATTATTTTGCACATAACTGTATATATATATACACTGACGAGCAAAAGGGTAACAATGTAAAGGCACTTTTCACTTTAAGGCTCCATATCTCACCATCCATTACAGCAGGGATCAGCAATCTTCCGCACTCCAGCTGTTCTGAAACTACAACTCCCAGAATCCTCCTTTCACTTCCATGGGAGTTACAAGAACAGCCAAGAAAGTTTGCATGCTGGGAGTGGTAGTTTCACAGCAGCTGGAGTGCCGAAGGTTGCTGATCCCTGCACTACAGCTTCAAACGTGAGACTACCATCATTTTATAGACAATCATCTTGGCTATCTGATACATAAATTGGATGTGCAACTATTTAGCATATGATTAGTTATGAACATTCTTGTCATGTAACTGCATTGTTACTGTTTTGCTCCTAAAATTCTAAATTTGAATTTTTATTATTTTGTTAGTATTTTGTAAATCCACTTTGGCTTTCGGCACTGCCTGAATCCTTCTGGGCATGCTCTCAATCAGATCCAAGCATGTCTCGGCCGAAATCTGTTCCCAGGTCTCTTCTACACATTCCCAATGTTGGTGCATACTGGTCGACTCTCTTGGGTACAAATATAGCTTTTTCTTCAACTCTACCCACAAGTGTTCGCTTGGGTTGAGGCCTGGGGACTGTGGGGGCCAATCTAGCACCTCTATTTTATTGTCATTGAACCATTTTTTTGCCAATTTTTTGGGGTCGTTGTCCTGCTGGAACACTATGTCGTCCTTTTCATACCCATATTACTGGAGTAACTCGAAGAGTAACTCGACTTGTAGAATACTCACATATAGCTCAGCATGGATACTGGTCAAGTATCCAAAGTCTTTGGCTGTGACAAAACCTCATATCACCAAGCTTCCTCCACCTTCTCCTTCCTCTAACTTCACAGTTCCTTCAATTTCTTGATTTGTGATCCCCCTTTTGCCTTGTTTCTTCCAGACCCATGTGCACCCATCAGAGTCCAGTCTATTGACTTTCATCTCATTGCTCCAAATCACCCGTTTCCAATCTTTTACTGTCCACTGTTTGTACTTTTTTGCAAACTCGATGCTTCTTATGACGATATGGAAGTCGAGGCTTCTTCACCTATTTCAGGCCGCCATTCCAGACTCGTGTAATCGCATCGCACAGTGCTTGTATGGACGTCTGTGTTCTCACTTGTACCAAGCATGCGAGCCACCTCCGCTGCCGTGTTTGTGGCTCCAGAACTGGTAGACCTTGTGATGAGCCGAATTGTTGACTCCGATATTTTGACTGGACATCCACCTCTTGGCTTTGGAATAGATGGATGGACTTCATTTCTTATTCTTCCAACTGTCATGGCACTCACATGATGCAGTTTGGCAATTTTCTTGGCCGAGATACTGCCATCGATGAGCTGGATGATGCTGTTTCTCTCTTCTTGGGAAATCTTCTTCATGGCTGCTCCTGGATTCAAACCAGGTGACATGACCAGAATCTGTATGACTAATCATATGCTAAATAGTTGCAAGTATATATGAGATAGCCGAGATAATTGTCTATAAAATGATGTTAGTCTCACATTCGAAGCTGTAGTGGATTGTGAGATATGTAGCCTGAACAGTCAAAAGTTCAAAACATTGTAACCTTTTACTTGTCTGTGTGTGTTTGTATATATATACAGAAATATAAATATAAATATATATATATATATATAGTGCGCCTAAGCAATGCTGGGTGATATTTAAAGTTTTACCTGCATTAGAGATTATTTCGAGTGGAATTAATGCACCAATTTCCTATTAAAAGCAGCCCAGAGCAAGCAAGCCGTTTCATGTTAGAGGTCACAATGGATTGGCTGGAGCTCGGGTTCAGTTCATTCCATCCCTCACCTTGTTTGCATAAAAATCCAATTCCAGCCCTGTGATTGAACAAGGAATGGAATGACCTTGGCATTTGAGAATTTGGCCTTTTCTATTAGAGGTTAAAACTTGTTGGAACAGATTTCAGTGTTGATTTTTAATGTTTGGTGGTACAACTAATGATTCATTTGACAACAATTCCAAGGAGAGAGTTTGGAGTCAGGAGGTAATTGAATGATGCACCAGACTAAAATAGCATTTTTCTTCTGCCATCTGAGATCACAGCATACATTGTAAGAGGGAAAATATGGAAAAGCCTTATAAACGAGCCACAATGTATAGTATAATATATATATATATATATATATATATATATATATTTGCATTTACGCGAACATATGCTTAGATCAGATCTTGTATGATAGGATACGCTATCAATATCAGATTGGCGGGGATAGACTTCCAGCGCCTCCACTGATCAGCTGTTTGAACGGCACTATTTCCCCTTCCTTGTACTGCAGCTCAGTTCTGTTCACTTAAATGGTACTGACTGAACTACAAAAAGTTGCAGTACCATACGCAGCCACTACACAACGTACAGGAACGCCAAACTCGCCATCTGATCAGATCCAACCAATCTAATATTGATGAGTTATTTACTGATGAGTATGATGAGTATATTTACTGACAACATGCTGATCAAAGGGAATTCTGTGACGAGGGTCTCTAGTGATCATTTGTAATCTGGAAACAGACCTAAAATGTATAAATCCCTCTGCTGCACGCACAGTCCATTGGGCAGCCCTGTTCAATTACTGACCGCTAGGTCTATATGACTGTGCATATACAAACAACTGTGACTGGACTCCGAACCATAAAAGAGCTGGGATTTGAATGGGTTTTCCAGGCTACAGGTATTTATTGGGGTCCTACATCTGCTACCTCCACCAATTAGCTGTTTTGTGCTGCTGTGGCGCCAGAAACTATATAATGTGCAGAGCTGGAGACAGGCCGCTCCATACACTGTGTAGTGGCCATGCTGGGGTACTGCAGCTCAGTTTCCGTTCGTGTGAATAGGAGTTTCAAAACTACACAGTATATGGAGCCTTCTGCTTCCGCTCCTTACACTGTTAGTTAACAGTACTGCGGTAGCACGAAACAGCTGATTAATGGGGGTTCACGGTGTCAGACCATTACCGATCTGATATTGATGATATATCGACAGGATAGGTCACTAATATTTGTAGCTCTGAGAACCCATTTAAAAGGGTTCTCTGGGAATTAAGATAATGAAAATACTTAAATATTACTTTATTATAAATATATTCTCAAATAGCTTTCATTATTTATAACTGCTCGTTTTGTCTGGGGAAACAAAATGGCCACCATCCTATTAGTCCACACAAAACCCGATCACACATGAGGATAAGTTACTTTACAACACTGAGGTAAAGAGCTGCCTCATCCTCCTCCTCCTCTCTTACTTGTCTGTGATTATGATCCTGAATACAGATGATAAGAACTTTAGCTGAATCTCTGGGGAATTTAGTTCATGAGGAGACATGAAGTACAGAGAGGATGGACAGGACAGGCTGTGGTAATGTGAGGCTGTAAACAAGTGCCGCTGCTCATTAGCCATATTCCCACCTCCTCTCATGTCTCCTCATCATCTCCATTCCCACAGAGATGAACCTGTATTGAGGATCAAGCAGAGCAGAGAGGAGGATGAGGCAGCACTATGTTTCTTTGTGATGAAGTACAGTAACTTGTCCTCCTGTGTGATTAGGACAGGTTTTGTGTGTACTGATAGGATGGCGGCCATTTTATTTCTCCTAATGATTGCTCCCTAGACAAAAAGAAAATATTCTAAGTAATGAAAGGTATTTGTGAATATATTTATTATAAAATAATATTTAAATATTTTAATTTTTTTAATTCCTGGAGAACCCCTTTAATTTTATTTAATTTTTTCCCACAAAACTATATTAATCTGCTCAGCTCCTTCTGTTCTAGAACATGCTGCCTGCGGAGTATGTAAATTAGGTCTTATCCAGGAGGATAAATGCTGTCTCTTTAGTGCCACCTACTAAAGGCAGCTACTATCTCTAACCATTTAACAGACATTAAAACATAAGGAAAAGACAGATGGGTGTCTTTTCCTTAGTAGCTATTCACATGGCAATATCCACTTTACGTCTGCAAATTGTGGATCCGCAAAATACGGATATGGTCCGTGTGCATCCCGCTCTCTTCGCTGGCCTCATTGTAACAGTCGGACATGTTTTATCTTTTTGCTGGACCACGGAACAGACATACGAATGCAGACAGCACATTGAAATGAATAGGTCTGCGTGCGATTCACAAAAAATGTGAATGTGGATCGGATGTAGACCAAACATAAATGCTCATGTTAGTAGCCTTTATGAAGAAGATTCTGGTTTGGCTGATGTCCCATGTCATGTTGCAAGACTTGTTAAGGGGTTGGACGTTGACAGGTTAGCTGTCTACAGTAGGTGGCACTAAAGAGGCAACTCAGTTCCTCCTGGTTCAGAGTTAATTTACATATCCGTTTCCCAGGAAGCATTGCATGGCCTAGAAGACTCCCTAAGCCAACTGGTGGTCTCTTCAAGGAGAAACAGTACCCTCTAGGTCAACAGCTTAGTTTGTCTTTAGTGTGTGAGCTCTTTTCCCAAAAAAAACTATATTTAGATCCTAGTATCTCATTTTTATCCTAATTTCTTTTTGCACAGATGTTATTTGCCCATTTATCATTCCTCGCATCCCCCTACTTTTTTTTATTAAGGATGTTCTTATTAAAGGGAGGAATGATAGCATTTCACATTAGGGTACATAATTTGTTGTTAATTGCAATACCGCACATGCTACACAAACAAAATTCTGCACTCACCCAATGCTCTTCATGACTACTAATTTTTCTGCACTTTCTTTCTAAAATCCAGAAAGCACATTTCTTCATCATTGAGTTAATCAGATTTGGATTAGTCTCTCCTATTCTCTTAGTTATATAGTACAACACTGTACAGAGATTGTCATCACTCACTGTCCACCATTGGGCTCACAAGCTAATTTTATTATCTCAAAATATACTTGCACCAGGGCCAATTTCATAGTAAGTCAATAGACCTATCAGTATGTTTTTCAGATGTGCCAAGAAACCAGTTTACCAGGAGAAAACCCACTGAAACACGAGGTGCACATACAAACTCCAAGCAGCACCCCTGCCAATTTTTTTCTGAAGCTGTGGCACTCTAGTGGACACTGTGGCCTCTTTCAAGAATAGGGCCATACAACTTAACCCCTTCACTACCGAGCCACTTTTCACCTTAAATCCCAGGCTGACTTTTCTCGTGAAACATTGTACTTCCTGACAGTGGTAAATTTCAGTCGATATATTTCACCTTTTTTTATTAAAAAGCTTTATGTTGGCTTCATTTTGTAAATGCCATTTCAGTTATTTAGGACATTAGAAGGCTTACAATTTTAGTTGCAAATTTTTAAAAATTTCAACAAAATTTTCAAAACCATTTTTTTAAGCACCAATTCAGTTATAAAGTGATTTTCAGGGGCTTATGTAATGGAAATCACCCATAAATCACCTCATTTTAGAAACTACACCCCTCAAATTTTTCAAAACTGATGTTACAAACTTTGTTAACCCTTGAGGTGTTCCACAAGAATTAACGAGAAATTGAGGTAAAATTTGAAAATGTAATTTTTTTTTCAGATTTTCCATTTTTTTCTATTTCTGCTGTAACATAGCAAGGATTAAAAGGAAAATAAACCTCATTATTTATTACCCTGATTCTTCTGTTTACAAACTCCACAAAAAATGTGCTAAAAAACGGTTGTATGAGCGCATGGCAGGGTTCAAAAGGGAAGGAGCGCTATAGGGCTTTTGGAGGACAGATTTTGCAGGATTAGCTTTTGGGAGCTATGTCGCATATGAAGACACCCTGAGGTACCCCTACAGTGGAAACCCCTCAAAAAGAGACCCCATTTCGGAACTACACCTACAAACTACAACTCAAGCTTGAAAAGGGCTCTATAGCTGAGCCGAAACGTTGCATTTTTTACCACGTGGGTAAATAAAAATTCACTTTAATTTTCATCCGGCGTGCTGTCCGTTTTTGCCGTATATATATGTATATATAGCAAATCCAAAGAGAGAGGCCGCACACCAAAGTCAAAGATGAAAACGTGGATCCTTTATTCCCCTTAGCAACGTTTCAACCACTCATTGTGGTCTTTATCAAGCATACAAAAATAGTGTCATAGGGGGCATATATATACCCAGAATGCAAAGTAAGTGATCACATACCAATTAACATATAATCAATACAAAATCAGTGCCATATTTATCAAAAGATGTTCATTAAAACTTCTGCTGTGCGATAAAACACATCAAATTACCTTATATATAAAAAATACACATAATAATTCATATCAAATCGTGAAATATTCATATAATAGTGTAAATGGATCAGTGACGTCATCACCCCAAAGTGATTAGTGCAATTAAAAACATATGAGATATATAGAAAAACAACTTACAAGGAGCTCATTGTAGTTAAAGTATCCCGCCTAAGATCGCGTCTCCTAAGGCTTAGTGCGCATGTCCGGTAACCAAGCAACCAGAACGCACACAGGGCCGAGGCCACGCAAGGCACACCGCCCCAAAGACGTCACACGCACAAGTCATGTGACAATCCCTGGTAGCGGCCAGCCATCGCGAGACCAGGCTCCGGTAAGCGTCCCGGTTGTCATGGCAACGCTGCCACGATCTGCAGGACGGACGAATCCCACACCACATATTATTGGTGCGGGACCCACCGCCACTACCCATCATGCATATCCGAACAAATTGCTCAAAACAGAGTAACAAAACATGTGGGAGATGTACCGGGCACAATACATTTAATTTTTATTAATGTATTTGACATAATGGACAATCAATCACCAACCAGTGATCAAATCAATTACCCCTCGATGTAAAACAACACCGGTAGGTAAAGATAAGTTAAAGAAAATTTTATTTAAACCACATGATCACAATAACACTGAAAAGTGTCCGATGCATCTCCCACTTATAAATAGGCAGACGCTCCGATCCTGGTGGAGACTTCAAGGCTCCTTCATAAAGCTTGATGTACAAAATCTATAAAAGAGAGAAAAAAAGTACACAATGAGATACATAGATCAATAAAATCAATAAGTATGTTGTAAAACGACACCATTAATGGTCACACGAACCAGATCAGAACAAGAGAGCGGAACCACAGGGAGAGGGTCGGAGCCAACCATCCATCCACACCTTACACAATATTCCATTTAAATTCCACATTTAAGCCTTGTGGTCTAAGTGATTTTAATCGAAAAATCCACTGAAGCTCCCTTTGTTTCAAGAGTAACTTACGATCCCCTCCTCTCCTAGGCATGGGGACCTGATCAAGAATCATAAACCTAAGGTCCCGTTCACAGTGACCAACCTCGGAGAAATGTTTGGGTACCGGCAAATCCTTCCTCTTTTGTCGAATAGAGAAACGATGGTTGTTTAGTCGCGTCTTCATGTCACATGTGGTCTCCCCCACATAGAGGAGGCCACATGGACATACTAATACGTATATCACGAAGGAGCTATCACATGTCAAGAACTGTCTGATGTCACAAGTGAATCCCAAAGATGGATGTACAAAATTACTCCCTTTAATCATAAAGGGGCAGTTCACACAGTTCAAGCATGGGAAGCTACCCTTCCGTCTATTTCCAATGTACGATTGCACCAATGTTCTAGGGGGAATATCGGCACGAACCAACTTATCCCTTAAATTGCTAGAGCGTCTATATGAAAGTAACAGGGGTACAGTAAATTCCTTGATATGTGGAAAATTACTTTTCAGCATTGGCCAGTGTTTGCGTATAATTTTTGCAACCGCACCACTTTGTTCACTGTATGCAGTTACCAAGGGTACACGTACACGTACCCCGGAAGTCAGGCTACTATCGCTCCCAACGGGTTGTTTAACTTTCTCAAGGTGTTTCTGTACCAAACGTTTGGGATACCCCCTCTGGTAGAATTTGTTTGCCATCTGGTTATAGCGTAGAGGCAGGACCTCAGGGTCCTGCACAATCCGCTTAACCCGAAGCAGCTGACTGGCAGGTAAGGACTCAATGGTAGACCTTGGATGGCAACTGCTAAAATGCAACAACGAGTTGCAATCCGTTGGTTTAGTGTAAATATCAGTACATAGCTTGTTGCCATCAATTGTCACCATCGTGTCCAAAAATTGTACCTGGGTCTCGGAACATGTCAACGTGAATTTAATATCCGGATCCATCCCATTCAAAAAAAAGATGAAAGGAATCCAAAGATGGTCTGTCACCTTGCCACACCAGGAAGACATCGTCTATGTATCGCCACCACCCCAGTACATGACTGAAGTGGTGGGATCCATAGACCATGCCCTCCTCGAGGGCCGCCATGAAGATGTTGGCATACGTGGGCGCCACATTTGACCCCATGGCGGTCCCTCGTAACTGCAGATAAAAAGCATCCATAAACATAAAGTAATTCTGTCGCAGGACCAATTCAAGTAGACCCATAACAAATGTGCGACAACGGGAGAATGTGAACTCTGTTCTAATGCTCTACTGACTGCATGTAGTCCCCTTGCATGGTCGATGGATGTATACAGACTCGTGACATCGAACGATGCCACGAGACAACCATCAGGTACAGTAATTTGTGAAATTTTAAATAAAAAATCCCCGTGTCCTTAATGTACGATCTTGTTTCCATCGCATATTTACGCAATACGCGATCGAGAAAGATGGCAATATTAGAAAATACTGATCCGGTCCCTGCTACAATTGGGCGACCAGGAGGGTCGACCAATGCTTTATGTATTTTCGGTAATACATACATCACCGGAGTCCGTGGATGCTGTATCACCAAAAAGAATATAATTCTTTATCAATGATCTCATCACTGAGCGCACAATCCAGTACTCTTTTGATCAGGCGGGTGATCTCAAACCTAGGATCCCCTGACAATTTCTTATAAACATTCACGTCACCCAACTGTCTCATGACCTCACCAATATAGTTAGAAGTATCCATGACGACAACCGCACCACCCTTATCAGCAGGCTTGATGGTGCGGCTGCCGTCATGGTACAACTCGTCCAAGGCCCGGATTTCCTCACCAGTCATATTCGGATGCTGTAACAATGTGTCAGAAACTTTCCCCTTCAGGTCAAACAAATCGATCTTAACAGCCTGAATAAAGGTGTCAACAACAGGAACACTAGTGGGAGGTACAAAATCACTCTTAGTGTACAAACCCAACCCAATCAAGTTGAGTTCAGTTGTATTACCATCTTGAACCTGATTCCCAGTGGGCGGCCGATCAGCAAACCAAATCTTCAGCTTAATGTTTCTGAAGAAGCGCTGTAGATCGACCTCCAACTGGAACCAATCAACATATGTAGAAGGGCAAAAAGATAAACCCTTCGCCAATACACTCATCTGTGCCTGTGTAAGAGGCACAGATGATATATTTACCACTGTAGATCTTTCAGTCCCCATATCCATTAGTTGCCTTTCTTGCGCAAGTTCATGACTTTCTGCGGTCTCCCTGGTTTGGGATTTCCTCCATTTGTGGTGTTTCCTACCGCCCCTCCTGGTTCTCTTGCGCTGGGGTCCATCTCTAAAAAAGACTGGGTAGATACAGCTGAAGGAGGTGCAGTGGAAGTAGACTGTTTCTTGTGCATAGTGCGATAACCGTACATATCACGTCTAGTCATGTCACTCTGCCATGTATAGATTCTCCCTTTGGTATAGTCATCTGTATCACGGAGCCACTTCTTTCTTTTGGTAATCTCCTGTTCTTTGACAAATTTGATTAAATACATGGTACAATTTTCATCATATTGTTGCCATTCTTCCTCATTCATCATGGACTGTAGTGTAGCTTTAGTTTCAGCCACACGATTCTTACATTCCACAAGTTCCTCCTGTAGATATTCCAGATTCAACAATATGATGTCAAATGCATATTTATTGGAGATCTGTACGAATCTCTGAGCAAATTTTGAATCAATAGAAAAGAAATTGGGTTTTAGCTGAGAGCGGATCCCTCTGGGTATCCGATGCTCTCTATAATACTGACCAAGGGTCATATGGTGCAAGTCCATAGAGGCGATCCTCTTAATGTCAGCTTCATACCGTTTTTTCAGATCTACAAGGGTCGGTGTGGATAAAAAGAGTGGCTCACTTACCAGACCCTGTAGTATCCGCTCCTCATCCAATCTGGTATACGTGTAGACATCGGGGGGATCCATCTTAAAAAATACTTGCTGCAATACCGGTGCACGCCAAACAAGTCCAATATACTAATACAAAAAGGATTGGCAGCACACAGCAAACAGTTGGTGGGTGCAATATATTGGAACCACTTTGTCAGTGGTATGAGGATCTGCACCCACCAACTGTTTGCTGTGTGCTGCCAATCCTTTTTGTATTAGTATATTGGACTTGTTTGGCGTGCACCGGTATTGCAGAAAGTATTTTTTAAGATGGATCCCCCGATGTCTACACGTATACCAGATTGGATGAGGAGCGGATACTACAGGGTCTGGTAAGTGAGCCACTCTTTTTATCCACACCGACCCTTGTAGATCTGAAAAACGGTATGAAGCTGACATTAAGAGGATCGCCTCTATGGACTTGCACCATATGACCCTTGGTCAGTATTATAGAGAGCATCGGATACCCAGAGGGATCCGCTCTCAGCTAAAACCCAATTTCTTTTCTATTGATTCAAAATTTGCTCAGAGATTCGTACAGATCTCCAATAAATATGCATTTGACATCATATTGTTGAATCTGGAATATCTACAGGAGGAACTTGTGGAATGTAAGAATCGTGTGGCTGAAACTAAAGCTACACTACAGTCCATGATGAATGAGGAAGAATGGCAACAATATGATGAAAATTGTACCATGTATTTAATCAAATTTGTCAAAGAACAGGAGATTACCAAAGAAAGAAGTGGCTCCGTGATACAGATGACTATGCCAAAGGGAGAATTTATACATGGCAGAGTGACATGACTAGACGTGATATGTACGGTTATCGCACTATGCACAAGAAACAGTCTACTTCCACTGCACCTCCTTCAGCTGTATCTACCCAGTCTTTTTTAGAGATGGACCCCAGCGCAAGAGAACCAGGAGGGGCGGTAGGAAACACCACAAATGGAGGAAATCCCAAACCAGGGAGACCGCAGAAAGTCATGAACTTGCGCAAGAAAGGCAACTAATGGATATGGGGACTGAAAGATCTACAGTGGTAAATATATCATCTGTGCCTCTTACACAGGCACAGATGAGTGTATTGGCGAAGGGTTTATCTTTTTGCCCTTCTACTTATGTTGATTGGTTCCAGTTGGAGGTCGATCTACAGCGCTTCTTCAGAAACATTAAGCTGAAGATTTGGTTTGCTGATCGGCCGCCCACTGGGAATCAGGTTCAAGATGGTAATACAACTGAACTCAACTTGATTGGGTTGGGTTTGTACACTAAGAGTGATTTTGTACCTCCCACTAGTGTTCCTGTTGTTGACACCTTTATTCAGGCTGTTAAGATCGATTTGTTTGACCTGAAGGGGAAAGTTTCTGACACATTGTTACAGCATCCGAATATGACTGGTGAGGAAATCCGGGCCTTGGATCGAGTTGTACCATGACGGCAGCCGCACCATCAAGCCTGCTGATAAGGGTGGTGCGGTTGTCGTCATGGATACTTCTAACTATATTGGTGAGGTCATGAGACAGTTGGGTGACGTGAATGTTTATAAGAAATTGTCAGGGGATCCTAGGTTTGAGATCACCCGCCTGATCAAAAGAGTACTGGATTGTGCGCTCAGTGATGAGATCATTGATAAAGAATTATATTCTTTTTTGGTGATACAGCATCCACGGACTCCGGTGATGTATGTATTACCGAAAATACATAAAGCATTGGTCGACCCTCCTGGTCGCCCAATTGTAGCAGGGACCGGATCAGTATTTTCTAATATTGCCATCTTTCTCGATCGCGTATTGCGTAAATATGCGATGGAAACAAGATCGTACATTAAGGACACGGGGGATTTTTTATTTAAAATTTCACAAATTACTGTACCTGATGGTTGTCTCGTGGCATCGTTCGATGTCACGAGTCTGTACACATCCATCGACCATGCAAGGGGACTACATGCAGTCAGTAGAGCATTAGAACAGAGTTCACATTCTCCCCGTTGTCGCACATTTGTTATGGGTCTACTTGAATTGGTCCTGCGACAGAATTACTTTATGTTTATGGATGCTTTTTATCTGCAGTTACGAGGGACCGCCATGGGGTCAAATGTGGCGCCCACGTATGCCAACATCTTCATGGCGGCCCTCGAGGAGGGCATGGTCTATGGATCCCACCACTTCAGTCATGTACTGGGGTGGTGGCGATACATAGACGATGTCTTCCTGGTGTGGCAAGGTGACAGACCATCTTTGGATTCCTTTCATCTTTTTTTGAATGGGATGGATCCGGATATTAAATTCACGTTGACATGTTCCGAGACCCAGGTACAATTTTTGGACACGATGGTGACAATTGATGGCAACAAGCTATGTACTGATATTTACACTAAACCAACGGATTGCAACTCGTTGTTGCATTTTAGCAGTTGCCATCCAAGGTCTACCATTGAGTCCTTACCTGCCAGTCAGCTGCTTCGGGTTAAGCGGATTGTGCAGGACCCTGAGGTCCTGCCTCTACGCTATAACCAGATGGCAAACAAATTCTACCAGAGGGGGTATCCCAAACGTTTGGTACAGAAACACCTTGAGAAAGTTAAACAACCCGTTGGGAGTGATAGTAGCCTGACTTCCGGGTACGTGTACGTATACCCTTGGTAACTGCATACAGTGAACAAAGTGGTGCGGTTGCAAAAATTATACGCAAACACTGGCCAATGCTGAAAAGTAATTTTCCACATATCAAGGAATTTACTGTACCCCCGTTACTTTCATATAGACGCTCTAGCAATTTAAGGGATAAGTTGGTTCGTGCCGATATTCCCCTAGAACATTGGTGCAATCGTACATTGGAAATAGACGGAAGGGTAGCTTCCCATGCTTGAACTGTGTGAATTGCCCCTTTATGATTAAAGGGAGTAATTTTGTACATCCATCTTTGGGATTCACTTGTGACATCAGACAGTTCTTGACATGTGATAGCTCCTTCGTGATATACGTATTAGTATGTCCATGTGGCCTCCTCTATGTGGGGAGACCACATGTGACATGAAGACGCGACTAAACAACCATCGTTTCTCTATTCGACAAAAGAGGAAGGATTTGCCGGTACCCAAACATTTCTCCGAGGTTGGTCACTGTGAACGGGACCTTAGGTTTATGATTCTTGATCAGGTCCCCATGCCTAGGAGAGGAGGGGATCGTAAGTTACTCTTGAAACAAAGGGAGCTTCAGTGGATTTTTCGATTAAAATCACTTAGACCACAAGGCTTAAATGTGGAATTTAAATGGAATATTGTGTAAGGTGTGGATGGATGGTTGGCTCCGACCCTCTCCCTGTGGTGCCGCTCTCTTGTTCTGATCTGGATCGTGTGACCATTAATGGTGTCGTTTTACAATATACTTATTGATTTTATTGATCTATGTATCTCATTGTGTACTTTTTTTCTCTCTTTTATAGATTTTGTACATCAAGCTTTATGAAGGAGCCTTGAAGTCTCCACCAGGATCGGAGCGTCTGCCTATTTATAAGTGGGAGATGCATCGGACACTTTTCAGTGTTATTGTGATCATGTGGTTTAAATAAAATTTTTCTTTAACTTATTCTTTACCTACCGGTGTTGTTTTACATCGAGGGGTAATTGATTTGATCACTGGTTGGTGATTGATTGTCCATTATGTCAAATACATTAATAAAAATTAAATGTATTGTGCCCGGTACATCTCCCACATGTTTTGTTACTCTGTTTTGAGCAATTTGTTCGGATATGCATGATGGGTAGTGGCGGTGGGTCCCGCACCAATAATATGTGGTGTGGGATTCGTCCGTCCTGCAGATCGTGGCAGCGTTGCCATGACAACCGGGACGCTTACCGGAGCCTGGTCTCGCGATGGCTGGCCGCTACCAGGGATTGTCACATGACTTGTGCGTGTGACGTCTTTGGGGCGGTGTGCCTTGCGTGGCCTCGGCCCTGTGTGCGTTCTGGTTGCTTGGTTACCGGACATGCGCACTAAGCCTTAGGAGACGCGATCTTAGGCGGGATACTTTAACTACAATGAGCTCCTTGTAAGTTGTTTTTCTATATATCTCATATGTTTTTAATTGCACTAATCACTTTGGGGTGATGACGTCACTGATCCATTTACACTATTATATGAATATTTCACGATTTGATATGAATTATTATGTGTATTTTATATATATGGTAATTTGATGTGTTTTATCGCACAGCAGAAGTTTTAATGAACATCTTTTGATAAATATGGCACTGATTTTGTATTGATTATATGTTAATTGGTATGTGATCACTTACTTTGCATTCTGGGTATATATATGCCCCCTATGACACTATTTTTGTATGCTTGATAAAGACCACAATGAGTGGTTGAAACGTTGCTAAGGGGAATAAAGGATCCACGTTTTCATCTTTGACTTTGGTGTGCGGCCTCTCTCTTTGGATTTGCTGGATATTGGAACCACTTTGTCAGTGGTATGAGGATCTGCACCCACCAACTGTTTGCTGTGTGCTGCTAATCCTTTTTGTATTAGTATATGTATATATAGATATATAGAGCTCTATATATACTTATATAAGGCCCTAACTACAATTTCTTCTTTTTGAACAAAAAAATAATAGAAAAATTGTCAAAAAAATGAACACAAATAAAAATAATCCACGGGTGCTGATCAGGCACGTATGCACTGAACAGCACTTAGCGGTCACAGCTCGCACGCAGAAAAAGTGGTGCAGAGCTGTAAAAATGTAAAAAAAAAAAAAAAAAAAACACAGACCAAAGGGCGTCCAAAAAAAAAGAGCGGAGGTGGGGGCGGGCGGGTTAGGGACAGGGAGACAGGGATGGAGGGTGGTTTAGGGATCTGGAACTGCTGCAAATGAAAAAAAAAAAATCAGAGCAGCAATTCTAGATGTCTTATTTTCTTCTTTCAGCAGCAAAATGTCAATTTGCAGTGGTGGTGCACACAGTCACCAGCTAGAATGGCTGCCTGCACACAGGTTCAGCCCTTTCCTGTGCGGCTATAGCACTACCATTGGCTGGAGCGTTGTTCCAGCCAATCACAGTGCAGGCAGAGGACGCCAAACACTGGTGTCCCCTGCCTGACCTCGAGGGAGACAGGTGCTGTCTAGTTCAGCACCAGTCACCCCTGTACAAATCCTGCAGCTCCATGAATGGTTAAAAAAGCACCCGGAGCTGCGATTGGCCGGTCTGCAGAAACCCGGTATCCTACGGGTTATTGGGACAGAGCACTTTCAAATATGTGATTGGCAGAGATGATGAGAGTCAGATTCCCACTGATATTGATGGAGTATCCTGAGGATAGGCTATCAGTATTGAAGGAGTTGTGCCAAGTTTTCAATCGCCAAGTACAGCGCTGGACTATTTCCGGAAGTCCAATAGAGAATAAATGGAGCAGAAGTACGTATGCTTGTCCTGTCGCTCCAATAGTATGGGGGAACAGGGCACCCAATCTCTGGCGATCCCAGTGGTCAAGCCCCCACCAATCGGATAACTTGAAAACTTGGCACAACCTGGACATTACAGTCCTGGACATCCCATTTAAAGGGGTTGGCCCGTCTCATACATTGATAGGTATGGGTCCCACCTCTGGGATCCAAAACTATCTTTAGAATGGATGAAGGACGGCTGCACAGTGTGCTCTCCTTCACTTTGCGGGCTGTGTTGTAAAGATTAGTGTGGGTCCTAGTGGTTAGAATTGCACCTATCAGACATTGGGGTCATATCATAACTTTGCAAATATTCCACTTAGTTTGTTTACTGCCATTATGCAGACCTACAGTATGAGCAGCCTGATTCTACAGTCATACTGCCATCCATTTGTCTTCTGCTTGTTATTAACATACACCGGTATATTAGTAGTAAAGGGCGGATAGAAGGGACTGTTACTGCAGACTCAGACTACACTCTATTTGGTTTATCACAGAGAAGCAATGGTCAGGACCTAGAGATTTTTAATGGGGAGTATTTGAAGCTCTACGACATTGCTAAAACGTCTTCTTACCTGTATTTCAGGTTGGTAAAATGTAAGATGGACACAGTGTAATGTCTCTCATCATTCTTTAGTGAATTGCATACCCAATAATGTCTATAAAAACTGTACCACATATTGTATTTTCTGTACTTACCCAGATATATAGTATCATTCCAGTTTGTAGCAATTTGTACCGTTTTTGCAAACGTGAAACTAGGACGTGCCCCCCTATTGATTTTCACCAATGAATTATGCCAAACTGTAAAGAAACCGACATGGATGACCTATTGCTGCTAAGGATAATTTATAAACCCGAACACAAGGATCTTAATATACATTTTGATCAATTTACATAGGACCACGCACTACATCAAGGTTGCTCCTTTCAATAGGGGTCTAACACTAATTTGGCACAGCACCACATGGCAACCACTGCCTCAACACAGCACCTGCAGGCTATGAGACCCAGAAGCCCAACAGCACCCCTTACAGTATGTTAGGCTAAGCCCTCTGGGCACTGGGCCACAACAACCCTTAGGCACAACACTTAGGGCCACCATCAGAGTAGAACTGGCGATACTGCAGTCAGGGGCCAATATACTTAAGTGCTGTGAATACTTATGAAACTTCTGTATAGTGTGGGTTGGGGGGAGTGTTTGCCTGTATGAGACCGGGAAATTCCTGATGACATCCCTGACAGCATTACAACAACAACAATGTCAAAAGCTCACCAGACTTGGACCAATTAGGTATAAATCCTAAGGCCGTTTTCACACAGTCAGTGTTTGGTCAGTGATTTCCATCACTGTTTTTGAACCAAAACCAGGTCTTGGTCAAAAACACAAAACAGGTACAAATCTTTCTATTATATCTCTGTATAGCCTCCACTTTTGGTTTAGGCCTCATTCACGTTTTCAGGTCCGTTTCACGTCTGTGAAAAAAATCAGTTCGGAAATTGAACAAAAACGTAGGCTCACAATTGTTATGAAATTCGTTCACGCGTTGTTTGGTGGTAAAAGCAGAATTGCGTTATGGATTCCGTTACCACGGACCATAACACAGTTCTATGACCACAGATGATTAACCCCTCAGAGGCCATGGTCAGTTGTGACTATGGCTCCTGAGTGGTCATTTACCAGGAGGGGAACAGGCTGCTTCAAGTAACTAAACAGCCTCCTCCAGTGACCAAATGGCGCTCAGGCAAGGCTGAGTAAGGCCTCTTTCACACTACCGTTGTGAGGATCCGGCGTGCACTTCCGTCGCCGGAAATGCCCGCCGGATCCGTCACAATGCCACACACCTGAAAGCATTTGAAGACTGATCAGTCTTCAAAATGCTTTCAGTGTTACCATGGCAGCCAGGATGCTACTAAATTCCCGGCTGCCATGGAAAAGTAGTGGGGACCCAGGGGAGAAGCTACTTACCATCCGTGCGGCTCCTGGGGCGCTCCACAATGACGTCACAGCACCCCTACGTCGCATGGATCACATGATTCATGCGACGTAGGGGCGCTGTGACGTCATTGTGGAGCGCCCCGGGAGCCGCACGGACGGTAAGTAGCTTCTCCCCTGGCTCCCCACTACTTTTCCATGGCAGCCGGGACTTTAGTAGCGTCCTAGCTGCCATGGTTACCATTCAGAAAACTAAATGTCAGATCCAGTGATGCGCCGAAACGACGTTTAGCTTAAAGCCGGATCCGGATTAATGCTTTTCAATGGGCATTAATTCCGGATCCGTCCTTGCGGCATGCCTTCAGGTTTTTTGGCCGGAGGAAAATCCGCAGCATGCTGCGGATTTTGCTACGACCAAAAAACTTCTCAGTACTGAACTGAAGACATCCTGATGCATCCTTAACGGATTTCTCCCCATTCAGTATGCATTGGGATTATCCTGATCAGTATCTTTCCGTTCTAGAGCCCTGAGGACGGAAATCTAGGACAGAAAGCAAAAACGATAGTGTGAAAGAGGCCTAAGGAACATAGCAATGACTGAATAGGCGTAATTGGGGAATTTAGAGAAACTGCTGCCCTCTTATTTATTTACATTTTTATCAAAAAAACAAAGGATCGCTTTAATGTAATCCTAACAAATCTAAAAGCGACTGAACTACAAAAAGAGGAAGATTTGTCAGATGTGAACTGTGGTGAAACAGTTATTGCCATATTAAGTGCTTCCTTCTGCTTTACTTGAAAGGAAGTGACCTTTAGATATTTTATATAGTCCAAGTTTTTAATATTCGAGGGAAAGCGTGTAAGGGTCCATTCACACGTCTGTAATTTGGGTCCGCATCCATTCCGCAATTTGCGGAACCATTTAGTTTCAATGGGGCTGGAACGGATGCAGATCCGCATTTTCAGGATCCTCATCCGTTTTTCAGAATCCGTTTTTCAGGATCCACAATTCCGTTCCTGAAAAAAATAGAACATGTCCTATTCTTGTCCGCAATTGCGGCCAAGAAAATGCATCTTTATTATAGTGCTGGCTATGTGCTCTCTGCAAATTGCAGATCGCACATTGCCGGTGTCCGTGTTTTATGGATCCGCAAAACACTTACGGACGTGTGAATGGACCCTAATCCGAATATCAGTGTAAAGGAATACTCACTGGCTGTCTGTTATTTCTGGTTTATGGCTTAGTAGAGGAGCAGCCATACCACTACCTTTCCTACATATAGCAAAAAGAGGAAAACCAGCACCAGAATTAGGTTTTCAGTTAAAAATTAAAAGTTAAAAAGTTTATTAGAGCCTACATTAAAATTCAAAGTACAACACAGAGACCCCAACAGCGGGTCCTAAGAGGGCCTCTACTGGCAGACATTTCCCTGCAGCAACCACAACAGGGAAATATTGGACTATATGGCAGCCATTCAGTTGCACAGTCCTATGTAACACATAAATGGGCCAATTGTGCCAGAGTGAAAATCGCTCTTACAAAGTCCCATTTGATGCTGTCATTAACTCTTCTACAATACAACTCCATAAAGTACTATGGGTGCAGTAATTAAGTGGTTGTACATAATGAGAAAAATATGACTGCTTTCTTCCAAAAACAGCACTAAAACTGTCCATGGGTTTTTCTTCTTTTTTTCTTCTTCTATTCTTCCTAGAAGTTTATAGATAAAAGTACAGATGGGAGTTACCAGTTGGGATATGTCCCTGCATGGTTTAACATTGACCAATCAATGCTGCTAGTGTTCAGGAAACACCCCCAACTGGTAACACCCATCTGTATTTTTATCCATAAACTTTGCACAGGAATAAGAGAAAAGCGGGTCAACATATTCAGAGTCATTAGAAAAATTCTCCAAAATTTATTGTTGGGGAATACAAGTAGCAAGGTTCAAAAGCCAAGAGCGGTGACAGATCTTGTTTAAAGGGACCATGTCAGGTGTTTTTACTTAAATAGGGTGAGATCTATCAATGAAGAAAGGTAGGGAAAAGCCAACGGGATGATGCCGCCATGACTCTTCTCTCTATTCCTTAAACTTTGTTTCCCTGAAACAAAGCAGCATTTCAAAGTAAGGGCCCTTGCATACGAACGTATTCCTTCCGAGATATACGGTCTGTGAGCGGGCCATATGTCCTGGAGCGGCATTGATCGGGAGCACACAGCATCATAGATTACACTGATGCTGTGCACGTTAGCCGCCAGCGGGACTATTGTCCCGCACTCAAAAGATCAGTACGAGTGTGGGACAATAGCCCGCTGGCGGCCCGACGTGCACAGCATCATTGTAATCTATGAGGCTGTGTGCTCCCGATCAATGCCGCTCCGGGACATATGGCCCACTCGCGGACCGTATATTTCGGAGGGAATACGGCGGTCGTGTGCAAGGGCCCTAAACAGCATGGTGGCCCAGTGGTTAGCACTGATGCTTTGCAGTGCTGGAGTCCTCGGTTCGAATCCGACAAACGACAATGTCTTCATGGAGTTTGTTTGTTCCTGTTTGCGTGCGTTTCCTCCGGGTACTGATAGGGAACTTAGATTGTGAGCCCCACTGGGGACAGCTTGATGCTAATGTCTGGAAAGCAAAACGATAGTGTGAAAGAGGCCTAAGGAACATAGCAATGACTGAATAGGCGTAATTGGGGAATTTAGAGAAACTGCTGCCCTCTTATTTATTTACATTTTTATCAAAAAAACAAAGGATCGCTTTAATGTAATCCTAACAAATCTAAAAGCGACTGAACTACAAAAAGAGGAAGATTTGTCAGATGTGAACTGTGGTGAAACAGTTATTGCCATATTAAGTGCTTCCTTCTGCTTTACTTGAAAGGAAGTGACCTTTAGATATTTTATATAGTCCAAGTTTTTAATATTCGAGGGAAAGCGTGTAAGGGTCCATTCACACGTCTGTAATTTGGGTCCGCATCCATTCCGCAATTTGCGGAACCATTTAGTTTCAATGGGGCTGGAACGGATGCAGATCCGCATTTTCAGGATCCTCATCCGTTTTTTCAGAATCCGTTTTTTCAGGATCCACAATTCCGTTCCTGAAAAAAATAGAACATGTCCTATTCTTGTCCGCAATTGCGGCCAAGAAAATGCATCTTTTATTATAGTGCTGGCTATGTGCTCTCTGCAAATTGCAGATCGCACATTGCCGGTGTCCGTGTTTTGCGGATCCGCAAAACACTTACGGACGTGTGAATGGACCCTAATCCGAATATCAGTGTAAAAGGAATACTCACTGGCTGTCTGTTATTTCTGGTTTATGGCTTAGTAGAGGAGCAGCCATACCACTACCTTTCCTACATATAGCAAAAAAGAGGAAAACCAGCACCAGAATTAGGTTTTCAGTTAAAAATTAAAAGTTAAAAAGTTTATTAGAGCCTACATTAAAATTCAAAGTACAACACAGAGACCCCAACAGCGGGTCCTAAGAGGGCCTCTACTGGCAGACATTTCCCCTGCAGCAACCACAACAGGGAAATATTGGACTATATGGCAGCCATTCAGTTGCACAGTCCTATGTAACACATAAATGGGCCAATTGTGCCAGAGTGAAAATCGCTCTTACAAAGTCCCATTTGATGCTGTCATTAACTCTTCTACAATACAACTCCATAAAGTACTATGGGTGCAGTAATTAAGTGGTTGTACATAATGAGAAAAATATGACTGCTTTCTTCCAAAAACAGCACTAAAACTGTCCATGGGTTTTTCTTCTTTTTTTCTTCTTCTATTCTTCCTAGAAGTTTATAGATAAAAGTACAGATGGGAGTTACCAGTTGGGATATGTCCCTGCATGGTTTAACATTGACCAATCAATGCTGCTAGTGTTCAGGGAAACACCCCCAACTGGTAACACCCATCTGTATTTTTATCCATAAACTTTGCACAGGAATAAGAGAAAAGCGGGTCAACATATTCAGAGTCATTAGAAAAATTCTCCAAAATTTATTGTTGGGGAATACAAGTAGCAAGGTTCAAAAGCCAAGAGCGGTGACAGATCTTGTTTAAAGGGACCATGTCAGGTGTTTTTACTTAAATAGGGTGAGATCTATCAATGAAGAAAGGTAGGGAAAAGCCAACGGGATGATGCCGCCATGACTCTTCTCTCTATTCCTTAAACTTTGTTTCCCCTGAAACAAAGCAGCATTTCAAAGTAAGGGCCCTTGCATACGAACGTATTCCTTCCGAGATATACGGTCTGTGAGCGGGCCATATGTCCTGGAGCGGCATTGATCGGGAGCACACAGCATCATAGATTACACTGATGCTGTGCACGTTGGGCCGCCCGCGGGACTATTGTCCCGCACTCAAAAGATCGTACGAGTGTGGGACAATAGCCCCGCGGGCGGCCCGACGTGCACAGCATCATTGTAATCTATGAGGCTGTGTGCTCCCGATCAATGCCGCTCCGGGACATATGGCCCACTCGCGGACCGTATATTTCGGAGGGAATACGGCGGTCGTGTGCAAGGGCCCTAAAACAGCATGGTGGCCCAGTGGTTAGCACTGATGCTTTGCAGTGCTGGAGTCCTCGGTTCGAATCCGACAAACGACAATGTCTTCATGGAGTTTGTTTGTTCCTGTTTGCGTGCGTTTCCTCCGGGTACTGATAGGGAACTTAGATTGTGAGCCCCACTGGGGACAGCTTGATGCTAATGTCTGTAAAGCGCTGCGGAATGTAGGAACGCTATATAAGTGCAAAAAAAATAAAGATAAAACATAGTTGTTTGTGAGTAGGGAAACTCATATTTTTATGCCCCCTGTGGTCGGGCATTGTGAATCCCCTGACTTTTTTTTATTTTTCCTTGCAGGCATAATAGACCTGTATGCATGGGCCCTTAGAGGCCGTGGCAGGGATTACTCCAAAGTGTGCACGTGGATGTACATGCATGTTGTGCTTACAGTATTTGGTTAGCTGCTAATGTTTTCCACATACAACGTGTCAGTACCAGCTATCCATGTGTAGATCAGTACAAGCAGTGGTGCGGCTAATGATTAATATCTGTATGAACTGGAACCGTTTTTATTTATGAAAGGAGTGTCGCACACCCTGTAATACTATCTGATAATGTTTTGTTATTTAGCAATTGCCTAATCATGCTGGATCATTTATGTGACAACTCATGACAGGGATGTGAAATCACTGGGGATATGCTAGCTGAGACCTTAAAGGGGTTGTCCGCTTTTTACTATTGATGACCTATTCTCAGGATAGGTCATCAATATCAGATCGTCGGGGGGTCAGACTCCCGGCACTCCCACCGATCAGCTGTTTGAAGAGAAGGTATCGCTCGTACAAACACTGCCTTCTCTGCTCTTGCCGCAGGTGTAATTACAATAATGGCGTCCCCATTCACTTCTATGGTACAGCTCTGTAGTATTCACTTGAACAGAGCCACTCCATAGAAGTGGATGGGGACACCATTATTGTAATTACATACTGGTAATTACACCCGCTCACCGTTTTAATTGCCGCGGTGAGCAGGTAAACTGATTAGAGAAGGCAGCGCTTGTACGAGCACTGCCTTCTCTTCAAACAGCTGATCAGACCGCTGCTAATCTGATGTTGATAGACGACCTGAGGATAGGTCATCAATAGTAAAAAGCGGACAACCCCTATAACAGTCATGAAGATTAGGCTACTGTAATTTCACATGGGTGTTTTTTCCTGCCCTGGTGCTGTCTAAGTTTACAATTGATAGCACTCAGACTGAACACTGACCCATTTATGTACAGGTCAGGTCTGTCCGTTCAGAGAGAATCTCATCATGCTCAGTCTTCATCAGTTTTCACGCCGGACATGCCAAGTTAAGGCTCATGCACATGAATGTATGTTTGTTCTGCATCCGATACGCATTTTGTGCAGGTCGGATGCGGACCCGTTCATTTTAGCACACTGAAAGCCAGTCCGTTTTTAACTGATGGTTGCTAGAAGATACTGGTGTCTTCAGTTTTTTTCATAACTAATGAGGAAAAAACGATAAAAGTGATGGCACCCATGCAAAAAACTGTAATACACAAAGAATAAGGATGCACACTTTGTCTACAGTGTGGGGTGCTCATGGAATTGGTAAATCATAGATTTGTAGATAAACCACTGCACGTTTTTTTTCTTTTCAATATACAGCAGCAGTGGCTGTGGCGCCCCTCTTCCCCTAGTATTAAGCGTAGCAGTAGTATTAGCAGCAGCGACAGTGTCGCCCCCCCCCCCCTTCCGCAAGTATTAAGAGTAGCAGTAGTACCAGCAGAAGCGAGGCTTGCCCCCCCCCCAGGACCAGTAAATAATGCCACTACCTCTGTTGTGCTCTATTGTAAAATCAGGCAACCATCAGGGCAGAAGCGATCCCCTTAAAGGAAATGTGTCATCAGAAAATGGCCTGTCATTTAAATGAAGTTTTTATGCTAAACATAGTTTTGAAGAATTTTCTGTGATCTTATATTTAAAGGGTTTTTCTGTGATTTTTGAACTGATAACCTATCCTTCAGATAGGTCATCAGTATCTGATCAGCGGGGGTCAGACGCCCGGGATCCCCGCCTATCAGCTGTTTGAGAAGGCACTAACGCCCACTGTAGCGCAGCAGCCTTCTCCCTGCTCAACCAGCACACTGCCGTCCATTTGATAGTGGCTGTGCTTGGTATCGCAGCTCATCTCAGTTCACTTAAATGGAGCTGAGCTGCAGCAGCAGTAGTGTCCCCCCCCCCTTCCCTTAGTAGTAGCAGCAATGCCCCCTTCCCCCTGCAGTACTATCAGCATGGTCTCTCCTCTCCTCCTCAGTAGTAGTAGTATATCTCATCCACACCCTAATAGCAGCCCCCTTTGCCCCAGTAGTACTGAGGCGAAGGGAGGTGGTTTAGGAAGTTGCTAAACTGTCCTGCTGCCTGTCCCTAGCTGTGTCACGGCTGCTGATTGCATTCAGACACAGACAGGGACAGATGAGGATTGTGTGACAGTCGGCACATACATCACATGCAGCGCTGGAAGCATTGTGAAGCTGTTAGAACAGCTAGTATGTGCAGATAATCCCTTTTATGGCCATTTAAAGGGCCACTGAACACTGAGTGGAAGGTTTGCTGTGTGATCCAGAAAGCACTCTAGTTCATTGCTTCCGATACTGATTGTTCCAGCACAAATTCTGATTCGGTACAATGCGGGACTCGGTGTCCCTCTTTCAGCTGACTATCTTGTGGTGTATTTTCCGTGCCGTGTTTGTTTTTGGTAACTGAACTGTTCTGACATTGACCTCTGGAACATGGCAGTCGGCCAGGAGCGACGCTCTGCTCAGTTTATAAACTTGCATACAAATATATTTAGTCTGGTGAAAGTGGATCATGTGCCGTCTCTTCTTTAGAGGAGAGGACGTGGGCTGTTTGTGTACGGCGCTGTCTACTACGCTGTGTACACACTAGGCCTGTGCTTGGGACTCTTACAGTGTGGCACTGCATGGAAATACTGAACATGGTTTTCTGCTTTCAGCTTAAACACCGTCCTTTATTTTGTAGAAGGTATGGCCGAAATGGACCAGGGAACAGGGTTATCTGACTTAAAAGCTGTGGCAGTCAGCCTTTTGTGCATGTGAGATTTAAGAAAGTTACATGTGAACATCAGGTCCAGTAAATGATGCCGCTACCTCTGTTCCTCTGTGCTCCATTGTAGAAGCATGCAATCATCAGGGCAATAGCGATCCTCTTAAAGGGAATGTGTCATCAGAAAATGACCTGTCATTTAAATGATGCCTTTATGTTAGACATAGTGAGCACCGCTGTCTTCCCTCAGGTTTTCCTAGACCAAGTGACATCACTTTCATGTGTCATGTGGCCTAGGAGCAGCTCAGCCCCATTCAAGTAAATGGGGCTGAGCGCTGTACCAAGAAAAGCCACTGTACAATATACTGCAGTATGCTTGGTGAGCAGGGAGAAGGCAGGAGCGCCGGTGCCTTCTCAAACAGCTGATTGGTGGGGGTCCTAGGTGTCGGACCCCCACTGATCAGTATCAAAATCTCAGAAATCCCTTTTAACGTGTACATTGGGCGTGAAATCAGGCAGGGATAGATCACGTATCGGATGTAGGACACCAGATAGTGGAAAACAAGACGGGGTGATGTGAGGACCACCAGAATTGCATAACTGGTATGAAATCTTGAATTGGGGTATATTATAAAAGTTGCTTATCATTACTATTAAAAAAACACAAAAAGGTAATCCCAGGAAACTCTTTTAAAGCTGACAGAAACTCATGGCGCCTCAAATGTTAAAAGTGAAAGAACATTTTGGCATATTAGCGGATGCAGCCAATCAGAAATCACTCTTTGTTGACTGCACTGTACTGTAAGAATAAACCATATTGCTATGGGCAACAATGGCACTTTTCCTTTTACACAGGCCAATGATAAGGGCTGATAATAGCCTTGTTCAAAGGTGCCGCCAAACACCCGATGAGCGAACGATTGTTCATCAGGTGAAAGCATAGCTGGTGTGGTCACTTGAACTATTGTTTCTGGGCAGCGATTTGCTGCCCAGAAACAGTGTATGGGGATGAGCGATCACCCTAGCAATCACTTGCCCCATACAACTGAGGTGATGGTTACCTATAAATACAGCTTTCACCTCCTGTAATAAGTAAGCAGCTATCAGGTACGAAGGGTTTGTTCCTGATAATTGACTGCTATGTCAGCCCGCGTAAAGAGGCCTTTAGAGATACGAGGCTGTAGTATTTATTCTCTCTGTTTGATATATGAAGTCATAAAATTGTCTTTTTTTTTTAATTGCAGGTTACAATTGGCCATTTGTACACCAGTGACAAACTGATCATCGAATCTTCTGGGACCCAGTAATATCGCCATCCCCCATCAGTCGATTGCTGCATCGGTCCACCTCTCTAACGATCTTGCATCAACGCAGATTTCTTTCCAGCCATCTTTTTTTTTAAACTAGTCCATTAAGGCCTCATGAACACGACCGTATCAGCTTTGCGGTATCTCTATTTTGCGGATCACAAATGAATACGGTGCATAAGACCTACTAATTGGTAGCCCTTTTTGTTTTTTATTAAAGGGGCGAGGCTTTAGCCAGAGCGTAGATTGAGCACATTTTAATTCTTTCCCACTATGACAGAGTAAATTAACAGGATACAGTTAGAGCCATCTCTGAGGTGACAACCAGTCCGATCGGATGAGATCGACTTAACAGTTACTGTATGGCTGTAATGGATTATAGCCGTGTGTGAATGTTTTGCCTCTGAAAATAAAATGACAATTATCAAATGATTTGTTCCAGTCTTTCTGTTAGTACAGAATTTTTATATCTATCATTCCCCGCATGCCAGGGGACAGGACGGTGCCAGCGGGCCCAGCACATGTATCTTCCTCTACATCAGTTTTCTGCCAGGCTGGCGTAGATTTCAGTTTAGGCGCACTGACAGAGATGTGCCCAATTTATGAGAAGGCGTGCACCTCACATTAATTGGAGATCATATTCCATTGTAAAATTCCCCCCAAGTGTTGTGTAGCACTTGCCAAAATGTAACAGTGAGTAATGTAAGGCAGCTTCACTTACTTACAGTATAGTAAAGAGGGCAGCCTTAAAGGGCATCCGTCAGCAGATTTGTACCTATGAACGTGGCTGATCTGTTACATGGGCGCTTGGCAGCTGAAGGCATCCTATGTTGGTCCCATGTTAATATATGCCCACTTTGCTGAGAAAAATGAACTTTTAATATATGCAAATGAGCCTCTAGGAGTAACGAGGGCGTTACTGTTACACTTAGAAGCTCTGTCCTCTCTGCAACTGCTGCTCCTCCTGCACTTTGAGACAGGACCAGGCAGTGTAAATGTGATCACACCTAGAAACAGTATTGTGCCTGGAGCGCCAACTAATTGTACTCCTCAAATTCACCCCAATACAAGTTATGGTAAATTAACCCCTTCAAGAACATGCAATTTTTTATTTTTGTGTTTGTTCTTTTGGCCCTGCCTTCCCGGAACCATAACTTTATTATTTTTCTGTATTATTTTTCCATTCACATAGCCTTGTTTTTTCCATGAAAAGTTCTACATTCTATTGGCACTATTCAATATATTTAATATTGCATGTGATGTAGTGGAAAGCTGGAAAAAAAAATCCAAATTGGGTGGATTTCAGGAAAAAAATGCATTCCCTTCCCACCATAGTTTTATAGGTTTCATTTTTACGGCATTCCCTATACAGTAAAACTGACCTGTTACCTTCCTTCTCCAGATCAGTACGCTTACAGAGATGTCAGATTTTTATAATTTATCTTGTTTTAATATTTAAAAAAAAAATGAAAAAATTTTTTTTCTTGCATCGCCATATTCTCATCCCATAACATTTTACTCATATATTTACTATCCACTGAGCTGTGTGAAGACAAATTTTTTGCGGGACAATCCGTAGTTTTTTAATGATACCATTTGAGTCTGTATGACTTTTTGATTACTTTTTCTTAAATGTTTAGTGCTAATGATAATGATAATTTATTTTTTATTATTTAATTTTATTCCCTTAATGACTGCCAATACTATGACGGTCATTACTGGGCTTTATTCTACAGCAGCTTAGAATAAGCACTGCATGGGTCTGTCACATAACAACTGGACTCCTGCTCTAACCGCTTGGACCGGCAAAAGCGCCAATCTTGTTGTTTAACTCCTTAGATGCCGCAGTTAATAGCGACCACAGCATTTAAGTGCCTATGTCTTAGCATGGCATCCTGAGGCCTAATGATCCACAAGCCCTCCCTCAGTGTATGCCCTATCCGGCCATGCCTCTGTGGCGCAGCCTGATAGTGCCTGTCAGTATAGGACTGACAGTGTAAGGGTACTTTCACACTAGCGTTAGTGTGATCTGGCAGGCAGTTCCGTTGTCGGAGCTGCCAGCCGGATCCACCGTTCAGTGTGACAACTGACAGCATTTGTAGACGGATCCGGGTGCGGATCCGTCTACAAATGCATTGCATTAACGGATCCGTCTCTCCGCTTGTCATGCGGATGGAGGGATCCGTCTTGCAGTCTTTTTCACAGTTTTCCCAGTCTGCGCATTCGCAGACCGGAAGGACGGATCCGTCCTTCGGTTTTTTCGCAATGCCGGATCCGGCACTAATGCAAGTCAATGTAAATTAATGCCGGATCCGGCATTCCGGCGACTGATCAGGCATTTTGGATTGACATAATACTGCAGCATGCTGCGGTATTATGTCCGGCCAAAACGCCTGACAGTGACTGAACGGAAGGCATACTGATGCAAACTGAACGGATTTCTATCCATTCAGAATGCATTGGGATATGCCTGATCAGTTCTTTTCCGGCATAGAGCCCTTTTGACGGAACTCTAGGCCGGAAAAGAATAACGCAAGTGTTAAAGCACCCTAATACACTGCATTGCATAAGCTTTTTTTTATGCAACATGCGATCGTCAGATCATTTCTCCCATAGACTGCAATGAAATACCATCATTATGTTTCTATGGAGCCCTGCCACAAGCAGGCCCTGGAGCGTTCAGAAGGTCCATGGCTGCCCCAGCAACCAAAAGTCACACTTGATCTCAGCACTGGGGAGCTGTTCAGGTCCCAGGAGCTGGGGAACACCCTCTCAGATGTGTGGTCACAGTTGACCACCGGATCTGAGGGGTTAAATGTCCATGATTGCCGTTATCATTAATCGCATACATTTCCTCACGGTGTCTGATGTGTAAAACAGCAGGCACACGGGTGCTATGGTGCCCACTTAGCTTCTGAGCGGGTACCATGTTTAAAGACCCAAATTACTCTATACATGTACGGTGGAGGTCAGAAAGAGGTTAAAATGGTGCAATAAAAAAAGCAACTTGTCCCACAAAAAATAAGCCCTCATACAGCGATGTGAATTGAAAATTGAAAAAGTTATGGCTCTTGGAAGGTAGGAAGAAAAAAGGCAGAAAGAAAAAAATGAAATGGAAAAATGAAAATAGGCTCAGTCCTTAAGGGGCTAAAATAATAGCTGTAATTCTGTAGTGTACTTCTTTTACCTTTATTGCTCTTATCTTCAGTTCTGGGCAGTGGTCACATGACCGTGTCCATGCAGCTCTTTGTTATTTCCTGTGATGTGTCCATGGGTGTGTTAAACCATCAACAGAGGCAGTGATAGGGGAGTGTGTGTGTAACTAGTTGGTGGGAGATGCTATAAACTTGCTGGGCATTGTTAGGGGTGGTGCTGGGGCTGTGGCAGAGAAAGGAGAAGTGCACCATGGATTTGGTTGGATTCAGCAACAGGAAGTGCTACATACAGGATGGAAACAAACCAAATAGGTTTACATGGTGAAAACGGAGTCCAAACAGAAAAAGAAAAACATGCGGAAGATATATATGAGGTAAGCAACTACATGAGCATATCTGTTAAAAAACACAGTAATAATAGAAAATCCCTTTAAGGCCTCATGCACACGACCGTATGTGTTTTGCGGGTCCTTTTTTTTTTTTTGCAGATCGATTGTAATAATATCTATCTTTGTCCGCAAAACGGACAAGAATAGGACATGTCTTTTTTTTTTGCGGGGCTACAGACGGACATACGGATGCGGATAGTACACAGTGTGCTGTCAGCATTTTTTGCGGACCCATTGAAATGAATGGGTTCGCATCCTATCTGCCAAAAAAAAAAACGGAACGGACACGGAAACAAAATACGTTCGTGTGCATGAGGCCTAAGGAATTTCACACCAGTTTCTGAGATTTGATTCACATCAAAAATTTCAGATAAGAAAACAACATATTGTCTTTTGTGGGGTAGTGTTGTGTTCTTGCTCCGTGACCTGCTCAGAAATCACTGCATGGGGGGGAAGAGGAGCTGAGCTGTGGAATCGCCTTATGCAAGTGAAGATTCTGACCAAGGGAAATCTCAATTATCATGGTTTTTTATATGTTTCTGAGGACATCTATTTCCAGAGGCATAACTTGGATATCCTCTGTCTTAATGCAAAATATGGCATAGGACCTCCCAAGTCTTCATGTAATTTATAGTGATATTGTCATATATTGGGAAGGAATGGTTGTGCTACTTGTGGCAGGCACCATTTCAATGTAATGCTCTAACTTCTTATGTATTTCTCCCCCTGAAAATGTACATAACAATGTCAGTGCACAAGAATATAGAGCAAAACCAGCCAGCACCCGATCAAGTATGCGCTGCACGGGAAGGAGCCTTCTCCACTTAATACGAACAAAATTATCCCAGCAGGCGTATGTCTTTTCCTCTGTTTCTTTTATTCCATAAGTAATAAACAATTAATTACAAGTCCCGGACGCGTTTTGGCAAGCAGCCTTCGTCAGCAGTGCACAAGAATAATCTGGCTGTAATAGTACATAGGTATTAAATACGGTGATGTCACAGCATAGTAGGAGAATGTTCTAATGTGCCGAGGCAGTGACGTCATAGCACATACGTAAAAAACAAAGTAAAGTAACAACATCAAAATAATTGCTGTGTGCATAATCCTGCATGACACATGGATAATAAACACTGTGATGTCACAGTATGGGGATAATGTGCACTGCGATGTCATAGAACAGGCATAATCTCACAGAACAGGGTAATCCGTGATATCCTTATGTCCAAGGACCACCAACTTCAGTAGCGTGGGTAAACTGTTTGAAGGTTTTCTAACAGATGTTATCTTAGAGCACCTCAATGAAAATAGGCAAATAACGCCATATCAGCATGGCTTCATGAGGGATCGGTCATGTCAAACTAATTTAATCAGTTTCTATGAGGAGGTAAGTTCTAGACTTGACAGCGGCGAATCAATAGATGTCGTATATCTGGACTTTTCCAAAGCATTTGACACTGTACCTCATAAAAGGTTAGTATATAAAATGAGAACACTTGGACTAGGAGAAAATGTCTGTATGTGGGTAAGTAACTGGCTCAGTAATAGAAAACAGAGGGTGGTTATTAACGGTACACACTCAGATTGGGTCACTGTAACTAGTGGGGTACCTCAGGGGTCAGTATTGGGCCCAATTCTCTTCAATATATTTATTAATGATCTTGTACAGTAAAATATCATTTTTTGCAGATGACACTAAACTGTGTAAAGTAATTAACACTGAAGAGGACAGTTTTCTGCTACAGAGGGATCTGGATAGATTGGAGGCTTGGGCAGAGAAATGGCAGATGAGGTTTAACACTGACAAATGTAAAGTTTTGCACATTAGTTTCAGCAGAATGGATCCCAGCACTCGCTTTTAATACTGGAGAGATGGGTGCACGTCCGTAAAAGCTTTGTTCAATGCTCCACCACATGAACTTTTCATCATATAGATACAATTCAGACAGCACTCCAGAGGATGATGATGCAAAGGTGTATTTATTAAGCTTTCAGCCGGACATATTGGCACACATAAGCAGGCAACGTTTCGGGCTATATAAGAAGCCCTTCATCAGGCTGACAAAAATAAAAGAGAAAGTGTACAGAGTGATGAGTTTATCCAATATACACAAAAAATACATAATAGTACATAAACATAATTGAGTAAAAGATCAACATGTCACAATGCGGAAGAAGATTCCTACATCGCATGTCAGCAAAACATGCGATATACCCTGTGAATCATTCTCTCCTGACAGAAAAAACATACTTGATATTAATAAGGGGTATACAGCAGATACATATTGTTGTCCAAACACAACCATTTAGTGTGGACAGGGTCTGGTAAACTTCATAATACCCTATTAAGGGGAGGGGGGGGGGGGCGAGAGATGATGTTGAAAACAGAGCTGAAAAAACCGCATCGTTCTCATAGTAGGAGGTATTAGTGGCTCCCGGTAAAAATCCCAGAACGGGATATGAATAGCAGGCAAGCTAAGTAAACGCAGAACGTGGGAGACTAATACTATCCCAGTATGGGAAAGTGGCTGAAAGTAGGGAAACAGTAATACATACTGGGGAAAAGGGATAGATTGAAATATACTATTGGACCCAAGTGCTTACCCATATGTGAATGTGATAGCTGGCGCGTCCGAGGTAGTTGGCGCCATATTGCGCTTAAGAAGGCAGGACCAAGACGCGATTGGCCATTGCGTCAGGGAGCCAAATAACCGCCTTGAAGCAAAGGCGCATGCGCATAGCGCCTAAAGAGTTACCGCGCCATCTTGTTGCCGGGCATATAACTGCGATGTGCCCGCGCATGCGCATAGCGCATAAGTAAAGAGCCGGCGCCATATTGGAAACTGGCAAAGCTCAGGGCATTGTATATACCGGGTCCTGCGGGTGCTCATTACCGTAAAAGGAGGGTAGAACAAGCATATAATGAACCCCCAATATAGTAGTGGTACCGGTTGTTCCCAAGAGAGTGTATATAACCCGGATCCGCGGGTGTTACCGGAACACCCGCGGATCCCGGTTATATACACTCTACCGAAGGTACTAAAAAACCGAGAACGCCCTCCCGGGAGGCCAATTGTCTCAGGGTGTGACTCCCTTTTTCAGCCGGCGGCGAAGCTTTTGGACAGCCTTATAAGACCCTATGCTGAAAAAGGTCCATCGTTTGTCCGGGACACTCCCTATTGGTAACCATGGATGTTACCAGCCTATATACGAATATTCCAACAGACGCTGGCATTGCTTGTGTTAAGGTTTGCCTTGAAGAAGAGGCTGAATTCCTATCTAGGGAACAGGAGCTCATACTATCCCTCCTGTCTTTTATTCTCAAAAAGAACTATTTTTTGTTCGAGGATCAATTCTTCCTACAAAAAGCTGGGACTGCAATGGGATGTAATGTAGCGCCGACGTTTGCTATCATATTTATGAACCATTTAGAAAAATATGTTGTGTATGCTCACGAATTGTTTAAGAAACATGTTGTTTGTTGGCTTCGATATATTGATGACATCTTCTGTATTTGGCAGGGCTCAGAGGAAAGTCTGGTCACCTTTCACCAGTTTATTAATTCAAGTGTCCCCAGCATTTCTCTCTCTTTAGAAATGAGCAGATCCAAAATCTCTTTTCTAGACGTCTCGGTTGAGGTAAGAAACAACACACTCAGAACTGACCTATATACGAAACCTACGGACAAAAACAGCCTTTTGAAATACAACAGTTTCCATCCCCCCGGCCTCATACGCTCGCTTCCTAAATCACAACTTATGCGAGTGAGGAGGATAGTGTCTGACACTACAACCAGCAGTGCCCGCCTGGTGGAGATGTCAGAAAAATTTAGCACTAGGGGTTATCCCTCAAATATCTTGATGTCTCATATAGAAAAGGTTAAGGGTATCCCCAGGATGGAATTACTCACTCCCAAACACTCCAAAAAAAAACTCAATAGTCGCATCCCTAGCGTCAAAACCTACTGTCATCTCAGCACTGATATAAAAAGAACCATCTTCAGACACTGGCATATCCTCAACAACAACTTCCCGAATATCTTTCCTGGAAAGCCCCTAATGTCCTACAAGCGGGCGAGAAATATTAGAGATATGCTCATAAGATCTGACATTGGATCTAACAAAAGCCAGTCTGTACAAACCACGATTCAGGGTACCCCAAACAAAGGCACATACCCATGACTATCCTGTGCCCAATGTGGTAATGTGTCAAAGGGTCCAACCTTCAGTCATACCACATCAGGAAAGATATACAGAATACAGGGTCATTTCTCATGTCAAACAAATTATGTTATCTACCTTATCAAGTGTCCCTGCGGGATGGGCTATGTTGGCCAAATGATCCAGAAGATAAAGGATCGGATTGGACAACATAAGTCCAATATCCGTACCCACAAAATGGATGCCCCGTTGGTAGAACATTTTTTAGCATGCAAACACACGGTCAGCCAGCTACGATTTCATATTATCGACTGGATCCCCCCACAAATGAGAGGGGGTGACCGCTCCATGTTACTGCAAGAGAGAGAAATGCTCTGGATCAGACGTTTGAATACCATGGAACCAGTGGGTCTGAACAAAGAATATATGTGGAATTCATGACATGTTGTGATGACCTGCTTCCAAATACAGTATTTTGAAGTCTAACCCCCTGCTTTTTTCTCTATTTTTTTCTCTAGGACCTAAGTCGTCCAATAGTGAGTGGGGACACCCGCTAAGCACGTCATTGGGTCCTATGTTGGATGAATCTTCCCCAAAGATTGTAATTCTAAATCCTGCTGTGCTACAACTACATGTTGCCCTTTAGTATAGGTTTTCTATACTTGTGTACGTTTCTGTACCCAGCGCTGCCCTTTCCAGTCTTGGGAACAACCGGTACCACTACTATATTGAGGGTTCATTTTATGCTTGTTCTACCCTTCTTTTACGGTAATGAACCCCCTCGGGACCCGGTATATACAATGCCCTTAGCTTTGCCAGTTTCCAATATGGCGCCGGCTCTTTACTTATGCGCTATGCGCATGCGCGGGCACATCGCAGTTATATGCCCGGCAACAAGATGGCGCGGTAACTCTCTTTAGGCACTATGCGCATGCGCCTTTGCTTCAAGGCGGTTATTTGGCTGCCTGACGCAATGGCCAATCGCGTCTTGGTCCTGCCTTCTTAAGCGCGATATGGCACCAACTACCTCGGACGCGCCAGCTATCACATTCGCATATGGGTAAGCACTTGGGTCCAATAGTATATTTCAATCTATCCCTTTTCCCCACTATGTTTGTACACAAACATAGAAAAGGGTTCTTCACGGTAAGAGCAGTGAGACTATGGAACTCTCTGCCTGAGGAGGTGGTGATGGTGAGTACAATAAAGGAATTCAAGAGGGGCCTGGATGTATTTCTGGAGTGTAATAATATTACAGGCTACAGCTACTAGAGAGGGGTCGTTGATCCAGGGAGTTATTCTGATTGCCTGATTGGAGTTGGGAAGGAATTTTTTCCCCTAAACTGAGGAAAATTGGTTTCTATCTCTCAGGGTTTTGTTTTTTTTGCCTTCCTCTGGATCAACTTGCAGGAAAACAGCCAAACTGGATGGGCAGATATCTTGTTTTCGGCCTTATATACTATGTTATGATTAGATTGGTTTTCAGAATGCACACAGTGATTTCACATTGGTGGGATAATGTGCACATTGACATTACAGCACAGCAAAAATGTGCACAGTGATGTCACTGTACAGAAATAAGGCAAAAAGTAATGGACTATTCCATTATCCATGTATATCACTAACTGCACATATGTCATATGAGTGGAGCTGGGCCCCCCTAGTTATTAAGGCCCCCTAGCATCCAAAGAACAACATCATAAAGACTGTAAAAGTAACCACAAATATAGTACTAGACTTTTTTAACAACCTTACAGAACAGTAAAAGGTTATGATTCGCCTTTTAATTCATCAGATGAAAATGAAATAATTTCCAGCACATGATTTCTAAGATAATTTTCAAAAGCTACTTTTCAGCTAAATGTTGCACAGAAATTAATGATCTACCTTCCCAATAATGACCAGCGACATCCTATAACAGTCACTTTATTGATCAGAACCATACATTAACTTCTTACCGACCGCCTAACGCAGGATTGCGTCCTGCGGGCGGTCGGTCTGTTCCTCTTCGACGTGCGGGCGCGCCATCTCGCCAAAGGCGAGATTTCCTGTGAACGCGTGCGCGCGTTCACAGGATCGTGTCGGGGAGAAGGTAAACTACAGCCTGCCAGCGCTGATCGTGCGCTGGCAGGCTGTAGGAGTTAAAAAAAATGGCATATCAGACGCTGTTTTGTTAACAGCGTCTGATATGCTTGCTGATCGTTCCTTTGGTGGTCCCTTTTGCTTGGGACCACCAAAGGAAACTTTTATAAGTGCACCAATCACCACACAGACCCCCACCCCGTCACTGATTAACCCCTGATTAACCCCGATCACCCCATGTCACCCCCCTGACACTAATTACCCCCCTGTAAGGCTCATTCAGACGTCCGTATGTGTTTTGCGGATCCGCAAAACACGGACACCGGCAATGTGCTTTCCGCATTTTGCGGATCCGCACATTGCCAGAACTATATAGAAAATCCTTTTCTTGTCCGCAATTGTGGAGAAGAATAGGACATGCTCTATCTTTTGCAGAGCTGCGGCCGGATGTTTGGTGGCCGAAACCCGGAAGCTCCGCAAATGCTGATGCGGCGAGCGCATAGTGTGCTCTCCGCATCACCGCCAGCCCCATTCACACTGAATGGGTCCGCATCTATTCCGCAGAATTGCGGAATAGATGCGGACATTTTTGCGGACGTGTGAATGGGGCCTTACTACTTTTTTTTTTGCACATTTTTTGGCAGAGATTTATTCATCCACATTGATCGATGCGAATGAGGAAATCTGTGCCGTTCATTTTTTTTCTTTTTTCAGCCCAGAGGCTGAACGGGAAAAAAAATCTCATTACCCGTATGCTCAATATAAGGAGAATCGCAGAAACTCCTAATGCTGGCCATACGAGTAATAATTGCAGAGACCCTCAAATGCCAGAGCAGTACAAAAACCTCACATGTGACCCCATTTTAGAAAGAAGACACCCAAGGTATTCGCTGAGGGGTATGGTGAGTTCATGCAAAATTTTATTTTTTGTCACAAGTTAGTGGAATATGAGACTGTAAAAAAAAAAAAATCAATTTCCGCTAACTTGTGCCAAATTTTTTTTTTTCTGTGAACTCGCCATACCCCTCACAGAATACCTTGGGGTGTCTTCTTTCCACAATGGGGTCACTTGTGGGGTTTTTATACTGTCCTGGCATTTTAGGGGCCCTAAAGCGTGAGAATCCAAATGCGTAAAAATGGCCTGTGAAATCCTAAAGGTACTCATTGGTTTTAGGGCCCCTTTGCGCATCTTGGCTGCAAAAAGTGTCACTCATGTGGTATCGCCGTACTCAGGAGAAGTAGGGCAATGTGTTTTGGGGTGTATTTTACATATACCCATACTGTGTGTGAGAAATATCACTGTAAACGACAACTTTTAAAAATTTTTATTCAAAGTTGTCAATTTACAGAGATATTTCTTCACCCAGCATGGGTATATGTAAAAATACACCCCAAACACATTGCCCTACTTCTCCTGAGTACGGCGATACCATATGAGTGACACTTTTTGCAGCCTGAGTGCAAAGGGGCCCAAATTCCAACAAGTACCTTTAGCTTTTACATGGCTGCTCACAATTTAGCCCCACCCAAAATGCCAGAACAGTACAAACACCCCACAAATGACCCCATTTTGAAAGAAGACACCCAAGGTATTCGCTGAGGGGCATAGTGAGTCCATGAAAATTTAACTTTTGTCAAAAGTTAGCAGAAAGGAGACTTTATGAGAAAAAACAATAAAAATCAATCGAACTTGCGCTAACTTGGCCAAAAATCTTCTATGAACTCGACATGCCCTTACAGAATACCTTGGGGTGTCTTCTTCCAAAATGGGGATCACATGTGAGGTATTTATACTGTCCTGGCAATTTAGGGGCCCTAAAGCGTGAGAAGAAAATGCGTAAAATGCCCTCCTAAAAGGTACTCATTGGTTTTAGGGCCCCTTTGCGCATCTTGGCTACAACTTGAATAAAAATGTAAAAGTTGTCGTTACAGCGATATTTCACACGCAGCATGGGTATATGTAAAAATACACCCAATGTAAAATGATTCGTTTACAGCGATATTTCTCACACGCAGCATGGGTATGAAAATACACCAAAACACATTGCCCTACTTCTCCTGAGTACGGCGATACCACATGAGTGACACTTTTTGCAGCCTGGGTGCGCAAGGGGCCCTAATTCCAATGAGTACCTTTAGGATTTCACAGGCCATTTTTACGCATTTGGATTCTCACGTTTTAGGGGCCCCTAAAATGCCAGGTCAGTATAAATACCCCACATGTGACCCCATTTTGGAAAGAAGACACCCAAGGTATTCCGTGAGGGGCATGGCGAGTTCACAGAATTTTTATTTTTGGCACAAGTTAGCGGAAATTGATATTTTTTTAATTTTGTTTTTACAAAGTCTCATATTCCACTAACTTGTGACAAAAATAAAATTTTACATGAACTCACCATACCCTCACGGAATACCTTGGGTGTCTTCTTCCAAAATGGGGTCACATGTGGGGTATTTATACTGTCCTGGCATTTTAGGGGCCCCTAAAGCGTGAGAAGAAGTCTGGAATCCAAATGCGTAAAAATGCCCTGTGAAATCTCTAAAGGTACTCATTGATTTTAGGGCCTTTGCGCATCAGGCTGCAAAATAGCACATATGTGTCGCCGTACTCAGGAGAAGTAAGTGTATTTGGGGTGTATTTTATATATACCCATACTTTGTGTGAAAAATATCTCTGTAAACGACAACTTTTAAAAAATTTTATACAAAGTTGACAATTTACTGAGATATTTCTCTCACCCAACATGGGTATATGTAAAAATACACCCCAAAACACATTGCCCTCCTTCTCCTGAGTACGGCGATACCACATAAGTGACACTTTTTTGCAGCCTGGGTGCAAAAAGGGGCCCAAATTCCAACGAGTACCTTTAGGTTTTACATGGCGGCTCACAATTTAGCCCCGCCCAAAATGCCAGAACAGTAAACACACCCCACAAATGACCCCATTTTGGAAAGTAGACAGCCCAAGGTATTCACTGAGGGGCATAGTGAGTCCGTCTGAGATTTTTATTTTTTTTTGCCAGAAGTTAGCAGAAATTGAAACCTTTTTTTTTTTTTTTTTCTCAGAAAGTGTCATTTTCCGCTAACTTGTGAAAAAAAATGAAATGATACATAAACTCACCATGCCCCTCCGCGAATACTTTGGGGTGTCTTCTTTCTGAAATGGTGTCATTTGGGGGGTATTTATACTTTCCTGGCATTCTAGCACCTGAAGAAACATGACAGGCGCTCAGAAAGTCAGAGCTGCTTCAAAATGCCGAAATTCACTTTTTTGCACCATAGTTTGTAAACGCTATAACTTTTACCCAAACCAATAAATATACACTTATTGGACTTTTTTTTATCAAAGACATGTAGAACAATAAATTTAGAGAAAAATTTATATAGAAATGTAGTTTAAAAAAAAAAAAAATTACAACAGAAAGTGAAAAATGTCATTTTTTTGCAAAAATTTCGGTCATTTTTGATTAATAGCAAAAAAAGTAAAAATGTCAGCAGCAATGAAATACCACCAAATGAAAGCTCTATTAGTGAGAAGAAAATGAGGTAAAATTCATTTGGGTGGTAAGTTGTATGACGGAGCAATAAACGGTGAAATTAGTGTGGTGCGGAATTGTAAAAAGTGGCCTGGTCATTAAGGGTGTTTAAGCTAGGGGGGCCTAAGTGGTTAAAACATGATAGTGTGGCTGATGCCGAATCTCTAGTTGCATTTGCTTTCAAGGACAATACAGGCATTGTGTAACAAAACATATTCTACATTTTTGAAGCCAGCACCTTGATCTGAATATTTTTGTAATTGCATGTAATAAAAAATGTAGTATAGCCACTGACCTGCTCAATAAAATGTATCTGCTGTTTGTTCTTTACCTTATTTTTTGTCCGTTTCACTGAGGTGGTCGAATGTGCTTAGTTTAAATCTTCAACTGCCAGCAGCCATATGCTACAGGGAGAGATCTGCAGCAGAAAGGACATGCTCCCTTGGCTGCCAGGCTGAAGATAATCTAGCAGAACATTTGGAGCAGTGAATGGGGAGATCTGGAGCCATGTGAGGTACAGGGCTCGTTCTAGCTTTGTTAGAAGGATATTGTCATGTACAATATGGTGCCTGATTTTCATTTTTTACATGAATCATGGCATAACCCCTTTAAAACACAATCTTTCTCTAGGATCTTGCTTTTTATAGTACCTGTGTTAACACGTGTTAAACTTCCGTCTTTGTTTGACGCCCGTGTTTGATCCATGAAGATGTCCTTGAAGAATCTGTGTTTGGTCCGTGTGTCCATTTTGTGTTTCATCCATATTCCAAGGACAATGCTCAGCTAAAAATTAATTGAAAATGTATGCCATGCATGTTGTGTCAGTGATTTCTTATGGACCCATAGACTTCAATGGGTATAGATCACAGTAGTGCATGTCTCAGTGATTTTTCCACTAACCCACGGTCACTGGAAAACCACTTATGGGTGAACAGACACATTAAAATCAATAAGTACGTGTTCTGTCTGTGGAAAATGCAGATAGCACATATCCATGAAAAACTGAAATTTGAAAGAGGCCTTGGAGATGGTATTTTTACGTACACTAAACAGGACATGTCACCTCTCCTGACATGTCTAATGTCCCATGTAATAAGAATTTATATACCCATGTTGTATCATTCCATTATTATTTCCTACTGGCCAACAAATAAAATCTGCTGCATTTTTTTAAAGTAGAGAGAGACCGCCCTAATGAAGTACGACTCTGCAGTCAGAGAACTGGAAAGTCACTTTAAGCTTTTAGTAGCTTCCTGATGTCACCTTAAAGAGGACCTTTCACCGGTCCAAAGTTTGTTAGTGAAAGGTATGTACATGCAGAGCGGCACCCAGGGATGACCCTGCACTTACTATTATCCCTGGGTGCCGCTCCGTTCGTCCGCTGTAGCCCCCGGTACCGGCGCATTTGCTGCTGCTAATTTTGCTGTGGGAGGAGACATCCTCTTTTGCCCTGGGAGTCTCCTTCTCCCAGGCTGGAGAGCTGGCCAATCGCAGCGCTCAGCTCATATCCTGGGAGGTTGCAGGATATGAGCTGAGCGCTGCAATTGGCCAGCTCTCCAGCCTGGGAGAAGGAGACTCCCAGGGCAAAAGAGGATGTCTCCTCCCACAGCAAAATTAGCAGCAGCACATGCACCGGTACCGGGGGATACAGCGGACAAACGGAGCGGCACCCAGGGATACAAGTAAGTGCAGGGACATCCCTGGGTGCCGCTCTGCAAAGACGTAGCTTTACCTAACAAACTTTGGACCGGTGAAAGGTCCTCTTTAAAATAACATTATTGAGACCCCCCAATATTTCCACTAATCCTCCATATCTGTCTGGAGAAATAAAGCCTCATACATTATGTATCACCTGAATGAAACTTGAGCTTGGACTTTCGATGCAAACAAGCATTACCTACTTTATCATTACAAAAGAAAGGAAAGGGGGGTCAGTTAGCACATCCCAATGCGCAGGTGCGCGCTGCCATGGCTAGAAACACAAAGGAAAAAAATACTAGGCAACAGCACTCTGCAAACACAAATAAAGTACAATAATGCCATAGTAATAGAAAACATTCTGGTGCTAATGCTACACTTATTTTGTAAACTTGAGATTCTTGGCAAATACACTTTGTGCAAAATTTTTTGGGCCCGGGTAACTCTAAATACTACCTGTTATGTGTCATAACGGCCACCATAAAACTTTGTATGGTGAAAATGTATTTGCCAAATTTATTAAATAAGCGTAGAATTAGCACCAGAATATTTTCTATAACTATTGTACTTTATTTGGTTTGCAGAGTGCTGTTGCATTGTGGGTTTTTTTTATTCTTGTTTCTAGCCATGGCAGCGTGCACCTGCCCATTGAGATTCTGCTGACTGACCCCCTTTTTTCTTTGCAGTTTGTACTGGAGTTGTGGCTGACTCTTCAGTCGTGCACTACTGACTAGCCTGTCTGCCCTATAGGCTGATTTTAATTAGTGTAAGTATAAAGCAGTAGCCTGCTTTCTCTGCATTCGTTGGAAGCCGTCTGGCACCAGGAGAGGGCTCAGCATGCATGATGGTACCTGCATTCCCTGGATTTAATGGAGGCCATTATGGCACCAAAAATGGCTAAAGGCAGAGTGGACCCAGCATGCATGTGGAACCTGTACGCCCTAAATTTTATAGTGGCCTTTATGGCACATAACAGGTAGTATTTAGTGTTAGGTTCCCGTCTTATAAAGATCACCTTGACACCGGCAGACGAGTCCAAATAATTTTGCACAAAATGTATTTGCCAAGCATCTTAAATTTACAAAATAAGTGTAGCATTAGCACCAGAATATTTTCCATAATTATGGCATTATTGACCTTTACTTGGTTTGCAGAGTGCTGTTTCATTGTATTTTTTTCTACTTTATCATTAGTAAAAAAAAGATTTTAATATCCTGTGTATATTGATTTTATTTATTTTTTCGCGAAATGGATGATGTAAAACATTCTGCCTCCTGTCTGCTTGGGAGCATTTAGAGTGAGTCAGTAGTCTTGAATGCACAGGTGAACATTTTAGAGATTCTTCTAAATCTATTAATATTTAAATGCCATTTCACTTTTGGAAGATATCTGCTTTTCCAAGTTATTTACAAAATCTGGAGAAATGAGGCTCCTATATTTCAGAGGATATGTCCCAGATCCAGGTGTTTACTGTATATTGTATAAGTATAGTTTAAAGGGGTATTCCCATTTGAAACACTGGTGACATAAGTCTAGGATATGCCACCAATGTCAGATAGGGGTGGGTCTCGCCTCTAGAACATGCTCTTATCTCCAGAATGGCCCCCCAAAGTGAAGGAGAGCACACCCTACATTCACAACTAGAGAGCTGGCTCTGCTATTTTCAGCAGTCCCATAGTGGTGAAGACATAGGGGCCACTTAATATGGTGGTTTTGGTGATCTCTGTAATGGAGACACCCCTTTGCTTGTTTTTCCTTCCTTTGAGGGACATCTGGCTTTCACTGTGTTGTAGACCCATAACTGGGGCTCCACAATCTTTTTGCATTTTATGTTTCCCAGGGAGCTTTGCACTTTGGATTGCTGTGTTTGAGACTCTTAAGTGAGGCTCCACGGTATTTTTGTAGCTGGTCTCCCTAAGATCAGCTATTGCTTTGTTTGAGTAGTCACCAAAGCATCGCTCCCGGTTAGCCAGAATCCTACTCCACACTGATGAGGGGCAACACCCCGAAACAGCTGTCTGTGGATGGATAACTTGCTTAGGTCTTCCCCGTCACATCCTTAAAGCTTGTAAAAGAGCGGGATTTTGACATAGGGGCCACTTAATATGGTGGTTTTGGTGATCTCTGTAATGGAGACACCCCTTTGCTTGTTTTTTCCTTCCTTTGAGGGATATCTGGCTTTCACTGTGTTGTAGACCCATAACTGGGGCTCCACAATCTTTTTGCATTTTATGTTTCCCAGGGAGCTTTGCACTTTGGATTGCTGTGTTTGAGACTCTTAAGTGAGGCTCCACGGTATTTTTGTAGCTGGTCTCCTAAGATCAGCTATTGCTTTGTTTGAGTAGTCACCAAAGCATCGCTCCCGGTTAGCCAGAATCCTACTCCACACTGATGAGGGGCAACACCTCGAAACAGCTGTCTGTGGATGGATAACTTGTTTAGGTCTTCCCGTCACATCCTTAAAGCTTGTAAAAGAGCGGGATTTTGACATAGGGGCCACTTAATATGGTGGTTTTGGTGATCTCTGTAATGGAGACACCCCTTGCTTGTTTTTCCTTCCTTTGAGGGATATCTGGCTTTCACTGTGTTGTAGACCCATAACTGGGGCTCCACAATCTTTTTGCATTTTATGTTTCCCAGGGAGCTTTGCACTTTGGATTGCTGTGTTTGAGACTCTTAAGTGAGGCTCCACGGTATTTTTGTAGCTGGTCTCCCTAAGATCAGCTATTGCTTTGTTTGAGTAGTCACCAAAGCATCGCTCCCGGTTAGCCAGAATCCTACTCCACACTGATGAGGGGCAACACCCCGAAACAGCTGTCTGTGGATGGATAACTTGCTTAGGTCTTCCCCGTCACATCCTTAAAGCTTGTAAAAGAGCGGGATTTTGACATAGGGGCCACTTAATATGGTGGTTTTGGTGATCTCTGTAATGGAGACACCCCTTTGCTTGTTTTTCCTTCCTTTGAGGGATATCTGGCTTTCACTGTGTTGTAGACCCATAACTGGGGCTCCACAATCTTTTTCCATAGTGGTGAAAGCAGAGGTGGCTGTGCATTCTCTATTCATTTCTATGGGACCTCCGAAAATAACCAAGCGCACTCGATCAGTAAATTGTCCTATCTAGGCTAGGACTACATGGTGGAATGTAGTAATGTAAGTAAACGCAGTCATATTTAAGCACCCACCGTCGGCAGAAATCCAACCCTGTTTCTGTCTGTGAGACATGTTGTGCATCTGAAAATCACCATGTAGCCCTAGCCTGTATAAATGAATCCTATAATTCTCTTATGCATTTACACTGATATATGTGTAAATTGGGTGACTGTTCTTTGTGCTATCAACATTATAAAAGACTGTGTTTGTGCTGGCATCCCATGTCCGCCGCTGTGGCTTTTGCTTCCTCTAGCTGGTCTTGGGCTGTACTATAGGACATGCGCACTCACTCTTCCCCAGCCTATGACTGGCAGTCCCTGTGTATTTAAGGTACCTTTCCCAAGGGGAGAGTCCTTGAGCTTTAGGTTTCTAGTCTCTAGTTAATCCCTCAGTGCTTTGCACTATTATCTCTGACCTCCGTGGCTCAGCCGCCAACTATACTGGGTTTATCTCAAGAGGTAGCATCATGGTGGCTCTTCTGCCATGAAGACCAGATTCCTGTTACAGGGTGAAAACCAGGGGACGGCTAGGATAACGCATTTAGAGAGAGCCCAAAGTGAAACTGGTTAGTTGGTACAGTGGGTCCACAGCCACTGTTAGAGACAAAGTTAGTTGTGCTATTAGTCTTTAAAATGGATAGCACATTGATCTATTCAAGTGAATAGGGCTTTTTCATACATCCATTCTTTTAATGGATTTGTGTGCCCAATCCAAGAAGCTCACTGCAGGTCATATTCTGGTCTGTTTTTGTGGATCACAATAGTCCTTTCTATGGACGGGAGTAATAAAAAAAAAACAAAGCACATGGAAATAGTTTTTCAGGGGTGTGTTTTTCACAGACAGACCATAGAACACAGTAGTGTAAATAGGTTCTTCACATTAGATGCAGCACCTGTTCATAGGTGATCATTATTCTGGTACAGCAGTTTTTTTTGGTTGAGATGCATTACCTGACAGTGCCAGATTAGGCTACTTTCTCAACAGTGTTTTTCATTCAGGTTTTGAGATCCGGCACAGGATCTGAAAACCTGAATAAAACGCTTCCATTTCATTCAATACATCCAGATGCATCAGTTTCGCCTGGATCCGGTTGTATTAAATAGAAACTGAACAAACGGGATCCAGCATTAACATCATTGTAAGTCAATGGGTGCGGGATCCGGTACTTTTGTTACAGGAAAAAAAAAAGATCCGGCACCACTGACTTACATTGATTTTCATTCCGGATCCAGTTTGTTCAGTTTGGCAGACCAGACACGAAACCGCAGCTTGCAGCGGTTTTGTGGCTGGTTAAAATACTGAACAAACGGAATGGATCCTGATCTGGATAAATGAAAGGGGACAAAATGGAATTTTTTGCCCTGGAAGATTTTTTTCTTATTTTATTATACATTGTTTATTATTATACAATTTTTCTGTTACATTTTTCTAAATAAATGTTTTTAGTTATTTAAAGATTTTCACATTTAAGACTAGGGAAGCAGGAGACACATTATCTGTGATCTAATGTGGCATTAGCATTATTTTACAGTTTGCAGTATGTAGAGAAGACACAGATTGTGGGGTTGGGCACCCCGTGTGACAGCTTGATCCAACTGGGACTGTGCACAGAAGCACAGTGGTTATGTGTGTAAACATAGGAGCACAGGGCACGCACCAATTAATTATGTGTTCTAGACACCTTTTACACCTATGTGTAGTTTTAGGAACTGCCTTGAAAAGGAAGCCTGGTCTTAAAATTAGCCAAATTTATTAAAAGATATATGCGCAGTATTGGTGTAAATGAATGCCAGTGAATGAGGTCTTACTGCCTTGTAGGTATACCTAGTGAGATATTCTTCCATGTGAGGCACTGTGATAAACTGGCACAATTTGTGCCATTTTCACAAGTTATGTATATTGTTACAAGGGTTGTCTCAATTCAGTAAGTGGTATTTTTCATGTAGATAAAGTTAATACAAGCCACTTACTAATGTATTGTGATTGGCTTGATTCATTTTTCCATCACATTATACACTGCTTGTATCCAGGGGTTACAACCACCCTGTAAGGCCTCATGCACACGACCGTATTGCAGTCCACAAACACTTGAATAGGTCCACAATCCGGGTGATATGGTGCAGTGCGGAACTGAGGCACCAATCGGAAGTACACGGAAGCACTATGGAGTGCTTCTGTGGGATGTCTGTCTTTGCATGCACTACTTTTTTGTGGTGCTGGCCATCGGATACGGATCGCAGACCCCATTCAAATGAAGACAGCGGGCACACAGTCGGTGCCCATGCATTGCGGACTGCATGAAGCCATGAGTCCTAATCCAGCATCAATGGCCATGCCTGCACTCTATAGAATAAAGGCGCAGGCCTCTTTGGTAGCCAGGACCATGGGAGTGCACACATAGGTCGGTGTTTTTAACTATAGTGTACAAGCATGGGCACTGTTGTTGGATTGCAGGGTGGTCGTAACCCCTGGATATGAGCAGTGGAGAATGTTTTGGAAAAATGAATCCAGCTAGCAAAGGAAGCAATATGGACAATCACAATACATTAGTAAGTGCCATAAAGTAACTTTTTCTACATGATAAATGTCATTTGCTGAAGTGAGACAAATCCCCTTTAATAACTGTAGGAAGAATTACATCCTAAGATACAATACATTTTTCTTCAGTACATAGTGATATTAATTAGAAATAGAATGATAAGGAATTGCAGTTTCATGCTGAACATTACTAATCTAAAATGACTGCTGTTAGACCAAACATCTCTGTGCCTGAAAGCTCAACAAACAGATCAGATGCTGCACTTCTAGAACTTCTCCATTCTATACTCCAGAGCTTCACACACTGTCCTCATCAGCCCAACCATTGATGTATTCCAGCAGCATCTGTTACTTTATTTCCCCAATGTTATAGCATATAAGGAGGAACACTACAGGTTATTTTACAGATAAAAGATAAAGGTGGTGGGGCTACGCTTTCAATCCAGAGACCACTCGCGGGGAACACAGCACCGGATAATCACAGCAGTCTTCCACTGCTACTTCTGATGTCTTGTACCGACCAACCAAACCGCAGTTGCTCCAATACGTCCTCTCCCTTCAAAGCAAACGATCGGACATAGCGTAGTACATCCAGCTGCTTATCACAAAGTGTGCTTTATTGTACTTACAAGATAAGATACTTGTCACCAGTCCAATATATAGCGCATAGCGCTTTTTTTGTAGGTTATTTTACAGGTATATCATTAAGGTTGAGCGAATCGAGCTTTGGATCATAGATCCAAAGTTGATTCGTTAAAAAACTTTGTTTGTAATGTTGTTTCCCTGTACAGCATTAAAATGTATGTGTTCCATATTGTCCATTGTTAAGTTGAAACCCATATTGGTTAAAATTGTCTGTTTTGATCGACCTTAGGCTAATTTGCATAGCTACCTTTATGGGTAACTTATTATGAGGGTAATTTTTTAAGTCAGTTTTTTTAGTCTGTGAATTCTCTGTTCCAAATTAATTAAATATCTCATGTCGTTTGATAAATTTGGTGGATCTTTAAACAGGCCTAGATGTTACTCCACTTTTTCTATGCGACCTCTTTACTAGAGTGAGATGAGAGTGAGTGACTTTTAAAAAATCTTGTAAAAAGCAGGGTGGATAAAAATTAATGATTTATTTAAAAAAATCTGATTTTTTTGATTTAAATCGGATTTTTTTTATTTAAATTCGATTTTTTATATAAAATGCTTTTTGAGGAAAATATATTACCATCCAAAGGTTATTCCATCATGAAATAAATTAGTTTTTCAATTATGTAGAATAAGGCTGTATATGTTTATTTATTTTTTTATAAATTCCATTAATCCATTCACAATGTCAGGCTCTTCCAGAGGTTTTTCTTAGATTATTGGGCAGTTTCTCTGCCTACAAGATATTATCACAGATGCTTGGTTTACTTTTGCAGTTCTCAAAACTGAATTTGACTCAGCAGAGATCACATGCCTCTTCTTCACAGCAAATCTTCATCTACTTGCATATTATAAGTAATACCAGCAACAATTAGTCTTAGGGCTACTTTCACATTTGCGTTCGGTGCGGGTCCGTCCAGTACTTGTACAGACGGATCCGCACTGAAAATACAAACCAATGCATCCGTTCAGAACGGATCGGTTTGTATTATATGTGGAAAAAAATGCTAAGTCCCAAACGGATATGTTCTGACCCCCACTGAAAGTCAATGCAAACAGATCCGTCCACATTGACTTACATCGTAAGTCAGGACGGATCCGTTTGGCTCAGCAAGCAGCGTTTTAGTGTCCGCCTCCAAAACTGGTTAAATAAGCTGTTAAATGTGTGTGCTGTACATAAGGAATCTGCCCATTATTTGTGTTCTGCAGTTTGACATTTATAAAGAGAGTCTACAGAGGAGACAGAGTTAGTGATGGAGACTAGCTGCTATGATGTCTCCCATACACTTCACACACACACAAAAGAGGAGATTCTACTCCACTATCCCTCTGTAGCACACCATCAGAAGCAGCAGCATGAGGGACATTATGCTGTAGTTGTAGGCGGTGTAGCTGTGATTCCAGCACTGGGGTGAGACAGAGACAGTGCTGTTAGCCCTAATAAGTTTTCTGTGTATAAGCACTCTGTCACTTTCCAGAAGCTTACTCTTCCCCCTGCAGTCTCAAAATACTGTTAAGCACTGCATGTAACCTGATCCCTCAGCAAGCTGATGGCTCATCTTCTCTCGAGATGGATTTTAGCTGTGAATTGAGGGTGAACAATCAGCCAACAGTGGACAAAGTGGCCTTGTACTATTACAGGCATGGCCAACCTGCGGCTCTCCAGCTGTTGTAAAACTACAACTCCCACCATGCCCTGCTGTAGGCTGCTAGCTGTAGGCAGTTTGGGCATGCTGGGAGTTGTAGTTTTGCAACAGCTGGAGAGCCTCAGGTTGGCCATCCCTGCACTATTGATATTTGCAAGCTTAGTCACTTAAAGGGGTTATCCAAGAGTATAAATGATCCCCCCTTGTGCCAGGCCCCCCACATGAAATATACTTACCCCACTCCCTGCGCGCTCCTGGTCCCCGCACCACTGCTGCTGTTTCTCCCCATACACGGATAAAAGTATCCGGTGTCGGTAGGCGGGGACGAGCCTCCCTAGCATCGCGGGTGACACTAGGGAGGCTCGTCCCCATCCCCTGCTATTGACTGCTCACCCCCGACATCGGATGTTTTCATCCATGCACGGGAAGAAGCAGCAGCGGTGCGGGGACCAGAAGAGATGCAGGGAGCCAGGTAAGTATATTCCATGTGGGGGGCCCGGCGTATGGGGGGGGGGGGGCGCACTTTATACTCTTGGATAACCCCCTTTAACTGGGTCTGTGATGAAAACACAATCAACTATGTGTAGTTGGATAAACTTGAAGGTGCTTTACTTAAGTCTAAAGAACAACACTTTTCAGCACTGTACCTTCCATTTCTTTGGGTTAAAACACAATACAGATAACGTAGATGACATTAATGACATTGTCATCTAATGTCCAACCGAATATACTGTAAAGAATGAATATAAAATTGAAACTTAACCAGGTTCTTTTTCACAGTGGTAGAAATTGAAATCCACACAAAGTCAATAGGATCAGTTGTGCCACATGTGAAACATGTTCTGGTCAAAAACGACAAATGGAAATGGTTGTTCATCTACAAAAGGTGTGCTAATGTTTTTTGGGACAAACACATACAATTGTTATTCATAAACTTACAGTTTTTCAGTTCATAATCATATGGTAATTGTCTGAAAAGATGTTATCCTGCAGACTTTGGCTGTGATGGCTAGCCTCCGGCACTCCAGCTGTGTTTAAACTACGACTCCCAACATGCTCCATTCATTTCTATGGAGTTCTCAAAACAGCCAAGCAAGTGCACATTTCAGGAGTTGTAGTTTTACCACAGCTGGAGTGCCGAAGGTTAGCCATCACAGCTCTCTAGTACTTGCAGGTAATTCCATCCCTGCGGAGTTCAAATCAGGACGCTGTGCAGGCCTTACCATCTTTTGTAGAGCTCTATGTTTTTTTTTTTTTACTGAAGGGCCTGCTTTGTGATGTATTTGTATTTCTTCTTAATCTTCAGAAATTGGGACCATTCAGTTATTTTTTCGTAACAGAAATTGGCTTGAACTTCTCTACGTTTTTCATCAAGCCTAACCAAATCACCCACAGACCGAAGGGGGACGTCCAACTTGTTTGTTACTTCTGAGCCAAGCATCCTTTTAACCATTATAGTTTTGCAAAGGATTTGCTAGTTGATAAAAAAAACTTCCATTAAGACCACATCTGACAACACTGGACTATAGATGGGGTGTTGACTTGGGTTTCAGCGTTTTATATTCGTTCCAAGCTGATAGCTGTGCTGGATTTCTTCCAGTTTCTAAAGGGATGTTCGATTGACCACTGCACTCAGCTTCTGAGACCAATGTGTTTCTAATCCTCGACCATGGGGTTTCTGATGCACACAGGACACAGCCTATTTATTGGAAATGCTGCCTATTATCTAATCTATAGCAATGTACAAAAGTCTCTTTTATTTCATTATTTTTTTTAAATATAGGCATTTCTTGTAAGAACTTTTAACAGTGTTTAAAGGAACACTACAATATTAATATCCTATATCACTAATAATATCCCATTTGTGAATATCTATTCTGTTTTCTTTTCTAAAAACAGAAATAAAAAAACAGGTTGATGGTTTTCTGGATAGAATTTTTTAAAATCATTTTACTTCCTGTACTGGCTCTTAACTTCTTCCCTTTGGACAATTGGCACAGCAAACAGCCTTGTTTGAGCTTCTCACTCAGATCATCTCTGCAGTCAGAGGCGGAAGGTTGTAAGTGACTCAATGAGAGTATTACACATTACTCTAAGAAATGCAATGCTTTTCTGTGGGCATCTTTATCTAGGCCTATCAAGAAAACAACAGAGCTGTCATACTGTCATCCTAATTCTACTAATCTACCATTTTACTAGTAGATAACATCTTCCCTTTACCGCAGAAATAAACTTAGGGCTGAAACGACACAAAAAAATCCTCGATGCAATTTTTTTGCATCGAGGATTCGTTTGTGTCATGTGACCACGGAGCGGGAGGGCAGCACTTGCTATTACTCCCCGCTCCGTGGTCACCCGTCAGGTCATAGTGCACATAAGCGCGCCCTATGACCCGACACTGTGCAGAGCGGCTGGCAGTGGAGGAGGCGGGGCGCACAGGGGAGAAGGAGTCGCTCTCTCCCTCCCCCTGTGCTGCGCTGCCAGTGAGGAGAGACAGGGGAAGGCAAAGGAGGGGCGGGCGCACTGCGCCACCAATGACAGGACCCTACATTGTCCGGCCTTACTAACTAGCAGCTAGTGGCGCCCGGGATGTCCCCGCACTTACAATTATCCCTGGGCGCCGCTCCGTTTTCCCCACTGTGGGCCAGTTACAGTTTCGTGCTTCATGTGCCAATTACTAATATCGGACCAATGGGGAGGAAACAGCACCTTCTCTGTGGGCGTTTCTTCTCCCTGCGCTGTCCAATCGCAGCACAGAATGTCACAGTGCAGGGAGAAGGAACGCCCACAGAGCTGATGTCTTCTCCCTGTTGCTCCGATATTAGTAATTAACACATGGAGCAGGAGACTGTAACTGGCCCACAGTGGGGAGAACCGAGCGGCGCCCAGGTTTAATTGTAAGTGCAGGGACATCCCTGGGCGCCGCTCTATGTAGGCTAGCTGCCAGTTAGTAAGTCCGGACCATTAAAGGTCCTTTATAATCTTTAATACAGGAGGCAGGGAGCTGCGATTAGCAGCAGTTAACCCCTCAGGTGCCGCACCTGAGGGGTTAACTGCCGCTGATCTGCTGCCTGCCGTCTGTATTAAAGGTTAACTTTCATTGGTGGCGCAGTGCGCCCTCCCCTCACCCCCCATTATTAAAATCGTTGGTGGCCGTGGCCACAGAGCAGGGACCCCTCCCCCCTCATTGGTGGCAGTGGCCACAGAGCAGAGTCCCCTCCCCCCTCATTGGTGGAAGTTCTGATTGAAGCCCCAGCAGTGTTATAACTGGGCTCCGATTGGTTACCATGGCAGCCAGGACACTACTGAAGCCCTGGTTGCCATGGTAACATTCTTATTAGATTACTTCATTAATCGTAAAAAATAATCAATAGAATACTCGATTTCTAAAATAATCGTTTACTGCAGCCCTAAATAAACTACACAGTAGGTTACCTATTTATATAGAAGTTCTATCTCTCTCACTATATCATTATTCAAAGAATGCCCAAAGGAGAACATAGATAAAACAGGTTGACTGATCTACAATTCCAAAAAGTTGGATGCCAGAAGAATAAGGCTGCTGGAACACAGAAATCATCAAGGAGATTAGGAAGCTCAAGATGTATCAGAAGCAAAATCAGAATGCAGCCAGGCTAATTCTGGAACTCCCCTTTAAATCAGTATCAATTTGTAGTCTTTAAAATTACATATTTATACCTCTGGTTAGTGCATACTTGTGGTTTAATTATTGCAGTGCTGGCTGCTCAATTTTGCCACCTTAGCGGAGGCAATTTTTCAAAGCATACAAAAGACACAAAATTATAAAAGCGTTATTAAAAAAGTGGGTGTGGCATAACAGAAAGGGCGGGGCCTGTCCACCCTGACATTCGTAATAATTAATGCCAGAAACTGGTGTAATTTATAGCTAAATTTGTCTGGCATAGATTTGAATTTGTTGCACATGGACAATCTAAGAGCCACCAAACTTACTAAGACGCACTGGCTTTTTGATACATTTGATGTGCACCGTACTACATCAAGCTTTGGATTAGGACAGCCATGTGAAATGCCAATCTTAGTAAGGCTACTTTCACATCTGAGTTTTTTGCTGGATCCGTCATGGATCAGCTAAAGCGTTTGCATTAGGATAATATAACCGTCTGCATCCGTTATGAACGAACCCGGTTGTATTATCTCTAAAATAGCCATGACGGATCAATCACTAAATCCATTGTAAGCCAGTGGGTGGCGGATCCGTTTTCTTTTGTGTCAGAGAGAACGGATCTGGCAAGATTGACTTACATTGTGTTTCATGCTGGATCTGTCTTTCTCCGCATCCCATAACGCACTCAAAAATGCTGCTTGCAGTGTTATTCTGTCCGGCATGGGAACACAACCAAACGGAACAGAATGCATTCTGGTGCACTCCGTTCCCTTCAGTTCAGTTTTGTCCCCATTGACAATGAATGGGGACAAAAGCTGATGTGTTTTCCTCTGGTATTGAGATCCTATGACCGATCTCAATGCCGGAAAGGAAAGGTGCAGATGCCTAAATCTGCCCCATTGTCTGTTGGGATTTTGATGTAATAGTTTTAGCCTAGATTCGTGCCGTTTAACACTGCCTGACACTTTACATTGCGGTTCCTCTGTTTTCAGACTGTATAAGCACAAGCTCACCAAGAAGACAGTGAATGGAGAGTTGATTTTAATCACCACCAGGATGGAATGATAAAAAAATGACAAGCAACTAACAGTCCATTTACATGGGCTGATACACAGGGCAATGATCCGGAATTTCCATTCATTTCTAATCATTGCCTGGTCATTCATCCTCATACAGATTTATTATTTTTCTGCAGCCTATCCCTACACGGGGATGCGCTGCCGTCAAAAATAATTTTTTGTACCACATGAAGGCCAGATCACCCGACAAACATACATTCTGCTTGTTTGTCAGGTGGTTAGCAGCACATGAAGGGTCCTTTTACATAGAGATGATCCGGCAGATTATCGGGAACGTAGCAGACGCTTCCAATAACGGTCAGATCGTCAGCTGAGGTAAGGGCTGTATCTACATGAAGCAACCACCTCGGCTGTATGGGGACGAGTGATCACTGGCCCATGTAAAATAGCCATTGAAGTCAATATGTCTGAAACAAAATGTGGACACCATATGAGACCTCATCTGTATTTTGTGGATCTGCGGACCGCAAAATGGATATGGTGGTGTCAATGCACTGGGATGTCATAACTGAGCCTGTAGTTGTAATGTGTAGGTGTCCCAATACTTTTGTCTATATAGTGAACATACATCAAAATAGTGCTACTGAAAAGCACAACTTGTTCCGCAAAAAAAAGCCCCCATACGGCTTGATATAAAAAGGTCAAAATTGGCTGCCACAATAAGGGTTTAAGGGGGTTTCCTGTTTCACAAAAATTTTTAAAAAATAACGTTCGGAGTGCCTTTTGACTCCTCAAGTGTAATTGTGATCTGTGACCCACACTCACTCTGTCCCGGCACAAGACTCACGGGGAGTGTCTGTAGCATCAGGTCTTTACCTCTCGTTCTGCTCCCAGCTTGAAAATCACAGATCCAAGCTTGCTTGAAGCCCTGCTGGAAAAACCCTGCTCTAAGACACAGCATCATTGATGACATCACATCTACAAGCAGTGCTCCAGACTAAAAAAAAATATCAAGGAGCCATTGGCTCCCAATCTGAAAAATTTAGGAGCCAAATTAAATTTTTAGTTGCCAAGTTTAAAATACATATAATAAAGCTTGGATGCTTAGGAGCATGGGGTTTTCTAAGCTACAGCCCACGCAGTTAAAGGGGCGGTACACTCATTTCCATGATCTGTCAGACTAGCCAGATTCGTGTTGGTAATCCCTAGGTGCTGGGTCCTGGCTCATTCGCTTCTGGGCCTCCGCTAATTGTCTTGGCTTTCTCCATGAAAACGTTTGGCTGCAGTTTCATCCTGTGCCTCATCATACTTTAAGTACACCCTCCTGCACAGAGGATATCAAAAACTGGTGTGATAAATGACCGCCCCCCCCCCCTAATTGCCTGCACCACTACACGGCAGTCATGTGACAGGTACAAATTGCGGATCCGTAAACACACCCGGCCGGCAGCCCCATAGAAAGGTCTATTCTTGTCCGCAATTGCGGGAAAGAATAGGACATGCTCTACTTTTTTGCGGAGCTGCGGCCGTAAGATCGACGGCGCGCTCCGCAAAAACTGATGCGGAGAGCACAGTGTGTGCTCTCCGCATCGTTCCGTGCCCCATTTACAGTCAATGGGTCCGCATGTATTCCGCAGAATTGCGGAATACATGCCGACATATATGCGGACGTGTGAATAAGGCCTTATTCATAAACTTCCAGGAGGAATAATGGAGGAGAGGCACAGGGAAATGATGCTCCAGAAAGGATATCCAGGAATACACATATTTGTCACTGGAGGAGACTGTCAGGAGAATTTCAGCCGCAGATCCGCACCTTCTGAATATACTCTAAACACATCACTTATTAGGGGAGAACTACAAGAACGGCGCTTAGTAGGCGTGTGCCAGCAATCTGACCTTCTCCTCCTGGAAGACCATGTCCAGCAGGTTGACGCTGTGGAAGATGCCCTGGTTGCGGAGGGATACGCACTTGCCGCAGCACGCCTGCTCGCAGTTCTTACAGAAGAGCTCCAGCTGCTCCACACACGCAGTCCTGCTTCCCACCGCACGCCCCCAGTGTCTCCCGGGCTTTGCTCTGAGGTATCAGCCTGACGACCTCGGCCAGCGTGGTGTTGACAAGCAGCGCTGCCAGACCGCCGGCCAGCTTGCTCACCCTGTGGCAGACAGGTGACGGTGGTATGGAGGTCGGCCCTGGTCTGAGCCCCCGTCCAAAGGAGAGAGGAGGCGCACTCCATCACACAGCTCTTGCAAAAGTTATGGGAGCAGCTGGGCAGCGTCACAGGCTCCCGGAACACTCCAAGGCACACGGCGCACGTCAGGCTGGCCTCCATCACTTAAGACACTCTGTACAAAGACCTGCGGAGCCTCACTGCACAACGGAAAGTTACTGCGCCTCACGGGGGGAAAAAATAACAGTTGCACCCAGCAGACGTCTGCTGGATGAAAGCCTTTTTTTCCTAAAGAGGCAGAGCAGCGGAGAGTCTAGGCTCAAATGGCGACAAGACAACAAAGTCTCGTCATTTTGCAATTCTAAGTCGCATTGGCCACCATTTTGGTCGCTATCTGGAGCACTGACAAGGACAGAGTCCATGAAAATGTGCAGAACACCGCCCTGAGAGGCAGGGTCTCTGATGATGTAATGTCTACAGGGCAGAGCCTTAAGAGCCTTGCCACAAATCAGATGTAGGCGTGAAGCATTCGTGATAGGGAACCAACACAGCAGAAAATGTCACACGTCCCCGATAGAGTGCAGGAAAACGGGGCGTCACAGATAAATAGGCACTATTAATAAGTGATAACGTGTCGTATTCTGTTAATTGACGCAGAAAATTTCAAAACCAGTTATAGTATGTAACTGTCCCTATATACTGTAGAACAGCTTCTCCCTGCATTCACAATAGAGGGCGCTTACTGCACACCGCCACGCATCCCCTGGTGGCGGCTGGTTAAATTACTCAGCGTGCCATGCTGATCAGTGAGAAATAAGCAGGGATGGGAACCTATATTTAGAGTACTACACGTATAAACATCCGTTATAGTATATGAGGGCAGACGCCCAGCGCGTCTTCCTGGTCAGTACTGCACTGTACTGTACTAGGAAGATGGATGTGCCTTAGCAATGCTCAATCTGGTAAAGGTCTCTAATTTAAATGTACAACTTCACTTAATAAACTATATAAGAAAAATGAAAACATCCGGCGACCGGGGGGAGCAGCCAATAGCAGGCCACAATGGTGGCCAGCCTCAAGGAGGCTTGGCGGCGTACATAGATCCGGGGCGATGTGGGTGTCAAAGAGCAGGTAAGTATAATCCATACAAGGGGCCCGGGCATTGGGGGGATATTTTAGATATCAGATAACCCCTTTAATTTGGTATTTACACATCTTTTTAAGGAACTGGATATTCCATTCTTGGATTTTAGGGTAAATGGCGATAGAGGCTTGGAACGGATCTCCGGAATTCCTTACTGAATATACTTCTAGCTGCCATCCGAGGCATGTAGTGAGGAATCTCCCTGTGGGAGAATTTATCAGAGCTAGACGTTGTTGCAGTGATGATTATAGGTTTGAAGCAGAAGCACAAAATATACACTCTAGGTGTCACGCTTCGGTGTGGGAGGGAAACACCACACTGAGCATAGGAAGGAAGGGGGGAACAGGGAATCAGGCCTGAGAACTAGGGAAGGAAGATGGACACCTCCTAGTGAAAACCCTAACCAAAATCCTGACTGATTACCAGTATGAACAGAGCCCAAAGGTAGGTGAGTTCATAAGCAGAAATACCTAGAGTCCTATCAAGCCCTATAGGACCCTGGTACTAATGGCAGGGACGAGACTACCTGTTCCTCCAAAAGGAAGGACGAACAGGAGTCTCTTTCAGGCCTAATACAAACAATAGGGAAATGCAACACACAGAACCCAAACAAAATACAAAAGGGAAAGGAAAGACTTAACTTCAAAGGAGCAATGGAAGCACCAGGAACTCAGCCGAGATCCAACCACAATCTATCCAAAGGTCCAAACAGAAGCTATAAACCGCACAGCATTGTGGGAGAAGCAACTATAAATAGAGAAGGTTAAATGACCCTAATAGCCACACCTGGGGAAAGAAGGTGTGGCAAGCACCAGAAACAACAAAGACATAATTTGATCCATACGGAAAACCTGTCAGATCAAACCACGTGTTGCCAGTCTCACCGATCTCCTGCCACCTGTCGCGGGAATGTCCGTGACACTAGGTTACAGATTCGAGGATACACTAACGACTGTCTTAATACACCCTACAAAACTGTAAACATCAAGAGCCCATAAAATATGTTTCTGTATGAGAAACGAGAGAAGTGCAGGTGAAGTGGGGATCAGTACTTGCTATAGCAGTGGTGGCGAACCTCTGGCAAGGGTGCCAGAGGCGGCACTCAGAGCCCTCTCTGTGGGCACCCGCACCTTAGAAAAAGTCTATGGTGTACCAATATGCCTTAGACTTTTCCTGCCATTCATCAGCACAGGGCGCACTATGAACAGCATAGGCAGTGCGCTGAATGTAGGCAGGCTATTATAGCTAAATGATAAAGTACATGGAAGATATACTATAGTGGACTGTAGTACTCAGGGTAAATTGCCGTGTTGGCACTTTGCGATAAATAAGTGGGTTTTGGGTTGCAGTTTGGGCACTCGGTCCGAGGTTCGCCATCACTGTCCTATAGTAATCAGTATCATCATATAGTGATCATATAAAAAAAAAAAAAAAAAACTACCTATCCTTTGTGAATAAAGGGTGCATTCACATGACATTGTCTGTTTTGCAGTCTGTAAATTGAAGATCCACAAATTACAGGATGTGGTCCATGTGCATCCCACACTGAAAAAACGGATAATAGGACATGCTGTATAATTGCACCGTAGGTCATGTACATTGTATTCTATGAGACTTTGGCCCTACTGTGCAGATTATAAAATCCACAGCATGTCAAATTATTTTATTTTTCCTGTCCGGATTTTCTCCATTCACTTCAATGGGGAGAAGAAAATCCACCCCAATTATTGCGGATTGAGCGCACGGATTTCCATGCGAACACCTGCAGATTTCAGTGCGGATTGTCTGCACATAAATCCTGAACGTGTGCATTTACTCTAATATGTCCAATCCAAGCTCAAGAAATCCTTCTGCAGCATCTCACCAGTTCCTAAGTCAACATGCAGGAGATCTTACCTATTTTCAGGTGCAAGGGTGTGAATGAGTGTCTAAACCAAAGAGACGGCGACCGGACAGGTCCAAACGACAGAATTCTGTTGGACATTGCGTTTAGATTCTCGATCCCCTTAAACCTACGTTCTGATATTTTGTATTTTTGTTGATATGGTCACCCTTAAACAGGAGAAAGATATGGCATTAGCAGTGTTAACAAATAAGACAGGTGTAGTAAGGGGTTAATTTGTTGGAGTGCTTTGACTTTATTACCTCACTGGGTGCAACCCCTCATTTGATTTTAAAAGGTGCTCATTATGTATTGTTTGTTATGCCACGACTAAAAGACAGCAGGTGTCTGCTGGAAACGCGTAGGTACAACCATGCACTTTCTTGGATTTCTCTATTTCTAACGTGACCCAGTAAAGATCTGTTGCTGGAACCTCTTCCATTGCTGATGTGTTTATCCTGTGGCAGAAGCTGGCACTGCCTGCGTGCATGGTCTCATAAGTATGGACTGAGAAGTGTAATCTGTGCAGGGATGAGCTGACTTGATCTTTTTTCTCTTAGATCCTGCCTGATAACTGGAGAAGGCACTCTCGAACACCAGCAAGTGGCTTCCAGAGGTGGACCATCCATAGACCCTACAGGAAAATTTCCCAATGCAGTTCAACATTATTTAATGTAGGAGCATCAGATTCTTATTCACCTGCCCCTCCTGAATTCAACTCAGGACAGTGATACACTTGAATACTCCAGCAAAGGTGACAGTATTTTGTGCTGCACTGTGGTGTTTGGTTCTGCAGGGGTGGTATTTTGTGCTGCAATGTGGTGTTTGGTTCTGCAGGGGCGGTATTTTGTCCTGTGGTGTTTGGTTCTGCAGAGGCGGTATTTTGTCCTGTGGTGTTTGGTTCTGCAGGGGCGGTATTTTGTCCTGTGGTGTTTGGTTCTGCAGGGGCGGTATTTTGTCCTGTGGTGCTTGGTTCTGCAGGGGCGGTATTCTGTGGCCGTGCGGTTCTGCAGGGGCGGTATTTTGTGCTGCACTGTGGTGTTTGGTTCTGCAGGGGCGGTATTCTGTGCCGTGCAGTTCTGCAGGCGGTATTTTGTACTTAACTACAGTATTGCTGGCCCTGCCTACTTCTGTCGTGCCTGCTTACTGGTGTTGCCTTGGCTTTTGTCAATTTGGACTCGCCTACAACATGGGGCCACTTTAAGTTGTCCGGTCCTGGTCGCTTCTGAGGGGTCGTCAACAGATATACAAATTGAGACGGAAGAACGTGGATGAGGTGGCACAGTAGTGAGACAGATTCACTAATCCGGTCTAAAACGCAGACAGTGTAAACTTAGGCTGTCTAAAGAGGCCCAATCTTTATCACGGTGGCTCAGGTTGGATGATATATAAACAATTGTATCTATCTTCATACCACCTATTGTTTGACTCACTTTGCGACAGAATTTGTCACCCAGTGGCCACATCTTAAGCCACGCTCCATTTGGCATCCGAGACGCTGTGGATTATCCTTACTGACTTAAAGGGGTTGTGTCACTTCAGTTAATGGCATTTATCACGTAGAGAAAGTTAATACAAGGCATTTACTAATGTATTGTCCATCACATTATACACTGCTCGTTTCCATGGTTACGACCACCTTGCAATCCAGCAACATTGGCCATGCTTGCATACTATAGGAAAAAGTGCCGGCCTCTCTGGTGGCCTGGACCTTGGGAGCTCACATGGCTGGTGCTGTTTTCTATAGTGTGCAAGCAGGGCCACTGCTGATGGATTGCAGGGTGGTCGTAACCATGGAAACAAGCAGTGTATAATGTGATGGAAAAATGAATCCAGCCAGCAAAGGAGGCAATATGGACAAATCATAATACATTAGTAAGTGCCTTGTATTAAGTTTCTCTACATGATAAATGCCATTTGCTGAAGTGAGACAACCCCTTTAAGTGCTTCTAAAATGAGATGAGCCCAAATAGCTGCCGACTTCAGGAACAGCCACAATGTAAACACAGGCCAATAAGCACAGACTTACAATGCACTGCTGTGTGAGCAGACTGACCGCTCGTGGACACAGGACAGGTGCTAACTGTATGATCCCTGAGGGCCCAACCCGCACCAATCACTATAATAGTGGTCCCCAAGTCCCCAGTGTGAATGACGTGGTAGGACGCTTGCATGACTACCTCTTGATTTACTATATAGGGGCGTGCCGAATACAGTTCTGGGCCACCTCCGGCAGTCCTTCAGAAGGGAATGGACTCAAGGACCCCATCTCATGAACAGCGGATGTCTCACCCACAGTAATAAGAATTATCACTAATCCTGTGGATGGCTGATAAATGTTACCAGGACAATCCCTTTAAGGGAGTTGGCCAGGTTATATTAGTAACCGTACATTGGCTGGGAATGGCACATACATGCGGCTAGCAATGAGCACTCATGTCTGATAGGTTAGGCTGCATTCACCCGTCCGTGGAACACCGGACTGGCACCCTGCTTAGTGCAGGAGCGCACGGCGTCATTCGTTGCTATGATGCCGTGCGCTTCCTGCTGCAATGTAGTACACTCCTATGATCTATACCAGTGTACTACAGTGCAGCGGCGGCAGCAGGAAGCGCACGGCATCATAGCAACGAATAACGCCGTGCGCTCCAGCACTAAGCAGGGTGCCAGTCTGGTGTTCCACGGACGTGTGAATGCAGCCTTAATATGAATAATTCAGGATTCCACGCAGGACCTTTGATCAGCGGTCTCCATTCAGACGACTGCATTCATTTCAATGGGGGTCATAAAAGATGCGGACAGGACACCGCGTGCTGTCCGCATCCATAGTTCAGTTCCGCGGCCCCGCAAAAAGACAGCGCATGTGCTATCCTTGTCCGAAATCGCTGACAAGAATAGGCATTTCTATCATAGCCTTACACTGGGGACTGACAGGGAAACTAGCGCATGCGCAGTACACCCCCAGTGTAAATGAACGGAGGCCGCTAATAGACGGACTCCTCCAGCAGCGGCCATGTTCCCCGCACCGTCTTGCAGGTCAGGGGACCTTCATGGAAACAAAAAAATGATTCATATTAAACTATCGGACGTCGGTGCCAGTAGTTTAATCCTGCCACGGTAGTTTAAACTGGCCAACCCCTTTCATTTAGAGTGCATTTCTTCAGGATCTCCGAGGAGACTTGTAAGATGTAGGATTTATAGCAGCGGGTACATTATTTCTTATATGACGCAGTACGGTTGCCGTAGACACAGCAAAAGCCATAAATCAAGGCAAGCGCTGCAGATTGCACGCTCCCGTTTTGGAGCTGGGAGAGGCACTACAGGTCATGATTTAGTAATGAAGACTTGGCAGCTTTATGGAGTACAGCACCGCAGCCTGTAAATAGTTACACTGCTGCCACCACCTACGGGAAACCTTGCGTTCCTTTAGGCGCAGACACTGAAGTGGACGACAGCACAGGAGAAGCAGGACTTTAATAAATGTAAAAAGTGCATAGAAATCCTGTAAAGTGCATACAACGTCACACCCTGAAGGATGAAGACCCCACTGTGCAAGCCTCTCCTCTACAGTAGAAATACACGGCCAGCAGCTTCCGTCCCAGCTCCCCAGCCGTCGGGACACTGCAAGTCCCAGCGTGCCATAACGGCCTAGAGCTTTTGCAGGTTGTGAAGAGCTGTTTTTTTATATCTCGTTGGAAGCCATAGTTAAAGAGCAGAGTCCTTGATCCTCCATACGTCCCTTTCAGGTGACAGCAAATATGGCCGCCAGGACCCTTCCCTTTTTATGGCAGCCAGCTTTTCCTAGCCCAGAATGGCAATTCTGCCCGTACAGTTATCGTCCCATAGTGATGCCCCTTTTCAGGGGTCTAGGAAAGCTGGGTGATCCCTCTGTAAGGGCAGTACCGGCGGCCATCTTGGCTGTCCTTCCCACACTGCAGAATAAAAGTTTTAAACAGCATCTGTCAGCAGTTTTGTACCTATGACACTAGCGGACCTGTTACATGTGCGCTTGGCAGCTGAAGGCATCTGTGTTGGTCCCATGTTCATATGTGCCGCATTGCTTTAAGGCCTTCCGGTTTTGAGATCGGGCAGAGGATCTCAGGACTGGGGCAAACGCTTTATCAATGGGGTCAAAATAGAACAAACCAGATCAGGATGCATCAGCTGCGGTTTAGTGTCCGGTCTGCGAAACTGAATCTGGCACTAAAATCAATGCAAGTCTAGGGTGCTGAATACGTTTTTTCGGATCTGGGGAAAAAAAACGGATCCAGGACCCATTGATCCATTTGGCTCAGTTTCGATTTAACACAACTGCCTCTGGATGTATTAAGTCGGACTGAAGCATTTTGCTCTGGTTTTGGGATCCTCCACCGGATCTCAAACCGGAAGGCAAAACGCATATGTGAAAGTAGCCTAATATATGCAAAGGGCGCGTTATCCTTTACACCTAGAGGCTCTGCTCTCCCTGCAACGGCTGCGCCCCCCTGCACTTTTATTGACAGGTGCAGGCAGTGTAAATGGGGTCACATTTACTAGCCCTGTCAGAGTGGAGAGGGCGCAGAAGTTGCAGAGTCTCTAGGAGTAATGGCAACGCCCCCGTTGCTCTTAGAGGCTCATTTGCATATTTTAAAATATCATTTTTCTCGGCAACACAGATGCCTTCCGCTGCCGACGGGTCAGCCAGCTTCATAGGTACAAAACTGCTGACAGATGCCCTTTAACCTCTCGAGGCCAGAGATTCATTCTCCTTCTTCCGAGAAGCAGGATTGTCGCTAGAGAGGAAATAAAAACTTACGGGATCTAGGTGTTAACTTCCCTTTGATATGCCAAGTGGCAATATTGATAAGTGCCATCACCCGCCCCATTGCATCACATGATTGTCTAGATTATCAGCTACAGAATATTATGTGCGGAATTTCATCACAAGTCACCGTCAGAGAGGGAGAATTAACCCCGTCCTAAGCAGAGATCTTACACTGGGAAACAATGTCCTACTGTCCTCAGCGGATAATGTGTCATTGTCACAGGCCGCCATCAGGTACGAGAATCCTCCGTCTTCCTTATAACCTTGTGCCGCTGCTGGAAAACCGTACTGTGTGCTACATTTCACAACCGCTCCGCACACGTTGCCAGGAAGCGGGGAGGGCATTTCTCTGTCCTATGGTGCAGCATTGAGGGAAACAAAGCGTCTGCCAGGTGATACGTGTAAAAAGGTGCCCTTCAGCTGGGTGCTACCAGAGCCGGGGGCCCTCGCACTCCTCCTGCTCGGGGCTTGCGGGCTGGGCATCGGGGAGCTGGTTCCGCTGGCAGGTGACGGAGTAGTTTACCCCCTGGTTGTTGTCCCAGATCTCTTGCCCGTTGCCTGTAGTGAAGCATACAGCAAAGTGAATGAGAGAGGTAGAGGGCGGGTAACACAGGCTAAAGTGGAAGCGCTGGGTGCCAGGGCCAGTACATTGCTGGGCAGCAGTTGCTGGCCAGTCCAGGAAAGACAACCACTCATTAAAAGTGTAGCGGATTTTCACCTGGGCGTTCTCTCCCGGGTCCTTCACCAAGATGTACCCATTTACCCCCAAAGGGGTGGCGGACACCTGCTCCAGACAGACCCTGTGCTCCTCCAGCCTTGCCAGCAGGTCCTCGGGGATGGGGCACTCAGCAAAACACATGCCCTCCAGCAGATGAAGCTCAGGCTTTGGCACAGTTGGGGGGTAACTCTGCAGCCTGGCCAGTACAGCCTGGGGCACCAGGGGCTCCTCAGAGGGCAGAAAGTGCTTGACACTGGCCAGGCACAAGCCGAGGGAATCCGCAAACTGCACCTTCTTCTTCAGCTTACAGCAGCACATGACGGTGTCCTCCTCGTCCTCCACATCAGCCTCCGGGATGGAGTTCCAGGGCAGAGAGCGTGCCCTCCTGCGGGGAGACCCCTCTGTGCCCAGGGGCTCCGGGTACCGGGCATCCACATGACTGCGCACCAGAGGGGGCCTCCGCCTCTCGTCGTTATACCGGGGCCCCCGTACTTCTGGCTCCGCCAGCTGCAGGGCGCTCAGCCTCCTCAGTAACTCTCCGGGGGCATCTGCCTGCGGTGGGCAGGGGCCGGCGGCGCCCTCAGGTGCTGGCAGCGCGTCCAGGGCACTTCTGGCGGCTCCTTCCTCCTGCCAGCCATGGTCGTTCATAGTGGCCGTCCAGTCCGGAGGCGCTAAGTGCTCGGCCGCTGGCGGAGGTCTCGGCTCATACGCAGCAATGCTCTCCTCAGCGGGCAGCGCACACAGCAGGCGCAGGCTCGGCATCTCCATGTGGGACATGTGGATCACTCTGCGCGGAGGTGACAGAAAGCCGCCATGTCCCGAGCTCTAGCGGGGCAGTCGGTGCTCCCGTGCCTCACTGCTCCACCCCCGGGTTGTAGTGTCCGTGCACAGCATCATGTACTGAGGGCTCCCAAACTTCCTCTCAGCAACAGGCAGGAAGCGTCCTCCCTCCCCTCAGAGATGGCGCCTCCCAGTCCCTGGCAGCGGCGCTCTACTTTCTCTGGTGTCTTGTTTTGAGGCTTCAATCACACACATGCCGTTTTTTCTAGACAGTATTTCTTTTTTTTCATAGCCAAATCCAAGTGTGAGTGCAAAGGGAAGGACTTCTCCTTCCTGCTGGATCTACTCCTGGCTTTGGCTCAAAAAATGTATAAAAAACCCGCACCTGCACCAAGGGTATGGCAGTGGGGTGCCTAGGGTGTTTGGCACCTGGGACAGATCCTTTCTCTGGCACACCTCACCTTCCCCAATACTTAAAAATAATTGTACCCCCTCACAGTAGTATTAACCTCATTGTACAGCCTTCACAGTAGTTTTGTCCAGATTTGTGACCCCTCACGGTAGTTATGCCCACATTGTGCCTCTTTACAGTAGTTACGCCCACACTTATGCACTGACTGTACAACTTTCACACAGGGCCGGCGCGTCCTATACGCGGAATAGGCCGCCGCGTAGAGCGCCCCTCTATATTGAGCCTCTGGCGGCTGCAGCACTGCCCGGGCGGGCGCGTCCATGTGGGCGCACCGCCCGGGCGCAGCAAGAGGAGAGGAGCTGACAGGGGGGAAGCGCTCAGTGCTCCCTCCTGTCACTCCATTGTAGCGTGGCCGAGCTCTTTAGCGCTTCCTGTCAGTCCCCTCGGGTACAGGAAACAAAAGCTCCTGTACCCGTGGGGGAGAAAGAGAATGACAAGGGGGAAGGAAGAATGACAAGGGGAGAGAGAGAACTGGCGTTAGTTAAAGGGGTTTTGCAGTTTATTTAAGCTGATGATCTATCACAATTCCCCACCCATATGATCTGCCATATTAAAGGGGTTCTGCAGTTTATTTAAACTGATCGGCAGGGGTCCGACACCCGGGACCCCCGCCAATCAGCTGTTTGAGAAGGCAGCGGCGCTGGCAGTAGCGCCTCAGCCTTCTCGCAGTGATGTCACGATTAGTATCATTGGCCTGGGTGGGGCTAAGCTTCATTCAAGTGAACAGAGCTTAACCCCGCTAAGGCCAGTGATACTAGTTGTGACGTCACTGCGCCTGCGGTAAACAGTGAGAAGGCCGTGGCGCTCCTGCAGCGCCACTGCCTTCTCAAACAGCTGATCGGCGGGGGTCCCGGGTGTCAGACCCCGGCCGATCAGATGCTGATGATCCAGAGGATAGATCATCAGTTGTAACAAACTGCAGAACCCCTTTAACTAACGCCAGTTCTCTCTTCCCCCCCCCCCCTGTCATTCTCTCCCCCTCTTGTCATTCTCTCCCCTCTCTTGTCATTCTTTACCCCCCCCCTTGTCATTCTTCACACTCCCCCCCCCCCCTTGTCATTCTCCCCCCCCCCCTTGTCATTCTCTTTCTTCCCCCCCCCCCCCCACGGGTACAGGAGCTTTTGTTTCCTGTACCCGAGGGGACTGACAGGAAGCGCACACTGTGTGCGCACTTCATGTCAGTCCGGCCGGGTACAGGAGACAGATGCTCCTGTACCCGCGGACCTTAAAGAGTTCGGCCACGCTACAATGGAGTGACAGGAGGGAGCGCTGAGCGCTTCCCCCCTGTCAGCTCCTCTCCTCTTGCTATGCCCGGGCGGTGCGCCCTCATGGACGCGCCAGCCCGGGCAGTGCTGCAGCCGCCAGAGGCTCAATTCAGAGCGCTCGGGCGGCTGCAGCATGAGGCGGGGCCGGCGCTCCTAGCAGCGCCCCTTCCCAAGGGGCGCTCTACGCGGCGGCCTATTCCGCGTAGGCCCTGTGTTTACCGCAGGTGCAGTGACGTCACGACTAGTATCACTGGCCTTGGCGTGGTTAAGCTCTTTTCACTTGAATGAAGCTTAGCCCCGCCCAGGCCAATGATACTAGTCGTGACGTCACCGCGAGAAGGCTGAGGCGCTACTGCCAGCGCCGCTGCCTTCTCAAACAGCTGATTGGCGGGGGTCCCGGGTGTTGGACCCCTGCCGATCAGTTTAAATAAACTGCAGAACCCCTTTAATATGGCAGATCATATGGGAGTGGCATCGTGATGTCACATGGGGGGGGGGGGGGCGGCAAACTTTTCTTTTGCCTAGGGCGGCAAAAATCCTTGCACCGGCCATGCTTTCACAGTAGTTATGCCCACATTGTGCCCCCTTAAAATACTTATCACTTTATTGTGCCCCTTTCACAGTAGTTACGCCATATCTGTGCCCCCTTGATAGTTGTAATGTCCTCTTTGTTCTCCCTCACAGTAGGTATGCCTTCTCTGTGCCCCCTTTACAGTAGTAATGCCCTCTCTGTGCCCTCTTCACAGTAGTAATGCCCTCTTCACAGTAGTAATGCCCTCTGTTCTCCTTCACAATAATAATGCCCACTCTGTGTCCCTTAACAGTTATGCCCACCCTTTCACAGTAGTAATGCTCTCTGTGCCCCCTTCACAGTAGTAATGCCTATTGTGTCCCCTTCATAGTAGTAATGCCTATTGCGTCCCCTTCATAATAGTAATGCCCTTTGTGCCCCCTTCATAGTAGTAATGCCCATTGTGCCCCCTTCATAATAGTAATGCCCATTGTGACCCCTTCACAGTAGTAAAGCTCTCTGTGTCCCCTTTATAGTAGTAATGCCCATTGTGACCCCTTCATAGTAGTAATACCCATTGTGCCCCCTTAATAGTAGTATTGTCCTCTTTGCCCCCTTTGTAGTAGTAATGCCCTCTGTGCCCCCTCCATAGAAGAAATGCCTATTGTGCCCCTTCACAGTAGTAAAGCCCTCTGTGACCCCTTCATAATAGTAATGCCCATTGTGACCCCTTCATAGTAGTAATGCCCATTGTGACCCCTTTATAGTAGTAATGCCCTCTGTGCCCCCTCCATAGTAGAAATGCCTATTGTGCCCCTTCACAGTAGTAAAGCCCTCTGTGACCCCTTCATAATAGTAATGCCCATTGTGACCCCTTCATAGTAGTAATGCCCATTGTGACCCCTTCATAGTAGTAATGCCCCTTGTGACCCATTCATAGTAGTAAAGCCCTTTGTGACCCGTTCATAGTAATAATGCCCATTGTGACCCCTTCATAGTATTAATGCCCATTGTGCCCCCTTAACAGTAGTGTTGTCCTCTGTGCCCCCTTTGTAGTAGTAATGGCCATTGTGCCCCCTCCATAGTAGAAATGTCTATTGTGCCCCTTCACAGTAGTAAAGCCCTCTGTGCCCCCTATGTGTTAAAAAAACAAAACAAAAACACAGAAACTACTGACCTTACTCAAGTGTCCCTCGTTTGGACCCAAGTCCCTCTGTCCCTAATTACTCATTTAATGTCCCACTTTTTGATCTGAAGTATAGATTTGCATCATTTCATTTACAATACTGATCTAGAAAATGCTTTTCTGATTCCTCTCTGTATATTGGAGCCCGCCATGTATATTAGTTCTTTATTAGATTTCTATATTCAGATAATTTTTGAGGTATTGTGTAAAGTTCAAAGTGTATAGACATGATGAAAAATGGATCTTTCACACAGCGAACCACAATGGTCCCTCTTGACCTTCCGAGTTGGGAAGTATGTATTCACTAATTACAACCGAATTCTTTACTTGGTGATGATTGTTAAATGGGTTGTGCAAAAATGGGAGGGTTTCCCCCCTCCCCCCACCAACTTGGCCAGACCTGTAAGGGCTGTTTAAGACGAGCGTGTCCAGTGCTGAAATCACACTCCATGTCTGAGCCTGATTCTCCATTATGGACATTGACCTTTTCACAGGAGCGCAGGGCATTATACTGATTTATAATCCTGCGTGTCTCTGCAGAGCCTTATTTCTACAGAATTAGGGCTCATGCACACGAACGTACCGTGTTTTGCGGTCCACAAAACATGGATACCGGCCATGTGTGTTCTGCATTTTGCAAAACGAAAGGTCTGGCCCTCAATAGACCAGTCCTATCCTTGTCCATGATATGGATAAGAATACAACATGTGGCCATAGAACGGATTTACTGATGCAGTTAGCACATGGAGTGCTGTCCACATCTTTTGCGACCCCATTGAAGTAAATGGGTCCCCACCCGAGCCACATTTTTTGGACAAACAACGTTCATGTGCATGAGGCCTTTACTGACATAATGGTGTCAGTATAATTAAATAGATATACCCGTATTTTTCGCCCTATAAGATGCACTGGCCCATAAGACGCACCTAGGTTTTTGGGGAGGAAAATAAGAAAAATATATTTTTAACTAAAAGGTGTGTTTTTGGTGGGTTTGGAACTAATGGTGGTCTGTGCATGACACTATTACTGGGGATCTGTGACGGACACTGTTATGGGGATCTGGAGATGGCACTGTTATGGGGGGGGGATCTGTGACGGACACTGTTATGGGGGATCTGTGGAAGGCACTGTTATGGGGGATCTGGGGATGGCAGTGTTATGGGGGGTTCTGGGGATAGCACTGTTATGGGGGATCTGTGGATGGCACTGTTATGGGGATGTGTGGATGGCACTGTTATCGGGGATCTGTGGATGGCACTGTTATGGGGGATCTGTGGATGGCACTGTTATGGGGGATCTGGGGATGGCACTGTTATGGGGGATCTGTGACGGACACTGTTGTGGGGGATCTGTGTAAGGCACTGTTATATTGTATATTACTGTGTAAGGCACCATTATAAAATGTCCCCTCATTCAATTAAACATGCCCCCTCACTTATTATGGTATCTTACATCCTAACAGCTTATGAATAATGCGGGCGGGCAGGCGGCATTGTAAGTGACTGACGTCACGTGCCTGCGCCGCCTGCCTCATTCATAAAGTAGGAGGCATAGGCATGTGACATCAGGGAGTCACGCTGCCGCCCGCATTATTTATAAGCTGTTAGGATGTAAGGTACCGTAATAAGTGACGGGGCATGTTTAATCATGTTAAATTGAATGAGGGGCCATTTTATAACTATATAATGCAGCACTGTGAGCGGCGGGGCCCAAGCACAGTGAACGCACTAGCCCTGCCTCAATTGCCGGCCCTCAGCCCCTCTTCCCAGTCCCTCCCCGCTCATACATCGCAGCCTGCGATGCTGGAGCATCGCAGGCTGCGATGTAAAAATGTCAGCATTCGCCCAATAAGACGCAGGGGCATTTCCCCCCCCCCCATTTTTGGGGAAAAAGTGCGTCTTATGGGGTGAAAAATACGGTAGGTCATGCAGAGACACACAGAATTAAAAATCAGTATAATGCCATCCACTCCTGTGAATAGAGCAGTGTTAATGACGGAGTATCATGCTCACACATGGAGTGTGATTTCCGCACTGGACATGCTTGTCTGAAACAGCTCTAAAGGAAAGCTTACTACTAGCTCCTACTCCTTCTCCTCCCTTGCTATTAACCTCCGGCTTGACATTGCCTAGCGCAGACGGCCCTGAAGCGATGACATCATCAGGACCACTTATGCCATGATGCAGACATTTCAGGCTGAAAGAGGCATGTGGTCTGCAGAACAAAGGACGGCATGGAACAGAACTCAGGTAAGTATAAGATTTAGGCCTCTTGCAGACGAACGTTGTGTGCCCGTGGCCGTATAGCGGCCCGCATAGAGCGGGTCCGCAATATACGGGCAACGGCCTGTGTGCACTCCCCAACACGGATGCCAACCCATTCACTTGAACTTCTACATCAGTGGAGAAGAGAACTTCTGCATCAGAGGAAACATAACTAGATGTAAGAGGTATGTATTGCTGCATTCTCCTGGATAATTGTTAGTAGTGTTGAGCGACTCGAGCTTTGGATCATAAATCCAAAGTCGATTCGCTCAAAACTTCTTGCTGTACTAAGATTAGTTTCCGTACAGCATTAAAATGTATGGGCTCAGGCGAGGGAAAATCGTTATCACCGAAGTTCTGCAAGACTAACTAAGAATAACTTCAGACTTCGATTTCAGAACTTGAAAACCATTTCAAAACTTGGATCCAAAATCGGCTTTGGTACTGAGGTTCCAGCTGGTACCGGAGCCGACTTCGGATTCCTGTTTTAAAATGGTTTTCAAGTTTAAAAATCGAATGCCGAAGTTATTCACTGAAGTCTCGCAAGACTTCGGTGATAACGAATTTTACCTCGCTGGAGGAGATACATTTTAACGTGTACGGAGACAGCATTAACCACATCAGCCCCCCTAGCTTAAACACCCTTAAAGACCAGGCCACTTTTTTCAATTCTGCACTGCGCTACTTTCACCGTTTATTGCTCGGTCATACAACTTACCACCCAAATGAATTTTACCTCCTTTTCTTCTCACTAATAGAGCTTTCATTTGGTGCTATTTCTTTCTTGCTGACATTTTTACTTTTTTTGATATTTTACTTTTTTTGATGAAATTTTTGCAAAAAAATGATATTTTTCACTTTATGTTGGAAAATTTGTCAAATAAAACTACATTTCTCTAAAAATTTTCTCTAAATTTATTGTTCTACATGTCTTTGATAAAAAAATGCAATAAGTGTATATTTATTGGTTTGGGTAAAAGTTATAGCGTTTACAAACTATGGTGCAAAAAGTGAATTTCCGCACTTTGACTTTCTGAGCACCTGTCCTGTTTCCTGACGTACTACAATGCCCAGACAGTAGAAATACCCCATAAATGACCCCATTTCCGAAAGTAGACACCCTAAGGTATTCACTGAGGGGCATAGTGAGTTCATGGAAGTTTTTATTTTTTGTCACAAGTTAGCGGAAATTGATTTTTTTTTTTTACAAAGTCTCATATTCTACTAACTTGTGCCAAAAAATACAATTTTACATGAACTCACCATACCCCTCACAGAATACCTTGGGGTGTCTTCTTTCCGAAATGGGGTCACTTGTGGGGTATTTATACTGCCCTGGCATTTTAGGGGCCCCTAAAGCGTGAGAATCCAAATGCGTAAAAATGCCCTGTAAAATCCTAAAGGTATTCATTGGATTTAGGGCCCATTTGCGCATCTTGGAGGCAAAAAAGTGGCACACATGGGGTATCGCCGTACTCAGGAGAAGTAGGGCAATGTGTTTTGGGGTGTATTTTTACATATACCCCTACTGGGTGTGAAAAATATCTCTGTAAATGACAACTTTGTATAAAATTTTTAAAAAGTTGTCATTTACAGAGATATTTCTCACACCCTGCATGGTATATGTAAAATACACCTCAAAACACATTGCCCTACTTCTCCTGAGTACGGCGATACCATATGTGCCACTTTGCATCCAAGATGCGCAAATGAGCTCTAAATCCAATGAGTACCTTAGATTTTACAGGACATTTACGCATTTGAATTCCAAACTGCTTCTGACGTTTAGGGGCCCTAAAATGCCAGGGCAGTAAATACCACACAAGTGCCCCCATTTCGGAAAGTAGAAACCCCAAGGTATTCGCTGATGGGCATAGTGAGTTCATGGAAGTTTTTATTTTTTGGCACAAGTTAGCGGAAATTGATATTTTATTTTATTTTTTTACAAAGTCTCATATTCCACTAACTTGTGCCAAAAAATAAAATTTTACATGAACTCACCATACCCCTCACGGAATACCTTGGGGTGTCTTCTTTCTAATATGGGGTCACTTGTGTGGTATTTTTACTGCCCTGGCATTTTAGGGGCCCCTAAACGTCAGAAGCAGTTTGGAATCCAAATGTGTAAAAAATGTCCTGTGAAATCCTATAAGGAACTCATTGGATTTAGGGCCCCTTTGCGCATCTTGGCTGTAAAAAAGTGGCACACATGGGGTATCGACGTACTCGGGAGAAGTAGGGAAATGTGTTTTGGGGCGTATTTTTACCTATACCCCTACTGGGTGTGAAAAATATCTCTGTAAATGACAACTTTGTATAATTTTTTTTTGTGACAAAACTTGTGATAAAAAGTTCAATCTTTCATGGACTCAATATGCCCCTCAGCGAATACCTTGGGGTGTCTTCTTTCCGAAATGGGGTCACATGTGAGGTTTTTGTACTGCCCTGGCATTTGAGGGTCTCCGCAATCATTACACGTATGGCCAGCATTAGGAGTTTCTGCTATTCTCCTTATATGGAGCATACAGGTAATGAGATTTTTTTTCCGTTCAGCCTCTGGGCTGAAAGAAAAAACGAACGGCACAGATTTCCTCATTCGCATCGATCGATGTGGATGAAAAATCTCTGCCAAAAAATATGCAAGAAAAAAAGAGGGCCTGGCGATTGCCAGGACATAGGAGCTCCGCCCAAACATCCATACCCACTCAGCTCCTATGTCCTGGCAAACGTGATTTCTCCATTCACATCGATCAATCCATCGGTGTGGAGGAAGACATCTTTGCCAGATTTTTGATACAAAGTGTTTGCCAAAGCATATGAACTCCAACACCTCTCCTCAGCTCACATGCCAGGGCAAACGTACCTGTCCTGCAGAGGAGAAATCTCGTCTTGCAGCGCCGCATACACTGACTTCACGTGTCTTCTGACAGCAGCGCAATGCTTCTCTCAGAATTCACATCAGTGCTGCGGCGTTGTCCGGTTGGTCCGTTGGTCTGTTGGTATACCTGGAAAATAAAGGGTGGTTATGGGGGGAGAAGAAAAAACAGGCAGCAGGCACATGACTTGAACGTTGCAAACTTTATAAAACCAGAACATTTTAAAACTTTTATAAAACATGAACATAAAAACCTGAACTAACTCAAGATTTTTCTTTTCTTGCTACCTGTTTAATTTTTTTTTTTTTTTCCATGTCACTCTTTATTTTCCTAGCAGAAACCTCTCCTTTCCCATGGGACAATGTGTAAAGTGTAAATCACACAGAGATGGTGCGAAGTACATTATACGCGTGTATCCCAAGTGAAAGGAGACGTTTCTACCATTTCACACTTCTGCTGTAGCACACCAGCACCATCCCTATGTGTTAGGGTCTCTCAAAACCTAGTGTCCTGAGAGACCCTAGAGCCTGAGTGGAAAAAAACTACCTGTGTAGTGCTGTCCCTAGGTCCCTAAGTGTACCTGAGTGTGGTACTTCCGGAAACACTCTCCAAGGCATAGGGCAGGGTGGTCAGGACAGTCAGGACAGAAATAGCGGGTGTCACGCCTTATTCCACTCCTGCTACAGACACGACATCTTTTCGGGTGGCGGTTGGGTTGAGGTACCAGGCACAACGCTGGGGAAGTGCCGCTCGTGTAGACGGCTAACTACACTGGTGGTTAGGGCCACGGAACCTCCTGGATACAGGAGGTTCTCGATGATCTCTTCCTGGAATTTGAGGAAGGATCCCGTTCTCCCAGCCTTACTGTAGAGAACGTAACTGTTATATAGAGCCAATTGAATCAAATATACAGACACCTTCTTATACCAGCGTCTGGTCTTTCGGGAAACCAAATAAGGGGCCAACATCTGGTCGTTGAAGTCCACCCCTCCCATGTGGAGGTTATAGTCGTGGACCGAGAGGGGCTTTTCAACAACACTGGTTGCCCGTTCAATTTGGACTGTCGTGTCTGCGTGAATGGAGGAGAGCATGTAAACGTCACGCTTGTCTCTCCATTTCACCGCGAGCAGTTCTTCGTTACACAGTGCAGCCCTCTGCCCCCTTGTAAGTCTGGTGGTAATGAGCCGTTGGGGAAGCCCGGCGACTAGGTCGCACGGTGCCGCAGCAGCCAATCTGTTCTAGGAACAAATGCCTGAAGAGGGCCACACTTGTGTAAAAGTTGTCCACGTAAAGATGGTACCCCTTGCCGAATAAGGGTGACACCAAGTCCCAGACTATCTTCCCACTGCTCCCCAGGTAGTCAGGGCAACCGACCGGCTCCAGGGTCTGATCTTTTCCCTCATAGATCCGAAATTTGTGCGTATAGCCTGTGGCCCTTTCACAGAGCTTATACAATTTGACCCCATACCGGGCGCGCTTGCTTGGGATGTACTGCTTGAAGCCAAGGCGCCCGGTAAAATGTATTAGGGACTCGTCTACGCAGATGTTTTGTGCAGGGGTATACAAATCTGCAAATTTCTGGTTGAAATGGTCTATGAGGGGCCGAATTTTATGGAGCCGGTCAAAAGCTGGGTGGCCTCTGGGACGGAGGTGGTGTTGTCACTAAAGTGCAGGAAACGCAGGATGGTCTCAAAACGTGTCCTGGACATGGCAGCAGAGTACATGGGCATGTGATGAATTGGGTTCGTGGACCAATATGACCGCAATTCATGTTTTTTGGTTATGCCCATGCTGAGGAGAAGGCCCAGAAAAGTTCTAAGTTCGGAAACTTGGACTGGTTTCCACCGGAAAGGCTGGGCATAAGAGCTTCCCGGTTGTCGGCGATAAATTGAGTGGCATATCTGTTTGTTTCTGCCACGACTAGGTCATAGAGCTCCGCAGTGAAAAACAGCTCAAAAACCCCAGCGCCGATCCTATCTGAGCTGTTTCCACCCGAACTCCTGACTGGGCGGTGAAAGGGGGAACTAATGGTGCGGCTGAAGTTGGGGGCTGCCAATCAGGATTTGCCAGCACCTCAGGGACTCTAGGGGCTCTACGGGCCTGTCTGCGCGGTGGCTGCGACGGGGAAACTACTGCACGTGCCACCGTACCAGCTTCTACTGCCCTTCTGGTGCTCGCCACTTCACCATGTTGTACGGCAGTGCTGGTAGAAGGTCCAGGACGGGCTGCGCTGCTGGTGTATGCCTCACCACGTAATCCGGCAGCGCCAGCCCCACTCTGCTGCCCTTGAAGCGGATCCTGCGCAACCTGCGGTCTAGCAACACGGGGCCGGGTACGCCTGGTTCTATCAGGGACCTCCACCTCCTCGTCAGAACTTTGAGTCAGAGAGCCACTGCTCTCTACAGGTTCGTATTCTGACCCGCTAGATTCGCCAGATGAGGGTTCCCATTCCTCATCCGACTGGGTCAGAATCCTGTAGGCCTCTTCAGAGGAATACCCCTTGTTTGACATTTGGGCGTCTAAATTTAGGGGTATTCCCTGAGACTACCCAAGAAAAAAAGCAAGCCTGTCTTACAATTGAGAGGGTAGCGAGTACAGAAGCCGCTGCGATTGATAAAAAGATCAAAACTGATTTTTTTATTGCCGCAGCGCTTGTGAAGGGATTGTGCAGTGATTACAAAAAAATATTTTTTGTCACTGCGGCGGGGCGGGCGTGGGTGAACGCAGGTGTGGGCGATCGATCAGGTCTGATCGGGCAAACACTGCGCTTGGGGTGGAGGGCGAACTAAAGTGACACTAGTACTATTATATATCTGACCGTGATCAGTTCTGATCACTTACAGATACTATAAAGTACAAACGCTGATTAGCGCTACGCTAATCAGCGAACCAGTGACTGCGGTGCGGTGGGCTGGGCGCTAACGCTAACTACCTACCAAAGGGGCCTAAAGTAATCTAAACCTAAAAGTCAATCCTAGTGAAAAAAAAAAGTGACAGTTTACACTGATCACTTTTTTCCCTTTCACTAGATGATTGACAGGTGCTGAAAGGGGTGATCAAGGGGTTAATTTGGGTGATGGGGGCTGATCAGGGGCTAGTGTGTGGTGCTTGGGTGTACTCACAGTAAGGTGTGCTCTCTCCTGGGTCCAACCGACGAAAAGGACCCAGGAGAGAGCACAGAAGCCATTTAATCCATCATATTTACAAATATGATGGGTTAAATGGCTTCTCATTCGTTTTTTTAAAAGTCATCAGCCCGCCAGCGCTGCCGATTGGCTGGCAGGCTGATGACCAACTCCTCCTGCGCCTTTTGCCGTGCGCGATCTGCGCATGCGCGGGCGCATCTATGCGAAATCTCGCGTCTCGCGAGATCACGCGTAGATGCGTCCGAACAGAAAAGCCCGGCCGCTCGCAGAACGCGATCCTGCGTGCGGCGGTCCGGGAGCGGTTAAAATAAAATTTTGAGCGAATTGACTTTAGATCTTGGATCCAAAGCTTGATTTGCTCAACACTATTTGTTAGCACTAAAATACCATGCATCATGCTGAGGGTAGGACTGGCTCAGTGCTGTTGTAGCTGGCCAGACCTGTCCTGGGTTGCTAATATAGCTCACATATATATAGCTAGACCTATTCCACCAAATCCAAATCATTGCTTGCATCAAATACCACATTAACCCTAGGTTCACACCTGAGCGTTTCTGAGACGCGCGTTTTACGCGCGTTTTTGTCGCGCGTATTACAGCGCGTTTTTGCAAATAGGAAACGCGCGTCATACGCGCGTTCGTGACTCTGGAGACCAATTGAAAAAGGCATATCTACAATTTAACGCTTGTTAAAAGCGCGATTTACGCGCGTTCCCATTGAAATCTATGGGTGCAAACGCGCGACAAAACGCCTCAAAGAAGCTCAAGAACTTCTTTGAGCGTTGGGCGTTTTACAGCGCGTTCAAACACGCTGTAAAACGCTCAGGTGAGAACCATGCCCATAGGGAAACATGAGTTTTCTCCTGTTGAGCGTTTTACAGCGCGTAGGAACGCGCTGTAAACGCGCAAGTGTGAACTGAGGGTAACCCTAAGTTCACACCTGAGCGTTTACAGCGCGTTCAAACGCGCTGTAAACGCTCAACAGATTAAAACCAATGCATCCCTATGGGAGTGGTTCACACTTGAGCGTTTTACAGCGTGCTTGAACGCGCTGTAAAACGCCCAACGCATAAACAAGTACTTGAGCTTCTTTGGGGCGTTTGATCGCGTTTTGTGATTGACACCACAGTAGTCAATCACAAGAACGCGCGTTTTACGCGCGTTTCCTATTTGCAAAAGCGCGCTGAAATACGCGCGACAAAAACGCGCGTAAAACGCGCGTTTTTAGAACGCTCAGGTCTGAACCCAGGGTCAGGCAATTGCTATCCAACAGCACACTGCAACTCAAATGAGCAATTGTATAGAGTCAAAGACAGAAATACATCCACCATTTTATGTTGACTGACAAAGTTGAATTGTTGAACCGCCATTTTGTGATACTTTATTCACCACGTGTTTTGTACATGGACTGTTTACTACAGAAGCAGCAGTGTTACATAAAGAAAAGTTGAAGTTATTGAAGAAGTTATTTCAAGCATTTGGTGTGCTCTTTAAACCTACTGCTTCCATAGAATGGCGCTAGAGGAATTACAGAGTAATAGACAGTCTGCTTAGACTAAAAGTCAGAGATATCATAATTCTTCTAATGCCACAGCGCAAAAGGCACTTCATAGTTCTGCGTCTACCACAGTGGAACTATTACCCTCAGAGACGAAGTGATAGCGGTCCTCAACTTGCATAGTAAATAGCGCATTTGAGCAGCAGAGCGCCAGCATATACCGCCATGCAGCAACTGTTCCCTAAGAGAGCACAACTGTTCCCTAAGTGAGCAAGCAAAGACACCTCAGCAGAACTACCATGGAGGCCATAGAATGTGTGCATTAGTCAGACTGCAGCCGACTCTTAAAGTGGCAGAACGGCAAAGGAAAAATAGTACAGAAAGAGCACCAAACCTCCTGCGATCCCTAGAGAGAGAAAGAGACGCACGGTGGGAGGCAAGAGTCCAGAGCTAGTGCCCGCAAGGCTATCCACTAAGAAGTCACGTGTTGCATCCGGCTAGTTTCCCACCATTAGGCTCAAAAGCCTGCAGCAGCGTACCCAAGCCAGCGCAACGAAAGTCATCATAGAGCATCGCAAGTCATTGCAGAGCATCGCAAGTCATCAGAATAGCATTGCATCAAGAAAAGACAAGTCTCCTTTAAGACTGACATTTGTTCCAACAACCTCCAGATCGCAGTATCTTGCTCTTCAGACTAAGGTCAGAGCTTTCCTTTATTGTTTATCATTGCACATAGGTTTTCCTGTGTTAAGGAAAAACAGACTTTAATCACCTCAGCCCCCCTAGCTTAAACACCCTTAATGACCAGGCCACTTACAGCGATATTTCTCACACAAAGTATGGGTATATATAAAAATACACTCCAAAACACATCGCCCTACTTCTCCTGAGTACAGCGATACCACATGTGTGACACTTTTTTGCAGCCGGGGTGCGCAAAGGGGCCCTAATTCCAATGAGTACCTTTAGTATTTCACAGGGCATTTTCACGCATTTGGATTCTAGACTTCTTCTCACGCTTTAACCCTGGGTTCAGACCTGAGCGTTCTAGAAACGCGTGTTTTACGTCGCACGTATTTCAGCGCGTTTTTGCAAATAGGAAACGCGCGTTCGTACGCGTGTTCTTGTGTTTGACTACTGTGGTGTCAATCACAAAACGCGCGACAAACGCCCCAAAAAAAGCTCAAGTACTTGTTTATGCGTCGGGCGTTTTACAGTGCGTTCAAACGCGCTGTAAAACGCTCAAGTGAGAACCAGGGCCATAGGAAAGCATTGGTTTTCATGTGTTGAGCGTTTTACAGCGCGTTTGAACGCACTGTAAAATGCTCAGGTGTGAACCCAGGGTAAGGGCCCCTAAAATGCCAGGACAGTATAAATACCCCACATGTGACCCCATTTTAGAAAGAAGACACCCCAAGGTATTCCGTGAGGGGTATGGTGAGTTCATGTAAAATTTTAATTTTTGTCACAAGTTAGTGGAATATGAGACTTTGTAAAAAACAAAAAAAAAAAAAAATTTAATATCAATTTCCGCTAACTTCTGCCCAAAAAAAAAAATTCTGTGAACTCGACATGCCCCTCACGGAATACCTTGGTATTTATACTGCCCTGGCATTTTAGGGGCCCTAAAGCGTGAGAATCCAAATGCGTAAAAATGCCCTGTGAAATCCTAAAGGTACTCCTTGGAATTAGGGCCCCTTTGCGCATCTTGGCTGCAAAAAAGTGGCACACATGTGGTATTGCCGTACTCAGGAGAAGTAGGGCAATGTGTTTTGGGGTGTATTTTTACATATACCCATACTGTGTGTGAGAAATATCGCTGTAAACGACAACTTTTTAAACTTTTTTATACAAAGTTGTCAATTTACAGAGATATTTCTCTCACCCAGCATGGGTATATGTAAAAATACACCCCAAAACACATTGCCCTACTTCTCCTGAGTACGGCGATACCAAATGAGTGACACTTTTTTGCAGCCAAGATGCGCAAAGGCGCCCAAATTCCAATGAGTACTTTTTAGGAGGGCATTTTTACGCATTTTTCTTCTCACGCTTTAGGGCCCCTAAAATGCCAGGGCAGTATAAATACCCCACATGTGACCCCATTTTGGAAAGAAGACACCCCAAGGTATTCTGTAAGGGGCATGGCGAGTTCATAGAAGATTTTTTTTTTGGCACAAGTTAGCGGAAATTGATTTTTTATTGTTTTTTCTCACAAAGTCTCCCTTTCCGCTAACTTTTGACAAAAAGTTCAATTTTTCATGGACTCACTATGCCCCTCAACGAATACTTTGGGGTGTCTTCTTTCCAAAATGGGGTCATTTGTGGGGTGTTTGTACTGTTCTGGCATTTTGGGTGGGGCTAAATTGTGAGCAGCCAAAGTGGCACACATGTGGTATCGCCGTACTCAGGAGAAGTAGGGCAATGTGTTTTGGGGTGTATTTTTACATATACCCATGTTGGGTGAGAGAAATATCTCTGTAAATACCATACCCCTCACGGAATACCTTGGGGTGTCTTCTTTCTAAAATGGGGTCACATGTGAGGTGTTTGTACTGCTCTGGCATTTGAGGGTCTCCGCAATCATTACATGTATGGCAAGCATTAGGAGTTTCTGCGATTCTCCTTATATTGAGCATACGGGTAATGAGATTTTTTTTTTCCGTTTAGCCTCTGGGCTGAAAAAAAAAAAAAATGAACGGCACAGATTTTTTCATTCGCATTGATCAATGTGGATGAAAAAATCTCTGCCAAAATCAGTGACTGCGGTGCGGTGGGCTGGGCGCTAACTACCTAACAAGTAGCTAACTAACTGGCGGTGATAAGGGACCCTTAGGCCCAATTCACACGTCCGCAATTCTGTTTGCGAAACGGAATTGCGGACCCATTCATTTTTATGGGGACAGACTTTGTCCCGCTCGGATCCGGAATTACGGATCCGCGCTTCCGGGTCTGCACTTCCGTTCCGCAAAAATATAGAACATGTCCTATTCTTGTCCGCAATTACAAAAAGCATTTTCTATATAGTTCTGGCAATGTGCGGATCTGCAAAATGCGGAAAGCACATTGCCGGTGTCCGTGTTTTGAGGATCTGCGGATCCGTGGATCAGATCCGCGGATCCGTGGATCAGATCCGCAGATCCGTGGATCAGATCCACAGATCCGTGGATCAGATCCATGGATCCGCAAAACACATATGGACGTCTGAATGGAGCCTTACAAGGGGTGTGATCAATGACAGCGGGGTGATCAGGGAATCTAGATGGGGTGATTAAGGGGTTAACAAGGGGTTAATAAGTGAGGGGGTGGGGGGTTAGTGTAGTGTTTGGTGCAACTTTACATAGCTACCTGGTCCTCTGGTGGTCGATCCCAGCAAATGGGACCACCAGAGGACCAGGTAGCAGCTATATCAGACGCTGTTAACAAAACAGCGTCTGATATACTTGTTTGATGCGATTTATTTCGCATCTACAGCCTGCCAGCGATTGATCATCGCTGGCAGGCTGCAGTACAAGTTGTGAGACGCGCGGCACTGTTCACAGGAAGTCTCGCGAGATGACGCGCCGATGCGTCAACTCAGAACTACAGGACCGCCTGCCAGGCGCATCCGTGCGTTAGGCGGTCCTGTAGTGGTTAAAACAAAGGACAGTTTGTATTAAACGGACTCTAAAGCATGTAAAGTGAAATTGTTATTGCATTTAAAGTGACAGTCATTTATTTCTGCATTTATCAGTATTGAATTTAAAGTGACAGGTCCTTAATATTCATATTGATTGTTATAGCATTTAAAGTGAAAACGTCTGAGCCTAGTATTACCATGCCACTGTTAGAGGATACAAAGATAGATAGGATAGAAGGTGAAGAGCAAGAGAACCTGTCTGAGGTAGAAGAGTCTGATGCAGCGTTAGTCTTGCCCCAAACAAATATAGCCCAAACAAATAAACTAAGATGTTCATCATGTGCCAGAAAACCCGACCCCAAAGATGCTGAAAAATTTGGATCAAGAAGCAGCATTAAAAGAGAAAAAGTTCACCAGAATGTATGATAAGTGGAAATTATACATTAAAGACATTCGTAGAAAGCTAAAACAAGAAACTATGAAAAGGTACTTGAGTGATATGGTAGAGACGGTAGAAGATTCAGAATACGAGCTTATGGCAGCATATGTCAACCTGCGGTCGTCTACGACACCTTCCCAGGATGTTGTAAGGAACATGGACACGTACTGCAGTCACTAAAGATTTAATAAAGCTCATGAGAGAACTTTCATCTGTAGCTAACTATGATGAAGTTAAGGTAAGAAAGAGAATGATCAAGCTTTTCATGAGAGACTATGCTAAATCCTTAGGCGGAACCACAATCTCAAGTGGTACTTCCGTCGCTAGCAGAAATCCCAGCCACATATCAGAGTCCTCAAGTGCTTTAGCCAAAAGAAAGGAATTGGTTGAACAACTTGCTGTCAAGAGGGCAGAAATTGAGATGGAATCTGCCATCGAGGCACAGCGTCTATGGATAGCCGAAGTGGAAGCCGAAAGGGATGCATGCGCAGCGCCATCAAATGGAAGCTGAAATGGCGGCACAGCGCCAACAGATAAAAAGTCTGGAAAGGCAGAAAGAAGTTAAGATAATAGAAGCCAGACTAAGAGTACATGAAGAGAACATGAACAGTAATCATAGGTCCAAATCTGTACTAAGTGAAGAAGCAGACTCCTACTTTCCTCCATACGCCCAGGAGAATGGAAGGAAATCTCCAGCATTTAGTAAGGAAATAAGTCATTATCCATCCATCCCTACTCACAAAGACAAAGAAAGAGACTCACCTAATTTAGAACTAAGTGTGAAAATAAAACCGGATGATTCTATCCCGAGATGTCACTGCAACGATCAGGAGAATGTTACAACTATTGCCCCAGCAAGACAACAGAGAACAGTCCTCACTAGACTTCCCGTTCCAGAACCCACTGTATTTTCAGGAGACTTACTGAAGTGGAAAGTAACTTTTGAAATGATCATTGAGCATCATTGCTTCAGTCCAGTCGACAAGTTATTCTACATTCAGAGATATACTGGTGGAGAAGCAAAGAAAGTTCTTGAAGGTAACTTTTATAGAAAAGACGAAGAAGCCTACAAGCAAGCTTGGGAAAAATTGAATTCAAGATATGGTCATCCTTTCTTAGTACAAAGAGCTTTTAGAGAGAAATTGATTAACTGGCCTAAAATAGGTCTTACAGAACACTTCGGACTCCAAGAGTATGGCGACTTCCTGCAAGCATGCAGCAATGCCATCCCACATGTTCTCGGACTAGAAGTACTGAACGACTATCTAGAAAACCACAGGATACTAGCTAAGCTACCTGAAGAAGTGGCTTCATCGCTATGTGACTAAACAGTTAGATCTAGGCAAAAACTTCCCAAGTTTCAAAGAGTTCTCTAAATTCGTCAGTGAGGAAGCATGAATAGCATGTAATCCAGTAACAGCATCTTACGTCTTAAAATCCTTAGAAGAAAAGCCTGCAAGAGAGATAAGATGCGCAAGAACAACTAGCTTTGCAACCAACACAGCAGCTAAAGGTCTAGATGCCTACGAGAGCAAGTTCAAAGTCACTACTGGGATCAGTAGAGAGACAGAACCGACAAATCTTCAGACTACCTTCAAGTGTATGTTCTGTGGAGAGAACCACTCTATACACAAGTGCCAGCATTTGAAGGAGAAGTCCCCAGATGAAAAGAAAAAAATTGTACTTGATAACCATCTGTGTTTTGGATGTCTAAGAAAAGGCCATGTTACTAAGGAGTGTAAGAAAAAGGCTATATGCAGCATTTGCAAAGGACGCCATCCTATATCACTAAGAACTTCCAAAGTAGGATAAATCCTCAATACCTAAAGATACTGAGGAAGAAAAGAAAGTATCATTATTCTCTTGCAGAGTGAGGGAAGGAGAAAGCAATGGCACATCAATGGTTGTACTAGTGTGCATTTCAAATCCTAAAAAGAGGAACAAGAAGGTATACGCCTATGCCCTACTGGATGCCCAAAGTGATGTCACCTTCATTGATCAATAAATCTGCAAGAAATTACAAGTGGCTACAGTGAAGATCAAACTCACCACAATGACTGGAAGAGACACGTTAGTGAACAGTCAAAGGGTCAAAGGAATGAGAGTTAGAGGACTTCATTCAACCTGCACATTAAATCTACCACCAGCTTATACAAAAGACGACATACCTCTATATCGAGATCGCATACCCACCTGTGAAACAGCCAACAAATGGGAGCACCTATCTGTCATATGTCATTATATGTCCCTGCTGAAGGAGTTTGGTGTTGGACTGTTGATAAGTTACTATTATCCCGAAGCCTTGATACCACGAAAAGGTAATCACAGGAGGAAAGGGTGAACCCTACGCTGTTCAAACTGATCAAGAATGGGGTGTTGTCGGAGGAAAACAGCAGATTGCAAACTCAAGACAGGTGACAGGATTGTTTTATCGAATATCTGTCTAAGAGTTACCAACCATAAGTCCAGCGAAAGTAATCAAGATCCTAGAGTCTGACTTTGCAGATGTAAGTTCTAATGAAAAGAGTGTATCCCAAGAAGACATAAAGTTCGTATAAACTCTAGAAGATAGTATTCAGCAAAATCAACAAGGTCATCTTGAAATGCCCCTACCTTTTAGAGAACAACCTAGTTTGCCAAATAACAGAGATCTTGCCCTAGTGAGATTGAAATGCTTGAAGAAAAGGATGGGAAGAGATACCAAACTTAAGAATGATTATTTGAAATTCATGAAAGACATCCTCGAAGAAGGACATGCAGAGAAAGTTGTTAATCAACCTAAAGAAGGAGAAGTGTGGTACATCCCACATCAAGGTGTTTACCACCCAAAGAAACCAGATTAGAGTAGTACTTGATTGCTCAGCAAAGTGCAATGGTGTTGCATTGAATGATCATCTACTAAAAGGACAAGATCTTACAAACACTCTGCCTGAAGTACTCTGTAGATTCAGAAAGTATCCTGTAGCAGTCATGTATGACGTTGAAAAGATGTTCCACCAGTAGAGATGGCCCGAACTATCCGCCGGCGAACAGTTCCCGGCGAACATAGCTTGTTCGCGTTCGCCGCAGCGGGCGAACACATGCGATGTTCGGTCCACCCCCTATACATCATCATTGAGCAAACTTTGACCCTGTACCTCACAGTCAGCAGACACATTCCAGCCAATCAGCAGCATACCCTCCCTCCCAGACCCTCCCATCTCCTGAACAGCATCCATTTTATTTTAGATTCATTCGGAAGCTGCAGTCTTAGTGAGAGGAGGAAGAGTGTAGTTGCTGCTGATTTAATAGGTAAATCGATAGCTAGGCTAGATGTATTCAGTGTACACTCCAGTCCTGAAAGACTCATCTGATCTCTGCTGTAAGGACAGCGTCCTGACAGCACCCCAAAAAGCCCTTTTTAGGGCTGCAACATTAGTCTGCTTTTTTTTCTCCATATATATATTGCAGTTGCCTGGCCTGCCTGTGTGTGAGGAGCTGCAGGCCCACAGACTGTAGTGTGCCCACTGCCAGTGCCCACCCCTGTCATCCCGTGTGGCACAGGACTTTGCATCAAAAAAAGGCATTTCATTTTTACGCTTTAGTGTAATTTCAGTTGCTTGCCTGCTAGTGTGTGTCAGGCCGACTTCCACTGACTGTAGTGTGCCCACTGCCACTGCCCACCACTGATACTGGGTGGCACAGTAGCTTGCCGATAAATAAGGCATTTAATTTTTACACTTTAGTGTAATTTCAGTTGCTTGCCTGCTCGTGTGTGTCAGGCCGACTTCCACTGACTGTAGTGTGCCCACTGCCAGTGCCCACCCCTGTCATCCCGTGTGGCACAGGACTTTGCATCAAAAAAAGGCATTTCATTTTTACACTTTAGTGTAATTTCAGTTGCTTGCCTGCTAGTGTGTGTCAGGCCGACTTCCACTGACTGTAGTGTGCCCACTGCCACTGCCCACCACTGATACCGGGTGGCACAGTAGCTTGCCGATAAATAGGCATTTCATTTTTACACATTAGTCTAATTTCAGTTGCTTGCCTGCTGCCAGTGTGTTTCAGGCCCACTTCCACAGACTGTAGTGTGCCCACTGCCAGTGCCAACCACTGATACCGGGTGGCACAGTAGCTTGCCGATAAATAAGGCATTTCATTTTTAGACATTAGTCTAAATTCAGTTGCTTGCCTGCTGCCAGTGTGTGTCAGGCCCACTTTCACAGACTGTAGTGTGCCCACTGCCAGTGCCAACCACTGATACCGGGTGACACAGTAGCTTGCTGATAAATAAAGCATTTAATTTTTAGACAGTAGTCTAAATTCAGTTGCTTGCCTGCTGCCAGTGTGTGTCAGGCCCACTTCCACAGACTGTAGTGTGCCCACTGACAGAGCCAACCACTGATACCGGGTGGCACAGTAGCTTGCCGATAAATAAGGCATTTAATTTTTAGACAGTAGTCTAAATTCAGTTGCTTGCCTGCTGCCAGTGTGTGTCAGGCCCACTTCCACTGACTGTAGTGTGCCCACTGCCAGTGCCAACCACTGATACTGGGTGGCACAGTAGCTTGCCGATAAATAAGGTATTTAATTTTTAGACAGTAGTCTAATTTCAGTTGCTTGCCTGCTGCCAGTGTGTGTCAGGCCCACTTTCACAGACTGTAGTGTGCCCACTGCCAGTGCCAACCACTGATACCGGGTGGCACAGTAGCTTGCCGATAAATAAGGCATTTAATTTTTACACATTAGTCTAATTTCAGTTGCTTGCCTGCTGCCAGTGTGTGTCAGGCCCACTTCCACAGACTGTAGTGTGCCCACTGCCAGTGCCAACCACTGATACTGGGTGGCACAGTAGCTTGCCGATAAATAAGGCATTTAATTTTTAGACAGTAGTCTAAATTCAGTTGCTTGCCTGCTGCCAGTGTGTGTCAGGCCCACTTTCACAGACTGTAGTGTGCCCACTGCCAGTGCCAACCACTGATACCGGGTGGCACAGTAGCTTGCCGATAAATAAGGCATTTAATTTTTAGACAGTAGTCTAAATTCAGTTGCTTGCCTGCTGCCAGTGTGTGTCAGGCCCACTTCCACAGACTGTAGTGTGCCTACTGCCAGTGCCAACCACTGATACCGGGTGGCACAGTAGCTTGCCGATAAATAAGGCATTTAATTTTTAGACAGTAGTCTAATTTCAGTTGCTTGCCTGCTGCCAGTGTGTGTCAGGCCCACTTCCACAGACTGTAGTGTGCCCACTGCCAGTGCCAACCACTGATACTGGGTGGCACAGTAGCTTGCCGATAAATAAGGCATTTAATTTTTAGACAGTAGTCTAATTTCAGTTGCTTGCCTGCTGCCAGTGTGTGTCAGGCCCACTTTCACAGACTGTAGTGTGCCCACTGCCAGTGCCAACCACTGAAACCGGTGGCACAGTAGCTTGCCGATAAATAAGGCATTTAATTTTTAGACAGTAGTCTAAATTCAGTTGCTTGCCTGCTGCCAGTGTGTGTCAGGCCCACTTCCACAGACTGTAGTGTGCCCACTGCCAGTGCCAACCACTGATACCGGGTGGCACAGTAGCTTGCCGATAAATAAGGCATTTAATTTTTAGACAGTAGTCTAATTTCAGTTGCTTGCCTGCTGCCAGTGTGTGTCAGGCCCACTTTCACAGACTGTAGTGTGCCCACTGCCAGTGCCAACCACTGATACTGGGTGGCACAGTAGCTTGCCGATAAATAAGGCATTTAATTTTTAGACAGTAGTCTAAATTCAGTTGCTTGCCTGCTGCCAGTGTGTGTCAGGCCCACTTCCACAGACTGTAGTGTGCCCACTGCCAGTGCCAACCACTGATACCGGGTGGCACAGTAGCTTGCCGATAAATAAGGCATTTAATTTTTAGACAGTAGTCTAATTTCAGTTGCTTGCCTGCTGCCAGTGTGTGTCAGGCCCACTTTCACAGACTGTAGTGTGCCCACTGCCAGTGCCAACCACTGATACTGGGTGGCACAGTAGCTTGCCGATAAATAAGGCATTTAATTTTTAGACAGTAGTCTAATTTCAGTTGCTTGCCTGCTGCCAGTGTGTGTCAGGCCCACTTTCACAGACTGTAGTGTGCCCAATGCCAGTGCCAACCACTGATACCGGGTGGCACAGTAGCTTGCCGATAAATAAGGCATTTAATTTTTAGACAGTAGTCTAAATTCAGTTGCTTGCCTGCTGCCAGTGTGTGTCAGGCCCACTTCCACAGACTGTAGTGTGCCCACTGCCAGTGCCAACCACTGATACCTGGGTGGCACAGTAGCTTGCCGATAAATAAGGCATTTAATTTTTAGACAGTAGTCTAAATTCAGTTGCTTGCCTGCTGCCAGTGTGTGTCAGGCCCACTTTCACAGACTGTAGTGTGCCCACTGCCAGTGCCAACCACTGATACCGGGTGGCACAGTAGCTTGCCGATAAATAAGACATTTCATTTTTAGACAGTAGTCTAATTTCAGTTGCTTGCCTGCTGCCAGTGTGTGTCAGGCCCACTTTCACAGACTGTAGTGTGCCCACTGCCAGTGCCAACCACTGATACCGGGTGGCACAGTAGCTTGCCGATAAATAAGGCATTTAATTTTTAGACAGTAGTCTAAATTCAGTTGCTTGCCTGCTGCCAGTGTGTGTCAGGCCCACTTCCACTGACTATAGTGTGCCCACTGCCAGTGCCCACCACTGATACCGTGTGGCACAGTACCTAGCACGCGTAGTACCACTTATCTAAAAAAAAATGACAGGCAGAGGCAGGCCACCACACAGGGGCCGTCGTGGTCGTGGTGCTGTGATTTCCACTGTCCCTGGAATAATGCCTAGTGTTCAGAGGCCACGTACCCTGAACCCGAAAAATTCTGAGGACATAGTTGACTGGCTTAGACAGGACACCCAATCTTCAACAGCTTCCGCTAAGAACCTTGACGCACCATCCTCCTCCAGCTCAGCTTCGGTCACCTGCTCTCAAGTTACCACGCACCCGCCCACCGCCACCACCACCACTACCACCACAGCCGCTTCACTTGATCCGTCAGAGGAGTTATTTACACATCAGTTGGATGCAATTAGTGATATGCAACCATTATTGCCAGATGATGTAGATTACAGGGATATGTCTCAGTCAGGCAGGATTACACACATGGACGTACAGTGTGATGATGATGATGATGTACCCGCTGCTGCTTCCTTTGCTGAGGTGTCAGATACAAGTGAAGCGGTTGATGATGACGATGTGTCCACGGATGCCACGTGGGTGCCTGCTCGAAGAGAAGAAGAGGGGGAAAGTTCAGAAGGGGAGACAGAGAGAATGAGGAGACGAGTTGGAAGCAGGGGGAGGTCGTCGCAAGGAGTTAGTGGCACAGTCAACGCATGCTGTTGCCACCACCAGAATGCCGTCATTGCAAAGCTCAGCAGTGTGGCATTTTTTTGGTGTGTCTGAATCTGATAACAGCAATGCCATTTGCAACCTGTGCCAAAAGAAACTGAGTCGTGGGAAGTCCAACACCCACCTCGGTACAACTGCTTTGCGAAGGCACATGATCTCAAATCACAAACGCCTATGGGATCAACACATGAGTACAAGCAGCACACAAACTCAAAGCCACCATGCTCCTCCTGGTCCAGCATCTTCAGTCACGTCAACCACTGCTGTCCTCCCTGCCCCCTCTCAACCAACCGCCACTCCGCCTCTTACTTTCAGCAGTTGCTGCTCATCTGCCCACAGTCAGGTTTCTGTCAAGGACATGTTTGAGCGTAAGAAGCCAATGTCACATAATCACCCCCTTGCCCGGCGACTGACAGCTGGCTTGACGGAACTCTTAGCCCACCAGCTTTTACCATACCAGCTGGTGGCGTCTGAAGCCTTCAAAAAATTTGTCGCTATTGGGACACCACAGTGGAAGGCAATCTCAAACCTCTACAATGTCATTGAAAAGGAAGTCATGGCATCTCTGGCATACAGTGTTGGGGCAAGGATCCATCTGACCACTGATACCTGGTCTGCAAAGCACGGTCAGGGCAGGTATATCACGTACACTGCACATTGGGTCAACCGGCTGACAAGCATGGAATGCGTGGCTCTGCAGCGGAGTTGGTGACACAGCCACGACTTGCAGGCAGACCTACTGCCACCTCCTCTACTCCTACTCCATCCTCTTCGATATCCTCCTCGGCTGAGTCCTCTTCTGCTGCGGCGTCTGGCTGCACATCAACTGAATCCCCCCAGCTCCCCAGGGGCTATTCCACATCCCGGATACGACAGTGTCACGCTGTCTTGGGGTTGACTTGCCTGAAAGCAGAGAGCCACACAGGACCAGCACTCCTGTCCGCCCTGAACGCACAGGTGGATCAGTGGCTGACCCCGCACCAACTGGAGATCGGCAAAGTGGTGTGTGACAATGGAACAAATTTGTTGTCGGCATTGAATTTGGGCAAGTTGTCACATGTGCCGTGCATGGCACATGTGTTGAATCTCATCGTACAACGCTTTGTGTCTAAGTACCCAGGCTTACAGGACGTCCTCAAGCAGGCCAGGAAAGTTTTGTGGCCATTTTAGGCGTTCCTACACGGCCTTGGCACACTTTTCCGATATTCAGCGGCGAAACAACATGCCAGTGAGGTGCTTGATTTGCGACAGCCCGACACGTTGGAATTCAACACTCCTAATGTTCGACCGCCTGCTCCAACAAGAAAAAGCCGTCAACCAGTATTTGTATGACCGGGGTGCTAGGACAGCCTCTGCGGAGCTGGGAATTTTTTTGCCACGTTACTGGACGCTCATGCGCAATGCCTGTAGGCTCATGCGTCCTTTTGAGGAGGTGACAAACCTAGTCAGTCGCATTGAAGGCACCATCAACGACCTCATCCCATTTGTTTTCTTCCTGGAGCGTGCCCTGTGAAGAGTGCTGGATCAGGCTGTAGATGAGCGTGAAGAGGAAGAGTTGTGGTCACCATCACCACCAGAAACAGCCTTGTCATCATCGCTTGCCGGACCTGCGGCAACGCTGGAAGAGGAGTATGAGAAAGAGGAGTCAGAGGAGGAATGTGGCGGCTTTGAGAAGGAGGAAGACCAACCACAGCAGGCACCCCAGGGTGCTCATTGTTGTCACCTATCTGGGACCCATGGTGTTGTACGTGGTTGAGGGACCCTCGTATAAAAAGGATGAAGGAGAACGACCTGTACTGGGTGGCCACGCTACTAGACCCCCGGTATAAGCAGAAAGTGGCAGAAATGTTGCCAAATTACCGAAAGTCGGAAAGGATGCAGCAGTTCAAAACCAAACTAAAAATAATGCTTTACACAGCTTATAAGGGGGATGTCACAGCACAACGGAAATCTAACAGGGGAAGAGGTGAGTGTAATCCTCCTCCTACCACGGCGGCAAGGACTGGACGATTTACAGATGTGTTGTTGATGGAGGACATGCAGAGCTTTTTCAGTCCTACTCATCGCCACAGCCCTTCGGGATCCAGCCTTAGAGAACAACTCGTCCGACAGGTAGCAGACTACCTCGCCTTAACAGCAGATATCGACACTCTGAGGAGCAATGAACCCCTTCACTACTGGGTGTGCAGGCTTGACCTGTGGCCTGAGCTATCCCAGTTTGCGATAGAACTTCTGGCCTGCCCTGCTTCAAGTGTCCTGTCAGAAAGGACCTTCAGTGCAGCAGGAGGCATTGTCACTGACAAGAGAAGTCGCCTCGGTCAAAAAAGTGTTGATTACCCCACCTTCATAAAGATGAATGAGGCATGGATCCCGAAGGGACTGACAGTGGGGACAATGCCATTATTTTTCAGGCATGTGTACATGCCTAATTTTTCTGTCCTATGGTGCAGCACTGTGGCTGCAAAAACAAACCAAAAAAAAGGCACATACAAGTGTCAATTCCCCTTCGTGATCGTCACCTCGTTGTGGTGAAGGGGCTTGCGTATCACAATGAAGCAATCATCACCTCTATGAGTGTGTTGGCAATGTTGCCACACCCCAGATGATAAGGCTGTTGCTTCATTATGGTCAGACCAAAAGCGATCGGACGGCTGGTTAATATTTCATAGAAAAAACATTAATTTACCTTTTTTTTATGTTGTTTGGGTTTTTAATACATAAAATAAAAAATCATAATAAAGTCTCTTAATAGTTTATTAGAAATAATGCAGACAATTAAAAAAATCCCCATCAATTCCAATACAAAGCAAGTACAGAGCTCAGAACTAAATTATTTCATGATGTCGTAATGGTTCGTTAATTCAACAATGTTTAATCAATTCGACACACGTCCCCGGATAGTGTCCATAACAGGGATTAAACTGATAGGAATAGTACTAGTTAAGACACCACTCATATAGGGTGTCACAGCACATTGCTCTGTGCACGCGCAGTGCCCCAATTTGGGAGTAAGAGGACCGACCAAGCTGCTTTTTCTATCTTCCGGTTCCTGAAATCAATTCAGTTTGGTGTATGAGAGTTTGGTCTGTCACTGTGAAGGCAGTCGAAGGTACCCGGCCTAATTTTTTTTTCACAAAAGGCAATCCCTGATATGGGATGTAACAGGGATTAAACTGATGAGAATACACAGAAAATACCACTCATATGGGGTGTGACAGTAAATTGCACGGCGCAGACACAGTAACCGTGGATTAAAACAGAGTGGAGGGAGCCAGCGTTTTTTTAACCATCTTCCCGTTCGAAAAATCAATTCAATAAATGGACCCCAGATTGGGGACGTTAGAGGGATTAAATTGATGAGAATAGTACTACAGAAAATACCACTCATATGGGGTGTGACAGTAAATTGCACGGCGCAGACGCAGTGACCGTGGATTAAAACAGAGTGCAGGGAGCCAGCTTTTTTTTAACCATCTCCCCGTTCGAAAAATCAATTCAATAAATGGACCCCAGATTGGGGACGTTAGAGGGATTAAACTGATGAGAATAGTACTACAGAAAATACCACTCATATGGGGTGTGACAGTAAATTGCACGGCGCAGACGCAGTGATCGTGGATTAAAACAGAGTGGAGGGAGCCAGTTTTTTTTTAACCATCTCCCCGTTCGAAAAATCAATTCAATAAATGGACCCCAGATTGGGGACGTAACAGGGATTAAACTGATGAGAATAGTACTACAGAAAATACCACTCATATCGGGTGTGAGAGTAAATTGCACGGCGCAGACGCAGTCACCGTGGATTAAAACAGAGTGGAGGGAGCCAGCGTTTTTTTTAACCATCTCCCCGTTCGAAAAATCAATTCAATAAATGGACCCCAGATTGGGGACGTTAGAGGGATTAAACTGATGAGAATAGTACTACAGAAAATACCACTCATATCGGGTGTGACAGTAAATTGCACGGCGCAGACGCAGTGACCGTGGATAAAAACAAAGGGGAGGGAGCCAGCGTTTTTTTAACCATCTCCCCGTTCGAAAAATCGATTCAATTCACCTTTCAGGGACCCTTGGTGTTGTACGTGGCTGGGTGGAGGAAGAAACCTTCAATGACATCACCGGGACATGGCTAGCTTGGTATCCAACCTTGTGCAAATGGGGAGTTTGCGGTTGTGCAAATGAACTGTTTGCGGTTGTTTGCGGTGCATTAAAAGGGGAGTTTGGTCTGTCAATGTCTGTGAAGCGGGCGTAATCCTTACACTACCTGATCAATACAACATCATACCTGATCGTATACACACACTGGATGTTTTAAACCACGTTTTTCAAAAAAATTTTGGATTGTTAGGTGATTTATGCCTTTTATAGATTAAAACCCAACTCTGCGTCAACTATGTAATTTTCCATGGGAGTTTTGCCATGGATCCCCCTCCGGCATGCCACAGTCCAGGTGTTAGTCCCCTTGAAACAACTTTTCCATCACTATTGTGGCCAGAAAGAGTCCCTGTGGGTTTTTAAAATTCGCCTGCCTATTGAAGTCTATGGCGGTTCGCCCGTTCGGGAAACATTTGCGGAAGTTCGCCGTTTGCGAACGGAAAGTTGTATGTTCGCGACATCACTATCCACCAGTTTCATGTGAAGAATGAAGATAGAGATTTCCTGAGGTTTCTATGGTGAGAGGACAGAGATACAGATACAGAGCCAGCAGAATGCAGAATGAAAGTACACTTGTTTGGAGCAGCATCGTCTCCAGGTTTCGCCAATTATGGTATGAAGTACTTGGCCATTCAGAATGAAAAGGATTGCCCATTAGCAGCAAATTTTATGAAGAAAAACTTTAATGTAGATGTTGGTCTCATAAGTCCAGAGTCCACAGAATCTGCAATCAAATTAGTGAAAGAAAGCCAAGAGTTATGCGCAAGAGGAAACCTGCGCCTTCACAAATTCATCTCAAACAACAGAGAGGTACTGGAATCCATCAGTGACTCTGAAGTGCATCAACAATGAAGAATGTAGATCTTAACTATGATCATCTTCCAGTTCAGAATGTACTTGGATTTGGATGGAATGTAGAGAACGACAAGTTCTTCTTTGAAGTATCCGTGGAAGAGAAAGTTGCAACTAGACGTACCATTCTTTCCGCAGTGGCTTCAATATATGATCCATTGGGATTCTTGGCCCCAGTAATACTCAGAGCAAAAGAGTCGCACCTAACAGTATTCAAACAATACCAAGACTTGAACTGACAGCGGCTGTTGTTTCAGCATCAGTAAGCAAGTTTCTGAAAGAAGAATTGGAATTAAAAATAGATGAAGAATATTTTTAGACAGACTCACAAGTTGTCCTAGGATTCATAAACAATAAAGCTCGAAGATTCCATATTTTTGTCGCCAACAGAGTTCAGAAAATTTGGGAAATAACAAATCCAGAGCATTGGCATTACACTGACAAAAAGCACAACCCAGCAGATCATGCTTCAAGAGGCCTGAATGTAACAGAATTGAAGAATTCAAACTGGTTCACCGGTCCAGAGTTCCTTTGGGAAAAGGAAATCATACCCACTAAAGTTCATACAGAATTGTCTATTGGTGATCCAGAAGTAAAGATTGTTCAAACATTGAGCACTGCTGCCAAGTGTCAAGATGACATACTTGAAAGACTAGCCAGATGTTCAAAATGGAATACAATCATAAACGTAGTAGCTTGAATTCAACGTTTGGCAAAAGGAATCAGAAAAAAGTAATTATTGAATGTAGAAGAAAGAGTGAAAGCTGAAGAAACAGTCATAAGACTCATTCAACAGAGATTCTACAGTGAAGAGTTGAAGAGACTTAGTCAAGTAACAAAAGGGCTTCCAAACAACCACCCATTGTACAAGCTTAATCTTGTTCTGCAGGATGGTATACTGAAGGTGGGAGGGAGACTGGAAAACGCATTGTTATCTAGCATAGTTAAGCATCCAGCAATTCTACCCAAAAATTCTACCTTCACAACATTGATTATTGATCACTACCATAACAAATCCTTGCACCAGGGAAGAACCTTTACCCAAAGCTGTTTGAGAGAAGGTGGTTACTGGATTGTGAATTGAAGCAAAGTTATAGCAAAGTATATAAGTAAATGTGTAATCTGCAGAAAAGCATGTAGTCCTACTAAAGAACAAAGAATGGAAGATTTACCGGCCGATCGTGTAAACCCATCACCACCATTTCTTTATAGCGGAATGGATTGTTTTGGCCCATTCATTACCAAACAGAACCGCAAGGAGTACAAGAGATATGGACTAATATTTACATGTCTAAGCTCCAGAGCAATTCACCTGGAAATGTTGGAAGATATGCCAATTGACGCATTCATCAACGCTTTGAGATGTTTCATAGCCATTAGAGGTACTGTCAGAGAGCTTAGATCTGACCAAGGTTCTAATTTTGTCGGAGCCAGGAATTAATTAAAAAAGGCTCTAAAGGAGATTAATAAAGAAAAAGTTACTGAGTACTTGTTAGAGAAACAGTGTGATTTTCACATGAATGCTCCAAAAGCAAGCCATACAGGAGGAGTTTGGGAGAGACAAATCAGAACTGTAAGAAATGTGTTAAGTTCATTGTTAAAAAAGAAAGCTGGAAGAATAGATGATGCTTCACTTAGGACCCTATTCTATGAAGTAATGTCTATTGTTAACAGTCGTCCACTTATAGTTGACAACATCAATGACCCAACTAGTTTGGAACCTTTAACTCCCAACTATCTACTTCACCTTAAGTTTGATTACATACAGCCACCGCCTGGCAAATTCAGCAAAGAGGATTTATTTGCCAAAAAGAGATGGCGAAGAGTTCAATATCTTTTAGAACAGTTTTGGATTAGATGGAGGAAAGAGTACTTAGCCAATCTTACGCTAAGAAGTAAATGGCAAACACACAGAAGAAATGTCCAAGTTGGTGACATAGTGTTAGTAAAAGAAGAAGATTTACCTAGAAGTCAATGGAAAATGGCCAACGTCCTAGAAGTTCAAAAGGACGAAGACGGACTAGTAAGAAGAGTGTTGTTACAAATAGGAGACTCAAAACTTGACAAAAAAGGAAAACGTCTCACTACTCCACTCAAGTTGGAACGTCCTATTCAGAAGTTAGTTGTTCTACTTGAAAGTGATACAAGACAATTGAGAGTTGAGAACCTGATGGTAAATTCCGCAAATTCATGTTTAAGTCCTACTACTTAGAACATAGAATTATAGGTAATTTTGGTGGAAGTTTAGCTGGCCAGCTAAGACCTGTCCTGGGTTGCTAATATAGCTCAAATATATATATAGCTAGACCTGCCAAATAACCTCAATACAGCTCATATGTTTGTATGTTAAAGCCTAAATCAGAGTCATTTAATGTGATTTATGTTTCTGAATGTTATATAACAGTTATATGTACAGTATATTGTGTTAACAGAAGCAGAAAAAGAAAATGTACCTTTAAGACTCATTCAAAAAAACAGATATTCCAGCTCACCGATAATAAGTGGTAGTTTATTAGTGCTTCATAAGAGTTTCCATAAAAGCCAGGACAATCACATTGTTACGCGTTTCAGACCTCTTATGTATTCGGGTCCTTCATCATGACAAATATCATGTGCACAAACACAGCTATAAGAAGCCCCAACACACCTGAATCTCTGATTGCATGGTCACCTGATCCGGCACCAGCATGCAATCAATAAAAGGTGTGAGGCCAAGACAAACTCACATACAAATTACAAACCAAAAATTTAAAGAAACAAAAACAGGCATAAGTCAGTATTGCAATATTAGATCATATTTCCTATTTAGACCCAACGGGATGCGAGTCTTGAGTTAAAACATCCAAAAGGATTCTCGATTCAGTAACTTTCTCCTCACATCACCTCCTCTAATTGGAGAGAAGACCCTTTCAATACCTTGCGCTCTGAGTTTCCTTACATCTCCTCCATGCACTACCGCAAAGTGTGCACTTGTGGCAGAAACATGACAGGTGTGATAGTGTGGAACATCCGAAATATGTTTTCGCATGCGTGTTTTGAGGGAATTAGATGTGCAGCCTACATACTGTAATTTACAGTCCTTACATGTGATAATATAAATAACATTCTTTGTATTGCAATTTATATAGCTAATTATATTATACGTGCCACCATCTGAACAGGATATAAAATCCTTGTTAACATTAAGATGATCGCAGCAAATACACTTTCGATGGCCACATTTGAAACAACCTTTGGTTGCAAGCCACAGAGGAACTATATTGATTTTATCCCGATATAAACTGGGACTGACTGAGTTACCTATGGTAGGGGCTCTTCTGGCTGCACATCTTATTCCTCCTCGAATAATGTCAGCCCAAGCATCTTCATAGGTCAGTACTGGTAAGTGTTTTCGAATTACCGTATTTTTCGCCCTATAAGACGCACCGGCTATAAGACGCACCGGCCTATAAGACGCACCTGGGTTTTTGAGGAGAAAAATAAAAAAATATTTTTAACCAAAAGGTGTGCTTTTGAAGTAATGATGGTCTGTGCATGACAGTATTATGGGGGGGATCTGTGGATGGCACTGTTATGTGGGGGAGATGTGGATGGCACTGTTATGGGGGGATCTGTGGATGACACTGTGATGGGGGGATCTGTGGATAGCACTGTGATGGGGGGATCTGTGGATAGCACTTTGATGGGGGCATTTATGAATGACACTGTAATGGATTGGATCTGTGGATGACACATATATAGCATCTTATGCTATATGTGTCATCCACAGATCACCCAATTACAGTGTCATCCAAAGATGCCCCTTTTCTAAAACATCTGGCCCATAGTGACTGCTTAGGGGCGGAGCCTGGCAATACATGGCGGGCGGCCCGCCGCTAACAGCGTGACTGCTTTCATAACATTTATAATCTTTAATCATGTCCCCTTATTCCCTATAAGCCCAGTACAGTAGCGCTCTGCTAACCTGCTATACCGATCCTCTAGCAGGCAGAGCGGTGCGGCGGCAGAGCTGCTGTGTAACGTCCTCACTGACGTCATCTGCCTGCTCCTCCTGCTTCATTCATAAAGTGAAAGGAGCAGGCAGATGGCGTCAGTGAGGACGTTACACAGCAGCCTGCCGCCGCACCGCTCTGCCTGCTAGAGGATCGGTATAGCAGGTTAGCAGAGCGCTACTGTACTGGGTTTATAGGGAATAAGGGGACATGATTAAAGATTATAAATGTTATGAAAGCAGTCAAGCTGTTAGCGGCGGGCCGCCCGCCATGTGTTGCCAGGCTCCGCCCCCTCCTCCTTCCATGCTGATACATCGCAGGCTGTGCGATGTATCAGCTTTAACTATAGGAAAATGGTAGCATTCACCATATAAGACGCACTGCCATTTCCCCCCCACTTTTGGGGGGAAAAAGTGCGTCTTATATGGCGAAAAATACGGTATATCACAGATATCATTATATTTGCTGCTGAATTGTGTGACAAAGGTGATAGGTGCACTATCCTTTTCCAAAAGATTTTTTCTTATGCGATAAAACTGACCAGTTAGTTTTATTCTACAGGTCAGTACGAATTCAGCGATATCCTATATGTGTAGGTTTTCTTGCATTTTGATAGTGAAAGAAAAATTCAAAAGTGGGAAAAAATCCATAGGAAACTTTACCAATCAATCATCTGATCTGATCTGAAAATTGCATATTTCTATGGAGCCTATTACAGGTTAGGCTCTATAGGAAATACTTTACAGCAGCCTCGGTTTCATTCATAGAGACCCAGGCTGCTGCAGGCATGCTCCAGTTCCTCCAATGGCCACACGGGGGATCCGGAGCACAAACTGAAAATGAAACCTTCAGTTTGTGCGGGCTCAGATGCCGTGGTCAGGATCGACCACGGCATCTGAGGGGTTAAATATCCGCGATTGGCATCACTGCTGGCTCCATCTTTAAAGACCGGACAACGGACGTCCCCGTACGTCTTGTGTCCTTAAGAGGTTAAATTACCTTCTGTGCTACTAAATACACAGGAGAGAATACAGCACCACATACCTCTCACATCCAGCGATGTCTCCTCTGATATAGACGTTCTCTTTCCTCATGTTCTCCATTCAGACCAGACCATCATGATAACGTCATTCAGCCAAGTCTAATTTCTGCAGAGTTTGTCACATAGACATCGCAGACTGTGGCATCGCTACGGCAGTGCACGGCCGGAGATCGCCGGACTAAAAGTACTGCAGGTCCGACTTTTTAGTTTGGCGATCTCTGCTGTGCACTGCCGTGCTGCGCCGTAGCTCCGCTCCCCGCCCCATTATAGTCAATAGGGACGGAGCGGCAGCACGGCAGTGCACGGGTACTTGCGGTATGGCGGATCTGGCAGGCTGTTCACCCACCGGAACAGCCTGCCGGATAGCTATGCCGCAAATGTTAAAGTATCCTTAGAGGATCTCAACCTTCAGTTTGTGCGGGCTCAGATGCCGTGGTCAGGATCGACCACGGCATCTAAGGGGTTAAATATCCGCGATTGGCATCATCGCTGGCTCCATCTTTAAAGACCGGACAACGGACGTCCCCGTACGTCCTGTGTCCTTAAGAGGTTAAATTACCTTCTGTGCTACTAAATACACAGGAGAGAATACAGCACCACATACCTCTCACATCCAGCGATGTCTCCTCTGATATAGACGTTCTCTTTCCTCATGTTCTCCATTCAGACCAGACCATCATGATAACGTCATTCAGCCAAGTCTGGAGGAAAGTAGGTTGTACACAAACATAGAAGAGGATTCTTTACGGTAAGAGCAGTGAGACTATGGAACTTTCTGTCTGAGGAGGTGGTGATGGTGAGTACAATAAAGGAATTCAAGAGGGGACTGGATGTATTTCTGGAGTATAATGATATTATAGGCTATAGCTACTAGAGATGGGTCGTTAATCCAGGGAGTTCTTCTGATTGGAGTTGTTTTTTTTGCCTTCTTCTGGATCAACTAGCAGGATGGCAGGCCGAACTGGATGGACAGATGTCTTTTTTCGGCCTTATGTACTATGTTAAAAATGAAAAAAGGGTTAAACATTATGTGATACAGTATTAATTTAAATGGTGTATAATGTAAAGAGTTATGTCCACACTGCTGACATACACTGACCAAAAATATGAATGCAACACTTCAGATCAGACCTCCATGTCAGACCCCCATATCAGAACTTAGATCAGATTCCAGTTTAAAACCTCAGATGAGACCCTCCCCAATATCAGTCCTCAGATCAGATCCCCATTAGACCAGTCCTCAGATCAGATCCCCTTTAGAGTTCCATGTGAGACCTATATATCAGAAATTAGATCAGAACACCATGTCAGAGCCCCCCCCCCCATATCAAACCCCCTTTAGACCTCCATATGAGACCTCTATATGTGACCTCAGATCAGACCCACTTTAGATCTCCACATCAGACGCCTGAATAACACCTCAGATCAGGACTCCCTGTCAGACCCCACCCCCGCCCCCCCCATGTCAAACCCATATTGGACCTCCATGTCAAACTCCTCAAGTATCCGACCTCAGATCAGAACACCATGTCAGAGTCACCCCCCCCCATGGGCCCCCCTGGCTTAGGGGCACAGTAACAACTTTGACCCCTGTAGCTACGCCACTGCCTTGATGTACCCATACTGAACTTACACCTTCCTCATGTACCAATATAGATTCTACACAGATGTGTAAAGAGTTATGTCCACACTGCTGATATACACGGACCAAAAATATAAACGCAGCACTCTCGGTTTTGCTCCTATTTTGCATGAGCTGAACTCAAAGATCTTAACCATTTTCTACATACAGAAAAGACTCATTACTCTCAAATATTGTTCACAAATCTGTCTAAATCTGTGTTAGTTGCCTTACTGAGGGGGGGGGGGTTAGAAAACCAGTCAGTATCTCTGGGGTGGCCACCATTTGCCTCACGCAGTGCAACACATCTCCGTCGCATAGAGCTGATCAGCTCTTCAATAGCTGTGCGAAGTTGCTGAATATTGGCAGGAACTGACAGGGAGTCCTGATCTGAGGTGTTATGCAGGGGTCTGACATGGAGGTCTAAAGTGGGTCTGATCTGAGGTCTCATATGGAGGTCTAAAGGGGGTTTGATATTGGGGGGGGGGGTGGCTCTGACATGGTGGCCTGATCTGATTTCTGATATTGGGGTCTCACATGGAGCTCTAAACGGGGTCTGATCTGAGGACTGATATTGGGGAGGGTCTCATCTAAGGTCCTAAACTGGAATCTGATCTGGGCGTCTGACATGGAGGTCTAAAGGGTGTCTGATCTGAGGGCTGATATGGGGGTCTGACCTGAAAGGTAAGGGGGTATTTTTGCACTGGCGCACATTGTTAGGGGATATTTGCACTGACATACATTATAAGGGAGCAGTTTTTGTACTGATGCACATTATAGGGGTATTTTTTTGTACTGGCACACATTATAAGGGGGTATTTTTGTACTGGCACACATTATAAGGAGAGGTATTAGTACTGGGGAGCTATGGGGAACATAATAGTAGTATGGGCACAATAGGGGCATTAATAGTATTGGGGGCACTGTTAACACTATGCACTCTGGGACATAATTATTTCTATTGTTAAGACTTTGGAGAGCACTATTACTGTGGGGAGCACCCTGGCACAGTGGAGAACAATTCTTTTTGGCGGATGTTATGTTTACAATATTGGTGTCAGGGACACTATTTGCTGGGTGCAGTTATTTTTTAGGGCACTGTGTGCCAATAAATTATTGGAAGGGGCATTATCTGTGTGGTACTACTATTTTCCGTTTACTATTGAGAAGCACAATGAGCACAGTTTTGGGGATTGCAGGATGGGATGTTGAGAAGATGTGAGGATGATGGAAAAGTAGGAAACTAAGATGTCTGCAGAGACAAGAGATGATAAAAAGTATTCAATGGCTCTCCCTTCAGATTATATGGAATGGGTGCTCACTCTCAGGAAGGCAACACCCTTGCCTTAAATGGGTTCAGACAGAATAGAAAGTGATGAGAGGGCACTCCTATATTTGGTTTAAATTGTTCGTAGTTTATTATATAGACGTGTAAAAGTTACTAAAAATCACATTAATTCAAATAAATTCTATAAAATTGTTACAATGAGGTTGGTAACAAGCTAGCTATTTAAAATTCACCCTTTTTGAGGGAAGATACCCATATATGCATAAATTGACCATTAGACTCTGTATATAATGTCTTATTGCATATCTATCAGAGTCTAATGCTCCAATGTCTCCGATGTCAGATTATAATAATGCCTCTAATCTGCATAGATATACAGTGAGATTAAATTAATTAAAGTTCATTATCTGCTTCTAGGAGAATTGTATGAGATTATATCTCAATAGATCGGTAGTTGAGAGGATTGTGGCAGTCTAAATGTTGCCTTATAATGTCTGTGGATTATCGCTAGCAAAGAGTAACCGTTAATTATTAATTGCATTGACTTTCTTTTACAATGTCTTTTTGGTTACTTTACCACTCCCGGCGTGTGTGGGGACCCTTCTTGTTGTAGATGTCTCCCGAGCTTGTATTGTCTGCGGTCCGCACTACTATCTGTATGCCGTGCGGTCTATTGTGTTGGACACTCACATACAAAGGTGAAGAAAGAATAGAATACCAAGAGCCATTATGCTGGAGGGCGTATTGCCAGAGCCTTCGGTTCCAGGGGTCCAAGATGGGGGTGCAGGCCTTGTGGTGATTGTGTGGTCTGTCCAATTTTGATGCGAACCGGTAAATTTTGACGATTCTGTGTTTCCCTACGATGTCAAGTCCAAATTCAGTTCAGTTCATGTTTAAGTTAACCCAGTCTATCTTATCTGTCTAAGATAGACAGATAAGGCCTGCACCCCCATCTTGGACCCCTGGAACCGAAGGCTCTGGCAATACGCCCTCCAGCATAATGGCTCTTGGTATTCTATTCTTTCTTCACCTTTGTATGTGAGTGTCCAACACAATAGACCGCACGGCATACAGATAGTAGCGCGGACCGCAGACAATACAAGCTCGGGAGACATCTACAACAAGAAGGGTCCCCACACACGCCGGGAGTGGTAAAGTAACCAAAAAGACATTGTAAAAGAAAGTCAATGCAGCTAATAATTAACGGTTACTCTTACTACGATAATCCATACATTATAAGGCAACATTTAGACTGCCACAATCCTCTCAACTACCGATCTATTGAAATATAATCTCATACAATTCTCCTGTATGGCGATGAACTTTAATTAATTTAATCTCACTGTATATCTATGCAGATTAGAGGCATTATTATAATCTGACATCGGAGACATTGGAGCATTAGACTCTGATAGATATGCAATAAGACATTATATACAGAGTCTAATGGTCAATTTATGCATATATGGGTATCTTCCCTCAAAAAGGGTGAATTTTAAATAGCTAGCTTGTTACCAACCTCATTGTAACAATTTTATGGAATTTATTTGAATTAACCACTTCAGCCCCCCTAGCTTAAACACCCTTAATGACCAGGCCACTTTTTACAATTCCGCACTACACTACTTTCACCGTTTATTGCTCGGTCATACAACTTACCACCCAAATGAATTTTACCTCCTTTTCTTCTCACTAATAGAGCTTTCATTTGGTGGTATTTCATTGCTGCTGACATTTTTACTTTTTTTGCTATTAATCAAAAATGACTGAAATTTTAGCAAAAAAATGACATTTTTCACTTTCTGTTGTAATTTTTTTAAAAACTACATTTCTATATAAATTTTTCTCTAAATTTATTGTTCTACATGTCTTTGATAAAAAAGTCCAATAAGTGTATATTTATTGGTTTGGGTAAAAGTTATAGCGTTTACAAACTATGGTGCAAAAGTGAATTTCGGCATTTTGAAGCAGCTCTGACTTTCTGAGCACCTGTCATGTTTCTTCAGGTGCTAGAATGCCAGGATAGTATAAATACCCCCAAATCACACCATTTTAGAAAGAAGACACCCCAGTATTCGCGGAGGGGCATGGTGAGTTCATGTATCATTTCATTTTTTTCACAAGTTAGCGGAAAATGACACTTTCTGAGAAAAAAAAAGTTTCAATTTCTGATAACTTCTGGCAAAAAAATAATCTCAGACGGACTCACTATGCCCCTCAGTGAATACCTTGGGGTGTCTACTTTCCGAAATGGGGTCATTTGTGGGGTGTGTTTACTGTTCTGGCATTTTGGGCGGGGCTAAATTGTGAGCCGCCATGTAAAACCTAAAGGTACGTCGGAGGCATTCTCCAGGTTCAAAAAGTGTCACTCATGTGGTATCGCCGTACTCAGGAGAAGTAGGCAATGTGTTTTGGGGTGTATTTTTACATATACCCATGTTGGGTGAGAGAAATATCTCTGTAAATTGTCAACTTTGTATAAAAAAATTAAAAGTTGTCGTTTACAGAGATATTTTCACACACAGTATGGGTATATGTAAACACCTAGCACTGCCTACTTCTCCTGAGTACGGCGATACCACATGTGTGCCACTTTTTGCAGCCTGGGCTGCAAGGGACCCTAAAACCAATGAGTACCTTTAGATTTCACAGGGCATTTTTACGCATTTGGATTCCAGACTTCTTCTCACGCTTTAGGGGCCCCTAAAATGCCAGGACAGTATAAATACCCCACATGTGACCCCATTTTGAAAGAAGACACCCTAAGGTATTCTGTGAGGGGTATGGTGAGTTCATGTAAAATTTTATTTTTGTCACAAGTTAGTGGAATATGAGACTTTGTAAAAACAAAATTAAAAAAAAAAAAAAACAATTTCCGCTGACTTGTGCCAAAAATAAAAATTCTGTGGACTCACCATGCCCCTCACGGAATACCTTGGGGTGTCTTCTTTCCAAAATGGGGTCACATGTGGGGTATTTATACTCACCTGGCATTTTAGGGGCCCCTAAAGTGTGAGAATCCAAATGCATAAAAATGGCCTGTGAAATCCTGAAGGTACTCATTGGTTTTAGGGCCCCTTTGCACATCCAGGCTGCAAAAAGTGTCACTCATGTGGTATCGCCGTACTCAGGAGAAGTAGGGCAATGTGTTTTAGGGTGTATTTTTACATATACCCATGCTGCGTGTGAGAAATATTGCTGTAAGCGACAACTTTTTACATTTTTATTCAAAGTTGTCAATTTACAGAGATATTTCTCTCACCCAGCATGGGTATATGTAAAAATACACCCTAAAACACATTGCCCTACTTCTCCTGAGTACGGCGATACACATGTGTGACACTTTTTGCAGCCAAGATGCGAAGGGACCCAAATTCCAATGAGTACCTTTTAGGAGGGCATTTTTACGCATTTTCTTCTCACGCTTTAGGGCCCTAAAATGCCAGGGCAGTAGAAATACCCACATGTGAACCCATTTGGAAGAAGACACCCCAAGGTATTCCATTAGGGGCATGGCGAGTTCATAGAAGATTTTTTTGGCACAAGTTAGTGGAAATTGATTTTTATTGTTTTTCTCACAAAGTCTCCTTTCCGCTAACTTTTGACAAAAAGTTTAATTTTCATGGACTCATTATGCCCCTCAGCGAACACCTTGGGGTGTCTTCTTTCCAAAATGGGGTCACATGTGGGGTATTTGTACTGCCCTGGCATTTAGGGGCCCTAAAGCGTGAGAAGAATGCGTAAAATGCCCTCCTAAAGGTACTCGTTGGAATTTGGGCCCCTTTGCGCATCTTGGCTGCAATAAAGTGTCACACATGTGGCATCGCCGTACTCAGGAGAAGTAGGGCAATGTGTTTGGGGTGTATTTTTACATATACCCATGCTGGGTGAGAGAAATATCTCTGTAAATTGACAACTTTGAATAAAAAAATTTAAAAGTTGTCGTTTACAGCGATATTTCTCACACCCAGCATGGGTATATGTAAAATACACCCCAAAACACATTGCCCTACTTCTCTGAGCTGGCAATACCATGGTGATCACTGCAGCCAAGATCGCAAAGGGGCCCTAAAACCAATGAGTACCTTTAGGATTTCAGGCCATTTTACGCATTTGGATTCTCACGCTTTAGCACCCCTAAAATGCCAGGGCAGTATAAATACCCCACATGTGACCCCATTGTGGAAAGAAGACACCCCAAGGTATTCTGTGAGGGGTATGGCGAGTTCACAGAAAAAAAAATTTGGCACAAGTTAGCGGAAATTGATTTTTTTTTTTTTACAGTCTCATATTCCACTAACTTGTGACAAAAATAAAATTTTGCATGAACTCACCATACCCTCACGGAATACTACTAGGGTGTCTTCTTCTAAAATGGGGTCACATGTGAGGTATTTATACTGTCCTGGCATTTGAGGTCTCACAATCATTACACGCAGAGATGGCTGGAAGAAATCATGTCGGTATGGTTTGAATGGAGTAGATGAGGAAAGAGAATGTCTATATCAGAGCAGTCATCACTAGATGTAAGAGGTATGTTTTGTAGAGCTGTAAATAATGTTTTCCAAGTATGTCTATTAAAAGTAGGGCTGTAAGGAAGAGGTTAAGTTGAGAATTTAGTATTGGTGGGGGGCCTTTAAAATCTTTACCTCAGGCAGCAGAAAGGCTAGGTGCACCCCTGCCCATTGCCACAAAACACAGAGGGAAGGGGGCCCAAGCTGAACTCTTGCACCAGGGCCTATGAGCCTTTGGCTATTCTCATGTGTCAAGGCCTATATTTGAGGTTTCCATATACGTAGAAACTTAAGCACATACGTATATATGAAACGCCTATATCTATGCTATATATGACTGACAGGGACAGACATGGGAGTAGGAAGAAGGGTCTGTTGGACAGACATGTTTGTTGTGGGAAGAAGATGACAAGGCAGTGACACAGAGGCCTGATAAAGTCTCTCTGATCTCCAACATGATATCTTCACTATGGACACACTGATGTGGACAATATACTGATGAAATTATTTTTTTTGGAATCAATCTGTTTATGAAGATTGAAAATAAATCTCATTGTTATTTTATATACAAATCTTTATAATACAGATGATACTGGCCAGCAGTGACTGGGAACAAAGAGGACTCTGATCCCGGTTATTTAACCCGTCAGATGCTGCTGTCAATAGTGACTACAGCATTTTTAGGGTTAGCCAGAGGAAGGAGCTTCCCTCGGCACCCAATCAGATCCTCCACGACAAAATTGCAGGGCTCCAACTGGTTGCTATGGCTTGTAAAGGCTCCCCTGCCTGTTATAGCGAACTACCGGTAAAAATCCCATAGACTACAATAGTAATCTATTGCATTCTATGGTACAAGTGATCAAAGGATTTCATGTTCAAGTCTCCTAAGGAGACTAAAAATTACTGTGCAAAAAAAGTGAAAAGAAAAACCCACAAAAATATTAAACATACAAATCCCCCCCCTTTCCCCACCTATCAGACAATGGGGGCATATCCTAGCGATATGCCACCATTGTCTCAGATGAGACAACCCCTTTAACTTTTTTTTAGCTAAAACTACATACCCAAGGATAGGTCATCAAAATGAAATCCAAAAGAACCCCTTTAAGGGGTTAAACATATTGTATATAACTGATGTATGATGAATGTAATTTTTTCACAAATTTTCTAGAGAAAACATTTATTTTTATGAAAGGAAATTAAATCTTGTGTGATCACTTTCTAATGATAGATTTCGACTACTGATATAAACGCACAATTATTTTTTCTTTTGCTATATGACATGACATGGATATATTTGTGAAAGCTTGCTGGTGTTTGAAACAGTGAAATTGGGCTGAAACATCACAACAATGATTAGTATGATAAATAACATAATAATCACTAAAGTGCTATTTGAGGGTGGAGTTCTTTTTTGGATTCATGTGATAATGGCAGAATGGAAATGAAGGTTGTCATCCGTGACTGGGCTACAAAGTAAATAGGGCACCACACCCAGGGCAGTATGACAATATAAAGATAAAGATATATTGATTAACAACTTTGAAAAATTAAAGAGACACAAAACCCAAAATATAGGATCGATTTCTATAAAGTTCATGGCAATTTTTATATATTTTTATGCATAAACTATCGGCAGGCACATACAGCCGAGGGCCAATGTGCAGTGATTCCCAACAGATCAACACAGAGCACCGTATGTCTCAATCCAACAGTAACTGTGAGCTATGAAATTATTTAGTTACATAGGTTGAAAAAAGATGACCCACCGAGCAAGTGAGCTCCATGTTTACCCATCTCTCTAGCACCATACATGTACGCCGCTGGTAGAGAAAAGGTTAAGACCCCAATTCAGACCTCAGAACAGACAAAATATATATAAATCAACTTACTTCTCCTGCTCCAGATGCCACCGCTGCTTCAGTGATCCATGTCTGGCTCTTCCTGCTGCACGCTGTGCTTTGACCTGACGCCACACAGCGTGAGGTCACTGGGCGCCAATGTCCTCACTCTGTGCGCAGTCACAGCACAGCAAGCAGCCGAGTTCCAGGAAGCAGTGAGTACAGAGCTCAAAGAGTCTCCCCGTCCTCCTGTACTTGCCTCTTGGCCTTCCTGTACTAATGACCGCATCCATAATAGAAGCGCTCATTAGTATTCGCCCTATAAGACGTACTGACATTCCCCCCATCCACCCCCCACTTTGGGGGGGGGGGGGAAGTGTGTCTTGTAGCATGAAAAATACAGCAACTAACTCTATTCATAAGCTAATGTAGTACACTCCATGTTTTGTTAGACAATTCGATTCCAGTCCTGGCTTTATAAAATACCCTTTTACCTACAGTATATAAAGGCAAAAAAAATCAGCACACTTTAGTATCTGTGTGGCTACTGAAGAGAGGGCTAGGGGCCCAGAAATCCATATAGCCTAATTTTACTTTGTTTATGGTGAACCAACAACCACCAAGAGTCTGATTCTTTTAACTTCTTGGGAGAAGATAACCTTAAGGATTTCCTTGTGGATATCAAGAGGGTAAATCCTCCAAGAGGTCTAATCTACTTCTAATATTCTTCTTGTTTGGAATATCTGGCGTGTTTAATATCTATTGCACATTGGAACAGCTTGTAGAGGAACTACATAGCTTAGCCAGGGAGTCACAACTACAGGGCATGCGCGCGCTTTCATCCGCCGAACGCCTGTACCTGAATACAAAAGCTCCCATCAGACTGTAAGTATTAACACGAGAGTGCTTCTGTCGTGTCTAGAGCGGTAAGTCTCAATCTAACCATATTTTAAAAAGATACCTGTATCAAGGCAAGCATGTTGAGTGAACACGGCCAGCACTATACCATCTACATAGAGCTAAACCCTGCTGTGTATTCCTTTTGAGAGACAGTAATGGTCAGTTCACACGACAGTTTTTTGCGTGTATTTTGATGTGTAATATGCCTGTAAACTGCCTCTCATTCATTTCAATGGGAGTCAGCAGTTGCTTCCTTTTTACATGTGTAAAAAAGCAGCATGTAAAAAATAAGCAGTATGCCCTATCTTGGGGAAGAATCAGCGCTGATTTTCCCATTGTAATTAATGGGAAGCAGAAAAATAACCATGCCCAATTTTGAGGCAGAAAAATCTGCTTGGATTCATATCTTCTATATTAAAGAAGAGCACAGGTGTTATTCTATGAATTGAAAGGATAACAACATACATATTTTGTAAACAATGCATTTTTACATGTGAATAGTATATTTTTAAGGCCTCTTTCACACTTGCGTTGTGAGGATCCGGCGTGCACTTACGTCGCCGGAAATGCCCGCCGGGTCTGTCACACGCAAGACAACTGAAAGCTTTTGAAGACTGGTCAGTCTTCAAAATGCTTTCAGTGTTACTATGGCAGCCAGGACGCTACTAAAGTCCTGGTTGCCATAGTAAGCAGTGGGGAGCCAGGGGAGCAGATACTTACAGTCCGTGCAGCTCCCGGGGTGCTCCACAATGACGTCAGAGTGCCCCACACGCATGGATCACGTGATCCATGCGATCATGTGATCCATGCTCATGGGGTGCTCTGACGTCATTGTGGAGTGCACCGGGACTCGGGAGCCGCAAGGACGGTAAGTATATTTCTCCCCTGCCTCCCCACTACACTTTACCATGGCAGCCGGGACTTTAGCGTCCTGGCTGCCATGGTAACCATTCACAAAAGCTAAACGTCGGATCCGGCGATGCGCCGAAACTACGTTTAGCTTAATGCCGGATCCGGATTAATGCACTTCAATGGGCATTAATTCCGGATCCAGCGTTACGGAATGTCTTCCGGATTTTTGGATGGAGACAAATCCGCAGCATGCTGCGGTTTTGTCAACGTCCAAAAAATGTTCACATACTGAACGGAAGACATCCTGATGCATCCTGAACGGATTTCTCTCCATTCAGAATGCATTGGGATAATCCTGATCAGTGTCTTTCCGTTCTAGAGCCCCGAGGACGGAACTCTAGGACGGAAAGCAAAAACGCAGATGTGAAAGGAGCCTAAGATCACATTTAAAAGTATCAATCAATTATCTTCATAAAGACTATATAGATTTATACCACAAGTGAAGACCTTTCTTGAATAGACTTGCTGATGACCTGTAACACTTATAGATAAGAATAGACATGGACGGTGAGACCTGACCTGGAACCAAGCCTACTTTCCCTACCTACTTGCAGTTCAAGCCCTAGGTAGCAAGACTGCAAGTGGTCGACAATCCCTATGCTACTAAGGTGCACACACAGACAAACATAAACAACACAAAGGGATAGTCGTACAAAAATAGGTCAGATTCAGGTGGACAATGCAGTGCAAAAATGAGAGACAGAGAGTAGTCAAAAGACAAGCCAAGATCAAATACCAGACAAAATGCACAGTACAAATTACGTGACACACAGAGTAGTCAAAAGATAAGCCGAGGTCAAAAGCACAAGCAAATCCAAATGAATCCAAGAACCACGAACCTAGCTAGCGAGCCCAAACAAGGCTGGCACTGGTATATGGCCAGGAAGGAGTTTAAATAGAGCATCAAGACTCAGGATCAGAACCTGATAGGTTCATGACTCGGCGCTCCATTAGTATAAGAAAGTTCAGGGCACACTCTTAAAGTATGAAGAAAATGTGTCTTTTTTATTTTTATTTTTCAACACTTTCTTAATCTCCTATGTAAATATTCCAGCAGTATTTGGATAACATATATTCAATGCAATAAATGACAACGTTTCGGTCGGAATGACCTTTGTCAAGTCTAATCTGTGGGCATGCATATGCTGGTATGCTTCCGGAATAGGTGCTCCATTTGGGTTCATGCACACGACCATCGTTGTTTTGCGGATTCGCAAAACACGGGGACCGGCAGTGTGAATTCCACATTTTGCAGAATGGAACGGCCGGCCCATAATAGAACAGTCCTATCCTTGTCCGTAATGCGGACAATAATAGGACGTGTTTTATTTTTTTGCGGAATGGAAATGCAGATATACGGACATGGTAGGCACACAGAGTCATTTCCGTTTTTTTTTGTGGCCCCGCTGAAGTTAATGGTTCTGCATACAGGCCGCAAAGAAAAAACGGAATGGACACAGACAAAAAATATGTTCATGTGCATGAGCCCATAGTCAGAACATTGGCACACAGGAATAGAGCAGCTGAGCAATCAGCAATCAATAAATATCGTAGATGCAACATACTGTATGCCTAGAGGATCTCAATATTATTTTTTCTACATTTAGCTGTATACTGCTAACCTTTCCCTATCCCACAAAGTTATCTAGCAATGCAGTCCTAGTCTCTTTATGGGCCAAGTTGGCATGTGCAGAATGTTGCAGGCGCCATTGCGCCTCCTGCATCACAACAGAGCACCGAATAACAGGTCAGGGAATTAATCGGGGACCCTTGTCCTGAAGCGCTAAGATGGATGCTCAATTATATCTGCATCCTGTGGACGGCACAAATGGAAGGGAAAACCTGTTCTAACATTTTCTTAGGAAATGTTTCCTCTCTCCCTTGTGTGAAGATCCAAACTATCCTAGTGATTTAAAAAGATGTATGGGAGAATGGATCTCTCAGATGTGACATCAGAGGCCCTCAGCAGGTCCAAAACATGCTAAGGTTAATTAGCTTCCTATGAAACTAGATATTGTGTAGTGCACGTGTGAGATAAGGAAATTAGATTTCTGTTCCCTTGGAATGACAGGAACTGATATAAATGCATTCTTGGGACATCAATGTGTATCATCAAACTTTAGGGATCCGAGACCAGCAAATATTACAGACTGGAATTGAAATCATGCGCAGTAAATTTAATTACGCAACATATACACACATATGGTAGATCAAGTATTTCACTGAAAGGTACATAACAATGTTCTATGAATTAAAGAAAAAAAAGTCAGCGCAAACTGCTCAGCTTAGGTACAAGCACAGATTTAAAGTTGTAATGTTCCTTCTGTTATTTATGAATCTGCCAGATCATGTATTTCTTACTTTAGCAGAAAGCCTTTTAGGGCCTTAACCTCATAGAAGGCTGTATCTGCCAAATAGCTCTTATTAGCTGACGTTGACAGCTTATGTTCAATAATCTGGGAAGCAAAATGGTCTATACCATTAAACAGTCTGTTTAACTGGGAACAAGCAAGCCTACTTCTATATAAATCACCCCCTGCAGTCTTTTACAAGAAGGCAGGCAATGACGCTGGTAAATTGTATTTCATTGTAGTCAATAGTGATAATAAAAAGCATTATTCTACCTCAAACAGACAAAAGAGGGGCAATTTTGTTCCCTTCCTTTCTGCGTGCTTTCAGAGCCAGCTGCATGGTGCAAATATATTCACAGCTACAACCCATACAGTGAGTTCCACGCATCCACATGTACAATGAAGCAACAGGAACCCCAAATACATTATCAGCCACATACACTCACCTAAAGAATTATTAGGAACACCATACTAATATGGTGTTGGACCCCCTTTTGCCTTCAGAACTGCCTTAATTCTACGTGGCATTGATTCAACAAGGTGCTGATAGCATTCTTTAGAAATGTTGGCCCATATTGATAGGATAGCATCTTGCAGTTGATGGAGATTTGAGGGATGCACATCCAGGGCACGAAGCTCCCATTCCACCACATCCCAAAGGTGCTCTATTGGGTTGAGATCTGGTGACTGTGGGGGCCATTTTAGTACAGTGAACTCCTTGTCATGTTCAAGAAACCAATTTGAAATGATTCGAGCTTTGTGACATGGTGCATTATCCTGCTAGAAGTAGCCATCAGAGGATGGGTACATGGTGGTCATGAAGGGATGGACATGGTCAGAAACAATGCTCAGGTAGCCCGTGGCATTTAAACGATGCCCAATTGGCACTAAGGGGCCTAAAGTGTGCCCAGAAAACATCCCCCACACCATTACACTACCACCACCAGCCTGCACAGTGGTAACAAGGCATGATGGATACATGTTCTCATTCTGTTTACGCCAAATCCGGACTCTACCATTCGAATGTCTCAACAGAAATTGAGACTCATCAGTTTTCAACAGTCCAATTTTGGTGAGCTTGTGCAAATTGTAGCCTCTTTTTCCTATTTGTAGTGGAGATGAGTGGTACCCGGTGGGGTCTTTTGCTGTTGTAGCCCATCCACCTCAAGGTTGTGCGTATTGTGGCTTCACAAATGCTTTTCTGCATACCTCGGTTGTAACGAGTGGTTATTTCAGTCAACGTTGCTCTTCTATCAGCTTGAATCAGTCGGCCCATTATCCTCTGACCTCTAGCATCCACAAGGCATTTTCGCCCACAGGATTGCCGCATACTGGATGTTTTTCCCTTTTCACACCATTCTTTGTAAACCCTAGAAATGGTTGTGCGTGAAAATCCCAGTAACTGAGCAGATTATGAAATACTTAGACCGGCCCGTCTGGCACCAACAACCATGCCACGCTCAAAATTGCTTAAATAACCTTCCTTTCCCATTCTGACATTCAGTTTGGAGTTCAGGAGATTGTCTTGACCAGGACCACACCCTAAATGCACTGAAGCAACTGCCATGTGATTGGTTGACTAGATAATTGCATTAATGAAAAAATGGAACAGGTGTTCCTAATAATTCTTTAGGTGAGTGTACTTCACCATACAAAATGCCTACTGCAACATGTCCGATCATATAAACATAGGCCACATATACCACCATAATAACGCCTGCCACATGCCCTACTATACAAAATGCCTGCCATAAGCCCCACCAGTGTCCGACTGGGGTACACTGGTCCAACCAGTGGAATTAATTCCAATGGCCCACCATCCAGTAAAGAATATTATATATATACACAAACGTAGATATTCAGCACTCTACTGTCAAGGACAAGATTGGTCATGGTAAACAGTCCCCTTTTTCAGGTTCCCACATGTGGCAGGAATAGAAACATCCACACAGCACTGTAACAAGCTTTCATACTGCCCAGTTTTTATTCAAGCTGTAGATTGCATCTGCTATATGCACTCGGCAGCATAAAGAAGAACTGTTCAGTTTGAAAGCTAACGACATTGAATTAAGGATATTTTCTATGCTAGGAAAATCGCTGTTGTGTCTATTTACCTATATATATATATATATATATATATATATAGTGGTGGGGAAGTTGCCAGTATCTATGTAGGGAGGGTGGAGGAGGTGTTCTTCTTACACATCCCTTACTGAGTACATCACATGAGTTGTCCCTTGCTGAAGGTATAATTTGGAGAAAAGTAGAGGCCCCAGGACAGAGCCTTGAAGGATACCAACAGAGAGAGGGTGGCGTGTGAATGGGAATATTTGGTTGGTGAGGTATAAGAAGAACCAGCACAGGGCCAGGTCTCTGAGGCTGAGGAATGAGAGAGCTTGTAAGAGGAAAGAGAGTGGTCTATTGTGTCTAGTCAAAGATAAGATGTTTAGCTTTAGCAGCTAACTGATCATTGGTGAATTAGGGTGGATTTAGCAGCATGAGGGGGTTAGAATCTGGATTGTAGATTGTAGATGATGAAAAATTTAATGGAATGAGAGGTGGGAGGACACTTCAAGATGTTTTTCTAGGAGTTTTGATGTGACTGGGATTAGCGAGATGGGGTGACAGCTGGATGTCCATTCACACGTCCGTATTAATGGTCCGGATCATTCACTTTAAATGGGGCCGGAACAGATGCGGACAGCATCTACCTCACAGGGTTGTTTTTTTTGCCTTCCTCTGGATCAACTTGTGGCTGAACTGGATGGACAGTGCAACAACAGTTTCCACCACACTGCCAAGTGAGCAGCTTTTAACTTAACCTACTGTTGCCCTACTCCTCCCCTTGTGGACTGTAAACCCTACTCTACTCCTCAGTCTGCTAATACATGCATGTGTAGTGTACGGGAGTTGTGATGCCCGACACTACAGAAGGGTCACTAGAGTGCGTACGTTCCCCTCATTTGTGGGGAGATTGGTGAATGTCATTTTCAGTAAATGCTATGTAATGTAATGCCTATTTATATATCCTATCACCCTGTTACTGCTATTATGTGCCGTTGTGCAGGCCTGCTAGGGGTGTCATCTCAGCTATGTCCACTAGAGGGAGCTAGGGAGCCCTAGTTAATATAGGCCCAGTCAGGGGAGGAGTTAGGCAGTTCAGGTTTTGAGCCTGTTGAAGGCAGTCTAGTCCAGGCCATGAGCCTGTGAAGGTGCTCAGTGTTCAGGCCCTGAGCCTGTTGAAGTCAGCCCAGGCCCTATAGCCTGAGAGGGTCCAGCCTAGGAAGAGTCATTCCCTGGGAAGAGCAGTCCAGACCCTAGGACTAGTGGAGAAGTGTTGCCTCCTTAGTCAAGCTGCAAACAGGATAAGGATCCCAGCAGGAACGTCACTGGTCACCAGCCGGAGTGAGCTGAGGGAAGGCAGAGCAGTAACCAAGACAGCAAGAGGTACTACAAATATCAGACGAGATACTTTAAGCTAACTGTATCCCAAGGATAAAAGCCAGAGAGAGGGCATTGGGGCCTTGGAGAAGAATATATTACTAGTCAGGATCAGTCAGGAATAGTGTGCAAGCCGCCTGTACTGCAAGTCCTGCTTTAACCCTCTGTGATCACCTTGCAAAATATAAGCCTGTCATTATTGTACCGTAACTTAAAGCCTGCTGAAACCAATCGTCTTCTGAGGAACTGTCAAGAAAGTGTATGCCGTTTATTACTGTTCAGTAAAGTGAAGTTCTGGTTTACTATCCAAGCCTGTACCTCAATTATTCCTCCTATCAAATAGGCGTGCCATTGTTACCGGCACTGGCGTCACGGACATCAGGGACACCCAGCCACAGGCACGTTAATCTACAAACACCAAGGGCACCTCACACTACATCTGGCTGTGTCCCTCAAGAACCCAGAGAGTGCCCCAGAGGATCCACGTGCCAGCCTCTCCATCACTGGCACTCCCCAGGTCAGTCCCTCATACTCCCCTGACTTGGGGATGCTACACATGCTCAATGTACTTGTTATGTTTTATGTTATGTATGTATACAACATTTTAGATGTACAGCCCCTTGGAATTAAAGGAGTATTCCAGGCTCCTGATATTGATGACCTATCCTCAGGATAGATCATTAATATCCGATTGTTGAGGGTCTGACACTCCAGACCCCCACAATTAGCTTTTCCCTGCAGCCTCCAGCACTGGAATTAGAGGACTTTAAAGAGGACCTTTCACCTGTCCAAAGTTTGTTAGTGAAAGGTATGTACATGCAGAGCGGCACCCAGGGATGTCCCTGCACTTACTTGTATCCCTGGGTGCCGCTCTGTTCGCCTGCTGTAGCCTCCGGTACCGGCGCACGTGCTGCTGATAATTTTGCCTTGGGCTGAGGCATCCTCTTTTGCCCTGGGCGTCTCCTTCTCCCAGGCTGGAGCGCTGGCCAATCGCAGCGCTCAGCTCATATCCTGGGAGGTTACAGGATATGAGCTGAGCGCTGCTATGTGACGTTCACTTGTGGGACCATGCGGAAAAATCAGCGCGGCCTCCCTACCTCCTCCCTCCAGGTACCTATCCCCAGGGGTCAGAGACGTGCCCTTACCCGTGACAACCTGTTGCTGGTCAGATATAAGGACAAGAGGGATGTCCTTATACTGACCACAATCCATGGTAACGGCGTCACCCCGTCTCTGTCTGATCAAGTCCTCAAGCCATATAATGCCATGCGCAAAACCCGGGTATGGTACAAAAAGGTTGCGGTCTACTTGGTACAGGTTGCCATGTACAACGCTTTTATACTATCCCGAAGCGCTGGCAGCACAGAGACTTTCCTTCAGTTCTATGAGGCAGTCCTCAAGGTCCTGATCTTTTCTGACCGGGAAAGAGCAGGTCGGAGTACCTCAGGAACTGGAGGCGCCCGGGTTGTCCCTGGCCAACACTTTCCAGGTGTGGTCGCCCATACTGGAAAGAAGGGACATACCCCAAAAAAGTGCAGAGTGTGTCACAAGAGGGGGATACGGAAGGACACCACCACTCAATGTGACACGTGCCCCGATCATCAGGACCTCTGCGTTATTGGTTGCTTCAGGGAGTATCACACTTCCATGGAGTTCTAAATTATTATAATCCCAGACAATCCCCTAGAAAATACATAAAATTATGGCTCTCAGACTTTGGAGACAAGGAAACAACTTTTATCCTTTTGCCTTATGACAGCACCCATGGAGAGTGACCACCTCCTAGCCCAGGACAGGAAACAGGAACCAGGAAGAAACACCCCATAAAAGAGGCTCCACCTTCTATCACTCCAGTTCTGTTTCCTGTCCTGCGGGACAGGAGGGATCAGGAAGAAATGTGTGCATGAGCTGCGGGAGCCCCGTGTATGGTAGTGTGTGGAGGGCCTACCCGTGCGGCATAAGTCTAAGCCGTAAGACTGGGCCTCTTTCATCCTCCTCCTGCTGGGCTTCTCCTCAGTGTGGGGGAGTTGTGTCGGGCTTACTGCCCTTCTGTGTCTCCCCTGTGGGCCTCTGCGGCCGTGCTGTTCGCCCGGCCGCGCTCTTCCGGGACACGGGCGCCTGTGTGGTGATGCGCTTCCGGTGCGCGACTGAGGGCCGGAAGTGGGAGGAGCCGGACAGTGCGCGCCGTATGAAATGCCCAGCCAGCTCATCCTGCCTGCCGGAGGAGCACAGGCAGCCGTCTCCATTGAGCCTTGGGCGTGTGGAACATGGAGCAGCCCCAGCGCACTGATGCCGCCGACCCCTGCACTGAAACACCGGTATTTGGTGGGGTAAGAGGGGTGAATCACCTGTGATGTTTTTTCTACTACTCAGGCGGCTGGCTTATGGGTTATCTCTATGTCTAGGTGCCCAAAGAGGTCAAGAAGAGCTCCAGCTCTAGAAGTAGGACTTGTGCCCTTTGTAAAAAGAAGCTATCTTCTGACTGTGTTAAGCCCGCCTCTCTCATGGGCAGTATTAAGCGCTTGATTCAGGAGGAGGTTAAGGAGTCGGTCAGCGGGTTATTGAAGTCTCGCCCCAGTTCATCTGCTACACATACCACGTCCCACCCCCCCTCTAGTGACAGTGAGGTTTTGTCCGGATTAGAGGAAGAGGGGGAATGTGGGTCATCAGGGGACTCTTCTAACGAGGAGGCAGGCGGGAGGCCACTTTTTCAGCCTGAGAATGTCAACTCCCTTTTGAAGATGGTGCGAGCAACCATGGGGTTGGAGGATCCCAAGCCACCGTTATCATTAAGGGATTCTATGTTTGAGGGATTAGGCCCTAAAAAGAAGAGGGTCTTCGATATCTATGAGAATATTCAGGCGTCGATTAAACATGAATGGGAAAAGCCTGATAGGAAATTTTTTATTCCTTCCGCAGTTAAGAGGAAGTACCCCTTTGATGAAGGGGCTTCTGCTTCCTGGGATAGGGCCCCAAAATTAGATGCTCCTGTAGCAAAGATGGTGAAGAAGTCAGCCCTTCCCTTTGATGGGGGTTCTTTGAAGGACCCCATGGATAGAAGAGCTGATATCTACTTAAAGAAATGTTGGGAGGCATCAGCCGCTTCCTTTAAACCTGCGATTGCTGCCACCACAGTGGCCAGGTCTCTAAAAACCTGGATGAAGGAGTTAGAAGAGCACATTAGAGGGGGGTCTCCTAGAGACCAATTGTTATCCTCTTTTTCTGCCTTTTATAGCGGGTTAGATTTTTTGGCAGATGCCTCTGCGGACTCCCTCAGATTAGCAGCAAGATCTTCGGCACTTTCTAACTCAGCCCGTAGGGCCGTTTGGCTTAAAAGTTGGAACGGGGATGTCGCCTCTAAGGCCAAGCTATGTGGCATCCCTTGTCAAGGGGAATTCTTGTTTGGCCCAGTCCTAGACGACCTTCTTGAGAAGGCATCTGACGAGAAAAAAGGGTTCCCGTCCGCTAGTCAGCCCCCTAAGAAGTCCTTTAGGCGCAGATCCAATAGGGATTCTTTTAGGGAAAGGAATAAGTCTAGACAGTTCACTGACAGTAACCGCAAGTCCAAGGGGTTTCTTTTTTCCCGTTCAGAGGCCTCAAAAAAAAAATTCCCAATGACGTCAGGCCTCCGGTTGGGGGTCGTCTGTCACGGTTTTTTCCCCAATGGCAGAAAATCTCCAACAGTACCTGGGTTTTGTCGGTAGTTCAGGAAGGTCTAAAATTAAAATTTCTGAGTCAGCCAGGGGAGAAATTTGTGGTGACGGACTTCCGATCGGATCCAGAGAGACAGACAGCCATCGTATCCGAAGTCCGCTCACTAATTCAGAAAAAGGTGCTGGTTCCTGTTCCCAGAGCAGAGCAGGCAAAGGGGTTCTACTCAACTCTGTTTCTAGTGAAAAAGCCCAACGGGTCCTTCCGAACCATAATAAATTTGAAATGTCTCAATCGTTACCTGGTGTACGAGAAATTTCGTATGGAGACCTTGAAATCTGTAGTGAACCATCTTTTCCCAGGTTGTTTTATGGCCACGATGGACCTGAGAGATGCGTACTACCATGTGCCCATCCACCCCCTCCATCAGAAATTTCTCAGGGTGGCAGTTCACATGGGGGACAGGATTGTTCATGCCCAATTTCAGGCCCTTCCCTTTGGGTTGTCTCAGGCGCCAAGGGTTTTCACGAAGATAGTGGCGGAAATGATGGCCCATGTGAGAGAGAAGGAAATACTTATTATTCCTTATTTAGACGACTTCCTTCTCATAGCCCAGAGTCATATTGCATTAGAAGCCCAGATTACCTGGTTCAAGGAGGTTCTTCAGAAACTGGGGTGGGAGTTGAACGAAAAGAAATCCAATCTTCTTCCAAGCCAGAGATGCAAGTTTCTGGGTATGACTCTGGACTCTCTGTCTCAGAAGTGTCTACTTCCTGCGCACAAGGCTCAACAGCTTGTGTTAGAAGTCCAACACCTACTAGTCTCCCGAAAGGCCTCTTTAAGGAAAGCCATGTCCGTTCTGGGTCTGATGACAGCAGCCATCCCAGGGGTGAGATGGGCTCAGTTCCACTCGAGACAATTGCAGCTCCAGATTCTAGAAGTTTGGGACAAATCCCCCTTCTCTCTGGATCTGGAGTTTCTGCTCTCCCCTCAAACCATCCACTCCCTGGAATGGTGGTTGGATCTCACGAACCTTCAGGGAGGAGTTCCCTGGAAGAAGGAATTCCCTTTAGCACTAACTACAGACGCCAGTCCCTATGGGTGGGGGGCTCATCTGGAGGGTCACCTTTTGCAAGGAACATGGGACACAGAGACCGGTGTCCAGTCTCAGAATTACAGAGAACTAAAGCCATCAGTTTAGCTCTGTCCCAGGTATCCCCTTCCTGAAAGACAAGGACGTAGTGGTCTATTCCGACAACGTGACGGCAGTAGCCTACATCAACAGGCAGGGGGGCACCAGAGCTCCCAGTCTCATGAGTTTTTCCAGTCAGATATTCAGGTTGGCAGAGGATTTTCTCTCTTCTCGTTCTGCAGTTCATTTAAAGGGAACAGAGAATACAAAGGCAGATTACCTAAGTCGCCACCATCTCAGCCAGAACGAGTGGTCCCTAGATCAGGGAGTGTTCAATATGATAGTGGACCTATGGGGTCTTCCAGTAGTAGATCTCTTTGCCAACAGAGCAAACAAGAAGGTGAAGGAATTCTTTTCCCTGTCCCCGGGGGATCATCCGAAGGCGCTGGATGCCTTTGCCCAACCCTGGTAATCGGGCCTCCTCTACGCCTTTCCCCCTCTGAAGCTGCTCCCAAGGGTCCTCAAGAAAATCAAGATGGATCGGGCTACTGTCATAGTCATAGCTCCCTTCTGGCCCAGGAGGGTTTGGTTCTCGGAGCTCAGGCTCATGTCAATAGCAGATCCCTGGGTTCTGCCGGTATTCCCGGGTCTCCTGTCCCAGGGTCCAATATTGCATCCGGAAGTGAGATCCCTTCATCTGACTGCCTGGCTTTTGAGAGGAAGATTTTGACGAAGAAGGGACTCTCTGACAGTGTGATCTCTACCCTCTTAGCAAGTCGTAAGAAGGTTACCTCAGAAATCTACCTAAGGGTTTGGGGAGCCTTCTGTCGCTTCGCTGGGGGTCCGGTAGACGTTCTAGAGCCCCCAAATGTTCCCCTCGTCCTGGATTTTCTTCAGGAGGGATGGAATAAGGGGCTCAGGCCCAGCACGCTGAAGGTACAGGTTTCAGCCCTCAGTGCCTTCTTTGAGTTCAAGCTGGCGACACATCCATGGGTCAAGAGATTTATTACAGCAGTTTCTAAGCTCGCCCCGATTTCTAGAAATGCCCTGCCCCCCTGGGACCTGAACCTAGTTTTGTCTGCCTTTACTTCGGAACCTTTTGAGCCGATTAGTGACATTTCGTTGAAATTGCTCTCCTATAAGTTAGCCTTTCTTTTGGCCATAACGTCTGCCAGGAGGATGAGTGAGTTAGCGGCTTTTTCCATTGATCAGCCGTATCCTAGGATCCTGGAGGATAGAGTTATTATTGTACCCGATCCTGCCTTCCTTCCCAAGGTGTCGTCCAGTTTTCATAGGTCCCAGGAGGTGGTGCTTCCTTCTTTTTTCCCTTCTCCTAAGACCAAGACGGAGTCCGAGTTTCACTGCCTTGATGTTAGGAGTTGTCTCATCCAATACCTTCAGGTCACCAAGCCTTGGAGGTCCTCCTCCAGGCTGCTGCTTTGTTTTCAGGGAATTAAGAAGGGAGCTGCCGCTTCTCCTCAATCCATTGCTAGATGGATCAGGCAGGCTATTGGGTTGGCCTATTCTGCTAAGGATAAGATTCCTCCCTCAGGGTTTGGGGCTCACTCTACCAGATCAGTGTCTACATCTTGGGCAGCCAGGGCCTCGGTTTCTTTAGAGCAGATCTGCAGGGCGGCCACCTGGAGTTCTCCTCATACTTTTTTCAAGCATTATAGGCTTCGGTTTCCGTTAGATGAGGGTTTGGATTTCGGCCGAAAGATCCTCTCGGCTGTTGTCCCTCCCTAATTTTTCTTGCTTATATCTCCATGGGTGCTGTCATAAGGCGAAAGGATAAAATCTAGATTACTTACCGGTAATCTTTTTTCTTTAAGCCTATGACAGCACCCATTTGTATGTGTATCTGTTCTGTTCTGTTCTTAGTTCTTGGAAAAAGGACTGGAGTGATAGAAGGTGGAGCCTCTTTTATGGGGTGTTTCTTCCTGGTTCCTGTTTCCTGTCCTGGGCTAGGAGGTGGTCACTCTCCATGGGTGCTGTCATAGGCTCAAAGAAGAAAGATTACCGGTAAGTAATCTAGATTTTTTTTTTTTTTTTCAAAAATGATTTTATTGTATTTAAGTTTTGAAAAAACGTTGTTTTAGTGTCTCCAAAGTCTGAGAGCCATACATATTGGGCATTGTCAGGTCCGTAATAATCTGATAAAAATAAAATATTATCTAACCCCTCGGATAAACGCCCTTAAAAAAGAAAATTGAAAACGATGTAAAAATTCTTTTTTTTTTGTCACCTTAGATCCCAAAAATTGTAAGAGCACGTAATCAAAAAGTCAAAATAGTGCCATTAATACCGCCATCTCATCGCGCAAAAAATGAGCCCCTACATAAGACAGTCGCCCAACCAAAAAGAATAGACTTTTAGAATGTGGAGACACAATTTAATTTTTTTTTATTTTTCTAATTTGGTTGATGATGTCAAACTGAAACCAACAAAATACTAAAAGTAGTCATATTAGGTATTGCCACGTCCGTAACAATGTGCTCTATAAAAATAACATTTGAACTAACCCCTCGGATAAACGCCGTAAAAAAAAAAAAAGAAAAACGATGTAAAAAAAGCAATTTTTTGTCAACTTAGATCATAAAAAGTGTAATAGCGAGCAATCAAAAAGTCATATGCCCCCAAAAATAGTGCCAATAAACCGCAATCTCATCCCGCAAAAAATGAGCATCTACCTAAGACAATCACTCAAAAAATTAAAAAACTGTAGCTCTCAGGCAATGGAGATACTAAAATAGTTTTTTTTTTTTTGCTTCGAAAATAATATACTGTCAAATCTAAATAAATGTAAATGTAGGTATTGCCGCGTCCGTAAGAATCTGCCCTATAAAAATAACATTTGACCAAACCCCTCGGATGAACAGTGTTAAGAAAAAAAAAAACTGTGCCAAAACACCCATTTTTGGGCAAATTTTCCATTTGCATCTATTTTTTTTGGGTAATAAAGCAAGGGTTAACAGCCAAATAAAACTCAATATTTATTGCCCTGATTCTATAGTTTGCAGAAACACCCCATATGTGGTCATAAACTGCTGTACGGGGACACGGCAGGATACAAAAGGAAAGGTACGCCATATGGTTTTTGGAAGGCAGATTTTGATGGACAGAAACTATGTTCCACTGGAATATGTATTGTCCAGGGAACAATATGGATAACACTCACTTCACAGGGGGGTGGTCAACAGGATAAACTCAAGACACCTGTGACTTGTACCCCCCCGGCCAGGATTGTATATAGAATTTCTTGGTGGCTGAACGCAGCCCACACACAAATGGCTTCTGGTCAATCGCTTTATTAGAATAAACGTGGCCCAATGCGTTTCGGGGGTCCGAAGCCCCCTTCTTCAGGAGAAATAGAACACAAAAAACGTATAAATATACGGATACAAATATAGTCATAAAAAATATATATATAAAAAAATTTTTTGTATAAAAATATAAATATATAAAATTCATTCAGTAAAGAATTCATGGCGTATAAAAACCAAATAGTGATTCATCCAAGTGATTTGGGTACAATAAATAAATAAATAAATAAATGGATAAATAGCCAGATTAATACAATACTCCCTAAAAAAGAATCATAATATCCAGGTATTTCATAACTAAAGAAAGAAGACCAATTGTATAGTATGTGGATATCTTATTTGGTGGATATCTACTTGGTTATAACTAAGATATAAAAGGGAACAATCCATAAAAAAAGGACAATTCATATACAAAGGGACAATTTATACGCAATTCATAGATGTCGGTATTACTACACTGAACCATACGCTGGCATGTTCCTACCTTCAGGAGTGTGTCTCCAATGAATAATGCCGGAGCCAATGGAGGGTCCTGCCCACATGGCTACCTGTGAATTGTTTTATGTGCTGCCATGTGCCCTAGAGCGCTCCCACTTCCTGTGAGGAAGTTCTAGGCAGGGCTGTTATATTATTTTATTTTGATATATTATTATTATTATTATTATTATTATTTTGCCTTATTATGATGCAAGTTGGGGTTAAATTCTGATGTCCTTTCTTACAGGGATCTTAGAGGGGGGAATAGAAGGGATCGCTGAAAAAGATCGGTGGTGCGTTCCATTGTGGAACGCACCCCCATTTTCTTCCGGTCGGCGCGCTTCTCCTGCTGGTGTCCCTCCTCCTCTTGCGGTGCGTTCCAGCTTGGAGCGCATCGCATAGGTCAGATTGTGAGGGATACTCACTTGGGGTAATCGATAAACAACTTAAATCCTATCTTAAACCACCACACATCTCCATATCCAGATTTTATTTTTTGCCTAGATCCATAAAAGCCTAAAGAACCCTCCAGGCAGGCCCATTATATCAGGAATTGGATGCCTGACATCCAATCTCTCAGCCTATGCGGACAGTTATTTACAAGGATATGTATCCCAATTACCATCCTACATCAGGGACACAGCTTACTTAATACAATCTCTGGAATCCTTTTATTGGCATAATGATTATCTTTGGGTCACTATGGATGTGTCCGCACTCTATAGCAATATTAAACATGAATTGGGGGTTCTAGCAATTTCACAAACACTAACCTTGGATCACCGTATGCCAGCAACACAACGAGATTTCCTATTGAGGGCCATAGAATTTATACTGCAACACAACTACTTCATCTTTGACGATAAATTTTACATTCAAGTTCAGGGAACTGCAATGGGTACTAAATTTGCACCATCTTACGCCAACCTCTTTATGGATATTTTTGAGCAAAAGTTTGGATTACTAACACATCCTAAAATTAGATTTTTCCGTCGTTTCATCAATGATATAATTTTCATCTGGCAAGGCACCACTATGGAATTAAACCAACTCCTAGAATCCCTAAATTCCAACAATTGGGGCCTTTCATTCACCATAGAACATAATCCATTGGAAATAGTTTTTCTTGACCTACACCTCAGTATCAAAAACAATAAAATCATAACAAAAACCCACTTTAACCCCTTAAGGACGAAGGGCATACATGTACGCCCTTCGTCCGCACTTTAAAGATGGCGCCCGCTCCCGCACGGAGCGGGCGCATGAGCTGCGGGTAAATGCTTGATTCATCAAGCTGACACCCGCAGCTCATGTCGCGACCGGCAGCGATGCCGATCGCGGACATTTAACCTCAGATGCCGTGGTCAATCCTGACCACGGCATCTGATCATGCAAACCGAAAGTTTCACTTTCGGTTTGCTCAGCTCCCTGATGGCCACAAGGGGAGCCGAGCATGCATGTAGTACCCTAGGTTTCTGTGAATGAAACCTAGGTTACTATTAGTATTCCTATGGAGCCTATGACTGTAATAGGCTCCATAGGAAATATGTGATTTTTCATATATTCCAATGCTATTGCATTGAATATATGAGAATAGCAATCTGATGATTGCATCTTATAGTTCCCTATGGGAACTATAAGAAAGTGGTAAAAAAAAAAAAAAGTTTAAAAATAAAAATTAAATAAAAAATATAAAAATTCAAATCACCCCTTTCCCCAAAATGAAAATAAAATAAATAAAAAATAAAAATTACACATAATGGTGTCGCAATGTGCGAAAACGCCCATACTATAATAATATTAAAAATATTCACCATACGGTAAACATAAAAACGGAAAGAAAGCGTCCAAATGGCTAATTCGCCATTTTTGGACGCTTCATTTCCTAAAAAAATGAATAAAAAGTGATCAAAACATCATACGCACCCCATAATGGTATCAATTAAAAGTTCAGATTGCCCCGCAAAAATGAGCCCCTACACTGCTCCGTACGCATAATTACAAAAAGTTATAGGGGTCAAAACATGGCGACAAAAAATAAAATAAAAAATTCCCACTTTTAATTTTTTTTTCACTATCAAAACGCAAGAAAACTATACATATTAGGTATTGCCGGATTCGTACTGACCTGAAGAATAAAATTAACCAGTCAGTTTTATCGCAAATCGAACGTTGTAATTTAAAAACTCAGAAAACTGTGGTGAAATTGCTTTTTTTTTGCAATTTCACCCCATTTGGAATTTTTTTCCCGTTTCCCACTACATCACATGCAAAAATAAATGGTAGCGTTAAAAAGTACAACTTGTCCCGCGAAAAATAAGCCGTCATATGGCTATGTGAGTGGAAATATAAAAATGTTATGGCTTTTGGAAGGCAGGGAGCGCAAAACAAAAACGCAAAAATCCCAAAACCCCCGGTCCTTAAGGGGTTAAAAGTGTGGACGCCAACAGCTTTCTAGACTATAGTAGCTGCCATCACTCAAAATGGAAACGGAATATTCCCTATAGCCAGATGAAAAGAATACGGAGAAACTGCAGAGAAAATCAGACCATGAAAAGCCAGGTCAAATTATTGCAGGATAGATTCCGAGAAACGGGATATCCTAAAAAATTACTCTCGGAATATAGTAAGAGAATATACAGTCATTCCCAGAAAGAAAGTCTCCAACCGAAACCAAAAGCTCCCTCTGACGGAAAGGTGAATGACAACTACAGGTGTTTAAGCCTAGTAACGAGATTTAATTCTCAGCACACCTTAATCAGAAAGACCCTAATGAAAAACTGGCCAATTTTATTGAAGGATCTCATTTTAGGCAAACTAATTCCCCCAAAACCCATTCTCATTTTTCGGAGGGAAAAAACCCTGAAAAATCTACTAGCCCCATCCTGCCCGAAACTAAATAAAAGCCCATGTCACAACACTGGAGCAGGAAAAAAATGCCATGTTAATTTTAGATGCAACATCTCTCACTGCAAGTGCTGTGACATGTTAACGCAAGGGCAAAAAGAAATCACATCTCCTTCCAGTTCTGAGAATTTCATTCTGAAACAAAAACTGGGATGCAATACCACCCATGTGATATATCTCTTACGTTGCCCATGCAACTTACTCTACGTCGGACGCACTATTCAGTCCGCCAGAGAAGGGATGAATGAGCACCGGTCAAATATAACCAGAAAAGTCACGAACCACAGTGTCTCCAGACACTTTGCCGTAGCTCATAATGGTGATCCATCAGGCCTTAGGGTGACACTTCTGGAGAGCGACAAGAGATCATACCAATCCCTATGTCGAAGGGAGATGTATTGGATATTCCGGCTAAATACCCTGATTCCTTTTGGTCTCAATGAGACTCTAGAGTATACAAATTATCGATTTAAGCTCCCTTTAGAAGATGAAAGAAATACTCGAATATACTCGAAAAAGGCATCCCCGGAAAATCTTTGAAATAAAATAAAAAATAGTATTTTCTTGTCTATAATAATAATACAAATAACAGACCCTACACTACATCTTTTCCAGTATTCCATTTTAGGCTGTATTGTTATTTTTTTAGGGTATACTATACCGCATCCCACCAAAGCATACTGTTTTACTACTGTTTTATTATATCTATTGTAGGCTATATTTTTTATCAAACCAGGATATATCACATCTTATTTCAGTGAGACATGGAGTTTTGAATATAGTCCAGTACAAAATGTATATTACCCTAGTACATTATATTGACCATTTGCCCTTTTTTTTTTTTTTTGTATATATTTGATTAATTATAGTATCCAAATGGAAACTGGAAAACTCCACTTACCCCCAATTATACACTGACTAATAATAAATACCTGAGAAAATATATTATCATTAGTTTATACCCCAAGGAAAATCGCATTTAGATCAATTATCATCATTTATTACACCCAAGGAGAAACGCAATGTACTATGAGTATTTGAATAGTGCGATGCGTTCCACGCGCTGACCGGAAGAAAATGGGGGTGTGTTCGACAGTGGAAAGCACCACCGACCTTTTTAGCAATCCCTTCTTCTCCCCCTCTAAGATCCCTGTAAGAAAGGACATCAGAATTTAACCCCAACTTGCATCATAATAAGGCAAAATAATAATAATATATCAAAATAAAATAATATAATAGCCCTGCCTAGAACTTCCTCACAGGAAGTGGGAGGGCTCTAGGGCACATGGCAGCACATAAAACAATCCACAGGTAGCCATGTGGGCAGGACCCTCCATTGGCTCCGGCATTATTCATTGGAGACACGCTCCTGAAGGTAGGAACATGCCAGTGTATGGTTCAGTGTAGTAATACCGACATCTATGAATTGCATATGAATTGTCCCTTTGTATATGAATTGTCCTTTTATATCTTAGTTATAACCAAGTAGATATCCACCAAATAAGATATCCACATACTATACAATTGGTCTTCTTTCTTTAGTTATGAAATACTTGGATCTTATGATTCTTTTTTAGGGAGTATTGTATTAATCTGGCTATTTATCCATTTATTTATTTATTTATTGTACCCAAATCACTTGGATGAATCACTATTTGGTTTTTATACGCCATGAATTCTTTACTGAATGAATTTTATATATTTATATTTTTATACAAAATTTATTTTTATATATATCTTTTTTATGACTATATTTGTATCTGTATATTTATACATTTTTTGTATTCTATTTCTCCTGAAGAAGGGGGCTTCGGACCCCCGAAACGCATTGGGCCACGTTTATTCTAATAAAGCGATTGACCAGAAGCCATTTGTGTGTGGGCTGCGTTCAGCCACCAAGAAATTCTACATACGATCCTGGCCGGGGAGGTACAAGTCACAGGTGTCTTGAGTTTATCCTGTTGACCACCCCCCTGTGAAGTGAGTGTTATCCATATTGTTCCCTGGACAATACATATTCCAGTGGAACATCGTTTCTGGACAACTTTATATATATATATAATTTCAACCCTTATCCTATATAGAGATCCGTGAGGGATACATATATCTATTAGAGGGATTTGGCGCCTGATTTACGTGTTTTCTTTTTTTCTGTGACAATTCACATCCTACTCACTCTGTCTCGAGGGGGAGGACCTAGTCCTACCCTCGTGAAAACACCGGTGCAGCCTTCCCTTACATCTGGACTCACATTGAGTAATAAAATATAACCTATATCACATCAACCCTATCAATCCACCCTTGGCGCCTTTCGACTCCTTCACCAGGCACTTGCTCTTTCCTGATCTGGTTTTTATTCTAAACCAGTAGTGCCTTTTTGTGCTATAATCCTCTTTTTTCTACCTCTTGTATCTTTATAAATAAAAACAGCCAGCAGAATGCTCTCTAAAGATTGTACTTTCATAAACAAAGCAAATGATTGCTTCCCTTCATAAAGCTATATAATTAAACTAGCAGAAGGACCTGGCTTCGCACAGGTATATTTCATCTATTTCATTTAATGTTTGTGTTAAAAGATATCGACAGTATCCACTATGACAGTGACATATACAATACCCTCCCCTCTTAACAGTGACCTCCACAGTCCCCCCCTTAACACTGACCCTCCCCCCACAGTGCCCCGTCTCCTTAAAAGGGGAACTCCTTAACAGCCCACCCCCTTAACTTTGACCTTCACATCAGCCTGCCTGATGAAATATACCCGTGCGAAACCGGGTCTTTCTGCTAGTCTAATATATAAAGCTGAGTGTATGTGTGTGTGTATGTGTGTATGTCCGTTAAAGGAATCCGTCACATTTACAATCACGAAATTTGGCACAGAGATACATCAGGTATCCAGGAAGGATTTAGACTGGGTTTCAGTTATCTAGCTGAACGTACCGTTCCTGAGATTTTCCCAAAAAATGCATTAGCCAATAGAAGCCTGCAGGTCTTTCTCTTCATATACACACGGTCACATGTCCCTTATCAGCCAATAGAAGCTCGCAGGCCCTTAGTCTCCACATACACACAGTTTTACACCAGGTTTCCATAACAACCCAGCCATTTTTCTTCACTACTGTAGGTCTACAGTACTGTGTATTTTGATTTTACCGGGTTGGGGCATGGCTTAGCAGGGCCTGGGGGCGGGGCTTTTAAATTTGTCTTTTGAAGATGGCCTGAATGGCCACCCTATCTGCCCCCTTAACTGTGGCCTCCACATCACTACCCTCCCTTAACAGTGTCATCCACAGCTCCCTGCCCCTTTAAAGCTAATTTGAGGGGTGTCATTCCTATAGGAAGGAGCCCAGGCACGCCTCCTGCCACAATGTGTCCACCCTCCCTCTCATATATCACATTCAAGTCATAAATCTGCCCCCCTTTTCCCTGCTCCCAGCATGAGTGTGGGCCCGGGATCCTTCCTGCAAGAATGACGACCCTTTGGGTACCTTACTGGATCATTTGCATACCAAATAAACTGTATTTTCAGAGGATAAAAAACATATATTGCTGGAACAAAGGCACATCTGGAATTGAGGTACTAAGTGCTATTAGGCTATGGCTTTACTTCAATAGCGATTATCCTGGTTTTCCTTTAAAGCTGACTTACAGCAGTGAAGAAAAATGGCTAGGTTGTTATGTTAAACCTGGTGCAAAACTGTGTGTATGTGGGGACTAAGGGCATGTGAGCTTCTATTGGCTGATAAGGGTCATGTGACGAGGCTTCTGTTGGATAATGCATTTTTTGTGAATATCTCGGGAACTGTAGGTGCTAGAGAGCTAAGACCCGGTCTAAAACCTTCCCGGACACCTGATGTACCTGTGTGTCAAAGTTCGTGATTGTAAATGCGCTAGTGCGGATTCCTTTAGTGGACACTCATACACACACACATACACTCAGCTTTATATATTTGACAATGAAAGTCTGCTGCTGCCACAAGGGAAAGCCCACTATATATGTATTTACTATATGCTCCTCCAAATGAAGCAAAATGGCAACTTCCAGCAACTTTTTAGGAGAGACTTTCCTCTTCTTACTGCTCTTATAACAATTTTTAGAGATGAGCAAACACCTGGAAGTTCGGGTTCAGAAAATTCGGCAGCAAAGGCAGCAAAATGTAGGTAAATGCCCTGCAAACAAATGTGGATAGGGAAATTAATTAAAATAAAATAAAATAAATAAAAATTAACCAATATCAATTGGAGACAGGTCCCACAGCAAGGAATCATGCGTCATATCACCCACCACTGGAGAAGGCCACTTTCAGTTATTTCGGCCCCAGCACCCAGACAGAGGAGAGAGGTCTCACAGCAAGGAATCATGCGTCATATCACCCACCACTGGAGAAGGCCACTTTCAGTTATTTCTGCCTCAGCACCCAGACAGAGGAGAGAGGTCCCACAGCAAGGAATCATGCGTCATATCACCCACCACTGGAGAAGGCCACTTTCAGTTATTTCGGCCCAGCACCCAGACCGAGGATACAGGTCCCACAGCATTTCAGGGTATTGCTATTTTGGCAATTAAATTTCACCCCAGAACAAAATATACCCTGTTACGGACAGATTTAAACTAGGCCTGCAACAGCTGGAACACCAGATTCAGGGTATTGCTATTTTGTCAATTGAATTTCACCCCAGAACAAAATATATCCTTTGCAGGACACTATGAAACTTGGCCAGCCAGAGCTGAAACCACTGATTTATGGTATTGCTATTTTGGCAATTGAATTTCACCCCAGAACAAAATATATGTTTTGGCAGACACTATTATACTTTGCCATGAGCTTGGCTTGTTCCTGACTTCAGGTGTCACAGACACTCCCGTGACAGGTGCCAGCAGATAAGAGAGACTGGCAACACATGGGTTAATCTGACTGGTTCCTTGTGGATCATTTGTGTCTGTGTTGTTTTGGTAATGACCACACCTCTTGCAGGTGTTGTTGGTTTGGTTATTTAACTTCCTCTATTTATTACTACTTACCTCTTCTGGGGGTGCGGTTTATAGCTTCAGTTTCTAGACTTTGAGCTAGCTGGTTGTTGGATCTCGGTTGAGCTCCTGCCGCTGCCTTTGCGCCACGTGAAGTTAAGTGTCGTCTTCCCTATTTGTATTTTGTTTGTTGTTTCCCTGTCTTTTGAATCTAGGCCTAAGGGAGACTCCTGTTCATCCTCCTGGTGAAGGAATAGGTTGTCTCAAGTCCTGTCACTATACCAGGGCCCTACAGGGTGTGTTAGGGCTCTAGGTTCCTGTGTATGAACTTTCCTACCATCGAGGTCAGTTCATACTGATAGGTAGTCAGGACTTAGATTAGAGTTGTTCTAGGAGGTGACCTTCTCCTTTACCCTAGTTTCCAGGCCTAATTCCTGTCCCCTTTCCTCCTATGCTCGGTGTGGAGTTTCCCACCCACACAGCATCATCCGTGACATTATAAACTGCCAAATAACCGTCATTTTTGTTTGTATCAGTTCAGCCATGGATGCTATCTCTGCACTGGCTGGACAGCTGCAGGGGCTGTCTCTGGAGGTAGCTGACCTCCGCACGACCATCTCACAGATTTAGAGACCACAGGCAGCTGATCCAAGTGGTGGTTAACAGGCCTGTCCTGAACCTAAAGTTGCCCCCCCGGATAGATTCTCGGGGGGAATTGATAATTTCATGGGAAGCGTGCAAATTGTACTTTAAGCTACGTCCACACTCATCTGGGGATGAGTCAGAGGGTGGGTGTGATTATTTTGTTGCTTAAAGGGGACGCCTAGTCTTCGGCTTTTTCTCTGCCGACCGGATCACAGTCCCTCCGATCTGTGGATGAATTTTTCAGAGCTTTAGGTCTCATCTATGATGACCCAGATCGCACCTCCCTGGCTGAGACCAAGTTACGTGGCCTGCACCAGGGAGAGCATTCTGATCTATTGCTCTGAGTTTAGGAGGTGGGCTACGGATACTGAGTGGAACAATCCAGCTCTCCATAGTCAGTTCTGTCAGGGATTATCTGAGAGGCTGAAGGACGCTTTGGCTTTTTTATTAGAATCCAGAGTCTTTGGAAGTCACTATGTGTTTTGCTGTACATATTGATAAGCGCTTGAGAGAGAGATCGAAGGGCCCACTCTTTCAGGATGTTCAATTACATAACGTATCGTCTTCCACTGACACTTTGGGTGAAGCTACTCCTGGATTTGGGTCGGGTGACGAACCCATGCAGTTAGGGGGAGCTACCCCTGGATCCATTGGTAATAGGTAGGGAGTGTGTTTTTTCTGCGGAAATAGGGGACATTTTATCAATGTATGTCCATGCAATGGCAAAAGTAGAGAAAAAAAAGGCATTTGATTCTCATTTGACTCTTGGTGGAGTGAGAGGAGAGTCAGAAAATGTGCATTTGTCTTTTAATAGTAGTACCCGATTTTTCCTGACTGCCGAGGTGGCGCTAGAGTCCAAGACTGTGGGTATTGAGGTGTTTATCGACAGTGGGGCAGGGGTAAACCTGATTGATACTCAGTTTGTCTATATGCCATATGTCACCAAGTGAATTAGAAAAAAACATTCCAGTATTCGCTATTGATACTGCACCTCTTGCTCAGAAGTGTTTGTCTCAAGTGGTGCATGACATCAGATTAAGGTAATTGTTCATCAACAATTTATATCGCATTTTCTGTTTCCCTGCACTGGTGGTATTGGCAAGCATAATTGGTGTTGAGTGAGCATGCTCAACACCAGCCAAGCACCAGTTTGGCTCAAACAGGACGAAAACCACGTGTGCTCGAGGGCGCGATGCTGGAGACAGTGTATTTTAATCTAATTTAGCCTCTATGTCGAAGATTGCTGTACAGTGGGTGAATCCCCCAGTGTGAGTCCTCAGCTTAGGAGTCCCTGCTCTGACTCCATATATAGCTATGTCCATATATGGAGTCAGTGCTTGGGGACACCCAGTATATTGAATCTAATTTAGTTTGTATTTCAGAAATGTTTCTGCTGGGATTTGAACTCACCGACCTTCTGTATTAGAGGCAAGCATCTTAACCACTGGGCTATACAACCCAATGATAAGCTGTGCTGGAAAAACCTCATAATAGTCTCTGTATCAGTAGGTATTCCATCTTTATACTAATACGTACTGCTTTAGAAACTACTATGAGGTTTTTCCAGCACAGTTTATTGTTGGGTTGTATAGCCCAGTGGTTAAGATTCTGGCTTCTTATGCAAAAGATTGTGATTTCAAATCCTGCCAGATACATTTCACAAATAGAGATTAAATTTATATGTTTTTTAGTAATTGTATGGCACAAAATAAATGTGTAATTACTAATATATATATATATATATATATATATATATATATATATGTGGGAGTCGCTCTGGTAGACAGCGGTGCGGGTGCAGTATAGAGGCAAAAGGGAGTCCAGAAGGTGCAGCAAACAGTGTTTTATTCACACTTGCATCAAAAATAAACAGCGAACAGTCACTTGGTGTTAAATCACACACATCAGAAAACGTGAGGTAAAACAAAATGTCCAAACACAGGTTCTAATCACCTGGGAGGTTTTAGGTGCGGGTTCGCACCTGGCTGTCGGCCCAGCCGCAAGATAATCCACCTCAGGCTTCCAGGCCGTCTGCACTCCTCCTTGCTGGGCTCCTGCTTCCAGCCCAGAGAGCTCCACAGCACCATCTGCAGCTCCAGGGCAATCACACTCTCCCAGCTGCTGAGGCGGCTGCCTTTAAAGGCCCGGCAAAGTCCGGCCTGGACCGTGGGAGTAGGCACCCACCCAACTCTTTGCCTACTCCCAGTAAGAGCCGGCCCGGATTGGCTTTGCAGCCAAACTAACTAACAATGTCAAGCAGCACTAGCTGCTGCTGACACATAAAAACCCGAGCTCTCACCTCACCGAGGCCAGGAACCTCGGTGACATGTATCGTCCGTCCATGACGGTACCTGCGCCCTCTTACAATATATACATATATATATATATATATATTTGTAAAATATATAAATTTAATCTCTATTTTTGAAATTTATCTGGCAGGATTTGAACTCACAACCTTTTGGAATACTTACTGATGCAGAAACTACTAGCTATAGCTATATATGGACATAGCTATATATGGTGTCAGAGCAGGGACAATCCAACTATCGATTGGCAAGCTAGGTAGATTCTGGATTGGAGTGATTATTGCATTGCGAATTGTCTTAATACATATTTTTCTGTTGTAACTACCAATAATTTACCCTCTTTCATATCTGAGTTTGTCAACGTGTTTTCGGAGAGTGGATGCCAGGATTTACCTCCAAATCGGGAATATGATTGTCCTATCAATCTTATTTACGTAGCTAAGTTGCCTAAATCTAGGTTGTATAACCTTTCTGAACCTGAAAGGCTGGTCATGAGAGAGTATATTACCGAGAGTTTGGCCAAATGACATATAAGACCTTCCAAGTCTTCAGTGGCAGCAGGGTTCTTTTTGTTAAAGAAAAAAGATGATGGTCTTCGGCCATGTCTGGACTTCCATGAACTTAATTGGATTACTGTCCGTGATTCTTACTCTCTTCCTTTGATTCACGATTTGTATAACCAGATTATTGTCGCTAAGGTGTTCTCCAAGTTAGACCTAAGGGGGCATATAATCTGGTTAGGATCAAGGAAGGGGATGAATGGAAGACGGTTTTAATACTCCTGAGGGACACTTTGAGAACCTGGTCATGCCTTCGAGTTGACCAATGCTCCTGTGGTGTTCCAACACTTTGAGAATTACATTTTTCATCACCTGGTGGGGAGGTTTGTAGTCGTGTATTTAGATGACATTCTATTTATTCTCCAGATGTGGAAGCACATCAGGATCATGTGAGACAGGTGTTACAGATCCTAAGGGACAATAAATTGTACGCAAAATTAGAGAAATGTGTTTGCTGTAAACGAGGTGCAGTTTTTGGGTTACCTGCTGTCATCTTCGGGTTTTCGAATGGATCCAGGGAAAGTCCGTGCTGTATTGGACTGGGATCGATCCGAAAATCTGAAGGCTCTTATGCAGTTTTTAGGGTTCACCAACTATTACCGAAAATGTATTCAGAATGATTCGACAATAGTAAAACCTTTAACTGACATGACTAAGAAAGGGATGGATGTCTCAGTGTGGTCTGATTCAGCGTTGAGAGCCTTTTCTGCGATTAAGGAATGCTTCTCTTCTGCCCCTATATTGGTGCAGCCGGATGTATCACAACCTTTCATTGTGGAAGTGGATGCATCCGAGGTAGGGGTAGGAGCAAGTTTATTGCAAGGCCCATCACCTGGTAAATGGTGACCATGTGCATTTTTCTCTAAAAAACTCTCTACCGCTGAGAGAAATTATGATGTGGGTAACAGAGAGTTACTGTTCATTAAGTTGGCTTTTGAAGAGTGGCGTCACTGTTTGGAAAGGGCGATTCATCCGATCACGTTGTTCACTGATCACAAAAATCTGGTTTACCTGGAGTTGGCCAAATGACTGAACCCGAGACAAGCGAGATGTTCATTGTTTTCATCTGATTCACCTGATGCCTTGTCACGTAGTTTTCCTGGAGTTGGTGATTTTGAAAATCGGAGTCCCATACTGTCTAAATGGGTGGTGATATCGGCTCTTTACCCTGACCTTTAGGTGAAGGTGTTAGAAGCTCAGGGAGACCTTCATGTCCCTCTGGGAAACTATTTGTGCCACTGGAATTGCATCACAAGGTGTTTGAGGAACATCATTGTATGGTTCTAACAGGACACCATGGAAGCAGATCCACTGCCGACCTCATATATCGTAGATTCTGGTGGCCGGGTGGCGTAAGTGTGTTAAGGACTATGTGTCAGCCTGTACCACCTGTGCACGTGCTAAGGTGACACATACTCGGCCTTCTGGATCTTTACTTCTGTTACCTATTCCGTCCAGACCATGGACTCATGTATCCATGGATTTTATCACTGATCTACCTAACTCTTTAGGAAAGACAGTTATTCTGGTGGTAGTTGATCGCTTTAGTAAAATGGTGCACTTTATTGCTTTACTGGGCCTACCTAATGCTAAAACACTTGCACAAGTATTTGTTGACAGCATTGTGAAACTCCATGGCATTCCCTCTGATGTGGTCTCAGATCGTGGGACTCAGTTTGTTTCCAGATTATGGCAAGCATTATGTACTTGATACAACTGTCCTTTTCTTCGGCTTTTCATCCTCAGTCGAACGGACAGACGGAGTGCACTAATCAGAGTCTGGAGACTTACTTGTGATGTTTTGTATCTGAGAACCAGGAGGAGCGGTCTTCCCATTTGTCTTTGGCAGAGTTTGCCATAAACAATCGTAGTCAGGAGTCCACTGGCGAATCGCTTTTTGGGGCATATTGGGTTTCACCCTCAGTTTGGTACATTTTCTGGTTCTGATACTTCTGGTATCCCTGAGGAAGAACATTTTTCGTCATCATTGTCATTGATATGGTGAAAAATTCTAAATAATTTGAAGAATATGGGCAACAGGTATAAACGTGTGGCTGACGTATGAATGGTCCGGACCTAAGTGTGGGTGATTCTGTGTGGCTATCCACAAGAAACATTAAGTTGAAGGTACCTTCTCGGAAGTTGGCTCCAAGATTTATTGGTCCATATAAGATGACTGCCATCATTAATCCTGTAGCTTTTCGTCTTGAACTTCCTTAGGCTCTGAAAATTCATAATGTGTTTCATAAATCATTGTTAAGAGATATGTTGAACCTTTGGAGCCGTCTTCCTTGCCACCTGCTCCTGTCATGTTGGCCGGTAGCTTGGAATTTCAGATCGCCAAGATAATCGACTCTTGAGTTCTTCATAGATCTTTTCAGTATCTTGTCTACTGGAAGGGTTATGGACCAGAAGAGAGGATGTGGGTACCGGCATCCGACGTGAATGCCAGTCATAGAATGCCATTTAACTTTTATCTGGATTCCCTTCTGGGGGTGCGGCTTATAACTTCAGTTTTTGGAATCTGAGCTAGCTGGTTGTTGGATTTCAGTTGAGCTCCTGGCGATGCCTTTGCATGAGCTTAGCTGAGGTATGTCGCAGAGGCACCGCCTCCGGATACCGAGTGGCATAGTCGAGAACTACCAGAATGTGTTGGTGGCCCCTGGCAGACTTTGGTACAGGCCCAATTAGATCCATAGCTATTCGCTCAAACGGGACCTCAATAATTGGAAGAGGTACCAGAGGACTACGGAAATGTGGCTGGGGGCTATTTATCTGACAGGTGGGACAGGACTTACAATAATTATCTACCTCCTTGAACACACTGGGCCAATAAAACCGCTGCAGTATGCGGTCCTGGGTTTTCTGCCACCCTAAGTGTCCCCAAGAACATGTTGGTGGGCAAGCTCCATGACAAGCTTGCGGTACGCTGTGGGCACCACCAACTGTTCAACAGGTTCACCCCGGATTTGGTTCACCCGATATAACATTTCTTGGTGAACAACAAAGCGGGGAAATATTAACTCAGCCCCTGGCTTCTGGGGTTTACCCTCAATTTCCAGCACATTCTCCCAGGCTCTGGTTAGGGTTTGGTCCCGGTGTTGTGCGGTCCCAAAATTATCTCCGGAGACGTGGAGGTCTGCCAACTCAGGTCCTGGTGGCAAGTCCTCCATGTCTCCCACCATTACACTCAGTGGGGGTTTCTTCCCCTCTATCACAGAAGTGGGGGTCACCCCTACCGCAGGCCCTTCGGACTCGGGCTCCCAGGGCTCTGGCCTCCCACTGGAACCAGGCCACTCTGCTAGGGTTACCCCTGTCTCAGGACTATTAGTCACTTTCATCTCAGACCATAGTGACGGAAAACCAGGGAAGTCTCTCCCAATTATTAGTTCATAAGGTAGCTTTGTGGAGATCGCCACTTCACAAGTCCATGTGCCAGTCGCTGTGGACAGAGACATTACAGCAGTGGGATAGTCCTTTAAGTCTCCGTGTATGCACACCACACCAACTTTCCGGCCCGTATACTGGGAGGGCTGTACCAGGGCAGCACTTGCCAGGGTTACTAGGCTCCCTGAGTCCAGCAGCGCCACTGCCAGATTATCACCCACTTGCACCTGGCACAGGTGACGATTGTCTATTGTCTCGGGGGTGCCGGTTGCACACAGTCTCCGGGCATACATGGAAGCCCGGTACCCATAATTAGTCTCCATGGGTTCTCCCCGATGTGGACAGTCGTCCCTTACGTGGCCAGGCTCCTGACACCGCCAGCAGACAATCGGAGGCGGGTCTACAGGGGGTACACCCCGAGCAGGTTTCTCGGGTATCAGTCGTCGGGACGGGATGGGAGACCTCCGGGGTTTGACCGGCCCCCTCCCAACAACACCCCCTTGCAAGATTTTTGTGGCCTCATAGCGCTCCACCAGATCAACCATTTCAAGGGCATTGGTGGGGGATACCAGAACATGTCGGCCAGCAGACGGTCCAGCATAGCAGCCGGACTTAGAACATCAGGCTGCAGCCACTTTTGCAACCTGTGCAGCAACTCATAGTACTGCGGCCTGGCGGGTTCAGCCGTTTTAAAGTCCCACTGGTGGACCCGCTGAGCCCGGACCAACACGTTTACCCCCAGTCTGGCCAGGATCTCCCCCTTCACCGTGGGGTAATCAGCAGCCTGGTCATCTGCTAGGTCAAAAAAAACCTGCTGGGGTCCGGACGCCAGGAACGGAGCGACCACCTCGGCCCACTGGTCACGGGGTAACTTCTCCCTCACGGCCACCTTCTCAAAGACCACCAGATACGCCTCAACGTCGTCCGAGGGGGTCATCTTTGGGATCGCCGCACGGACCGCTTCCGGGCATCATGGACGTGGTGGGACGCTCCTGCAGCTTGTAAAGCCATCACGTGCTGTAACAGTAGCTGGTTGGTCTCCCGCTGCTGCACGTTAGCCTCTATGAGAGCCTTCACAGCAGCCTCCATGTTGCCAGAAATTCCTGCTTGCAACTTTGCTGGCTTAATATATTCCATGCACTCGTGCTTAGCAAAAAAACTTCGGCGTTCACGCCAGCCTCACTGCGCATGCCCGCATCCGACACCAAATGTGGGAGTCGCTCTGGTAGACAGCGGTGCAGGTGCAGTATAGAGGCAAAGGGAGTCCAGAAGGTGCAGCAAACAGTGTTTTATTCACACTTGCATCAAAAATAAACAGCGAACAGTCACTTGGTGTTAAATCACACACATCAGAAAACGTGAGGTAAAACAAAATGTCCAAACACAGGTTCTAATCACCTGGGAGGTTTTAGGTGCGGGTTTGCACCTGGCTGTCGGCCCAGCCGCAAGATAATCCACCTCAGGCTTCCAGGCCGTCTGCACTCCTCCTTGCTGGGCTCCTGCTTCCAGCCCAGAGAGCTCAACAGCACCATCTGCAGCTCCAGGGCAATCACACTCTCCCAGCTGCTGAGGCGGCTGCCTTTTAAAGGCCCGGCAAAAGTCCGGCCTGGACCGTGGGGAGTAGGCACCCACCCAACTCTTTGCCTACTCCCAGTAAGAGCCGGCCCGGATTGGCTTTGCAGCCAAACTAACTAACAATGTCAAGCAGCACTAGCTGCTGCTGACACATAAAAACCCGGCTCTCACCTCACCGAGGCCAGGAACCTCGGTGACACGTATCGTCCGTCCATGACGGCACCTTGCGCCCTCTTACAATATATACATATATATATATATATATATTTGTAAAATATATAAATTTAATCTCTATTTTTGAAATTTATCTGGCAGGATTTGAACTCACAACCTTTTGGAATACTTACTGATGCAGAAACTACTAGCTATAGCTATATATGGACATAGCTATATATGGTGTCAGAGCAGGGACAATCCAACTATCGATTGGCAAGCTAGGTAGATTCTGGATTGGAGTGATTATTGCATTGCGAATTGTCTTAATACATATTTTTCTGTTGTAACTACCAATAATTTACCCTCTTTCATATCTGAGTTTGTCAACGTGTTTTCGGAGAGTGGATGCCAGGATTTACCTCCAAATCGGGAATATGATTGTCCTATCAATCTTATTTACGTAGCTAAGTTGCCTAAATCTAGGTTGTATAACCTTTCTGAACCTGAAAGGCTGGTCATGAGAGAGTATATTACCGAGAGTTTGGCCAAATGACATATAAGACCTTCCAAGTCTTCAGTGGCAGCAGGGTTCTTTTTTGTTAAAGAAAAAAAGATGATGGTCTTCGGCCATGTCTGGACTTCCATGAACTTAATTGGATTACTGTCCGTGATTCTTACTCTCTTCCTTTGATTCACGATTTGTATAACCAGATTATTGTCGCTAAGGTGTTCTCCAAGTTAGACCTAAGGGGGGCATATAATCTGGTTAGGATCAAGGAAGGGGATGAATGGAAGACGGTTTTAATACTCCTGAGGGACACTTTGAGAACCTGGTCATGCCCTTCGAGTTGACCAATGCTCCTGTGGTGTTCCAACACTTTGAGAATTACATTTTTCATCACCTGGTGGGGAGGTTTGTAGTCGTGTATTTAGATGACATTCTATTTATTCTCCAGATGTGGAAGCACATCAGGATCATGTGAGACAGGTGTTACAGATCCTAAGGGACAATAAATTGTACGCAAAATTAGAGAAATGTGTTTGCTGTAAACGAGGTGCAGTTTTTGGGTTACCTGCTGTCATCTTCGGGTTTTCGAATGGATCCAGGGAAAGTCCGTGCTGTATTGGACTGGGATCGACCCGAAAATCTGAAGGCTCTTATGCAGTTTTTAGGGTTCACCAACTATTACCGAAAATGTATTCAGAATGATTCGACAATAGTAAAACCTTTAACTGACACGACTAAGAAAGGGATGGATGTCTCAGTGTGGTCTGATTCAGCGTTGAGAGCCTTTTCTGCGATTAAGGAATGCTTCTCTTCTGCCCCTATATTGGTGCAGCCGGATGTATCACAACCTTTCATTGTGGAAGTGGATGCATCCGAGGTAGGGGTAGGAGCAATTTTATTGCAAGGACCGTCACCTGGTAAATGGCAACCATGTGCATTTTTCTCTAAAAAATTCTCTCCCGCTGATAGAAATTATGATGTGGGTAACAGAGAGTTACTGGCCATTAAGTTGGCTTTTGAGGAGTGGCGTCATTGGTTGGAAGGGGCGATTCAGCTGATCACGGTGTTCACTGATCACAAAAATCTCACTTACCAGAAATCGACCAAACGACTGAACCCAAGACAAGCCAGATGGTCATTGTTTTTCATCTGATTCACCTGATGCCTTGTCACGTAGTTTCCTGGAGGTGGTGATTTTGAAATTCCGAGTCCCATACTGTCTAAAGGGGTGGTGATATTCGCTCTTTACCCTGACCTTGAGGTGAAGGTGTCCCTCTGGTAAACTATTTGTGCCACGGGAATTGCGTCACAAGGTGTTTGAGGAACATCATTGTACAGTTCTTACTGGACACCCTGGAATCAGATCCACTGCCAACCTCATATCTCATAAGGACTATGTGTCAGCCTGTACCACCTGTGCACGTGCTAAAGTGACACATACTCGGCCTTCCGGATCTTTACTTCCCTTACCTACCCCGTCCAGACCATAGACTCATGTATCCATGGATTTTATCACTGATCTACGTAACGCTTCAGGAAAGACAGTTATTCTGGTGGTAGTTGATCGTTTTAGTAAAATGGTGCACTTTATTGCTTTACTGGGCCTACCTATTGCTAAAACACTTGCACAAGTATTTGTTGATAACATTGTGAAACTCCATGGCATTCCCTCTGACGTGGTCTCAGATCGTGGGACTCAGTTTGTTTCCAGATTCTGGAAAGCGTTCACATACCCGACTGGGGATACAACTGTCATTTTCTTTGGTTTTTCATCCTCAGTCGAACGGACAGACGGAGTGCACTAATCAGAGTCTGGAGACTTACTTGAAATGTTTTGTATCTAAGAACCAGGAGGAGTGGTCTTCCTTTTTGTCTTTGGCAGAGTTTGCCATAAACAATCGTAGTCAGGAGTCCACTGGCGAATCGCCTTTTTTGGGGCAATTGAGTTTCACCCTCAGTTTGGCACATTTTCTGGTTCTGATACTACTGGTATCCCTGAGGAAGAATGTTTTTCGTCATCATTGTCATCTATATGGTGAAAAATTCTAAATAATTTGAAGAATATGGGCAACAAGTATAAACGTGTGGCTGACAGGAAACGTATGAATGGTTCAGACCTAAGTGTGGGTGATTCTGTGTGGCTGTCCACAAGAAACATTAAGTTGAAGGTACCTTCTTGGAAGTTGGGCAACAAGATTTATTGGTCCATATAAGATCACTGCCATCATTAATCCTGTAGCTTTTTGTCTTGAACTTCCTCAGGCCCTGAAAATTCATAATGTGTTTTACAAATCTTTGTTGAAGAGATATGTTGAACCTTTGGAGCCGTCTTCCTTGCCACCCGCTCCTGTCATGGTGGGCGGTAGTTTGGAATTTTAGATCGCCAAGATAATTGATTCTTGAGTTGTCCCTGGATCCATGCAGTATCTTGTCCACTGGAAGGGTTATGGACCAGAAGAGAGGATGTGGGTACCAGCATCCAACGTGAATGCCAGTCATGAATGCCATTTAACTTTTTAATACGGATTCCCCCTTCTGGGGGTGCGGCTTATAACTTCAGTTTTTGGAATCTGAGCTAGCTGGTTGTTGGATTTCAGTTGATCTCCTGGCGATGCCTTTGCTCCACGTGAAGTTAAGTGTCGTCTTCCCTATTTGTATTTTGTTTGCTGCATCGAGGTCAGTTCATACTGATAGGTAGTCAGGACTTGGATTAGGGTTGTTCTAAGAGGTGACCTTCTCCTTTACCCTAGTTTCCAGGCCTAGTCCCTGTCCCCTTTCCTCCTGTGTTCGGTGTGGAGTTTCCCACCCAAACTAAATCTGTGACGTCAGGTTTGCCTGATTACTCAGTGCTTCACACTTGTGTGTCTTGACCCCAGTGGCTCAACAGTCACTGAACAGAGACTACTCCAAAAGGTAGGGGCCTGGTGACAGAGTCCAGATCCCTATTTATTGGTTAACGGTTTAAGACCAAGGAGCCAACAGGACAATGCTCTTGCGAGTAACCCCAAGTCAAATCTGGCACAGTGGATCCACATCCACTTCTGTTACAGGAGTACTGGAGAACAAAAAAGTAAACTATGATTACTCACACTGTCACATAATAAAAGTTGAACAGAATGAAGCCAAAATTGGATAGCGGTCAGTTCTTTCATTAACTGGGTTACTTCTGAGACAGCTACACCAAACTAGTAGGCACCACTGACACATCAAACCACAGGGTATTATGGAGTTAAGTCCTAAACCACATAGCACACACCAGAGTAGTTTCCCTCACCACGCAATAACAAATGTATATGCTTTGTAGAAAAATGAGTGCATAAATTATGCAGTTATTATAAAATGTGTCTTCTAGAGCTCTCAAAATGGTGATAGATGATTAAATGTTATACAGAAATAAACCAATACAATATCAATAATGTAGTCATTAACTTTACTTAGTTGGGATACAAAGACAGCTGAAAATAATTGTGGTTTAACCTTACATCTATTATCTGATGATATGATGCTTATTTGGCACAGACTTTTGCATGCTAAAAATGCTTTCAGATTTCAAAATCCACAAAGCATTATGGAAGTCAAACCAAGCTAAATGGATCTTATTATCTGCACTATAAAACACTTTTAAATGTATTGTTAATATCCCCCCCCAGTACAGGTCATTTAAGGGAAAAGGAGAATCTAATGTGTAAAGTAAATGAGATGAAATAATTCTGTACATAAACTGTCTCAATCAGTTTAGATGTATTAGATAAAAGCAGTGGCCTTTTTAATGTATCTTATTTACTCAGGAGCAAGTTAATGGAGACACCATTGGTGATCTAGGGCCACCAATGCTGGATTGCAGGGTGGTCGTAACTATGGAAACAAGCAGTGTATATAATGTGATGGAAAAATGAATCCAGCCAGCAAAGGAAGCAATATGGACAATCATAATACATTAGTAAGTGCCTTGTTTTAACCTCCTATACAGTACATAATGAATGATGTTTGCTGAAGTGAGACAACTCCTTTAAAGAAGTAGACTCATTGGGCCACATTTATCATTATCTAAAGTCACTTTAATGGAGTGAAAGAGTTGCAAAAAAAAAAAAGCGCAATCGGTAAAATTGCGTTTTTTTGGCGACTTTTTCAAGCTCTGCACTAAGCTCTCCAGTTATGTGAAAGTAGGCATGTTTTCTTATGTAAATGAATCTCTAGACAGATTTACTATTGCGAACATTTAAAAAGTCGCAAAAAATGCGCAATTTCACTCCAGGGGGGACCATGCTTATCTTATGCGACTTTTTAATAGAACATGCAACTTTTTTGTAAAGACGTGCGACTTTTGTAAAGCCGCTTACTGAAGGATAAACTGCTACCGTCAAACCACATTTATCACAGTATTAAAGGACCATTAATAAATCTGACTATCCTAAAGTGACTTTGGGCAGATGTAAAAGTGGAGTAAGATGTAAGTGTAATGATAAATCTGGCCCATTGTATTTTACTGCACCATAATCCCTTATATGGTCTACAGAGTTCTTGTGTACGTACTATTTTATGGTCACGGTATGGGGGTATTACTGGTCTCTGTAAAGTGGTCTGTTCATTAATAGTATGGTAATATTATTCAATCACTATTAAAAAGTATTGGTAGTGCTCCAGGTGTAGCATTTCCTGGGTTGGGGGCCTGCGCAGATTTGTTTCACCGCCCTGTGATGAACCCTTACTGACATCTCTGCCTTAAAGTATTACAACTTTAGGTCTATCTGTAGTGTTCAGTTGCTATAAACAGTTGATTTTTTTGCTGGACCTAGGGACCTTCCAATTTTAGTTTCGTTTTAAAAAATAAATAAAATGTGCATACCTCATCTGTGAATTAGGAATGTAATGTATTTAAGAAAGCATTTAATAGGTTAAAGGGAGTCTGTCACCACTATATACAGCGCTTACATTGCGCTGTAGCACACCTATACATGAATGTAATTGCATCTTTGTTATTTTCTTCAGACATCCACAAGCAGGAAAAACTAGGTTTATTTCATATGCAAATGAGCAATTACAAGTGCCCAGAGGCGGCGCTCAGTGTGTAGGGGCCCAGGCTGCCTACCAGCTGACAGGAAGAAATCCCTTTTATAGTCCCTTTTTGATCTGTCTCCCAACAGGCAGACTCTCTCTCTCTGTCCAGCAAGCCCAGGGCACCCTCCAGCTCAGCCCACGAAACACAACTCCTCTTCATCCTCTGGAACCAACAACTCCATTTCTTTTACTCAGCCCACAGCAGCCTCTTGTGGCTGGAGGAAAGCATAACAGCTATACACAGTCTACTGTAAATGCAACTTGATACTAAGGCTGACTCTTACACACACTGCGATACCCATTGTGGGCACGGCATCAATTCAACTAGTGCGCATGCCCTGGCCCGGCGAAGCAGTGCGCAAGCGCGGGATCTCAGCCGGACCTAGGGATGATACAAGAGAAATAGGAGGGTGGGCAAAGGAAGAGGCTGGGCAGGAGTAACGCTAAAAAAGGCAGAGCAGCCTAGGCTCCTACACACTGAACACCGCCCCTGGGCACTTACGAGTGCTCATTTACATATGAAATACAAGTTGTTTTTCCTGCTTATGGATGTCTGAAGAAAATAACAAAGGTACCATTACATTCATGTATAGGTGTGCTACAGCGCCATGTAAGCTCTGTATATGGTCATATAGTGGTGACAGACTTCCGTTAGGTTTTTATCATTGCCCTCAATTCCATTCCACCAATATGAGTTACTTTTTGGTGTGTGGCCCTTGACTTTCACATTGTACCTCATTTAAGTATGAGTAATAGTGATGCACAGGTCCTAGCAATGAAGGTGGACACAGCACAGTTAAAAAGAGTTTTACTCCAGCTAAGGCAACAAGTTTATTGGCTGCAGACACGGGCACTAAGCTTAGCAGTTATAGTAACCCGTGGGCACATAGCTTGGCAGTTACAGTCACTGTAGGGTACATTGCTTGGCGGTTACAATCTCTAATGGGCACTCTGCTTGGCGGTTACATGTAATGACACCTGGCACGGTGGTTACAGTCTGTTATGTAACAATGCAGCTCATATTGTGAATGTGCCACCCATTTTGATCACATTTTCAGGCTAAATGGCACCCTGAAAGTGATGCACAAGCACTTTCTGGATTCACAGGGTCTTCTTCTGTAGTAACTAGGGACTCCACTAAGCAGACTCCAAACTCACCCTCACTAATCCCCTGCAGCTGCCACTCTGTCACTGGTCTGGTCCCTGCTACTCTTTAGTTCTGGGTCTCAGCTTGTCACACTGGATATTCCAGAAAGGGCCCTCTCAGCCAATCACTGACTGTAGTGGTGAGCCATTTTAACCAGTGATTGGCTGAGCTAGCTTTTTGTGGCATTTCCAACACATCAGACTAGGACAAGGAAGTGAAGGTCAGCAGAGAGCATTCCTTCCAAGTATCCCTCTTTTGGAGGGACAGTTCCACTTTTTGACTCAAGTCCCTCTTTGTTCTTTAAATGTCCCTCTTTTTGACCACGATAATAAATGTGCATTAATAAACTTGCTAAACTATTCAGCAAACTATCTGTCTGGTTCCTACCTGTTTATTAGACCTCAACCTATATATATTAAAATGTTTATAATCAGATGATGCTAATATTTAAAGGGGTATTCCAGCAAAAGAACAAAACATGTCCCAGGGGCTGCACATGTTGTACAAAAATAACAGAACATATACCCACCTTGCAGATCCCCTAGTGCTGCAGCTCAGATGGTGACGGCTCCCCAATGCACCCTACTTCTTGCTACTCTCTTGATACAGAAGTAAATAGCTGTGAATGCTGCTCAGCAAATCACTGGCTGCAGCCATGACCCAGCTCATTTTACACAATGGAAGGGTTCCTCTTTGACTGGCCAAAATCCTATAGCAGAGAGAAATCGTTAATTTCTAACGATAATTTGTTTTCCCTTAGTCCTAACAGCAGCACAGGTGGGGTTAACCACCCCCCGTGGACTGGCAGGACCGGCGGAATGTTTAATGAGCCCAAGACTAATAACTCAATTTAACAATTAAGTATCTCCTTAAAAGGAGGAAGTCAAACCCCAGCCCACTGTGTTTATAGTAAGAAAAAAACTAGACTTACTAGGGTGGGAAATTTGTGTGCTGCTGTTAGGACTAAGGGAAAACAAATTATCGTTAGAAATTAACGATTCCCCTACGTCCTACCAGCAGCACAGATGGGGAGATAGCAAGAAGAAACCCCTAGGGAGGGCCTTCCTGCCTGGCAGAACTAAGAAAAGTCTGCCCAAAGGCCGAAAACTCAGCTAGACTGGCATCTAGTCTATAATGGGAGATGAATGTCGATTCAGAGCTCCAGGAGGCAGCTTTGCAAATCATGTTGAGAGGCAGAAGACTCCTCTCGGCAAAGAAGTAGCCACAACTCTAGTAGAGTGGGCCTTCACGAATCCTGTAGGGTCCAGAGATTGTGGAAACAAAGGATTCCTTAATAGCCTCCTCAATCCACCGACTGATGGAAGGTTTGGATGCCTTATAGCCTTTAAACTTACCGGCAACAGGATTAGCAGATTCTCATCTTTCCTGAACTCATTGATCTATCCACATAGATCCGGGGACATCTCGAGACGTCCAGAGGATGTCTAGCAGGTTCCTAGGAGGAGGTGGTAGATGTCGACAGAACTGGGAGGAATATCACCTGGTTGATGTTCTGGAAGGAAGGAACTTTAGGCCTACAATACGGGAGGAATCTAAGAAGGACCCGGTCATGTAAGAAAATGGTATAGGGCTCATGTGCTGAGAGAGCTTGAAGCTCAGAGACCCTCTTGGCCAAAGTGACTGCAAGGAGAAACACAAACTTCCAAGTGACGAACTTGATGTCCACCTCCTCTAATGGTTCAAAGGGGGGAGATGCTAACCCCTTGAGAACTACTGAAAAACCCATTGAAAAAAGGGGTCTCAGTACTGTAGGCTTTAATTTTTTTAGCTTCTTTAAGGAACCGTTTGATCAGCGGGTCCTGAGAAAAAAGCCTGTTAAGGCAAGCTGAGATGGCTGAAACTTGGACCTTCAGAGTAGAAGGGCTAGGCCTCTATCAAGGCCGTCTTGCAGGAACTGAAGGATAGCGGAGAGGGGCGGATCTGCAGACGCCACCTCAGTTGAGGTACAACAGGATGAGAATATCCTCATAATACAAGAGTAGGCTCTCTTGGTAGAGTCCGCTCTAGAATGAGACAGCGTTCTCAGGACCGACTCTGAAAGCCCTTCTATTCCGGGAAGGGACTGATCAACCTCCAGGCTGTCAGGTTGAATCTGTGCAGATCTGAGCAGAGGTGAGTGGTCCACGACACCAGGGTCTGCTGTGGGGGGAGCCTCCAATATTGTCCTCGACTCAACTGGGTGAGCTAGGTAAACCAGGATCTCTTCGGCCAAAACAGTATGATGGCTATCACCGAGGCCTGATCCTGACAGATTTTCATCAATACCCTCGGTATCATGGAAAAGGGAGGGAAGATGTAAGCCAGCCTGAACCTCCAGGATATTGACAGAGCGTCTAACGCCAGGGGGTTGTCCTCCCTGTAAAGGGAGCAGAACCTCTCCACCTTGGCATTGAACCTTGTTGCCATGAGATCCACCTCTGGCATACCCACTTGAGGACTATCTGCTTGATTCTCCGGATGTAAAGACCACTCCACCGACGGAAGACCGCGGCTCAGCCTTCTATCATATTGAGGGAGCCTTGGATGTGGATCGCAGATAAGTGGGAAGGTACAACTCTGCCTAATCCAGAATCACCCCGATCTCTGACAAGAGGGGAAGTGATCTCGTGCCTCCCTGCTGGTTGGCAGTCACATTGTCTGACTGGACTTTCACCGCTTTGCCCCGGATCTGAGGGGCTAAGTGAAGGAGGGCTAGCCAGATAGCTTGAATCTCGCGGAGATTGGATGAAAGAAGCCACTCCTGAGGAAACCAGGTCCCGTGAACTGGAGAGTCGTCTAGGTGAGCGTCCCAGCCTACTTAGGACGCATCCATAGTCAATATGACCCAGATTGGCTGGGTCATAGACTTCCCGTCTAAAAGATGGCACCACCATCTGAGGGATTACCGAGTTTGCCAAGTCAGGGAGCACAGGGAGTTTAGCCCAGCAGGGCTGCCATTCCATTAGGAGAGGACCTCCGACTGTAGAGGGCGGAGGTGCCATAGAGCCAAGGACTGCTTCCGCAGACGCTGACATGAGCCCCAACATCTTCATGAGAGTCCGGATTGGAACTCGCCGGGGAAAGGAACTTGCCGTGTTCTGAACCCGGAATCTTCTTTCTGGAGTCAACTGGAGCGACATCCCAGTGGAGTCGATTATGAAGCCTAGAGTGGAACAGAAAGGAGATTGTTACCTGAAGAAGTTGGGTTAGGACTGCGAAAAATCGTGCCCGTGAAAAATCACGGCCGGATTACCCTGAGGTGATGGCCGGCCAAACTGACAAGGTACCTAGGAAAAAAGGGCAACGCTGTTACCCAAATGAAAAGAAGGCTCCCCTCACTTTCCATAAGAAAGGGGGGAACAAACTGCCTAGTCCACCTGTCCAGGAGGACAGAAAAAAACACAATGGGCTGGGGGTTGACTTCCTCCTTTTAAGGAGATACTTAATTGTTAAATTGAGTTATTAGTCTTGGGCTCATTAAACATTCCGCCGGTCCTGCCAGTCCACGGGGGGTGGTTAACCCCATCTGTGCTGCTGGTAGGATGTAAGGGAATCCTGCATTGGAGCATGCATTATATATATATTTTTTAGCCCATTTTCACCCTGGAAATACCCTTCTTTTTTCATTTCCCTGGAAAACCCTTTTAATGAGATACTCATTTACAAGAATGTACTACGCCTTATATCGGCAGCTTAAAAGTACCAGACTTATGCCGTTCCATAATAGAATATTTAATCATATATTTGCTTACTCTGTCATATTCACTCATATTCAGTGAACTGCTGAATCAATCAATGGAAGACATTTATTACTAAACGGATGTTTTCAGACGTTAGTAAGATGTTGTTAAAAGACTCTTGAGTAGCAGAGTGATTGTTAAACTGACAGTTTATAGCTGAATAATATGATTTTCATTAAACAGCTTTGGATTTATAATTTGGAACAGTGTGCTTGATATGACATAACAGTACTGCGTTTTATTAGATGTATTTCCAATAATAAAGGGGTTGTCCAGTTTCTAGGTATTGATAAGGAATCCTCTAAAGTACCTTCCTTTGATGACCTCACACAGGAGGTAGTGTTGCCAGTTTTTCCTCCCATCCCGGTTTCTTAGGAGAAGGTGCAAAGAGGTTTTTCCCAAGAAAGACAATCACCTCGCCAGCGCCACCTATTGGAAGTGGCTCTCTATGAGTCAAAATCTTACTTTCCAACAAGCCTTGGGATTTAATAAGGAGATATAGCCAGGCCAGATGTCCACCATAAACAGCTGTTTTGGGGTGCTTGCTGCTTGCCCCTCGTCAATACGGAGTATTGTTGATTTAATGCCTGCGCAATGTCTGAAAGGGGCTTAGGAAGGCAGCTGAATCTCCTTAAAGAGACCAAGTCCCTCACTGCTTGAGAAAAGTCCCAGTGAGAGGACTGAAACATCACGGTCTGGTGATTAAAGAACACTACTTTTAATTTACTTTTTGGGAGTGCCGTGGAATTTCTTTGAACTTAAAGAAACCAGTTATGTATGGAGACGTACTATATCAGGCTTGTTAGAAAGTCAGATCTTGATTCATAGGGATCCACTTCCAATAGGTGGCATTGGTGAGATGGTTCTCTTTCCTAGAGAGATGCCTCTTTGCATATTTGTTTCCAATGGAACATTCCTAATAACTCTCCATACCATGGAATACTTCCATTAAGTCTCCATACAGGACTGGTCTGTTTATGGAGATTTAGCACCCTGCCTAAAGGGCACTTTACATGGGCTGAGAATCCCAAAGATAATCGCGAACGAGCGTTCACAAAAACGTTTGTTAGCGATTATCTGGCGGTGTAAATGTACTGCTGATTACCCGATGAACAAGCAAAATGCTAGTTCATTGGGTAATTCGATCATTTGTGTGCACACAAAAAAAATCTCTTACCGGCAGCAGATTGCGCTGTGTAAAAATGATCTGCTGGCAGGAAACAATGAGTCAGTATGAAGAAGATCTATGGCATTAGTGATCTTTCCACCACAAAATATGGAGGAGATCGCCGAATGTAAATACAACGGTCTTCTCCACCAGCGAGCAGGCAATTGTTGTGAAGGAACGCTTCCTACCTGACAATCTGCTGCTCTGTCCTTCTATGTAAAGGGACCTTTGCTCGCTTAGGAAAAGGTAAAATGTAAAAGTTTGGACTGCAGGTATCTAAAGATCTATTTACAGAGAACCAGCAATTCCCGAAAGACAATAAGCTGTTTATAGTATTTGTTAGCGCAAGTAAAGGTAGGAAATATTCTTCAGTTGCGAGATTGATCACACAGTTGATTTCACTTTGTGATACCCTAGAGCAGGGATCAACCTTCGGCACTCCAGCTGCTGGAAAACTGCAACTTCCAGCATTCAAACATACTTGGCTGTTGTTCTAGCTACCATAGAAGAGAATGGAACATTCTGGGAGTTGTAGTTTCGAAACAGTTGGTGTGCCGAAGGTTACTGATCTCTGCCCTAGTGGTACAGGTGCATCTTGGGCCACTAAAAGTCTATGGTCTATCAACTGTATTATTTATGTAAGACAGCAGCCTGGGCTACTCCTAATAAATTTATAAGGCTTGTTTCACACTGCCGGGAGCCTGTTCTGGCATAGAATACCGGGAATTGGCTTGACAAAAATGGCTGAGTGCAGCGGCATTTGTCTGGCCGATTCTTGCCATATTTGCCGGATCACTGCTGGACACCCATTATAGCTAATGGGGCTGGACATCACTCAGGTAGTGTCTGGCAATGCCAGATCCTGCAGGCTGCTCCGGGGCCAGAACACTGTGCCGCATTGGCAAACACAAATGTGAAACAAGCTTAAGACATAAATTTGACATCCAGGTTAAAATCTGCTGTTACTAAAATATAAAAGCAAACAAATCCAGTGGATTCTTATGGCTTTTTAAAACAGAATTCCATCAATACTGAACTCTGTGCCTCACAATTTTCTTCTGGCTTGGCCTGGGTTTCCTATATCTCACAGTTTTCTGGAAAGTCCTGGCCTGGGGATCTCCTCTTTGGGAAAATCTTATCCATCTCATATCTGCAATGACCATCCAAAGAGTGTTTGAGGAACCAGGTCATACTTTCAATGTCACCTCTATGAAGTTCCCTATGAAAGACTGAAGGATTCTCCACTATGAAGAAGCTCTGATGACTACCTTCTGGGAAGGATTGTCGGGCCACATTAATGCTTGACATCTGCCCTCATTTTCTAGCATCTGTATATTCCTCAGGGTGCTTAAGCGCTCCTTTGCTCCCAGCTTCTACCCTCCATAGCCTAAGTTGCTCCGCCGGGCTCTCTGGATGTAAACTTCCTGTTTGACACAGCTGCAGCCAATCGCAGGTGGGAGATGACCTGCAAGCCAAACAGTTCACTGCTCTGGCCAGCCAAAAACAGGAAGTTTAAATCAAGAGAGCCTAGAGTAGCAGCTGAGGCCGTGGAACGAAGGAGCTGGGAGCCTGCTCTGGGAAGCAGGCGAGTATGCTTCTTTTCACAGGTCTGCTCAGAGAGGGTGTTTGCCAAAACCCCTCCCTCTAAAGGTGTACAACCCCTTTAAGGATTGCAATGGACAACAAGTCTATGGAACCTGATGCTAATGTAATTCACCACTGCTGTGTCATCTAAGACAAGACAATCACTTGTGTTTATTTAGACTTGAGATATATTTTACTTTTTTGCCTACTCTTGACACCTGGTTTTGACTGGATTTTTAATACTTAACTTTTATTTCTATTCACATAAATTTTTGACCACCTTAAAATCCTTGGACTGATTATGTTTGTGTAGTAAATTGTTTGACTATTCAATAATAGGCTCAGCTTGTGTACCGGGCTGCACGCTGCCCGTACACCTCTACCTAACTCAACCAATGTTGCTATTTGCATTTACAGTCCATTAACATTTAAAATCATGCGGCACTACCCCCCGACATGTTTCACCGGTCTCTTGCCGGCGTCTTCAGGGGAACGGGTAGCGTCTAATGCTGCTGACCGGTTCAGTCCTATTTATATCCTCCTTTGACCACCCCTTTTGGGCTGAACTTAGAATTGGCCTATTAGGTAACTGATAATAGCAGTTCCCATTGTAACAAACTTATTGTGCGCGTGATATTGTATCCCTTTAGTGTTAAGAAAATAATTGATGACATTATTTTCTTAACACTAAAGGGATACAATATCACTCGCACAATAAGTTTGTTCTCACATTATTAGATTTTTTACTTACGCACAATTATTTAATTTTTGATAGGCAATATTATTTACAGATTACTGGGACAGCTATGGGGACAGTTTGTGCACCAAATTATGCAAATTTATTTTTAGGGTGGTGGGAAGAGCAAGTTGTGTTCACAGACCTCAATTCAAAGTACACGGAGCACATTTTAATTTGGGCCCGATTTATTGATGATGTTTTGATTCTATGGAATGGCACAAAAGAAGAATTCTTTAACTTTGTTTCTACACTCAATCACAATACACTGGGTCAAAAATTTACACCGGAGATAAATCAGGAAGGAATCAACTTCCTAGATCTTAAATTGACCAAACTTTCTGATGGCCATATCCACACACAAGTTTATCGGAAGGTGACCTCCACAAATAGTTTTTTGTCCTGGCACAGCCACCATCCACCATCATTACGGAAAGGCATACCCGTAGGACAGTACATAAGGACTAAGAGGAATTCATCTACTGAAGAGGCTTTTGAAGCAGAAAGTAAAATTCTTTACCACAGATTTATTGATAGGGGTTATCCTAAAAAAGTGCTTCACAAAGCATATAGAAGGGCAAAAGCCATTGAGAGGACAGAACTACTCAAGAATAAAAATAAGGAAGAGGACACAATCATACGGTGCATTGGCACCTTTGATACGCAACATCAAAAGGTCAGACAAATATTCATGCGACATTGGCATATATTATGCACTGATGATGATTTAAAACAAGCAATACCCAAATTTCTATCAATAACATACAGACGAGGTCCAAATTTAAAACAACAATTGGTCCATAGTCATTTTCAATGGACAAATACTAGACAAAACCTAATGAACAAGGAACTTACCTGGTTGTCGCCGAGAGGATTTCGACCATGTGGTGATTGCGTTTTCTGCCAATATGTGGTGTCATGTACACAATTCATGAACCCTGTAGATCAAAAAACGTATCAAATTAATGATTTCATCAATTGTAAAACCACAGGTATAGTTTATATAGCTAGGTGCTCATGTCCTAAGCTATATGTGGGCAGAACTGTACAGGAGTTCAGACGAAGGATCTCTAAACATATTAGTGACATCAAAAATAAAAAAGATGCAACACTACCTAGGCATATCCTTAATTATCATAATGGAGATCTGAAATCATTGAAATTCTAGGGTATACAAAAATTAAGAGCAGGCCCAAGAGACGAGGATATTGACAAAAAACTACAGCAATGTGAGGCAAAATGGATTTATAGATTACAGAGCCTTAATCCTAAAGGCCTGAATGAAGGATTTACCTATGCCTCTTTCCTAAAAAAGCGTTACTAATTCTATATACCTGACATATCAATTTGACATTTTAATGACAAGAGTTTGGTCATTTAGAATATATGGCAGATATTAGGGTGATTATCACATTTTTTGTTCATGACCCAATTGCCTTTTAATGAAGGTCCAGATATAATAAACTAATAATAAAATAAATTATTGGACTAAACAAAAGAAATACATAATGTAAATATAATAATTGGCATATTTATAGAAAGCAGGACTAAATTATGCGCAATCCAGGCATAGATTGAATGCTCACATGTGCACAAGCTAGTAGCAGGCAAATAAAAGTGTAAGTTCATCATAATATGGTTGATTTCAGTATTGTACATGCACAACCAATGAGAAACATCTAGTATTGATAAATTAATATACTAAAAGGGTGGTTAACGCGCAGTATAAAAGTTATTTTGGTAAGCGCCAGTTTCTAATCATGCGCATCATCGCAATGATATAGCCAATGCTAGTTATCAAGTTAAGCGTAGCAAAATGCAACATTGCCGGCGCTTCAAAATAACTAAGTATCGAGTCATGCGCAATACACAATTTATAAGACATCCGTAGTTGACTAAGTGCCTGATCCTGCGCAGTACGGAGATATTTCAATAATAGTACTAAGTGCGATTTCATGCGCACTGGTCTGCAGATATATCCGCCGAACATCAAAGTCCTCAGACATGCGCAGTGGGACCCAAAACACTGCCGATTACTAAGTTCCTAGTCATGCGCATTTGAGTAAAATACCTGTCCAATACTAAGTCCGGTGCCATGCGCAGTCAAGCTAATTAACCGTCAATGTTTCTAAGTTCGGGTACATGCGCTAAAATGGTGATGTCAATGGTACGTCAAATCGGTGTTCTCCAATAGTGAAGCCGGTTACAATGGGAACTGCTATTATCAGTTACCTAATAGGCCAATTCTAAGTTCAGCCCAAAAGGGGTGGTCAAAGGAGGATATAAATAGGACTGAACCGGTCAGCGGCATTAGACGCTACCCGTTCCCCTGAAGACGCCGGCAAAAGACCGGTGAAACATGTCGGGGGGTAGTGCCGCATGATTTTAAATGTTAATGGACTGTAAATGCAAATAGCAACATTGGTTGAGTTAGGTAGAGGTGTACGGGCAGCGCGCAGCCCGGTACACAAGCTGAGCCTATTATTGAATAGTCAAACAATTTACTACACAAACACAATCAGTCCAAGGATTTTAAGGTGGTCAAAAATTTATGTGAATAGAAATAAAAGTTAAGTATTAAAAATCCAGTCAAAACCAGGTGTCAAGAGTAGGCAAAAAAGTAAAATATATCTCGGTTATTAATGCCTCTACATCTGGAGGGTCAATTTTGTTAATTATTTAGACTTGAAACACCGACTCACTATATTATATTTTTTTGTATATCGAATCAGTGGGATATTTGAGGCATCACGTGCCATCATCAAATTTTATTGAATATTTAAAAATGATTTTATATTTGTATATTATTATATGTTGTAATTATCCATTTGCATATTAGCTGTATAATTGTGCATTCTTTTAACTGTTCAGAGGAGTCACAATACATTATCTACACCTTTTCATGAAGCACGACAATTATCTAATCATTTCAGTACTTGTTTCTGTCCACTGGGTGGCAGACATGTCATATTAATAACATATTCATCACTAATAACGTTCAAAAATGAAACTGTTGCAGTGTTTAAAAAAATACCAGTAAAAGTCATTATAATTAAATCTCATACAAAATCAGCTATCTTGTGGATCACAAGTTTTGTGTGACATAAATTTACAGTGGCTGATCCAGGATTAGAAAAACATGGCTGCTTTCTTTCTGAAGCAGCTCCACAATTGTCCACATGTGGTATTGCAGTTCCACTTTTAAGTTAATGGGGCTGAGCTGCAATACTAACTACACGCAACCTAAGAACAGGTGTGTTTTTAAAAGAAAGTAGCCATGTTTTTCTAATCCTGGACATACAATCTTAATAAACAAATAGATTCACATAGATTCCAATTCAAGTGGCAAAAGGATAGATTTTATTAACAGCTTTAAAGGCTAAAAATCATATTTTAAATTAGTCATAATTGAGCCATTCTGTCACAAAGGGGTTATAGAACCCTTATAATGACCCCCCCCCTAATGCCAGGACCCTCATATACATTATACTTACCTGCTTACCGGCACCCGCACTGCTCCGAATCCCTGCACGGCCGCCGCTGCATCTCCCCATCGCTTGGATCAAAACATCCGGCGACGGGGGGAGCCCCAAATAGCAGGTCGTGATGGGGATTAGACTCCCTAGCATCGCAGGTCACGCGAGATGCAACTCCGGCTGTGCAGTGATACGGAGTGATGCGGGTGCCGGGGAGCAGGTAAGTATAATATATTTGAGGGGCCCGGCATTTGGGGGAGGGGGGTCAATATAGGTGTTGGATAACCCCTTTAACTGTTTTTCTAGCTGTGTGCATCCTACTTTCACTTTGTTCTGGTCCTCTAATAACCCTTATCTCTAAATTACTAGGAGATCATAAACACATATTTAAGCCACATTCTCATGTGTGTTTATAAGGTCAGAGAGCAGAGATAAGAAGCCTGTCAGCTCCCTGCCTGACGAAGTAAATTCAGATTCTGCTAGTAGAGCATCTCAGCTCTGTACCGAGAAAAGGACTCCATATTTTTTAATAAAGACCATTGAAAACATTATTTTTAGCTCATGAGTACAATGCACTAATAAAAAAAAATTACCCCAAAGATGTACATAACCTTTAAAGGTCTGTCTTCCATTTCAGTTTTAGTAAAGTTTCTGATATAAAAAAGTGTGTAAGCATAGAATAAAGCATCCAATTACATCATGTCTTTCATTATCAAACCTGCTATGAAAAAAATTAAAAATAAAAGATGATCGTAAACGTACAGCAACATATCTCCTATCCACAGGCTAAGACAAAAGTTTCTGATCGGTTGGGGTCTGACTGCTGGGTTCCCTGCTGATCACTAGAATGGGGACCCGTATTACCACGTTTGAATAGATTGGTAGACACGTTGTTGCTTGAGGCTGCTGAAGATAGTTGAACGCTCTTATGGAGCTGAATGGAGCAGTAGCACGCATACATGTCTGCTATTTCATTCAGCCACTTGACTATGAGACGGGCAACCACTCTTTCCTCTATATTTTTCTTGTTTGTGTTCACTCAGACAGATACCAGCTTACTCTGCAACGGAGATTTCCAGTGATATGTCTTTTAACATTATACAATAGATGGATGATAATTTACTGTACTCTGCTTTAGATGAGTCTCATGCACTTAGATGTAGTACTGCTGGGCTCTCTAGTTCCATGCCCCATAGTCGCTTCAGCAATAATAATGGCCCTTTTATGCCTCCAGTAATAATAATGTGCCCACAGTATTGCCCTCTGTATTAAAAATGCTCCCTATGGGGCCACCCAACATAAAAATACCCCCTATTGTGCCTCTAGTGATAATAAAAATGTTACAGCTGGTGGCTGTAAGTAGGGTTTGGCCAGTTCCCTCAGAAGTTGGCCCACTGGGACTTTTACAGGTAAGGTCTATAGCAAGTATGCTCTTGACATCATGCCACACATTAGGTACAGTCAGGGCCGGGCCGACACAGAGGCTGGGGAGGCTCCAGCCTCAGGGCGCAGGCCAGCTCCCCAGCCTCTGGGCGGCAGGCAGGCCACTGACCATCTCGCTGCTGCCGGCCGCGCTGGAGGACGGAGGGAGTAGTGACTGAGGCGCAAGGACGTGCACACATAAGACTGCCCCCTTCTGCCCCTTTAATGCCCTTTTTGTTTTTTACTGTCTCCAAGCCAGGCAAGCAGCTTGTCACTCACTGCCCACTCTGACTGCTGTTTGTGTTGTCTGCGGTGTATGATGTGAGGGAGCTGCACACAGCAACACAGAGAGTCCGTCATGAAAGGTCCTTTAGCTTCTCCAGCAGTATAACTGGAGTCTGACTCCTCCCACACATGTGACTGATCACATGGTCATGACCTAATCAAAGGTCCTTTAGCCATTAGAAGTTCAAGAGTCCCGACTCCCCAGTTCAAGACCTTCTTCACCAACAGCCTCAAGAACCTGACAGGTGAGACTGGAGGTGACTGTATACAGGGGGTGATAAAGATAATGTAGGTGACTGTATACATAGGATGATGGAGGTGACTGTATACAGGAGAGAAGGATGATGGAGCTGATTGTATACATAGGATGATGGAGTTGACTGTATACAGGGGAGGATGATGGAGGTGACTGTATATAGCTGAGAGGATGATGGAGATAACTGTATACAGGGGAGTAGGAGGAGGATGATGGAGGTGACTGTATATAGTGAGAGGATGATGGAGATAACTGTATACAGGGGAGTAGGAGGAGGAGGATGATGGAGGTGACTGTATACAGGGGAGGATGATGGAGATAACTGTATACAGTGGAGGAGGAGGATGATGGAGGTGACTATATACAGGGGAGGATGATAGAGATAACTGTATACAGGGGAGTAGGAGGAGAATGATGGAGGTAACTGTATACAGGAGAGTAGGAGGATGATGATGATGGAGGTGACTATACATAGGGGAGGATGATGATGAGGCCTGGCCCTGCCATCATGGAGGGGTTTGTGGCGGGAAAAATGTACCATGAAGGGGGGGGGGGATTGACTGCTGCCAGTCCAGTCCCATGGAAGAGAAAAATTTGACATTATTGTGCCCTGCGGTGGGGGGGTTTCAAAGATGTGCTGCTGCCAGGCCCAGGCCCATGAGGGGGGAAATGTGTCATTGTTGGGCCATGGAGGGGAAGGGGGTTCAAAGATGTGCTGTTTCCCTCAAAGGCCCATGGAGGGGGAGAAATGTGCCATGGGGAAGGGGAGAAAGAAATGTAACATGAAGGGGTGATGTAAAGGAGGGGGAGTAATGTGACATTAAGTCCGGGCGGCATCATTGGCATTGATACTGCCACTGGCACATAGGGGGGTTGGCACTTGATACTGGCACATGGGGGGGTTGGCACTTGATAATGGCACATGGGGGGGGGGTTTGACACTTGATACTGGCACATGGGGGGGTTTGGCACTTCATACTGGCACATGATGGGGGAGGGGAGAGGAGAGAGGCACTTATTACTGGCACATGGGGGGGGGGGAGGCACTTGTTACCTGGCACATTATTATGGGGCACTATAGGAGCTTCTACTGAGGCCACAAAGAAGGTGTATTTTATATGGGGGCTCTGTGTGGTACTAGTATTATCAGGGGGTTTATCTGTTACTGCAGTATAGTATTGGTGACCACAGCAGCACAGTATTGGGGGTAGTAGGATGATTTGTCCAGAAGATGGGAGGATGATGGAAAAGTAGTAAACTAAGATTTTTTCTTGGCAAACTGCAGAGACGAAAAATGGTGGTCTGGTCTGAAAAAAGAAGACGATGAGGACAGAGAACAACTACATCAAAGGAGATGTCATCACTGGATGTAAGAGGTTTGTGGGGCTGCTGCGCTGCCAGGCCCACGGAGGAGGAGAAATGTGCCCTTCAAAATGTCTGTGCACGTCACTGCTTAAACGTGAGCACTTGTTGGCAGTGACTTAACATGCTCCCTCCCCTCTCCGCCTCCTGGCTCGGCCCCGTCGCTCCGGCTCCACTGCTCTGGTCTCTGCTCTCAGTCTTGCCTGACTGGCTGCGTACAGCGTGCGCACTTTAACCTGAGGCGCTGTACGCAGTCAGGTCAAGTGCGCCCAGTCTGGACACCAGGAGGCAGCACGGGCAGCAGCACAGCAGTGTCAGACAGTATCAATTAAGAGTAAGAAGATAGATACAGGGTGGGCCATTTATATGGATACACCTTAATAAAATGGGAATGGTTGGTGATATTACCTTCCTGTTTGTGGCACATTAGTATATGTGAGGGGGGAAACTTTTCAAGATGGGTGGTGACCATGGTGGCCATTTTGAAGTCGGCCATTTTGAATCCAACTTTTGTTTTTTCAATAGGAAGAGGGTCATGTGACACATCAAACGTATTGGGAATTTCACAAGAAAAACAATGGTGTGCTTGGTTTTAACGTAACTTTATTCTTTCATGAGTTATTTACAAGTTTCTGACCACTTATAAAATGTGTTTAATGTGCTGCCCATTGTGTTGGATTGTCAATGCAACCCTCTTCTCCCACTCTTCACACACTGATAGCAAGTTTTCCAGAAATTTGTTCTTTCTACGGAAGCAGAAGTAGACCATAATGGACAGGCAGACAGCAGCAGTGGCATGATTCATGATGACAATAAGTAGACCCTGTCAGCACTGGCAGAATACTGCTGGATGTCTGAAAACTTGTTCAGAACAAGTCACTGTTTTTCCCAATAAAACCTTTTAAGTCGGTCTTAGTTTTCTCCCTGTGCTGCTGTAGTAGATGGCTATTTTATAATGAGGTGTGCACCTTCTCATAAATTAGGCACATCTACTGCAGTACATGAAAAACATTGATATTTGAAAAAAGTATGCCAGCAAGTAAATGTGCCACACTGTACTATCTGTCTTTAATGTCATACGGTGGGATATTGGTTACTTAATGAAATGTGCTGTCTATAAAAATTTTTTCCAGATTTTTGGGGTTTCTGTGCATGGGTTGTAAATTGTAATGCAATGAATGTAGTCCATTTATTCTGTGTTACTGCTTACTGAACACTAATTTGGGGAAACCATGGACTATAGATTTGATTTGAGTCATTTAACTAAGTCAAAGTGTGCTAGTTGTCGTTCTGAAACTATATGTATTTAGCACGCATAGACTGCACTAATGATAAAGATTTAATCAATCAAGGAAGGGAAATGTGAACTGTTGCATTTAAGCAAATTGTTCCTGTCAGTGGCCTTTGAATAAATATCAAATTGTAACTTGTAATTAATTACATTCAACGAGATGATAGATTTAATTTCTTTCACTTCAAAAACGGATGTAAATTATAGCACAAATCTATGCCAGCTATAACTCAACAAAACTCAGGTGAAATAGATTTTTTTTTTCTGGCACATGGAATGATACCCCACATTTACTGTCTGTGCTTCAAATTTGACACATCTTACTTTAGAGCAGTGTTTCCCAACCAGTGTGCCTCCAGCTGTTGCAAAACTACGACTCCCAGCATGCCCGCACAGCAAAAGTCTGTCCGGGCATGCTGGGAGTTGTAGTTTTGCAACAGCTGGAGGCACACTGGTTGGGAAACACTGCTTTAGAGCAATAAATACCCCCTTGTGCTTTGAAAATAACACAATAAGTACAAAAGAGAGCCGTATGCAGGCGACGGTAAACTTTCAAGTTGTAGATCACCCTCAGTTCCAGCAGTTGAAAATAGTCCCTTAAGACAACACCTTGTCCAATTGATGGTAATGTCACATATTGATGACTAGGACATTTGAAGAGAAGATCTGCCTCCATTGCGGGAATAAGGTCAATCGAGTATGACTAATTAGCGTGTTATGCTTACTACATATAAACTAGAACATCAGCCTCACAAAAGACGCCATTGCATGGACCCCTGGGCGACGGGGATTGGACACACTTAAACAGAAAAAGAATTGTGACCTATGAAAAAGAAAGTAATTATGCAAAGCAATGCAGGTTAACCACTTCAGCCCCCCTAGCTTAAACACCCTTAATGACCAGACCACTTTTTACAATTCTGCACTACACTACTTTCACGGTTTATTTGGTGGTATTTCATTGCTGCTGACATTTTAACTTTTTTTGATAATCAAAAATGACCGAAATTTTTGCAAAAAAATGACATTTTTCACTTTCTGTTGTAATTATTTTTTTTTTAAATACATTTCTATATAAATTTTTCTCTAAATTTATTGTTCTACATGTGTTTGATAAAGAAAAATCCAATAAGTGTATATTTATTGGTTTGGGTAAAAGTTATAGCGTTTACAAACTATGGTGCAAAAAAGTGAATTTCTGCATTTTGAAGCAGCTCTGACTTTCTGAGCACCTGTCATGTTTCTTCAGGTGCTAGAATGCCACGATAGTATAAATACCCCCCAAATAACACCATTTTAGAAAGAAACCCCAAAGTATTCGCGGAGGGGCATGGTGAGTTTATGTATGATTTCATTTTTTTTCACAAGTTAGCGGAAAATGACACTTTCTGAGGAAAAAAATAAATAATAAAGTTTCCATTTCTGCTAAATTCTGGCAAAAAAAAATAATAAAATCTCCCACGGACTCACTATGCCCCTCAGTGAATACCTTGGGGTGTCTACTTTCTGAAATGGGGTCATTTGTGGGGTGTGTTTACTGTTCTGGCATTTTGGGCGGGGCAAAATTGTGAGCAACCCTGTAAAACCTAAAGGTACTCGTTGGACTTTACGCCCCTTTACGCACCTAGACTGCAAAATAGTGGCACACATGTGGTATCGCCGTACTCAGAAGAAGTAGGGCAATGTGTTTTGGGGTGTATTTTTACATATACCCATGCTGGGTGAGAGAAATATTTCTGTAAATTGTCAACTTTGTATAAATTTTTTTTAAAAGTTGTCATTTACAGAGATATTTCTCTCACCCAGCATGGGTATATGTATAAATACACCCCAAAACACATTGCCCTACTTCTCCTGAGTACGGCGATACCACATGTGTGACACTTTTTTGCAGCCTGGGTGCGCAAAGGGGCCCAAATTCCAATAAGTACCTTTAGGATTTCACAGGGCATTTTTACGCATTTGGATCCCAGACTTCTTCTCACGCTTCAGAGACCCCTTAAATGCCAGGGCAGTATAAATACCCCACATGTGACCCCATTTTAGAAAGAAGACACCCAAAGGTATTCTGTGAGGGGTATGGTGAGTTCATGTAAAATTTAATTTTTTTGTCACAAGTTGGAATATGAGACTTTGTAAGAAAAAAAAAAAAAAGCCAATTTCCACTAACTTGTGCCAAAAATAAAAATCTTCTATGAACTCGCCATGTCTCTCACGGAATACCTTGGGGTGTCTTCTTTCCAAAATGGGGTCACTTGTGGGGTATTTATACTGCCCTGGCATTGTAGGGGCCCTAAAGCGTGAGAAGAAGTTTGGAATCCAAATGCGTAAAAATGCCCTCCTAAAAGGTACTCATTGGAATTTTGGCCCCTTTGCGCATTTTTTTTTTCTTACAAAGTCTCATATTCCACTAACTTGTGACAAAAAAATATATTTTAAATGAACTCACCATACCCCTCACGAAATACCTTGGGGTGTCTACTTTCTAAAATGGGGTCACATGTGGGGTATTTATACTGCGCTGGCATTTTAAGGTCTCCGCAATCATTACATGTATGGCCAGCATGAGGAGTTTCTGCTATTCTACTTATATTTAGCATACGGGTAATGAGATTTTTTTTTTACCGTTCAGCCTCTGGGCTGAAAAAAAAAAATTAACAGCACAGATTTCTTCATTCGCATCAATCAATGTGGATGAAAAAATCTCTGCCAAAAAATGTGCAGTAAGGCCCCATTCACACGTCCGCAAAAACGTCCGCATCTATTCCGCAATTCTGCGGAATAGATGCGGACCCATTCAGTGTGAACGGGGCTGGCTGTGATGCGGAGAGCACACTATGTGCTCGCCGCATCAGCATTTGCGGAGCTGCGGCCGTGAACTTCCGGGTTTCAGCCCCCAAACATCCGGCCGCAGCTCCGCAAAAGATAGAGCATGTCCTATTCTTGTCCGCAATTGCGGACAAGAAAAGGCATTTTCTATATAGTTCTGGCAATGTGTGGATCCGCAAAATGTGGAAAGCACATTGCCGGTGTTCCATGTTTTGCAGATCCGCGGATCCGTGAAATACATATGGACGTCTGAATGAGCCTTACAGGGGGTGATTAGTGACAGGGGGTGACAGTGGGTGATCAGGGGGTGACATGGGGTGATCAGGTGATCAGGAGTTAATCAGGGGTTAATCAGGGGTTAATCAGTGACCGGGGGTGGATGGGGGTCTGTGTCTGTGATTGGTGCACTTACATATGTTTCCTCTGGTGGTCCCAAGCAAAAGGGACCACCAGAGGAGCAGGCAGCAGGCATATCAGACGCTGTTAACAAAACAGCGTCTGATATGTGTTTTTTTTTAACTACTACAGCCTGCCAGCGCATGATCAGCGCTGGCAGGCTGTAGTTTACCTTCCTTCCGACGCGATTCCTGTGAGCGCGCGCGCATTCACAAGAAATCTCGCCTCTCGCAGGATGACGCACGGATGCGTCCACCCAGAATAACCCGCCCGCCGAACGCATCCGTGCGTTAGGCGGTCCTGGCGTGGTTAAGAAACAGTGTCATCAGGTAAACGGAACTGAGTAATTACAAAAAGGTGTCATGGTTGCTTGCGATAAACCTTCCAGGTCGACCAGATTTACAAAAAGAGCTCATGTCTGCATTCAATCCAAGAGGTAAGTTCCTTAAGTCTACATATTTGGTTAACCCTATCTAGCCATTCTTGATTTGAAGGGGGAGAGGGGCTCAGCTAGTGTAAAGGTATTAACAGTTTAGCTGCCAAAATGAGGAATGTGGCTAATGTTGTTTTGCAGGGGCAAAAGGTAGGAGTGTCCTGTCAGAATAATACTAGATTTGGAGTTAATGACAGAGGTTCAGAACAGACTAAGTTGGTTACCTCTTCAATTTTTTGCCCAAAAAGGCCGGATCCCATCACAAAACCACCAAATATGTGATATTGTCCCTGAGGAAGAATTATATCTCCAGCATAAATCCCTATCCACCACACCTCTCATATATAAGTATGCAGGTGTTCTAGAAATTGCCTTATACGAATTTTCCTGCAAACGAATGCAACTAGAGAAACAATGGGACCTAGATAGGATCTGTTGAACTTCTATTTCAGAAAAGTTGATGTGCATTTCCTCCTCCCAATCTGTCAAAAACGCAGGTACCGAAGGAGAGACGGGAATTAATAGCAACTTGTATAATTTCAAATTTGGCTTTGGTAATGGTTGAGTAGAGAAGAGAGCCTTCGCGAGTTGTCGAGTGACTGGGTTAGAGGGGAGAAATGGAAATGGGAATATTGTAAGATATGTAAAGGGGCCACAGATAGCCTCTGTGATAATAAGGAAGCGGGTGAAGTAGAACTGAGGTAGGAAATGAGCGTAATTAGTCCCATAAGTCCCTGGCATGTATCGGAAGCGAGTCCCCAGACAGGTATGGCAGGTAGTATGTTAGTGTTTGAGGAGAGGGGAATGGCGCAATAGATGGATGATTGTGTACCCCATGCCAGGCCTGTAAATGGCCTTTGGTCAGGATATTGGAGATGCATGTTATGGCTTGTGGTCGTGGGTTAGACCACATAAGAGGCATGAGTGAGCGATCTAATCCATCTCTCTCCAACAAAGCAGACAGAGAATTGCCCATTTATTTGTTGATATCCAGCCAACATTGACGGTGGTGCAGAAGTGCTCCGATATGTTCCTGACTGGAACATGTTGGGAAAAGTCTCAGCTTTTAACATCAGCTTGAGGATTTAGCCAGCATTGTCAGTTGCTTATCATTGTGGTGCACCTTTTTCAGTGAATTATGTATTTTTATATTTTCATCCACACATTATTCCATCTTGTGTAGGATGCTTTTGTGGTGCATGTGGTCCGTGCTGGCATCCTCTATTGTATGCATTTCTTGCTGGGGATGGCCGCTAGCTGCGGACCACATGCGGAGCAACTGCTCCCCCAGTTAGAAACACGCTACAGTGTTAGGGGTTTGAGCAGTTCCTCCCATTTAGGCCACTTTATTTCAGTGAATCTGCTAAGATAATCTTTCCTCCCTATCCATGAGAAAAATGGGAGTTGATCCCCAGACAATTGTGTGCTTACCTGATTGAGTAAAGGGCGATAATTCGGCTCATAAATCTTGGAAAGATCATCTGGTACTTTCAAACCCAGGTAAGTCAGGGAGGAGATCTGCCATTCGAAAGGGGTCGTGTCTCTTAGCTCTGCTGCTTACTCCTTATCTAAAGTGATGTTGAGGACCTCAAACTTTCCAAGATTTATTTTGAAGTTAGACAGCCATCCAAAATCCTGGAATAAGGATAGAACATGAGTAAAGGCTTGAGTAGGGTTTGTGATGAGTATGAGTAAATCATCCGCATAATCGGCTGCAGTGTGTATTCCCAATGGGGAATGCAAACCGCATATATGAGGGTGTTGTCTTATTGCCTGTATTAGAGTCTCCATGCACAAAACAAAGAGGCTAGGGGAAAAAGGGCATCCTTTCTGCATGCCGTTATCGATGTTAAATGCTAGCGACAAGGAATTATTAACCTTAAATCTGCCACATGGAGATGTATATAAGGAGAAAATGGCAGTGAGAAAGAGCAAGGGGAGAAGGGGATGCCAAACCTAAGCAAGGTCTCTTTCATAAAGATCTAGTCTATTCTATCAAAGGCCTTCTCGCCATCTGTGCCGAGAAGTACCATAGGGATCTCGAAAGACGTAGCAAAATGAATAGCATTTAACACCCTGTTAGCATTATCCTTACCTTCTCTAGAGGGAACGAACCCTGTCTGTTCTTAATGTATCAGGAAGGGGAGAAATGCCTGAAGTCGTTGAGCCAGAATCTTGGCCCATAATTTGACATCACAATTAAGTAGTGAGATGGGGTGGTAGCTACTACATAATGTCAGGTCTTTTGCTATGTGTGCCTCCAAAGCCTGTCTGCGAAGACCCAGCCCCCCAAGCAGTGCCTGACATAGGGACTGAAAATGTGGGAGCAGAATATGCTGAAATTTCCTATAATAGATCATGAGAAGGCCATCAGGTCCTGGGCTTTTCCCCACTGGAGTTGAGGATAACACTTGATGTATTTCCTTCATGGAGATTGGCCCTATTGTAGGGATTCTAAAAATGCCCAGATATCCCTCAATCATGAGTCTCTTTCCGTCAAAGGTTCCTGTGTGTTTATGTTATGTAGTTGGCCATAGAATTTAACGAATTGAGGGCAATCTCCTCGGTATGGTGCAATAAAGTGTTTGAGAAAAAAAAGCGAATGGAAGAGATATGAGTGCGGGAAAGGGGACCCTTAAGAAGAGCGGACATCATCTTCCCACCTCTATCGCCATGGGCATCTATACATTGCTTGGAATACAATAAGCTTTTAGCAAACGTAGTGCCCAAAAGATCCTTAAGTTGGCTTCTCAGGGTGGTTAATTCAGCAAGTTGTGAGACTGCAAGGGAGAATTTATGTGCTTTCTCAATGGTCGAGATCTTAAGCAGCAGAGAGTCAATCTCCTGCGACCTCTTCTTTTTTACTGCTGTGCCTAAGGCTATCAATTCTCCTCTAATATAGGCTTTATGAGCCTTCTATTCAGTAGGAAATGGGACATGCGGAGTAATATTAGAGGTAAAGTAATTAGATGGTGGAGTCATCCCTCAGAAGGGTTTCATTGAGCCTCCATGACCAGGCTTTCTGACAGAACATCGGCAGTTGTAATACAATATTTATCGGCGCATGGTCTGAAACCGAGATTGACTCTATAACCACGGACTTCACACCAGGTAAAGAAGCCTGAGAAATAAAAAAATAACCAATATGTCGATAAGAGTGGTGTGCATGTGAAAAGAAAGAGAAATCTTTAGTATCAGAGTGTAGTCTTCTCCAAGCATCTGCTAAGTGGAGACTCTCCAGAGAGGTCTTCAGCCTGCTCAGATTTGCAAAAGAGATGGCAGAGCAAGAAGAAGAGGAATCAAGTAATGGGTTTAGAGTCACATTAAAATCCCTACCAAGCAACACCATGCCCTCTGCAAACAGGCGCAGTTGCTAATTAGAGTTGATCAGCCATTTTACCTGTCCTGTACTAGGGGCATAAACATTTGCAAAAGTGATAGGTGCATCATCAAGTTTCCCCTTTACAAAGATAAACCTACCACCCGGGTCAGATTTGGTTTCTAGACATGTAAATGCTACTACTCTTTTAATAGTGATGCTAGCAGCCCTGGATGCCTGAGCCCCATTGCAGCTGTGAAACCAGCGGTTTAAAGGAGAGTACTAGAGTTTGGGGATCTTATGGGCCTTAAAATGCATCTCCTGTAGGAAGATTATCAAGGGTGAGCTCTTAGGCAGCAGAGCAATTACCTAAGACCTTTTTTGCTGTAAATTAAACCCCTTAACATTGAAGGAGTAAATTACATGTTGTGTTATATCAGAAATTGAGAAAAAACTAAACACATAAAAATTGTGTGTCCCCAAACGGCGCCCGAGGGTTCCCGCAAGTAACTGATATTTAACTTAACAGAGCAAATGAAGGGTAAACAAAAGGAAAAGAATGGTGCTAATGTGATGAGCTAAGCACCAAATCAAACTCCCGCCTGACCGGACAGAGCTTGGCCATAGTATAAGTACAAAAGGGGGTGGGGGGGCGGGAGTTGGTGTGTTATGGACACCGTTACTTTAAGCCTGGCCCACCCCTTTGCCAAAACCGACTAATGCGCCAATCGGGGTACACCAAGGACAGAAAAGAGTGAGAAAGAAAAGAGGAAAAATGAAAAAAGCAAAGGACAGCAAGGGTAGAGTGAGAGAGAAAATGTTGGAAATGACCCAATGTTGGAAAGGACCCAGCTGTCATAATATTTATCATAATTATGAAGAGAGCTATAGGAAGGGGGGGATAACCTCCCCAACAACAAAGGGAGGAAATACCTTGCCATGAATTCCCAAACCATATATCCCCTTGTTTGCGGCTATGTGGGTCAATAAGTATGCCAATACGGGGTACTTCCTCGTCCCCATAGTGGCAACAGCCCCTGTGCCTCAAGAGCCATGAAGGATATTTGCAATAGTTCTGAGTGATCAAGTGGCTGAGTCCTTTAGCAGGGATCTTTTTACCTTCTGCAGCTGTCTCTTTTCGGCCGAGATGGACAATGGATCCGGTGGTGGAGGAAGGCCCGGAAGATCGTTGTCCATCAGAACTTGCATGCAGGAGGGGACCTGTACCGGAGGGATCTCCAGCTTAGGCCATGTGGCCTGCAAATCTGAAGTGCAGATGATTATCTGCCTATTATTTTTGAGAATCGCAATCCCGAAGGGGTAAAGCCACCTATATGCAAGTTCCAGAATTGGCCTCATGGTTCTTCTCTTGGCAAGAGTGGTAGGTGATAGATCCTGATAGAGATGCACATGAACAGCAGTGCAACAAAATCTCCCCTTTCTCTCTAGCTTGATGCAGGAGGGCATTACATCTCTCGGAGGCTCCATAGTCCTGGGTTTAGGGCGGAGGGCCCTGTGAATGAATTTGATCGTGATAGTCAAGGCCCGCTCCTGGACCAAGATTGTAGAGAAAATGGTAGCTGTGACTTGGGGAGCTTCCGGAACGTGCCCTTCAGGGATACCTTTTATCCACAAGTTGTTTCTGCGATTGTGATTTTCAAGATCTTCGATCTGATTGAAGGCGGCATTTAGTTGGCGTTGTTGTTCCATGAACTTGGATTTCACCGAGCCACCAAAGGTAAGTTGGCTCTGAGTCCCTTGGTGCTGCAGACTCAGGCCCTCCATCTACACTGTCTACATCTGAGTCCTACGCTGCTTACGAATCCATCACTTGAGTATGTCGCTCTGTCAGCATGATCAACCCTATTAAACCAGGTATACTGCCTGGTAGAGCTCATCATGCTGACTAAAACTATATCTTTCTTTTGTTTGTATGCTAAACAGCTGCAGAGATATCTGTGTTTTTATTTATATGCAAATGAGAAGTTGGAGTACCAAAAGGAGGGGTATAATCCTTTGAGCACTGCTTTGTAACACCCCCTGTGCTCTGCATAGTCCCCCTCCCCTGATTGACTGGGGGCAGAGCTGTGTCCTAGACCTGTGTCCTACCATGTACATATCATATACACTATGTATTATAGCTTCACTACACTGAAATATGCTCAGAAAGCTAATATTCATATTACTGCTTTATTGATAAGCACAATATATGAAAATATTTCTCCTAATAAATATCACAGATGTTTCTGCCAAAGGGGTAATACAAAGTATCAGAGACCTTTATTACTAAGTATCAGAGACCCTTATTACCTACTTTTAGGAGTCTGTGAATGTTCTGTTTTAATAAATTAATGCAAAGTAAATTAATGTTTTTTGTTCTGGAGAAGAGCGTCTTGGATCAGATCATTATGAATCAGGCTGAGAAGGAAATTAAAAGAAGAAAACCTGTAGAACCCACATAAAGGACCTCTGTTAGCAGGATTGGCCCTATTATGCAAGACATAATGCCTGGTAAGGCAAACCCAGTTGATTAATAACATACCTTTCTTCAAGGGGTTGTCCCACAATTTTTTTTTTACAGTTTTCAAACCAGCACCTGGATCTGAATTCTTTTGTAATTGCATGCAATTAAAAATGTAACATAGCCACTGAGTTATTCAATAAAATGTATCTGTATAGCGCCACCTGTTGTTTGTTTCTTTTCTTATTTCTTTGTCCTGCTCACTGAGATGGCCGCACATGCTCAGTTTCATTCTGAAATGCCTCCTGAACTGTGATAGGGAGAGCTGAGACACCCCCCTTATCTGCAGCTTGATATAAATCTAGGAGAGCAATGAATGGGGAAATCTCTGGATCCATGTGAGGTACAAGGCTGGTTCTAGCTTAGTTAGAAATAGATAGTCATGTACTATATGAGGTCTGATTTTCAGTTTATACATTGGTCATGGAATAACCCCTTAAAGCCAATACTTCACAGTGTTTTGAAGAAAGCATTCTTGTAAATAATATGCAAATATAGACTGTAGTTTCAGATGAGTTTTCAGAATAGGCTGCCGTATGCATATATGAATGATAGCACTATATCTGACCATTATGCGACTGCTATCTGGCATCCCCTGCTTCGCAGTGCCTCCTCCACTTGATTAACCGGACCAGGCATCCAGAACTATCATCTAATTTGGTCCTTTAATCCTTTTTCTGCGCCATGCAATACATTCTCGGTGTGTGTGCAGTAGTCTTCTATGTTGTGGGGTCAGGACAATGAGATCTACAACACATGCACTGAGGATGTACTGTACGACACAGTCGCTGGATTACAAAGCCAGGCCAGATGACGGCTGATGGTTCTGATAACTGGTTCTTCTGATGGCTGGCCAAGTGGCGGTGGGAGTGTCCAGCACTGTAGAGAGGAGATTCTAATGTGCACTGTGTAGATAGAGCCCACACTCAATGCACTATAAACTATAATCCATAATTTGCATATTCATTAAAAGAAGAATTTCGCCAAAACTCTGCAGTAGATTGGCTTAACAAAGGTATGGTTTTAATCACCAGAGTCACCTCTTTGGTTTGGTTTAATAGTGTTATATCTGCTGACAGATATACTTTCATTTATTTCATGACTGTAATATTGCATTGCTTATATTTGTACTGATCTTAAATTACAGCCCATATTATATCTCACAGCAGCATTTACAGTATTGCAGACTTCAAAATGAAAATCTTCCAGCATTTTTCTGCACCAAATTTGCTCCGATGAATTGTGAAGCAATTTTCAGTTATTTTTTATTTATTTATATATATATTTATTTATTTGTTTTCTACTTCCTGCCTTCCAGAAGCCATAACTTTTTTATTTTTCGTTCACATAGCCATATGAGTTTTTTTGCAGTATCCTGTAAGTTATATTTTCATGAGGGGGTTAAAAGCCTGTAATCTGCGACTAGGCGAGATGACAGCCCTGTTCAAGGTTGTGTGTTCTGATGGACGGGAGAAACAATGGTAAACTAGAGTGACAGCAAGAGGTGAACAGAAGTGAACTTCTCCATGAACAGATTCTCTGATTATAGGAGTGGCAGGAGTGATCCATTCTGTACTACAACTGATTTTAGACTTCACGTCCCAAGCCTAGGGTAGCAAACAGTATCTACACAAGCCATCAGAAGACTTTTGCAGTACATTGGGGCACAAGCCAGACATCTAACTACAGATGTACTATTGACCTCACACCACCACTCTCAAAGGCTATCATGGTGCACAGCAATGGTGGCTGGACTGGAGGTCTATCCTCTACAGCAATGAGTCTTGATTGGTTTGGAGACCATGTGGGCAATGACATGAAGAGGCCTTTTCAAGGGAACGGGAAACCTGTCCAACCTTCTCGATTTATGGGTAGGCATAATGTACGGTAGTGGGACCCCTCTAGTCTTCATTTCAGATACACTAACAACTTGGCATTACACTGGTTTGGTCATGGAACTAGTGGTATGGCCATTTCTCCAAAGTGTACAAGGAGCCATTTTTCAATAGAACAACAGCAGGCCATATGCTGGCCTAAATGTGCTACTATGGCCTGCAGTGTCTCTGGACTTGTTTCCCAACGAGCACATCTGGAATGTCATCGGTCAGCTATCTCACAGATAGCATGCCAAGACGTGTGTGTATTTATGCACATGGCGCTCATACTCAATACTGAATAAATCGAGTTGTTTTGAATATTTTTTTTCATTCTTTTTCATTTGCATATAATGAACCTGTGATTTCCATAATTCCATGACTTTACCTTCTTGGTGTTGCATTTTCAATATTGAGGAGTGTATGTATATATACACAGTATATTCATTTCCTACACTTAGAAAACAGGATCTTTAAATAGAACAAAATCAATATCACCGAGAAGTGTAATGCTAGAATATATCAACGTAGCTGTTAACTGAAGATAAGAACCAACATTTTGTACAAGCTTAATGTGTTTTTTGAGAATACATCAATATATAAAAACCATAAATGTAAATAAAAGCAATTAGACTCCAAGTTCAATACTTATTAGTGAAGTACCTGTTTCTAAATTGTATATCATACATTTAAAGTTTCTGAACTATGAAAATTGTCTCATTAGTGTAGTAAATAGTAAAGGACATCTTGGTATTAAATTGTATGAGCTTGGAAACACGTCCTCACCGAAATCCAACAGGCTGCATTTAAAGACGTATCTTGATGGTATTTTTCTTAGTCTTTAGACTCTCCCATTCTACTACTATCAATTCCATTAGCTTATTTGCCTCACAGCAGTGAATTGTTAGGTGGGTGGTCTAAGGTGACGTCCCATTGACACCGAGCACTGGGTACCACCGCTCTGAGAATTCCCGACTTTTGATTGCCAAAACTAATAGTGGCCAAACTATACTCATGGAATTCGTATGGACTCCTGCCGTTGCACACTGATACACGTGGCTTCCTGCACCCCCATCTATGCAATGACAGCTCATTCAAACTGACATGTCACCTCACAGCTGCAAAGTAAAAACTCAGTACAGTACCTTTAAACCTCGGTGCACATTCCTGTCTTCTCATTCTTATGAAGACTGTATAACTGTCCTTTATATAGATCTCTTAACTTATACTACGGTTCTGCCTATTTTCCAGCATTTTTGCCACAGGAACACATCACTTTCAGCTACTGTATCTGTTGGAAAGACAGTACTGAGCAAACATCACTGAAGCTTGTGGAGGTGAGTAAATCAGTGCAGGACACCTACAATACCCTAGACCCTCAAATAACAGGCAATAACTAAAATTTAGAATCCACCTGCACTACCGCTGAAATAGTGCCTCTCTGTCAAATCCTTCAGAAAGAGAGAGCCGCTGCTGGTTAACTAATAGGTAAGTGAACTGCCCGTACTCAGTTAGATACACTTATGTCATAAAAAATACAGTACCCGCGCTGATTCTGGCACACTTTCTTGGAGTATAAATAATCATACAGTCAGTGGAATGTACTTGCCGTTATAAACATGAAAAGGGAGGAAAAATGGCTCAGTCCTGTTCTTTCTCCTATAGGAGTGAGATGTTCCTCCTCTGCTGCTACTTGCTTACACCAAGTAGGACATCTCTGACGAATTAATACGCTTATTCTGAAACGCGTTGGTAGCTTTTTTGGTCCTTAGGGGCATCCATAGAGGAGTGTAACGTCACACAGAAGCTCTCTCACAGCAGCTACTTGCCGGCTTCCCCAGTGCGTGACTACTGGGAGTAAGCAAGAAGCAGCAGAGGAGGAACATTGCGCTCCTATAGGAGAAAGAACAGGACTGAGCCGTTTCTCCTCCCTCTTCATGTTCATAACGGCAAGTACATTTCTCTGACTGTATGATTATTTATACTCCAAGAAAGTGCGTCAGAATCAGCGCAAGTAGTAGTATTTTGTATTTTTTATGACAACAGGCAATAACTACCTACTACCCTAGGTCACCAAAGTATCAGGCATTTCCCCACTACCCTAGATCATCATGAAAACAGGCATCAACACCTCATCAGCACCCATACACTTTTCTCTGTAATTTTGATCTCTCTGTTTAACTGGAGAATAAATGAGTGCCTATCAACAGGTTGTATGGTTGACTGATGCTTCTCATGGGCAGGAAATGTGCAAAAGGAAATTTATAAAAGGATCCTTTTTATTGTAAGGTAGTATTATTTATTGTAGTGTTTAGCCAGTTAAGATATTTAGATGCCTGCTATATTTTTACACCAGGTGTATGTGAGGTGCTTAGGAAAACCTCTGAAATGCCTGCTGTGCATTAACTTGCTCTTTAAACCCTTCTACCTAGGTCTCATTGGGGCTCCTGGAGGATTCTCCTCAAAGAATATACAATATGTCCTAGGGATGTCCATTATTGATAGTGTTGGTGACATAGCTTAGGAGACCCTCTAGTTAAAAAAAAAAACTCACATTAATTGGGGAACAGACATAAAAGGCACTTGGTATTTTTAATTTTTTCAGCTTCAGATCTTCTAATTCCTGGGTTCCTTCATCAGCCCAAGACACTTTCTGCTGCCCATGGATTGGGCAGCAATGCTCACATGAGAGGTGCTGCTGACCAATCCAAGAGAAGAACTGGCAAGGATGACGTGTCTTGGACTACAGATGTACAGTGTGCATCGGGTAATCTGAGAAGCAGTGCGGCCATTCTGGATGACATAGGATGAGCCCAGGAATCAACTGATCTGCAGCTGAAAAGATGTGAAGGAGGTAGTTTTATGTTCTTTCCCCAGTTAAAGTGTTTTTTTTATTGAATCAGAGGATCACTTTAAAGTTATTATACTCTACTTCTAGATTGATAGCCTATTCTTTTGATAGGTCATCAATATTAGATTGGGGGGGGGGGGCTCCAACTTCTGTCACCTCCACCGAACAGGTGTTCTGCAATAGATGTAGTGCCAGAATCAATACTGGGCTAGGGCTGGTTACTGCAGAAGTAAGAATATAAGAATGGAAAAAAACGGAGAAAGAAAAATAGGTAGAATCGCACATCCACAAGCTTAGCTTCTGATTTGTAACTGCTTCTCAGCAAAATTAATATCGCCTCTCGGCGCAATATTTACTGTACTGCCCCCTATACTATGAAAGAGGCATTAGTGTACATTAATATCGCCGAGAGGCGATATTAATTTTGTTAAGAAGCAGTTACAAATCAGAAGCTGAGCTTGTGGATGTGCAATTCTACCTATTTCTCTTTCTCCGTTTTTTTCATACGAATATAAGAATTTTACTATGTCTTATGATTAATGATGAAATAAAGAATTTAAAATGCCAGAATGTTACTAGAGCTTTATCTTAGAAAAGGAGGATCTGTATTCCACAGGTTTTCATTAGTTATTTATACAGTCTTAACATATTTTACATTCATTAAAAGGTTATTACAGTTTTGGCATCTTAAGGTTATTCTTTGCATAATGAAAAGTTATACAATTTACCAATATACTTTTTGTATCAATTCCTCACAGTTCCTACTTTCAGAGGATGTAGATCTGTCCTGGGCATGTGATAGACACACAGGTGCGCAACCTATTACAAGACACAGCTCTGATAACTATAAGGTAAAGCCCCTATCACACAACAGTGAATCATTTACATGTCCAGGGGCGGATTAAGTGCATGATAGGCCTGAGACTGTTTACCCTCCCTCCATTTTAGTTTAATTCTTTTTCAGTAAAAAGGGGCTGCGGTGCTTCGTAAGCGCCATAGTCTCTTCCTAGGCCATATGACATCACATTCATCGTTCACATGGCCTAGGTGCAGCTCAGTCCCATCTGAGTGATTGGCGCTGAGCTGCAATGCCAAGCACAGTGCTATCAAATAGACAGCGCTGTACTTGGTAAGGAGAAAAGAGGCTGCAGTGCTCACTGTAGCATCGTGGTCTCCTCAAACAGCTGATTGGCTGGGGTGCCAGGAGTCGGACCCCCACCATCTCATAACTCTCTGAGTACAGATGTCATAGATGTTACCTGCAGTCCTATCTAACACACCACATAACACAGTGAATTATTGTGTTATGTGGGACTGCAGGGAACATCTACTACATTATCTGCACATAGAACGTTATCACTGTTATCTGGGTTGCTACATAGGACTGCAGGTGACATCTACAAATTAAAATTTTAGTTGCCAAATTTAAAATACATATGATTATAATAAAAAAGACTTGGAGGAGGAGATGAGACGCAGGTCACGGTTGTGAGCCAGCTCTAGAGATAGGAGAATACAGCACCACATACCTCTTACATCCAGTGACATCTCCTGTCATGTAGATATTCTCTTTCCTCTTCTCCTCCATTTTACCCAGACAGACAGTCAGCCGAATCTCGTCTCTCCAGAGTTTGTTACACAGACATGTTAGATTTCTAAAATTTTTCAATCAACCTACCCATCCTGGTGTCCCGACAATGTCATCCTGCTGCCACTCCCAATACTGTGCCGTTGTGCTCCCCAATGCCCCAGGTACTATACTGCTAAAAACATAGTGACCCCAGTAGATATAATTGGGGTCATTTAGCAAACTGGTTTAAACTAGAACTGGCTTAGTTGCCCATAGCAACTAGATACCATCTTTCATTTTCCAAAGGAGCTGTGAAAATGAAAGGTGGAATCTGATTGGTTGCTATGGGCAACTAAGCCAGCTTTACTTTACACCAGTTTGATAAATTACCCCAAACGTCCCTATAATGTCTAAAGCAATTATAATGTCCCCTAGAGTGCCCCCAGTAATAATAATAACACCCTATATTGTGCTCCAGGTAATAATTAGTGTTGATCGAGCATGCTCTGCCGAGTACCGCATGTGCTCGAGCGCAATGATCGAGTCTCCTCCCCGCACGTTTCTTGGCTATAACGCAGCCAATAAACGTGTAAGGAGGTACTGGCATGCACTGTAATGCCGTAGCCATGTTGCTTACTGGCATTACAGTGATTGGCTGGCCGGAACGCGTCATCGGGTGCTATATAGCACCCGATGACACATGTTCGGCTCAGTATTAGTCAGGGAGAGCTGAGAATAGGAAGGAACAGACAGTGTAGGGAGTGTTATTGGAAGATTTTTATTAGAAAAACTTTTCAGAGACCCAAAAGTCCTTTTAAGGACTATTGTATGTGATGGCAGCAATATAAATTTTTTAGCGCATCCTGCGCTAAATAGCGTCTAATAGGCTGCTGCGGACAGTTAAATTATCTGCGCCACATCTCCTGTGTAAAGTGTGCGCATCCCTAAAATATCAGTGATATCCAGTGTACTTTTTCCGTAGACGGTGTCCGCTGTGGACAGTTAAATTATCTGTGCCACATCTCCTGTGTAAAGTGTAGGCATCCAAAAAATATCAGTGACATCCAGTGTACTTTTTCCATAGACGGTGTCCGCTGCGGACAGTTAAATTATCCACGCCACATCTCCTGTGTAAAGTATGCGCATCCAAAAAATATCAGTGACATCCAGTGTGCTTTTTTAATAGACGGTTTCCGCTTCTGACAGTGAGATTAGCAGGGGTTATCTCCAGTGTAACGTTTGCGGTTAAAAAATGTGTCTGTGACATACAGTGTACTTTTTCAATAGACGGTGTCCTCTTTTGAGAGTGACATTACCATAGCCACATTAAAGTGTAACGTGTGCATTTAAATTTTTTATCTGTGACATACAGTGTACTTTTTCCATAGACGCTGCGAACAGTGACATTACCTGTGGTACATCTCCAATATATCGTTTCCTCATCCCAAATATCTGTGACATTCCCTGTAATTTTTTTTAGCCACTGGTGACAGCATTGACATTATGTGCGGGATATCTCCAGTGTAAAGTGTGTGTTTAAAAAATTTATCTGCGACATACAGTGTACTTTTTCAATAGACGGTGTGCGCTTCTGAGAGTAACATTACCAGGGCCGCATCTAAAGTGTAACCTGTGGTACCTGTCCTGTATAACGTTTCCTCATCCCAAATACCTGTGACATTCCCTATAATTTTTTATTAGCCGCTGCTGACAGCATTGACATTATCTGCGGGATATCTCCTGTGTGACATTTCCACATCCCAAATACCTTTTTACATTTTTTTGCGCATACACTTCCAAATCCTACGTTACTGTACATGTGACATACTTTTAAGCATATATAACATTTAAAATGAAGAAAACGAGCAGTAAGAGACGGGGAAGTGGCCGTGATGCTGATGGTGCATGCAGAGGCCGTGGCCCTGGGTGCGTTAAAACTGTGCCAGCTGCCAGAGCTCAAGAAAAACAATCATCCACGATACCTAGCTTCATGTCCCAGTTTGCAGGGTGGTGCAGTACACCACTCTTGAAGTCAGACTAGTGCGACCAGGTGGTCGGTTGGATTGCAGCAGATAATGCTTCTAGTCGGTTAAGCACCACCCTGTCTTCCACCAAGTCCAGTCTCAGTAGCCAGGAGTCTGCTCAACACAATCCTCACCCTGATCCTCCTTCCTCCCACCATGGAGAGTCTGGCCAAACAAGTGATCCCCACTCAGATATTCAGAGGACCTCTTTTGATCGCCATTCCTTCATTTGGCCCTCTCGGCAAGCACGCTAGAAAAGGGACAGATCTTGTGCCCTGATTCCCAACCTCTTAAGCATCCATAGTCACAAGAAGATGACGGTGGGGAATGGCAATCACTGTTTATTGAGGTGGATGATGATGAGACACAGGTACCAAAAGGTCAACGGCAATTACTGTCTCAAGAGGTTGATGAAGAGGATGAGACACAGTTGTCAATCACTGAGGTTGTGATTAGGTCAAGTCAGGAGGATGAGCAGAGTGAGGAAGTGGAAGAGGAGATGGAGGAGATGCGTCATATCAACCACTACCGGAAAAGGCCACTCTCATTTATTTCGGCCCAGCACCCAGACAGAGGAGAGAGGTCCCACAGTAAGGAATCATGCCTCATATCAACCACCACCGGAGAAGGCCACTCTCATTTATTTTGGACCAGCACCCAGACAGAGGATACAGGTCCCACAGCAAGGAATCATGCCTCATATCAACCACCACCGGAGAAGGCCACTCTCATTTATTTTGGACCAGCACCCAGACAGAGGATACAGGTCCCACAGCAAGGAATCATGCCTCATATCAACCACCACCGGAGAAGGCCACTCTCATTTATTTTGGACCAGCACCCAGACAGAGGAGAGAGGACCCACAGCAAGGAATCATGCGTCATATCAACCACTACCGGAGAAGGCCACTCTCATTTATTTCGGCCCAGCACCCAGACAGAGGAGAGAGGTCCCACAGCAAGGAATCATGCCTCATATCAACCACCACCGGAGAAGGCCACTCTCATTTATTTTGGACCAGCACCCAGACAGAGGAGAGAGGTCCCACAGTAAGGAATCATGCCTCCTTCCTCCCACCATGGAGAGTCTGGCCAAACAAGTGATCCCCACTCAGATATTCAGAGGACCTCTTTTGATCGCCATTCCTTCATTTGGCCCTCTCGGCAAGCACGCTAGAAAAGGGACAGATCTTGTGCCCTGATTCCCAACCTCTTAAGCATCCATAGTCACAAGAAGATGACGGTGGGGAATGGCAATCACTGTTTATTGAGGTGGATGATGATGAGACACAGGTACCAAAAGGTCAACGGCAATTACTGTCTCAAGAGGTTGATGAAGAGGATGAGACACAGTTGTCAATCACTGAGGTTGTGATTAGGTCAAGTCAGGAGGATGAGCAGAGTGAGGAAGTGGAAGAGGAGATGGTGGACACTGAAGTCACTGACTAGAGGTGAGCGAACACCTGGATGTTCGGGTTCGAGAAGTTCGGCCGAACATCCCGAAAATGTTCGGGTTCGGGATTCGAACTCGACCCGAACTTTATCCCGAACCCGAACCCCATTGAAGTCAATGGGGACCCGAACTTTTAGGCACTAAAAAGGCTGTCAAATAGTCCAGGAAAGGGCTAGAGGGCTGCCAAAGGCAGCAAAATGTAGGTAAATCCCCTGCAAACAAATGTGGATAGGGAAATGAATTAAAATAAAATAAAATAAATAAAAATTAACCAATATCAATTGGAGAGAGGTCCCACAGCAAGGAATCATGCGTCATATCACCCACCACTGGAGAAGGCCACTCTCATTTATTTCGGACCAGCACCCAGACAGAGGATACAGGTCCCACAGCAAGGAATCATGCGCTCATATCAACCACCACCGGAGAAGGCCACTCTCATTTATTTTGGACCAGCACCCAGACAGAGGATACAGGTCCCACAGCAAGGAATCATGCCTCATATCAACCACCACCGGAGAAGGCCACTCTCATTTATTTTGGACCAGCACCCAGACAGAGGAGAGAGGTCCCACAGCAAGGAATCATGCGTCATAACAACCACTACCGGAGAAGGCCACTCTCATTTATTTCGCCCAGCACCCAGACAGAGGAGAGAGGTCCCACAGCAAGGAATCATGCCTCATATCAACCACCACCGGAGAAGGCCACTCTCATTTATTTTGGACCAGCACCCAGACAGAGGATACAGGTCCCACAGCAAGGAATCATGCGTCATATCAACCACCACCGGAGAAGGCCACTCTCATTTATTTCGGCCCAGCACCCAGACAGAGGATACAGGTCCCACAGCAAGGAATCATGCCTCATATCAACCACCACCGGAGAAGGCCACTCTCATTTATTTTGGACCAGCACCCAGACAGAGGAGAGAGGTCCCACAGCAAGGAATCATGCGTCATATCAACCACCACCGGAGAAGGCCACTCTCATTTATTTCGGCCCAGCACCCAGACAGAGGAGAGAGGTCCCACAGCAAGGAATCATGCCTCATATCAACCACCACCGGAGAAGGCCACTCTCATTTATTTTGGACCAGCACCCAGACAGAGGATACAGGTCCCACAGCAAGGAATCATGCGCTCATATCAACCACCACCGGAGAAGGCCACTTTCATTTATTTTGGACCAGCACCCAGACAGAGGATACAGGTCCCACAGCAAGGAATCATGCCTCATATCAACCACCACCGGAGAAGGCCACTTCATTTATTTTGGACCAGCACCCAGACAGAGGAGAGAGGTCCCACAGCAAGGAATCATGCGTCATATCAACCACCACCGGAGAAGGCCACTCTCATTTATTTCGGCCCAGCACCCAGACAGAGGAGAGAGGTCCCACAGCAAGGAATCATGCCTCATATCAACCACCACCGGAGAAGGCCACTCTCATTTATTTTGGACCAGCACCCAGACAGAGGAGAGAGGTCCCACAGCAAGGAATCATGCGCTCATATCAACCACCACCGGAGAAGGCCACTCTCATTTATTTTGGACCAGCACCCAGACAGAGGAGACAGGTCCCACAGCAAGGAATCATGCGTCATATCAACCACCACCGAGAAGGCCACTCTCATTTATTTTGGACCAGCACCCAGACAGAGGATAGAGGTCCCACAGCAAGGAATCATGCGTCATATCAACCACCACCGGAGAAGGCCACTCTCATTTATTTTTGGACCAGCACCCAGACAGAGGAGACAGGTCCCACAGCAAGGAATCATGCGCTCATATCAACCACCACCGGAGAAGGCCACTCTCATTTATTTCGGCCCAGCACCCAGACAGAGGAGAGAGGTCCCACAGCAAGGAATCATGCGTCATATCAACCACCACCGGAGAAGGCCACTCTCATTTATTTCGGCCCAGCACCCAGACAGAGGAGAGAGGTCCCACAGCAAGGAATCATGCGCTCATATCAACCACCACCGGAGAAGGCCACTCTCATTTATTTTGGACCAGCACCCAGACAGAGGAGAGAGGTCCCACAGCAAGGAATCATGCGCTCATATCAACCACCACCGGAGAAGGCCACTCTCATTTATTTTGGACCAGCACCCAGACAGAGGAGACAGGTCCCACAGCAAGGAATCATGCGTCATATCAACCACCACCGGAGAAGGCCACTTTCAGTTATTTCGGCCCCACCACCCAGACAGAGGAGAGGTTCATTCAACTTTGGGTTGCACCGCAAGATCATGGTAAAGTTAAAAAAATGAGGATTCAATAAAGAAGTGCCCTGGAGTACAAGAATACATGGTTGATGGGGAGGCAGTTATAAATGTCTATTCTGCACAAAGGAGGCACAGGTCCAGTGGGATCCATGCCTGGTTCATTTTTATGAACGTCAGCTTGTCCACGTTGGCTGTGGACAGGCGGCCGCGTTTGTCAGTAATGACGCCCCCTGCCGTGCTGAATACACATTCAGACAAAACGCTGGACGCCGGGCAGGCCAGCACCTCCAAGGCATAAAATGCTAACTCTGGCCACGTGGACAATTCGGAGACCCAGAAGTTGAATGGGGCCGAACCATCAGTCAGTAGAGGGGTGTGCAGACGTACTGTTCAACCATTTTAGTGAAATGCTGCCTCCTGCTAACACGTTCCGTATCAGGTGGTTGTGCAGTTAGCTGTGGCGTGGAGACAAAACTTTTCCACATTTCTGCCATGCTAACCCTGCCCTCAGAAGAGCTGGCTGTGACACTGCTGCGTTGGCGACCTCTTGCTCCTCCTCTGCCTTTGCCATTGGGCTTCCACCTGTTCCCCTGTGACATTTGGGAATGCTCTCAGGAGCGCCTCTACCATCGTGCGCTTGTACTCGCGCATCTTCCTATCACGCTCCAGTGCAGGAAGTAAGGTGTGCACATTGTCTTTGTACCGGGGATCCAGCAGGGTGGCAACCCAGTAGTCCGCACACGTTAAAATGTGCGTAACTCTGCTGTCGTTGCGCAGGCACTGCAGCATGTAGTCGCTCATGTGTGCCAGGCTCCCCAGAGGTAAGGACAAGCTGTCCTCTGTGGGAGGCGTATCGTCATCGTCCTCCGTATCCCCCCAGCCACGCACCAGTGATGGGCCTGGGCTGTGTCGGGTGCCACCCCGCTGTGAACCTGCTTCATCCTCATCCTCCTCCACCTCCTCCTCATCCTCCTCGTCCTCCAGTAGTGGGCCCTGGCTGGCCACATTTGTACCTGGCCTCTGCTGTTGCAAAAACCTCCCTCTGAGCCACTTCTAACAGACTGGCCTGAAAGTGCTAAAATGACCCTCATCCTCCTCCTCCTCCTCCTGGGCCACCTCCTCTTCCATCATCGCCCTAAGCGTTTTCTCAAGGAGACATAGAAGTGGTATTGTAACGCTGATAACTGTGTCATCGCCACTGGCCATGTTGGTGGAGTACTCGAAACAGCGCAACAGGGCACACAGGTCTCGCATGGAGGCCCAATCATTGGTGGTGAAGTGGTGCTGTTCCGCAGTGCGACTGACTCGTGTGTGCTGCAGCTGAAACTCCACTATGGCCTGCTGCTGCTCGCACAGTCTCTCCAGCATGTGCAAGGTGGAGTTCCACCTGGTGGGCACGTCGCATATGAGGCGGTGAGCGGGAAGGCCGAAGTTAGGCTGTAGCGCAGACAGGCGAGCAGCGGCAGAATGTGAGCGCCGGAAGCGCGCACAGACGGCCCTCACTTTATGCAGCAGCTCTGACATGTTGGGGTAGTTGTGAATGAACTTCTGCACCACCAAATTCAGCACATGCGCCAGGCAAGGGATGTGCGTCAAACCGGCTAGTCCCAGAGCTGCGACGAGATTTCGCCCATTATCGCACACCACCAGGCCGGGCTTGAGGCCCACCGGCAGCAACCACTGGTCGGTCTGTTGTTCAATACCCCGCCACAACTCCTGCGCGGTGTGGGGCCTGTCCCCCAAACATATGAGTTTCAGAATGGCCTGCTGACGTTTACCCCGGGCTGTGCTGAAGTTGGTGGTGAAGGTGTGTGGCTGACTGGATGAGCTGGTGGAAGCAGAGGAGGAGGAAGCCGAGTAGGAGGAGGAGGCTACAGGAGGCAAAGAATGATGCCCTGTGATCCTTGGCGGTGGAAGGAAGTGCGCCAAGGAACTCTCCGTCTGGGGCCCAGCCGCCGCTACATTTACCCCGTGTGCAGTTAGGGAGATATAGCGTCCCTGGCCGTGCTTACTGGTCCACGTATCTGTGGTTAGGTGGACCTTGCCACAGATGGCGTTGCGCAGTGCACACTTGATTTTATCGGATACTTGGTTGTGCAGGGAAGGCACGGCTGTCTTGGAGAAGTAGTGGCGGCTGGGGACAACATACTGTGGGACAGCCATGGACATCAGCTGTTTGAAGCTGTCTGTGTCCACAAGCCTGAATGACAGCATTTCAAAGGCCAGTAGTTTAGAAATGCTGGCATTCAGGCCCAGGGCTCGAGGGTGGCTAGGTGGGAATTTACGATTTCTCTCCAAGGTTTGTGAGATGGAGAGCTGAACGCTGCCGTGTGACATGGTGGAGATGCTTGGTGACGCAGGTGGTGGTGTTGCTGGCACATCCTCTGTTGGTGGGCGGCAACGTTCCTCCCGAGGCGGAGGAAGAGGCCGAGGCGGCAGCAGCAGAAGAGGGAGCAGGGGGAGCCAGAGTAAGTTCCTTGCTTTTAAGGTGTTTACTCCACTGCAGTTCATGCTTTGCATGTAGATGCCTGGTCATGCAGGTTGTGCTAAGGTTCAGAACGTTAATGCCTCACTTCAGGATCTGATGGCACAGCGTGCAAACCACTCGGGTCTTGTCGCCAGCACATTGTTTAAAGAAGTGCCATGCCAGGGAACTCCTTGAAGCTGCCTTTGGGGTGCTCGGTCCCTGGTGGCGGTGGCCAGTATCAGGCGAACTCTCTTGGCGGCGGCTGTTCTGCTTTTGCCCCCTGCTCCCTCTTTTGCTACGCTGTCTCACCACTGCCTCTTCCTCTGAACTATGAAAGTCAGTGGCACGACCTTTATTCCATGTGGGGTCTAGGACCTCATCGTCCCCTGCATCGTCTTCCACACAGTCTTCCTCCCTGACCTCCTGTTCGGTCTGCACACTGCAGAAAGACGCAGCAGTTGCCACCTGTGTTTCGTCATCATCAGAGACGTGCGGACTACGATGAGGTGGTATTCCCATGTCCTCATCATCAGGAAACATCAGTGGTTGTGCATCAGTGCATTCTATGTCTTCCACCACTGGGGAAGGGCTAGGTGGATTTCCTTGGGAAACCATGCCAGCAGAGTCTTCAAACAGCATAAGAGACTGCTGCATAACTTGAGGCTCTGACAGTTTCCCTGATATGCATGGGGGTGATGTGACAGACTGATGGGCTTGGTTTTCAGGTGCCACCTGTGCGCTTTCTGCAGAAGACTGGGTGGGAGATAATGTTGTGAACATGCTGGATCCACTGTCGGCCACCCAATTGACTAGCGCCTGTACCTGCTCAGGCCTTACCATCCTTAGAACGGCATTGGGCCCCACCAAATATCGCTGTAAATTCTGGCGGGTACTGGAACCTGAGGTAGTTGGTTCACTAGGACGTGTGGCTGTGGCAGAATGGCCACGTCCTCTCCCAGCACCAGAGGGTACACTAACACCACCACGACCGCGTCCGCGTCCCTTACTAGATGTTTTCCTCATTGTTATCGTTCACCAAGCACCACAATAAGGAAAAAATATTTGGCCCAATGTATTGATTTCAAATTTAGGCCTTTTTTACAGGCACCTAACACTATCTGCCTATTTGTTTATGTAGCGTATTACACTAATCCAGGCACAGCAGTAACCACTGATTTAGGGAATATCTCTTTTAGGGCTAGTATTTAGGCCCTGGATGAAAGGTATCCTTTATGGACAGATTTACACTTGGCCTGCAACAGCTGGGACACCAGATTCAGGGTATTGCTATTTTGCCAGATTAATTTCACCCCAGAACAAAATATGTGTTTTGGCAGACACTATGAAATCTGGCCTGCAACTGCTTGGACACCAGATCCAGGGTATTGCTATATTGGCAGGTTAATTTCACCCCAGAACAAAATATATTTGTAAGCGGACACTATGAAATCTGGCCTGCAACTGCTTGGACACCAGATCCAGGGTATTGCTATATTGGCAGGTTAATTTAACCCCAGAACAAAATATATGTGTAAGCGGATACTATGAAATCTGGCCTGCAACTGCTTGGACAACAGATACAGGGTATGGCTATATTGGCAGGTTAATTTAACCCCAGAACAAAATATATGTGTAAGCGGACACTATGAAATCTGGCCTGCAACTGCTTGGACACCAGATCCAGGGTATTGCTATATTGGAAGGTTAATTTAACCCCAGAACAAAATATATGTGTAAGCGGATACTATGAAATCTGGCCTGCAACTGCTTGGACACCAGATTCAGGGTATTGCTATATTGGCAGGTTAATTTAACCCCAGAACAAAATATATGTGTAAGCGGACACTATGAAATCTGGCCTGCAACTGCTTGGACACCAGATCCAGGGTATTGCTATATTGGCAGGTTAATTTCACCCCAGAACAAAATATATGTGTAAGCGGACACTATGAAATCTGGCCTGCAACTGCTTGGACACCAGATCCAGGGTATTGCTATATTGGCAGGTTAATTTAACCCCAGAACAAAATATATGTGTAAGCGGATACTATGAAATCTGGCCTGCAACTGCTTGGACAACAGATCCAGGGTATGGCTATATTGGCAGGTTAATTTAACCCCAGAACAAAATATATGTGTAAGCAGACACTATAAAATTTGGCCTGCAACTGCTTGGACACCAGATCCAGGGTATTGCTATATTTGCAGGTTAATTTCATCCCAGAACAAAATATATGTGTAAGCGGATACTATGAAATCTGGCCTGCAACTGCTTGGACACCAGATTCAGGGTATTGCTATATTGGCAGGTTAATTTCACCCCAGAACAAAATATATGTGTATGCGGATACTAGGAAATCTGGCCTGCAACTGCTTGGACAACAGATCCAGGGTATGGCTATATTGGCAGGTTAATTTAACCCCAGAACAAAATATATGTGTAAGCGGACACTATGAAATCTGGCCTGCAACTGCTTGGACACCAGATCCAGGGTATTGCTATATTGGCAGGTTAATTTCACCCCAGAACAAAATATATGTGTAAGCGGATACTATGAAATCTGGCCTGCAACTGCTTGGACAACAGATCCAGGGTATGGCTATATTGGCAGGTTAATTTAACCCCAGAACAAAATATATGTGTAAGCGGACACTATGAAATCTGGCCTGCAACTGCTTAGACACCAGATCCAGGGTATTGCTATATTGGCAGGTTAATTTCACCCCAGAAAATAATCTATCCTTTGCCAGACAGCAGACAGTATTATACTTGTCTAGCCAAAGCTGGAACACCAGATTTAGGGGACTGGTATTTGGGCAATTGTATTTAACCCCTTAATAAAATATAGAAATTGCTATCCTGAGTTTCTAGGGGTGACAATTAGCACAGCCAAGCCCCTGATGTAGGATATAGCAAAAAAAAAACTAGTATTGATGGACTTGGTGGCAGCTTCTTCTGGTGCACCACAAGTCACAAAATGGCCGCCGATCAACCCAGAAAATAAGTGACAGAAAAACGCTCTGTGCAGCCTAAAAACCAGTGAGCAAGTAACTAGCAGAAGTTCAATGATTCTCAGCTGTAGATCGATCACTTCATTAAGTGTTTTGGCTAAGTTAATCCCTTCCTAATCTCACCCTAACACAGCAGCTGCATCCTCTCCCTACACTAGTCAGAGCAGTGTGACGTGCGGCGCTACGTGACTCCAGCTTAAATAGAGGCTGGGTCACATGCTGCACTTGGCCAATCACAGCCATGCCATTAGTATGCATGGCTGTGATGGGCTCTTAGGGCAAGAAGTAAAATGCTAGCTGATTGGCTGCTGTGCAGGCTGCTTCAGAACAGCGGGAAGTAATCGACGAACACCGAACCCGAACCCGAACTTTTTTGAAAATGTCCGGGTCCGGGTCCCGGACACCCCAAAATTCGGTACGAACCCGAACGATGCTCGAACTGTTCGCTCAACACTATCACTGACCCAACCTGGGAAGGTGGAAAGTCGAGCGAGGACAGCAGTACAGAGGGAGAGGGGTCTGCAGCACCGCAACAGGCTGGAAGAGGCAGTGGGGTGGCAAAAGGGAGAAGGCGGGCCACACCAAACAGGCCCGCAACTGTTCCACGGAGCACCCTCTTGCGGAAATCTCCCTTGCCAAGGGGTAGGTGTTCCACAGTGTGGCGCTTTTTTGAGGAAAGTACGGACGACAAAAGAATAGTAGTTTTTAACCTGTGCCATACCAAAATAAGCCGGGGCATGAACACTAGCAATCTCACCACCACCAGCATGATCTGCCACATAGCATCCAAGGTCCCTAATAAGTGGGACGAACCCCTGGGTCCACAATCTGTGTCCGCAGGTCACACCACTGCCTCCTCTTCCCCTATGTTACGTGCTGCTTGCCATACCCTGTCAAAGGCGCAGGCCCAGATACCTCCCGCCCTGCACATGGACCTTCGCAAGCACCATCAGCAACCACATCCACTTCCCTGTCCCAGCACAGCGTCCAAATGTCCTTACCTCAGGCATTTGAATGCAAGCGCAAATACCCAGCCACCCACCCACAGGCCATAGCAGTAAATGCGCAGCTGTCCAAATTACGGGCCCTGGAAATGTTGCCATTTATGCTTGTGGACACTGAGGCTTTCCACAGCCTGATGTCGGTGGCCGCCCCCGTTACCCAATCTCTTGCCACCACTACTTTTTTACGGTGTGCCGTTCCCGCCTTACATCAACATCTGTCCCATAACATCACATGTGCCCTGACCAACACAGTTTGTAGGATTTAATAGGGTACTCATTCCAATAACAGGGCCTCTTAAGAGTCCTGTATTGTTATTTATCGTCACTACCTCTCCGAGTCGGGAGTGGGTAATTGGCGCGCCTGCTGCCTTTCTTGGATATGGTAGCCGTTTCTCAGGCTCCCTCTTTGGAATCAAACCCTGATTCCCCGTTACCCATGGTCACCATGGTAGGCGCAGAAAGTACCATCGAAAGTTGATAGGGCAGACATCCAAATGAATCGTCAACGTCACAGGAACGTGCGATCAGCCAGAAGTTATCTAGAGTCAACAAAGCGGCAGCAGGCCCTCGCCCATATTGTTTTCGATGGTCAGCTCACCTGCAGGCCCTCGCATATAATGTTTTACAGGGTCAGCTCACCTGCAGGCCCTCGCATGTAAAGTTTTACAGGGTCAGCTCACCTGCAAGCCCTCGCATATAATGTTTTACAGGGTCAGTTTACCTGCAGGCCCTCGCATATAATGTTTTAGATGGTCAGCTCCCCTGCAGGTTCTCACCTACAATCTTTTACAGGGTCAGCTCAGCAGCAGGCCCTCAACCATTATGTTTTATATGGTCAGCTCAGCAGCAGGCCCTCAACCATAATTTTTTCGATTGTCAGCTAAGCAGCAGGCACTCTCCCATAATATTTTTAATGGTCAGCTCAGCAGCAGGCCCTCAACCATAATGTTTTAGATGGTTAGCTCAGCAGCAGGCCCTTGCCTCTAATGTTTTTGAGGGTCACCAGCAGGCCATCAATTATAATTTTTCAAGGGTGTGTATGATGCCCTCCTTTATGTGTAACAATGGGTGTATTGGACTGCCAGTTCCTTGTAATTTTTGGCAGCCCTTTCACTTAGTGCATAGGCTTAGTGCATGAGTGTAGGAGTTCCACTACATGAACAATTTTACCACAATGTGAATTAGGCCCTTCTTTATGTGATATACAGGTTGTATCAGAATGCCTCTTGCTTGTAATTTTTGGCAGCACTTGCACTTTATATACAAGTAAAAATACAGGAAAGATTGTTTCCTATCAATTTTTCCTCTAAATCAATTTAATCTTCAGTTTTGTACGTATTATTGTCAGTCTGTAAAAGTGTCGTGCTACTCGGACAACTTCGTTCCTTACAGCGACCGGGGAGTCCGAGATGCATGCAGACATCCTTCCCATGCTGTTTCTGAACCATTTTGGTGGTGTTTCCATCAATTTCTGACCTTTTCCTATGTACCAGGCACCCTCCCCTCTTCAGAGCAGGGGATGCCTGGTTTAATGCTCGGGTTCTCCCATTGACTTTCATTATACTCGGGTGCTCAGTAGAGCACCCAAGCATCCCGATGTGTTCTGCCCGCGCACCCGAGCACTTGGGTGCTTGATCAACACTAGCAATAATGCCTGTATTGTGTCCCCAAAAATAATATTCCCTAATATGTCCCTGTAATAGAAATGCCCCTACAGTGCCTCCCCAAAAGCAACATCCACCGCACTGCCCCATATAGTAATATCCCCCACACTGCCCCATATATTAATTTGCCTACACAGTAGTAATTTTCTCCCACACTACCTCCACATCAGGGGAGGGCTGGCAGCCTTAGTCCTGGGGGGCAAATGCAGTCAAGTGGCCCATTGCACCACCAAATCAACTCACCATTCACGGCGTGCAGCCTACACAAAGGGCAGGAGAGATCGGGAGGAGGAGCAAGCAAGTACCGTATTTTTCTCCCCATAAGACGCACCAGACCATAAAACGCACCTAGGTTTTAGAGGGGGACATTAAGAAAATAATATTTTTCATTATACCTCTGGTCAGACCCCCAATGTTAATCAGACCTCAGCTAACAGCCCCAAATAAGACCCCAATAAGACCTCAGATCAGACTCCCGTACAAACAGCTCAGACCCCAATATGAATGACCCTCAATCAGACCTCAGATAAGAGCCCCATGATTCTCATCATCCCCCAGTGCCTCTTATCATCCTCCAGTTCCTCTCATCTGCCCCCAGTGCCTCTCATCTGCCCCCAGTGCCTTTCATCTTCCCCCAGTGCCTCTCATCTGCCCTCAGTGCCTCTGAGCTGCCCCCAGTGCCTCTCATCCACCTCCAGTACCTCTCTCATCAGCCCCCAGTAGCCTCTTATCATCCCCTAGTTCCTCTCATCTGCCCCCAGTGCCTCTCATCTGCCCCCAGTGCCTCTCACCTGCCCCCAGTGCATCTCTCACCAGCCCCCAGCGCCTCTCACCAGCCCCCAGGGCCTCTGATCTGCCCCCAGTGCCTCTGAGCTGCCCCCAGTGCCTCTGAGCAGCCCCTAATGCCTCTCATTAGCCCCCAGTGCCTCTGAGCTGCCCCCAGTGCCTCTCATCTGCCCCTAGTGTCTCTCACCAGCCTGGTCTTGACTTACGCGCGCATCTCTGTCTCCATCCAGCCAGGCTGGAGCGCTGGCCAATCGAAGCACTCAGCTAATAGCCTGGGACCTCCGAGGCTGTGAATTGAGCGCTGCGATTGGCTAGCGCAGTGCTCCAGCCTGGCAGATGGAGACGCACTGCCCAGGGCATGAGAATAAATCTCCTCCTATATGCGCCGCACCGGTAAGGAGGTCCTCGGCCTAGTGGCCATTTTTTTTACATGATTTAAAGTGGCCTGGGGGGAAATTGCCTCCCTGCCCCCCCGGCCCAGCCCGCCCCTGCCCCACATAGTAATCTCCCCAAAGTAATTTGCCCCCACACTGCTCCCCATGTAGAAGTTTGCCCAACACTGCCCCCATGAAGTAGTTTGCCTCCACACTGCCCCCCCCAAAGTAATTTTCCCCCACACTGCCCCCTACATAGTAGTTTGCTCCCACACTTTCCCGATTAAGTAATGCCCCCACACTGCCCCCGCCAAAGTAATTTTCCTCAACACTGCCCCCATGTAGTAGTTTGCTCCCACACTGCCTCCCATGAAGAAGTTTGCCCCCACACTGGCCCCCAAAATAATTTGCCCCCACACTGCCACCATGTAGTAGTTTGCCCCCACACTGCCCCCATGAGGTAATTTGCACCCACACTGCCCCCATTAAGTAATTTGCCCCCACCCTGCCCCCATGAAGTAATTTGCCCACACACTGCCCCCATGAAGTAATATGCCCCCACGCTGCCTCCCATGAAGTAGTTTGCCCTCATGTAGTCATCTGCCCCCACTGTTCCTGCAATAATATGTCCTCCTGTGGCACCCAGTAATGCTCCCAAATCTGGCACACACACAAAAAAATAAACCAAAAAAACAAAAAAGCTAATACCTGTGTCTGGGATAGTGAGGGATTTTACTACCGCATAGACCTCAGGCATACTAGGCCTGAAGCCTATGGCGGTGATTGGTGGCGGGGCAGGGAACTATGCGCTACAAATGCCTTTATTGTAATCCATTTTATAATTATAAAAGCATGGAAACAATACAGATGCCATCTGTGGTCAGTAGTTTTCACAAATTCTTGCTAGAAGATGCTTTGAAAACCAATTATCAACCTAGCAGTGTCCATGGAATATGAATGACACGTCTAGGGGCATGGAGTTATATAGTGGCTTGTATTTCCATTTGGTATGTACTAAAATCAGATTCCTCCTTTCATTTTGGAAAATAAAAGGAGGAATCTGATTGGTTGTTATAGGCAACTAAGCCAGTTCTACTTTACACCAGTCTGAAAGTGAGTTTTTTTGGCAATACCAAATTTGTATACTGTAGTTTTTTTTATTTCAGACCTTAAAAACTGATAGATTTGGTATATCCTTAATTATATCAACTCACAGATTAAGCTTAACATTTATTTCAATTATACCGCAAAATGAGTCACCACAAAAACTAAATGTTATAGGTTTTGGGATGCCAAGATGGAAAAAAAAAAAAACGTAATCTTTTTTATAGAGAGATACCTGAATTTGCTTTAACACCTTAATTTCCATACAGCAGATCACATCATTTAAAAAATAGATTTGTGAGGGCAGATGTTAATCTCCCTTTTGGCATTCTGAAACATGAAAAGACCATCTGTAAGAGAAATGGCTCTTATCTGTGTCAAAAATGTGAGAATTGCATTTCAATGATCAAATGGGAAGTGTTATACATCCCATTGCCCAGTAAAGGTTCCCTATGAAAAAGATTTTACAGGATGTTCATATTGATGGCCTATCCTGAGGATAGGTCATCAGTTTAAGATCAGCAGGATCGAACTCCTCAAACCCCTTCCAATCTGCTGTGTAAAGAGTCTGTAGTGCTCAGTGAGTACGTAGGCCTCCTTCTAGGCCATGTGGCAGTGTTCCCAATGCAAGTGTTAATCTATTTGTATTCTATGCATTGTATGTCCCATAGGCTCTATATTAAAAGTGTGAAGAAAAAGGCAGCTTCACTCCCATTCCATCCCCTCCTGGGAGCACGGACAAGACTCCTTGGTAAGTCGGGAAAGATATCCAAATAAAAATGCAAGCGTCCAGCTCACCAGTTAGACGTGATTCTTTATTGCAAATTCGGTATAAAAACTTCCATAACACCAGGGCACCAGTACAATGTTACGCGTTTCAGACCTTTACAAATTTAGGTCCTTCATCATGACATGTGTACAAAAACAAAAAGCAAACCTAAAAAGCTAGTGCTCAGCTGAAAAACTGATTGCTCAGGTCACATGACCTCACATCTGATCGCAATCAGTGACAGACTCACCAGCTACACACTTCATTACATATAAAAAATATATCTTATTAAAACAAAACAGAGAAAAAACAGCAGAACGGCATGTGAGATCCAATTAATATTGCAGTATTAAATCGTACTTTTTGTTCAGACCAAGTGGTATTCTGGTTTTCAATTTAAACATCCAAAAGGATTCACGATTTAAAAGTTTTCTTTTGATATCTCCCCCTCTCAAAGGGTAATTACAAAAAATGAAGATCCGGCAGAAAACATAAAGGAAAAGACACAACGGTATCCCACACGCCACAAGAAAAAGTGAATGATATTCAGGTGGTGAACATGTCAGCATCTATTCTTACAGTAGATCAAATTAATGTTTTGAAAAGGGGCTTGTCATTTTGCCCCACTTATCATTTTAACTTATATAAAACTATACTTGATGTAAATAGGCTGGCACGCACACTCACCTTAAGAAAACACTTTACAACTGATGTCACTGATGGTGACGTCCTGAAGGGTCCAATGATATGTGATGTGAACGTGCAGGATGGTTTGCCTCCCTACCCTGATAGCCAGGCTTTGAATACGTTTCAGGAGCTTACTAGTATTACATCACTTCAAGATATGCTTGGTTCTGGTATAGGTGAGGGACAGGTGAACCAATCCGACACGTTCAAACCAATGAATAAAGATTTTTATCCGTTACAATCTCGCTCACCAGCTCTAGATAGATTTCAGGAGCTGGTGGAGCTTGACCTATGTAAATTATCAGACTCTGTCAAAATTAAACTTGAATCAGACATTGGGAATTCAATACGCCCCAATCTGAGTCAAAAGGAGCTACATGCCTTACAATCTTTGAGGGACAGGGATGACATCATTGTTAAGCAGGCAGACAAGGGGGGGCGGTTGTGATCTTGGATAAGGGAGTATATAAACTCCAGATTCTTGGAATGTTAAATGACAATTTGGTATATAAGATCCTGGATGGCAACCCCCCCCTTTTCCAAAAGAAGATGGAGGATCTTTTGAATGTGGGTCTTGAATGCGGCTGTTTAACGCAGCGCGAGAGAGATTACATATATGTTGTACATCCGATGGTGGCAATTTTCCACGCCTTACCGAAGGTTCACAAAAATGTTTTTCCACCACCTTTACGACCTATAGTAGCCGGTATTGGGGGTTACTCGGAGCGTTTGTCTGAGTGGGCTGATTCACTCTTACAGCCATTAGTTCCCCTTATACCAGGCTACATCAGAGATAGTACCACAGTATTAAAATCTATGCATTCATTGGTGTGGAAGGAAAACTATGTATGGATTACAGCTGACGTGGTATCTCTCTACACCAATATACCGCATGATCTTGCTCTGATTGCTTTAAGATGGTTCCTTCAGACTTACAGTAATTATTCTGATAGATTGAAGGAATTTTTGGAAATGACCATTGCCTTTCTATTGAAACATAATTTTTTCATGTTTGATAATACATATTATTTACAGATATCGGGGGTGTCGATGGGGGCCAGGTTCTCTCCTTCCATTGCTAATATATTTATGGCATGGTGGGAGAGGACCTTCCTCCTCATCGACACCCTCCCGTTTGGTGGTCGCCTGCAGTGGTATGGTCGTTACATCGACGACCTGCTGTTTGTCTGGTCGGGCGGTGTGGAGGCCGTGCCACTGTTTGGCAACTATCTTAATTCATGTTTACCATCGATTTCGTTTACTTTGCACTACGACCATATTCAGACTTCATTTCTAGATCAGAAACTTAGTGGTTATGTCTCGCTTTCACGGGTGGATACCACCTTGTATAGGAAATAATTGGCTGGTAATACAATCCTGCATGCAACCTCTTGTCACCCTAAACACATAATTGACAATATTCCTAGGGGTGAACTTTTGCGGGTTAAACGCAGCTGTTCAGACCAAGCGTCTTTTGAGCGGGAGAGTAAGGAAGTTATAGAGAGGCTGTCTGCCAGGGCGTACCCCAGAGGTTATGTGCAGAGTTGTAAAAATCGAGTGCAGAAAATGGATCGCAATGCGATTGTCTTTAAGAAGAATAATAAGAATTGGTGCAATAAATCGAAGGACAGCGGAGGTCCAATGGTTACTTTTGTAACTCAATACAGTAGTGAGTATCATGAGATTTGTAATATTATTTGCAAACATCTTTCTGTTTTGAATTTTGAAGATGTGTGGTCTGATATTTTAGGGAATGGGATTAGATGTGCTGCCAGAAGGGCTCCCTCAATAGGGAATATTGTCAGTCCCAGTCTCTATCAAGAAAATAAAAATGTAATCTTGCCTTGGCTCCATACTAAGGGCTGTTTTAAATGCGGCCATAAAAAATGCATATGTTGCGATTATTTAAAGGTTAGCAAAGATTTTGTCTCATGTTCAGACAATAATACCTACAATGATAGAGTTATATTAATTGCAACACTCGCAACGTGATATATGTAATCACCTGTAAGTACAGTATGTGGGCCATACCACTAACCCTCTCAAAGTGCGTATACGCAAGCATATTTCTGATATTCCACACTACCGCACCCGCAATGTGTCAGCGGCTAGTACACACTTTGCGCTGATACATGGCGGCAATATAACTAAACTGAAGGTGCAAGGTATAGAAAGGGTGTTTAACCCTTTGAGAGGGGGAGATATCAAAAGAAAACTTTTAAATCGTGAATCCTTTTGGATGTTTAAATTGAAAACCAGAATACCACTTGGTCTGAACAAAAAGTACGATTTAATACTGCAATATTAATTGGATCTCACATGCCGTTTTGCTGTTTTTTCTCTTTTTTGTTTTAATAAGATATATTTTTTATATGTAATGAAGTGTGTAGCTGGTGAGTCTGTCACTGATTACGATCAGATGTGAGGTGATGTGACCTGAGCAATCAGTTTTTCAGCTGAGCACTAGCTTTTTAGGTTTGCTTTTTGTTTTTGTACACATGTCATGATGAAGGACCTAAATTTGTAAAGGTCTGAAATGCGTAACATTGTACTGGTGCCCTGGTGTTATGGAAGTTTTTATACCGAATTTGCAATAAAGAATCACGTCTAACTGGTGAGCTGGACGCTTGCATTTTTATTTGGATGTCCCATAGGCTGTATATGAGAGTGGGATGTTCCGGACCCATTCACTTTAGTGGGGTTGCAAAAGTTGTGGACAGCACTCAGTGTGCTTTCCACATCCATAGCTCCATTATTCGGTGCTGCACAAAAAATACAACATGTCCTATTCTTGTCTATATCATGGACCGCAAAACATGCCGTATGCATGAGTCCTTATTCACCTGTCAGTGTTTGGTCAGTGATTTCTTTCAGTGATTGTGAGCCAACACCAGGATTAGAGCCTCCACAGAGATGAGATATGAGGAAAAGATCTGCACATGTTCTGTGTTTAGAGCCACACCTGGTTTTGGCTCAAAATTACGGGTGGAAATCACTGACCGAACACTGACGTGTGAATGAGGCATAAGGGAAATATTTGCACCAGTTCTGTGTTTAGAGGCACACCTAGTTTTGGCTCAGAATCAACAATGGAAAACACTGACCGTGTGAATAGGGCAAAATTCTGGGACATTCTTTGGAGTGAATAATCAGGTGGCACTCTTACAGAACTGCAGGGGATGGTAATTAAGCCCTCAGACCTGCTTTCCAACCCAGTCCTACTTAATTCTGTGTCTGATTTCATACATAACAGTTTTCCAAGAAATCACAGCAAAATCTGTAACAACACCACATTGTAGATTCCCACAGACACAGATGTACTGTATGCAGGTTCCTCATGTCTAGAGACTTAATGTCCCTGTGAATTAAAAACCTGAACAGTTGGCCATCACATGACTTAACTGCTCAGGTTTTCAAATCACAAGACCTGACAGGAGAACAGAAGGAGAAGAAACATGTGAAATGATAAGTGTAGGTGGTATTTAGTAAACATGTAAATACTACACAGTAATATGTCTGCTGTTCTGTATATATGGACACTGCACAGTACCCTTTTGCTTATTCTGTATATATGGGCGCTTCATGTTACCTCTTGCTTGTTCTGTATATGGACACTGCATGGTACCCTTTTGCTTGTTCTGTATATGGATAATGGATACTGCACAGTACCTCGTGCTTGTTCTGTACAGTATATATAGACACTGCACAGTACCTATTGCGTGTTCTTGATATATGGACAATGCACAGTACCCTTTTGCTTATTCTGTATATATGGACGCTTCATGTTCCCTTTTGCTTGTTCTGTATATGGACACTGCTCAGTACCCCTTTGCTTGTTCTGTATATGGATACTGCACAGTACCTTTTGCTTGTTCTGTACAGGATATATGGACACTGCACAGTACATATTGCGTGTTCTTGATATATGGACATTGCACAGTACTCTTTTGCTTATTCTGTATATATGGGCACTTCATGTTACCTCTTGCATGTTCTGTATATGGACACTGCACGGTACCCTTTTGCTTGTTCTGTATATGGATACTGCATAGTACCTCTTGCTTGTTCTGTACAGTATATATGGACACTGCACAGTGCAGCGTCCCACTTATATATATACGTGGGCACTGCAAAGTTGTTGTATCTTATGTCATATTGCATTTCATGTCATTTATACTTTTATATCTGGTTTATCCTGTAAAATCCCTGGTAACAGCCTGTAGGGGGCAGTACATACATCCACCACTAGATGGGGATAGCACCACAGTGTATATATACTACAGTTCAGTTTTAGAGTTGTTAGTCATGGGGTAGTTGGAGTGAGGAGCAGGGGGAAAGAGAGAGGCCCCCTCCTCTCAGCTCTCTCTCCTGGGCTTCACTGTCCAGAGTAGCCAAGTGTTCTTGTCCCAAGTTATAAGCCAAGGAACAAGACTGAGGTGAGGCCTCCTTCTACTGTCCACTCTTCCAGGGTGACAAGTAAAAAATGCTTTTTAACTGCAGAAAAGACAAAGGAAGGACAATAGTCACTATACTAGGCTTTTTAGGCGCCTTTGTACCCAGGTGAAGGATTTGAGCTTCCAGCAGCCTCAACAAACAATATATTTTACAGCCAGGCCAGCAGTTATTTGCACTTATGTAGAAGGAAGGATCAGAAACCATCGTTACTGGGATTTGATTAAGGCAAAGAGCTAGATATCAGTCAGCTGTATTCTCACTAACTTAACTGAACTTAAGCCTGTGATATACCTAGCCATAAAAAGTCTGTTACATCGGATTACAGCTTACTACCTCCATGTACAAAAAAACAATTGTTATATTTGGATGTCAGTTCTACCCAGAACCTGCAGACAGAAAAAATTGTGAGTTGGATTCAACTTGTGTCTCACTTTTCAATTTCTCCACTACTACTCTCATCATTGTTGTACCATAACAGTACTGGCGTCACAACTTTACTTAATCCAGGGGCCCAGCCGCCAAAGCACACCAAACCCGGTTGCCATCAAGGACATCTCGAAACACCATCTGGCCGGTGTCCCCTGTAACAGAGTGTGCCCTGGAGAATCCAGTGCTGTTCTCCCCCTCAACTGTGCAGATCTGCCCAGGGACGTCAAAACTGTGAGTAACCAAGAACTGTGTTCTTTACTCTCGGCCTACCTATACTCACACCGTGACCTCACAGAGACATTTCCCCTGTTGGTCTGGTATACTGCAACAGTCCCTGTTGCGTGTTCTTTATATATGGACGCTGCATAGTACCCTATTGCCTATTCGGTATACATGGACACTGCATGGTACCACTTCTCTTGTTCTGTAAACATTAATACATAAAGCAGCACTCCAGAAGAAATCCAAAAGAAATCCAGTGAGTTATTCACCCCAAACAAAAAATACAAATACAGCGGCTCCACCCTCCTCCCGTATTATGGAAAAGGTGCTCACCTCACTGGCCCACCCTCAGGCCACAAAATTGATAACAAAGAAAATGTCAAGAGGGGCACATTTACCAAGGGAACACAACTTATAGGGTAAAAATCAATATTACATTTATTGTACACACATGTAGGCCATACAAATCAAAACCTAAAATTACTAAAAAATACTAAAAATACAAGTCTAAAAATCCAGATCAGCCTAGCCTCTCCCTGTTTTCCCAGTCATGCATTGCTGTTAGTGTATGCTGAGCTTTCTGAGGAGAATCTCCATCTTCATAACAAGGAGATATTGTTGACATAATTCTTTTACCATCTGGATTCCCTGCAACATCTTGTGATACAGTCTCCGGATTAAAAAGCTACTTGATTAACTCCTGGGTGTCTGATGCGTAAACTGTAACTGGAGATTGTCTGATTCAACAAGTCACCTCAGTGCGCATAGAGGCTGCTCTCTCACAGATGGGTAATTGTATAAAGCTGACATTTAGAAACGCCACAGTAAAAGAATTGCCTTAGTACTCCCCTTCTCTTGGTAAGGAAAGAATATTCTCCTCCTCCAAGTAATAAGCCATCATCATTAGTCTCCTGCTTGTTGCAGCGAAGGGTAATATGTTATACTGCTCAGTACTGCATTCACTAGGATCGCAGAAGCTTCTAGCAATTGTAGTTTCATACAGGCTAGGCAGTTACATTCAGCCTATTTTCTTAGGTAAATATCGTCTGCCTGCTGTAAACTATTAAAAGACTGAACCACCACTAGGGGTCGCTGCTGTGTTACAAATGGAGATGCAAGACACAGCTAAAAGGATTTCTAAGCCCTCATTAAAAATGAAAGAGGCCCTTCTAACCGACAAAATTGAGATATGTAATAATTTTCCAGTTTGTTGGAAAAGACTGAACAATGTATAGATGCAGCACATGGACCAGGCTATAATGAAGATCAATTAAAGGCCATGTGTACAAAATTGAAAAAGACCTATTAAAGTTATAAGAGTCTGAAAAATATTCTTCTCTTTTATCAAGTCTCAACCCAGAGGAATTCATCCTAGAATTAAAGACCCACACTGCACTTAACGATAAAAGATATACTGTAGCAGATTTATGGCAGTCAAGTCAATGCTAGAGGACAAGATATCACAACAATATGAAACGGCGTCCCGCCATTCTAACTTTTCAAGGCACTCCAAGGCTTCATCCCCTTCCTCGAAATCTATTGCTCAGTCCTCATCGCTAAGGTCTCGCTCAAAGCACTCTTTGCTGAGTACCTCATTGGTGTTGGCACGCGCAAAAGCGGAAGCAGTGAAGGTACAAGCTCACTGCAAGGAAGCAGCCATAAAGGCACAAGTCACAGAGACACAAGCCCAATCTCAAGCTAATCAAGCAGCTATACAGGCTCAGGTGCAAGAGACCAAAGCCAAGGCTGATGCTGAGTTGGAGGTTCTTCAGAAGAAAAGGGAAGAAGCAGCAGCCATGGCTGAATTAAGAGTTCTTGAAGAAGCTGCTGAAGAAGAAGAAGCTTATCATCCTATGTCCAAGATATCTAATGACTCAGAAGGGTGTACCCTGCAATTCGTTCTAGACCGAAGCAAAGTCAATGCATTTGCACCGGAAGATTTGACATCTTCACGCCAGCATGCTGAAATCATGCGAGTAGAAAAAGAGGCAGCTGATAACTATACAGTTGACCCCAGTCCAGTGGACATTTCTCTTTCTTTCAAACCTCTGGCATCTTACACAGTATTTTAGGCGCCATTAGAGACCAAGCTGCTTCAAGCTCATTAAATCACTATAAAATCTCCTGAGTCTAGTTGCATAGCAACCAAGACGCTGGCACCAACATTACCAGATGTGAAGCCTTCACTTACGCTGAACCCAGCTGCCACTCCATTCCATCTTCCAACCCCCAAACATGGGGTATCAGATGGTGCCAACAACACCAGCAAGGAAAAGTTCCTGTCGCCATGATGCAGAAATCACTAAGTACCTCACCCTCAGGGACCTCATCAGTACTGGCCTTACGAACTTTGATGATCGCTTAGAGAACTATAGAAGTTGGAAGGCCACTTTTAAAGGGAATCTGTCACCTCTGATTGCACAGATCTTTTCTATAATGTAATTCGTGCAGTAGTTGCAGGAGCTTCATCACTGTCACTGGGCATGCGCCGAGCCAGTGCCGTCAGATGCTCGCTCTCCCCTCAGTCATTCTGGGAGGAAGCGCATGCCCAGTGACAATGATGAAGCTCCTGCCCTCAGTCTCCAGTACATCGAGCTGGTGCAGCCCTCAGTGAGTATTGCGCCTGTGCGAGAGTTTGCTCGGCCGTCAGGGAGGGGGAGGAGACTCTGTGGGCGGTTAGGTCTGCTTGTTGGAGGCGGCTTTGGGCACTGTAGGTGGGCGTTACTGGGCTCCAAAGGGGGAAGAAAACGCCCCTCTGGGCACCTTCAGGCTTCATTTGCATAAAGATAAAAAGTGTTTTTTAGCAAAACTACTGCACGAATTACATAATAGAAAAGACAAGCCGATTCAAGGTACTGTGTTCTGCATGACTGGCTTAAAATCTGAAATTGTGTAATCAGAGGTGACAGATTCCCTTTAAGACAACAGTTCAAATCCTTGGCGTTTTGCCTATGCAAGAACTTGATTTACTAATTAGATGGCTAGGTCCATGGTAGTCAGACGTGCCTTATTTAAACGATTATACGACTTTCCTGAATTATCCAATACAGACCGCCGAGGGTTCCAGGAATTAAGAGACCTTCTTCTTGAGTTTGAATTCATCAAGGGAGACCCGCAGCTACCATGTCTCAGCTTTCTTGATACCTCCTATGGTGTGGGCCTGATCGTGGGTGAGATTCCCACACCTGAAGCCGCACAGCATTACCCTCATCTCAGGAACATAGCCAGAGAGATTCCTCCCCTTGATAGCCATGCCGAGATATTACTCTTGCTAGGTAGAGACATTCTTGAGGCTCATAAGGTCCTTGAACTTCGCAATGGCTTTTTCAACGCTCCATATGCCCAGAAACTTACAGTGGGTTGGGTCATCGTGGGGAATGTATGTCTCGACAGAGCCCGCAGACTCTGCCAAGTACAGAACTGACGTATTTTAATAGGGTGATGAACTTATTACTTCAGGCAGTGTCCTAACCACTACTATGTGCAAGAGGTTTTTTGCCCAAATATTCTAAGAACTTGTTAATCAGAAAGCAGCTTAATTCCCAAGGAGTCAGCTGCAGAAGAATGTTCCTGGATAGAAGGGCAGATTGTAGAAAGGCCTTCAGGATCTCAATTGGAGCCCTCTTCAAGCCCTTCCCAGCTTTGCACTCCTCACACAGTTTATCATAATTAGTGTTGAGCGAACAGTTCGAGAATAGTTCGGGTTCGTACCGAATTTTGGGGTGTCCGTGACACGGACCCGAACCCGGACATTTTCAAAAAAGTTCGGGTTCGGGTCCGGTGTTCGTCGATTTCTTCCCGCTTTCTGAAGGGCTGCACAGCAGCCAATCAGTTAGAATTTTACTTCTTGCCCTAAGAGCCCATCACAGCCATGCCTACTGATGGCATGGCTGTGATTGGCCAAGTGCAGCATGTGACCCAGCCTCTATTTAAGCTGGAGTCACGTAGCGCCGCACGTTACACTGCTCTGATTAGTGTAGCGAGAGGACGCAGCTTCTATCAGGGCGAGATTAGGCAGGTTAAAGTCAGCAACAGCACCTAATGAACGGATCAATTTACAGCTGAGAATCATTGAACTTCTGCTAGTTACTTGCTCGCTGGTTTTTAGGCTGCACAGAGCGTTTTTCTGTCACTTATTTTCTGGGTTGATCGGCGGCCATTTTGTGACTTGTGGTGCGCCAGAAGAAGCTGCCACCAAGTCCATCAATCCATCAATACTAGTTTTTTTTCTTTGCTATATCCTACATCAGGGGCTTGGCTGTGCTAATTGTCACCCCTAGAAACTTAGGAAAGAAATTTCTATATTTTATTAAGGGGTTAAATACAATTGCCCAAATACCAATCCCCTAAATCTGGTGTTCCAGCTTTGGCTAGACAAGTATAATACTGTCTGCTGTCTGGCAAAGGATAGATTATTTTCTGGGGTTAAATTCAATTGCCAAAATAGCAATACCATAAATCAGTGGTTTCAGCTGTGGCTGGCAAAATAGAATAGTGTCCGAGGTAACGCACACACGTACAGACGCACGTACACGATTCTTGAATAGTTGTATTATCGCGATAATAAAACTAACAGTGTAAAGTTGACTGTATTGCTCTAAGTTATATTCGCGTATCGAATGTAACTTCTATTACAGCACACCAATACTAAAACTGACTAAGAGACAGCTTTAAGTTCTATTCGAACGCGATTGCAACTTTGGAACTTAAAGTGGTGTACGATTTTAAAAGTTGAGTACTAAAAAGTTGGAATCGCAATGCGATTCTTATGTATTTAGCTAATCGCATTGCGATTACAACTTTGAGCTACCGATCACCATGGAACGCCTCCTCCAGTAGAATGTACTGTCGGATGTGAGAGTTAAGTTGAAATCGCAATGCGATTATTATATATCTGCTTAATCGCATTGCCGTTTCAACTTAGCATTGCTAAATAATTCCATCCATATTCGTTAACTTACTGACTCAGTAAGTTAACGATATGGATGGAATTATTTAGCAATGCTAAGTTGAAATCGCAATGCGATTAAGCAAATATATAAGAATCGCATTGCGATTTCAACTTAATTCTCAGATCCGACAGTACATTCTACTGGAGGAGGCGTTCCCATGGTGATCGTTAGCTCAAAGTTGTAATCGCAATGCGTTTATTGCGGTATATTATCCCTCTGGGTGTCTTTTACAGCCTTTTTAGTGCCCAAAAGTTCGGGTCCCCATTGACTTCTATGGGGTTCAGGTTCGGGATGAAGTTCGGGTTGAGTTCGGATCACGAACCCGGACATTTTCCGGAAATTCGGCCGAACCTCTCGAACCCGAACATCCAGGTGTTCGCTCATCTCTAATCATAATGAATCCTACATCCTCACTGACAACAAGCCTTCTGATTCATGTAGTTCTGATGAGATACCACAGAAATGTGAGCCTTTCAGTCAACCGTTTGACAATGAGTTTAATTTTGTAAAGGAAGTATCTTCTGAATGTCAACAACCTAAGTCTGTATGTACAAAGACAGATACAATTTCAGAAGTCAAAAGCAGACATGAGCATTCACGTTCACGATCCATAGACAGAAAGCAATCTACATCTAAATCAGCCTCACAAAATAAGCGCTCTCACTCTAAATCTTTGGCAAGATCAAGGAGAACTAAGTCTCGCTCAGCTTCTAATGAAAGCAACAGACAATCTCCTGTAGTAAAAAAGAAGAAATCCACATCTGGGGTGCATAAAAGATTACTCAAGAATAAACCAAAAAAGATAGGAAATATTCCTGTGCCATCTGGCATTTTCAAAGAGCACAACCTTTATAAGTTTCGGTGGAAGCAGGTACAACATCTCGCCAGTCGGTTTTGGAAAAGGTGGAGAAGAAAGTTCCTCTGCCTCTCGCAAGAACGCAAAAGGTGGCAAGAACCAAGACTTAATTTAAAGGAAGGAGATTTTGTACTGTTAAGAGACAAGCAAGTTGATTGTCTCAACTGGCCTACTGGACTTATTACTAAAGTTGTATCCAGTTCGGAAGGGAAAGTTCGTAAGGTGGAAGTAAGAACCGCGAGAGGTGGAGTAATCAAGACCTTCTTCTGCCCCTTTACAGAAGTTGTGTTACTCATGCCTGCATAACTTCCAGGTTTAGATCCTTTCTACCAAAGATATTCATCATCTTCTAAGACTGTTTCCAGTACCAGCTCTATGGCTTAAACTGAAGACATATCCTTTTTTGGTTTGAATAAATGTTTCCTTTTCAGGATTATGGACATTATTCATCTGTTTATTCATCAGGTTTATGGTTATTATTCATTGTTATTTTATACAATTCCATTGTATGCATATATATTTTTAGTGGTATCTACCAATACCAGACGGGGAGTGTGTCAGTATCTTGCATTGTGTATTGGTATGCTCCTCTCATCTCCTCCCCCTCTGTTTAGCTTCTAGTTAGTTCAGTCTAGCCTCTCCCTGTTTTCCCAGTGATGCTTTGCTGTTAATGTATGCTCAGCTTTCTGAGGAGAATCTCCATCTTCTTAGCAAGAAGATATTGTTGGCATAATTCTTTTATCATCTGGATTCCCTGCAACATCTTGTAATACAATCTCCAGATTAAAAGACTACTTGATTAACTCCTGGATATCTGATGCGTAAACTGTAGGTGGAGAATGTCTGAATTAACAAGCCACCTCAGTGCGCATAGAGGCTGCTCTCTCACAGATGCATAATTGTATAAAGCTGACATTTCGAAACATCACAACTTACTTTAAAAAAAAAAAACTTACAACCCACGTTAGTGATACATTCCCTTTGAGACATATCTTCTCATTGTCGTCCACTAAGTTAATCAAAGATGTTTCCAGGAAGACCTTTGGCGCCATTCCCTGTTCCTTCTGCATTTATTCTGCTTCCATCTTTTAGATCTGGAATGCTTATTCTGTGGCCCTCCATTTGTTGCAAAACTACAACTCCCATCATGCCTGGACAGCCTACAGCTATCAGCCTACAGAAGGGCATGCTGGGAGTTGTAGTTTTGCAACAGCTGGAGGGCCGCAGGTTGTTCCCTGTTTTAGATAGACTGTTTCCTTACTAAGTCAAGCTCTGTGTTGTTTGTGTTCCATTCGTAGGAATATAATCATTGCTTTTTGTCTCAAGTAAAACCAGCTTATTCTCCCACAATATCTGAGTTTTGATGCTTCTGCTCATAAACAAAAATCAGCAAAGGAAGTAGTCTGAGTATTGTAGTTGTATTAATGGTTTATTTATTTTGGTTAACCATTTTTTTATTTTCCACATAAGATTTTTCATGGATAACCTGTATAAATCTTTACAGTGACTGTAATGTAATGACAACCTGGAAATGACCTACATTCAAACATGCCTTTATGCAGTGCTGTCCTTACCAAAAGTAAGAAACTAGAGTACCCTCCAATTACTGTCATGTCTCATACAACTATGATATACATGTTACTAAATCTTGGAACTTCCCATATACTTTCCGTTACGTTAGGTTACCCGCCTATGTAGCATAACTTGTTATAAGAGCTTCTGAGAAGATACGGGCAATCTCTCTGTACTCAGCATCTAAGGATGGATTGATGTCTTTATGACGGAGAACAAGACATTACAGGTTAGCTTTATGTTCTCGTTTTATGATCTATAGTAGGTTATTCATTTTTAAACTTTTTTAAAAAAAATCTCTACATACAGAAGTAATCTTTTAACTCTACTATTATTTATAAGTTAGCTAGAAAGTGTGGAGAGAAGCCGGAATGGAGTATTGCAGTAATAGTGGCTCTGACTTTAGGATGCTTGACAGTGATTTCTCTCAAGCTGTTGCTCCCAAAGGCGAGTGCAGTGTATGGAGGGCGTACCATTTCTTCCATCAGGGCACTCCCTGTAGATGGGACTTCTGCCTTATGGTAATTTGGGTTGCCTTTGCTGTGGTGGTTGTATGGATGCCTAGCAGGTGTAGTAATGCAACGACTAGTGTATGGTATGCTATAGGTAGAAGAATAAATGTCTCTTTTTACCTTAGTGCAAAAAAGGGGTTGTGGTATATCCAACAACAATCTATACACATTTGAAATCCTTTTCCCAGATGGCAAGGTATAGAGGCTGGCAAAGTGGCTAATAATGGCACTGTTTATATACTTCATTGCTAAGTTCTCTCTCACTAGAATTTTTTGGCTAGCAACTTTAATCTGGAAATTATGGCTCTAGTGTCAATTGTGGGAAACAGGCCTTGTGAAGCATGTCTGGCCAGGACATGGTTAAGTGTGATGGATGTCTAAATTGTAATCCCCTTACAAGCAGCAAAGCCTGGTTAGCTGTAGTCCCAGGTTACCTTGTTGACTCTTATGCTTGGCCATGCAGATTCTAAGTTCTTTTTCTTTTTCTGTTTTTTTGCTGTGGCAGAAGCAATAACTTTCACAGCAATTGGTTAGTCTCTGTATCCTGAGGCCTTAGGAGAAGAAGCACATGGACTTTTAGTGGCATCTTATCTCCCAAGAGAACAAAAGGATCAGGTCCAAATATTCATTTTACACGATCCTTGTCTTCCCGACGTCATCTGTCAGGGGAGAGTCAGGAGCTCCCTACACACATTAGTGTGGGTCATACTTTTTCACTGAACTCATTGGAGTGCTGCCATATTATACTACTGTTAATCTGTAAGGAATTAACAGTAGTAAGGAGTCAAGGTATCAGAGATTTGCACCCACTTTCTACATTGGTCTGTTATAGAATTGGTATAATGCTGCTCCTTTTTACAGTTTATCTTTATATTCATATGAGTTCCAGCATTGTGCTCGGCACACTGGACTTAAAATATATCGAGAAGACTGATTACTGACTTGTTCAGGATCAGACTCAACTCATCTTAGTCAGTTTAGTCTAACCAAGCTAGTACCAGGTCTACACCGTTCGACTGAGACTGAACATTGTAATTGGTTGTCTGTCTCAACTACCCCACAAAGGTAAAATAATAAATGAAGGGGAAAGAACCAGTCAGTACTTACTTTAAAAAATATCTTCTCATTGTCGTCCACTAAGTAAGGCTACATGCACACGACCGTATGTGATTTGTGGATTCGCAAACAAAAATGGATGACATCCGTATGCATCTGTTTTTTTTTTTTTGCGGATCCATTGTAACAATGCCTAAAACGGGCAAGAATAGGACATGTTTTATTTTTTTTGCGGAGCTACGGAACGGACATACAGATGCGGATAGCACATGGTGTGCTGTCCGCATTTTTTGCGGACCCATTGAAATAAATGGGTCTGCATCCTATCCGCAAAAAAAGCGGAACGGACACGGAAACAAAATACGTTCGTGTGCATGAGGCCTAAATCAAAAATGTTTCAAGGAAGACCTTTGGCGCCTTGCCCAGTTCCTTCTGCATTTATTCTGCTTCCATCTTTTAGACAGACTGTTTTCTTACCAAGTCAAGTTCTGTGTTGCTTCTGTTCCATCCGTAGAAATATAATCATTGTTTTTTGTCTCAAGTAAAACCAGCTTACTCCCTTTTTACACCACCTCAGAAAATGGGCGTGGGTGCAGAAAAGTCACTGATTTTGAAGCAAAACCCCTTTAAACAACTATCTGTGACAAAAATGCACCACAAAGTGGCATATATTTATTGATAAAAGAACCCCAATAATCCTTTTCTCCTTCTGAAGCTCCGTCTGTCTTTAGGAGTCATTAATACACTCATGGGTCCCATGGGTTCATCAAATAAAGCAGTCTCGTCAAGAGAAGCAGGTGAAGGATAGCTCTCAAGCAAGTCCGTAAGTGTGTCAGAAAGACCCTGGCAGAATTGAGGGGGTGTGGGGGTGGGAAGGGACAGGGATGGACTGTGGTTTAGGGATCTGAAACTGCTGCAAATGAAAAAAAATCTGCAGCAATTCCAGATGTTCTTCTTTTCTTCTTCTTTCAGCAGGAAAGGGTTAAATAGCAGTTGTAGTGCACCATAAGTCCCAGCAAGTCAACAGCAGCACAGAGAAGGACAGAACCTTTCTAGATTCTGGAAATGTTGTTCCAGCCAATCGCAGTGCTGGCAAGGGATGCCAACACTGGTGTCCCCTTCCTGACCTCGGGGGAGACTGGTGCTGACTAGTTCAACATCAGTCACCCCTGTACAACCCCTGTACCACCCCCCTGGAGCTCCATGAATGATCCCGAGCTGCAATTGGCCGGTCTACAGAAACCATCCAATGGCCCATAGGAAAGATGGCTGCCTGCAGTGCAGAGCAGCCATCGTACCCTGGTCATCAGGGTCATCTGGGATTTCTGACCCACTTTCCAGCGGCGTGTCTCCCACAGGTTAATAATAATAATAATAATCATGGGCATCGCCGCTTGCGAAAACACCTGTACTATTAAAATATAAAAATATTTATCTCATATGGCAAAAGGTGAAATGGAAAAAAAAGTCAAAATGCCCAATTGGCCATTTTTTGGTTGTTTCACCTCACAAAAAAATGTAAATAAAAAAAGTGATCAAAAAGTCACACAATTTTTCATTTTATCAATGAAAAGTACAGATTGTCCGGCAAAAAAATGAGCCCTCATACAGCTCTGCAAGCATACAAATAAAAAATGTTATAGTGGTCAGAATATTGCAATGCAAAAGAAAGATTAGTTTTTTCCTAAGTTTTTAATTTCTTTTCTGTGTTAAAACATTAGAAAAACTATACATATGTGGTATCATTGTAATCACAATGACCCAGAGAATAAAATTTACAGGTCGGTTTTACCAGCTACTAGACGGTGTAAAAAACCCCCATAAAACTGTGGAGGAATGGTGTTTTTTATAATTCCACCCCATTTGGAATTTTTTCCTTGCTTCCCACCACATTGTATGATACCGTAAATGGTGCCATTAAAAGTACATCATGTCCTGCAAAAAATAAGCCCTTATACGGCTATGTGAATGAAAAAGTAAAAGTTATGGCTTTTGGAGGGCTGGGAGTAGAGTCGAGCAAACACCTGGATGTTCGGGTTCGAGAAGTTCGGCCGAACATCACGAAAATGTTTGGGTTCGGGATCCGAACTCGATCCGAACTTGACCTCGAACCCGAACTTCATTCGGGGACCAGAACTTTTGGGCACTAAAAAGGCAGTAAAATAGCCCAGAAAAGGGCTAGAGGGCTGCAAAAGGTATCAACATGTAGGTAAATCCCCTGCAAACAAATGTGGATAGGGAAATGACTTAAAATAAAATAAAATAAAATAAATAAAAATTAACCAATATCAATTGGCAACTTGGAGGAGGAGGTGGAATAGGAGGTTGGGGTGGTGTCAGGTGGGAATTCTATGGGAGTTGAAGTTCTCATCACAGCCAAAAAGGATTCATGTCTGCCTGCCGTGCCACATGCCTTATTCACAGACTCAGGGCCATGGCAACCATACATGGGAGTTGAAGTTCACATCACAGCCACGAAGGAATTATGTCTGACAGCAGTGTCACAGGCCTCACTCACAGACTCAGGCCAATGGCAACCATACATGGGAGTTGAAGTTGTCATCACAGCCTAGAAAGAATCATGTCTGCCTGCAGGGACACAGGCCTCATTCAAACATTCAGGCCCACGGGACCCACAAAGAAGAGAGTTAAAATCACGCCAAGACAGTATTGATTTCACCCAGCAATGCCACAGGCCTTATTCACAGATTCAGACCTATGGTACCCACAAAGAGGAGAGTTACAATCATGCCAAATCAGTATTGATTTCACCCAGCAGTGCCACAGCACTCATTTACTAATTCAGGAGGACCATGGCACCCGCAAAGAGGAAATCGGTCCCGTAACAGCAACACAGGCCTTAGGTCAACCTGCAATGGAACAGGCCATTATCATTTATGTAGGCCCCTGACACCCAGACAGAGGAGAGGTCATTTGACAGTAAAAAGAGTTTAATGTCTCGCACCAATGCAGCAAGCGATTAAACGAAATATAGGCCCCTGACAACCAGACAATGTAGAGGTCATTTGACAGTATAAAGAGTGTAATATCTCCCACCAATGCAGCAAGCGATGAAACGAAATATAAGCCCCTGACAACCAGACAATGTAGAGGTCATTTGACAGTATAAAGAGGAAAATGTCACCCAACAAATCAACAAATGATTAAACGACATATAGGCCCCTGACACCCACACAATGCGGCAGTCATTTGACAGTAAAAAGGGTTAAATGTCTCCCACAAAGACAGCAAGTAATTCAATGAAATATTGGCCCCTGACACCCACACAATGGGGTGGTCATTTGACAGTAAAAAAAGTTTCATGTCTCGCACCAATGCAGCAAGCGATTAAACGAAATATAGGCCCCTGACAACCACACAATGTAGAGGTCATTTGACAGTATAAAGAGTTTAATATCTCCCACCAATGCAGCAAGTGATGAAACGAAATATATGCCCCTGACAACTAGACAATGTAGAGGTCATTTGACAGTATAAAGAGGAAAATGTCACCCAACAAATCAACAAATGATTTAACCACATATAGGCCCCTGACACCCACACAATGGGGCAGTCATTTGACAGTAAAAAGAGTTAAATGTCTCCCACCAAGACAGCAAGCAATTAAATGAAATATAGGCCCCTGACACCCATGGCAATGGGGCGGTCATTTGACAGTAAAACAAGTTTAATATCTCCCACCAAGACAACATATGATTAAACGACATATAGGCCCCTGACACCCACCCAATGCGGCAGTCATTTGACAGTAAAAAGAGTTAAATGTCTCCCACCAAGACAGCAAGCAATTAAATGAAATATAGGCCCCTGACACCTAGAGAGAGTAGAGGTCATTCGACATAAAAAAAAGGATAATGTCACCCACCAAAGCAACAGACGATTATCTGAAATGTAGGCCCCAGCACCCAGACAGAGGAGAAAGGTCCCATAGCAGCAAAAAAGGCATCATGTTACCCACCATTGGAACAGGCCACTTTCAGTAATTTAAGCCCCAGCACCCAGACAGAGGAGAAAGGCCCCATAGCAGCAAAACAGGCATCATGTTACCCACCAATGGAACAGGCCACTTTCAGTTATTTAGGCCCCAGCACCCAGACAGAGGAGAGAGGTCCCATAGCAGCAAAACAGGCATCATGTTACCCACCATTGGAACAGGCCACTTTCAGTAATTTAAGCCCCAGTACCCAGACAGAGGAGAGAGGCCCCATAGCAGCAAAACAGGCATCATGTTACCCACCAATGGAACAGGCCACTTTCAGTTATTGAGGCCCCAGCACCCAGACAGAGGAGAGAGGTTCCATAGCAGCAAAACAGGCATCATGTTACCCACCAATGGAACAGGCCACTTTCAGTTATTTAGGCCCCTGACACCCAGACAGGTCATTTGACAGCAAAAATAGGTTAATGTCACGCACCAAACCAGCAGGTGATTAGCTGAAATGTAGGCCCCTGGCACCCAGACAGAGAAGAGGTTCATTCAACTTGGTGTTGCCCCAAAAAATATTGGTACAATAAAAAAAAAAGAGGATTCTATAAAGAAGTGCCGTGGAGTACAAGAATGTATGGTTGAGGGCGAGGCAGGTATAAATGTCTAATTATAAATGTCAGCTTGTCCACGTTGGCTGTGGACAGGCAGCTGCGTTTGGCTGTAATAACGCCCTCTGCCGTGCTAAATACACGTTCAGACAATACACTGGCCGCAGGGCAGGCCAGCACCTCCAAGGCATTAAAGGCTAGCTCTGGCCATGTGGACAATTTGGAGACCCAGAAGTTGAATGGGCGGAGTCAGTACGTGGAGGCGTGTGCACACGTAATGTTCCACCATGTTGTTGAAATGCTGCCTCCTGCTAACACGTTCCCTATCAGCTAGTGGTACAGTTAGCTGTGGCGCTGTGACAAAACTTTTCCACATCTCGGCCATGCTAACCCTGCTTTCAGAGGAGCTGGACGTGACACAGCTGCATTCGCGACCTCTTGCTCCTCCTCTGCCTTCGCCTTGTGCTTCCACTTGTGCCCCCGTGTCAGTTGGGAATGCTCTCAGGAGCACGTCTACCAGCGTGCGCTTGTACTCGCGCATTTTCCTATCACGCTCCAGTGTGGGAATTAAGGTGGGCACGTTGTCTTTTTACCGGGGATCCAGCAGGGTGGCCACCCAGTAGTCAGCGCACATTAAAATATGGGCAACTCTGCTGTCATTGCGCACGCACTGCAGCATGTAGTCGCTCATGTGTGCCAGGCTGCCCAGAGGTAAGGACAAGCTGTCCTCTGTGGGAGGCTTATCGTCATCATCTTCCGTTTCCCCCCAGCCATGCACCAGTGATGGGCCCGAGCTGCGCTGGGTGCCACCCCGCTGTGAACATGCTTCATTCTCATCCTCCTCCACCTCCTCCTCATCCTCGTCCTCCAGTAGTGTGTCCTGGCTGGCCAAATTTGTACCTGGCCTCTGCTGTTGCAAAATACCTCCCTCTGAGCCACTTCTAAAAGACTGGCCTGAAAGTGTTAGAAATGACCCCTTTTCCTCCTCCTCCTGGGCCACATCCTCTTCCATCATCGCCCTAAGTGTTTTCTCAAGGAGACATAGAAGTGGTATCATTGCCCCTGGACATGTTGGTGGAGTACACGAAACAGCGCAACAGGGCACACAGGTCTCGCATGGAGGCCTAGTCATTGGTCGTTTGGTGCTGTTCCGCAGTGCGACTCACCCGTGTGTGCTGCAGCTGAAACTCCACTATGGCCTGTTGCTGCTCACACAGTCTCTCCAGCATGTGCAAGGTGGAGTTCTACCTGGTGGGCACATCGCATATGAGGCGGTAATCGGGAAGGCTAAAGTTACGCTGTAGCGCAGACAGGCGAGCAGTGGCAGGATGAGAACGCTGGAAGCCCACCCTTTATGCAGCAGCTCTGACATGTCGGGGTAGTTGTGAATGAATTTCTGCACCATTAAATTCAGCACATGCGCCAGGCAAGGGATGTGCGTCAAACCGGCTAGTCCCAGGGCTGCAACGAGATTTTGCCCATTATCGCACACCAGCTGGCCGGGCTTGAGGCTCACCGGCAGCAACCACTCGTCGGTCTGTTGTTCTATACCCCGCCACAACTCCTGCGCAGTGTGGGGCCTGTCCCCCAAACACATAAATTTTAGAACGGCCTGCTGACGTTTACCCAGGGCTGTGCTGAGGTTGGTGGTGAAGGGCTGTGGCTGACTGTATGAGCAGGTGGAGAAAGCCGAATAGGAGGAGGAGGCAACAGGAGGCAAAGAATGATGCCCTGCGATCCTTGGTGACGGAAGGATGTGCGCCAAACAGCTCTCCACCTGGGGCTCAGCCGCCACTACATTTACCCAGTGTGCAGTCCGGGAGATATAGCGTCCCTGGCCGTGCTTACTGGTCCACGTATCTGTGGTTAGGTGGACCTTGCCACAGATGGCGTTGCGCAGTGCACACTTGATTTTATTCGAAACTTGGTTGTGCAGGGAAGGCACGGCTCTCTTGGAGAAGTAGTGGCGGCTGGGAACGACGTACTGTGGGATAGACACCGCCATTAGCTGTTTGAAGCTTTCCGTGTCCACCAGTCTGAATGACAGCATGTCAAAGGCCAGTAGTTTAGAAATGGTGGCATTTAGGGCCAGGGATCGAGGGTGGCTAGGTGGGAATTTACGCTTTCTCTCCAAGGTTTGTGAGATGGAGAGCTGAACGCTGCCGTGTGACATGGTGGAGGTGCTTGGTGACGGAGTTGGTGGTGTTGGTGGCACATCCTCTGTTTGCTGGGCGGCAGGTGCCAACTTTCCTCCAGAGGCGGAGGAAGAGGCCGAGGCAGCAGCAGAAGAGGGAGCAGGAGGGGCCTGAGCCCTGTCTTGGTTTTGAAGGTGCTTACTCCACTGCAGCCTGTGTCTCGCATGTAGATGCCTGGTCATGCAGGTTGTGCTAAGGTTCAGAACGTTAATGCCTCGCTTCAGGCTCTGATGGCACAGCGTGCAAACCACTCGGGTCTTGTCGTCAGCACATTGTGTGAAGAAGTGCCATGCCAGGGAACTTGAAGCTGCCTTTGGTGTGCTCGGTCCCTGGTGGCGGTGGCCAGTAGCAGACAAACTCTCTTGGCGATGGCTGTTCTGCTTTTGCACCCTGCTCCCTCTTTTGCTACGCTGTTGGCTCGGTCTCACCACTGCCTCTTCCTCTGAACTCTGAAAGTCAGTGGCACGACCTTCATTCCATGTGGGGTCTAGGACTTCATCGTCCCCTGCATCGTCTTCCACACAGTCTTTCTCCCTGACCTCCTGTTCAGTCTGCACACTGCAGAAAGACGCAGCAGTTGGCACCTGTGTTTCGTCATCATCAGAGCTGTGCTGACTCTGCTGAGGTGGTATTCCCATGTCCTCATCAGGAAACATAAGTGGTTGTGCGTCGGTGCATTATATGTTTTCCACCACTGGGGAAGGGCTAGGTGGATGCCCTTGGGGAACCCTGCCAGCAGATTCTTCAAACAGCATAAGAGACTGCTGCATAACGTGAGGCTCAGACAGGTTCCCTGATATGCATGGGGGTGATGTGACAGACTGATGGGCTTGGTTTTCAGGCGCCACCAGTGGGCTTTCTGCAGAAGACTGGGTGGGAGATAATGTGAACCTGCTGGATCCACTGTCGGCCACCCAATCGACTAGCGCCTCTACTTGCTCAGGCCTTACCATCCTTAGAACGGCATTAGGCCCGACCAAATATCGCTATTCTGGCGGCAACTGGGATCAGAGGTAGTTGGTTCACTAGGACGTGTAGCTGTGGCAGAAAGGCCATGTCCTCTCCCAGCACCAGAGGGTTCACTAACACCACCACGACCATGTCCGCGTCCCTTATTAGAGGTTTTCCTCATTGTTACTGTTCACCACAATAAGGAAAAACTTATTTGGTCCAATGTATAGAGTTCAAATTAAGGCCTTTTTTTTACAGGCACCTAACACTATCTAGCTATCTATTTATGTATCGTATTACACTAATACAGGCACAGCAGAAACCACAGATTTAGGGGAATATCAATTTTAGGCCTAGTATTTAGACCCTGGCTGAAAGATATCCTTTTACGGACAGAATTACACTTGGAGATTCACAATAGCGTGTGCAAATATATAGGATTACGCTTTCAGCACTTGTATTTAGACCTTGAGTGTAATATAACCTTTTACGGACAGAAATACTCTTGGAGATGCATAGTAGCGTGTGCAAATATAGAGAATTTATTTTTCAGGCCTTGTATTTAGACGCTGACACGCTGAATGTAATATACCCTATTGCGGACAGAATTACACTTGAAAAACAGAGGGTTGTTATTAACGGTAGATACTCAGATTGGGTCACTGTCACTAGTGGGGTACCTCAGGGGTCAGTATTGGGCCCTATTCTTTTCAATATATTTATTAATGATCTTGTAGAAGGCTTGCACAGTAAAATATCTATTTTTGCAGATGACACTAAACTGTGTAAAGTAATTAACACTGAAGAGGACAGTTTTCTGCTACAGAGGGATCTGGATAGATTGGAGGCTTGGGCAGAGAAATGGCAGATGAGGTTTAACACTGACAAATGTAAAGTTATGCACATGGGAAGGAATAATGCAAGTCACCCGTACATATTAAATGGTAAAACACTCGGTAACACTGACATGGAAAAGGATCTAGGAATTTTAATAAACAGCAAATTAAGCTGCAAAAACCAGGGTCAGGCAGCTACTGCCAAGGCTAATAAGATAATGGGTTGCATCAAAAGGGGCATAGATGCCCGTGATGAGAGCATAGTCCTACCACTTTACAAATCACTAGTCAGACCACACATGGAGTACTGTGTACAGTTCTGGGCTCCTGTGAACAAGGCAGAGGTAGCAGAGCTGGAGAGGGTTCAGAGGAGGGCAACTAAAGTAATAACTGGAATGAGGGATCTACAGTACCCTGAAAGGTTATCAAAATTAGGGTTATTCACTTTAGAAAAAAGACGACTGAGGGGAGATTTAATAACTATGTATAAATATATCAGGGGTCAGTACAGAGATCTGTCCCATCATCTATTTATCCCCAGGACTGTGACTGTGACGAGGAGACATCCTCTGCGTCTGGAGGTAAGAAGGTTTGTACACAAACATAGAAAAGGATTCTTCACTGTAAGAGCAGTAAAACTATGGAACTCTCTGCCTGAAGAGGTGGTGATGGTGAGTACAATAAAGGAATTCAAGAGGGGCCTGGATGTATTTCTGGAGTGTAATAATATTACAGGCTACAGCTACTAGAGAGGGGTCGTTGATCCAGGGAGTTAGTCTGATTGCCTGATTGGAGTCGGGAAGGAATTTTTTTCCCCTTAAGTGGGGAAAATTGGCTTCTGCCTCACAGGGGTTTTTTGCCTTCCTCTGGATCAACTTGTAGGAAACAGGCCGAACTGGATGGACAAATGTCTTTTTTCGGTCTTATATACTATGTTACTATGTTACTTGTAGAGGAACAGCGGAAAGCACAGATGTTTAGGATTTCTATTTCAGGGATTTTATTTCACCCCAGAAAAAAATCTATCCTTTGACTGACAGTATTACACTTGGCCAGCCACAGCTGGAACCCCAGATTTAGGAGATTGTTATTTTGGCAATTGAATTTCATCCCAGAAAAAAAATCTATCCTTTGACGTACAGTATTACACTTAGCCAGTCACAGCTGGAAAACCAGATTTAGGGGATTGGTATTTTTGCAATTGAATTTCACCCCAGAAAAAAATCTGTCCTTTGACTGACAGTATTACACTTGGCCAGCCACAGCTGGAACCCCAGATTTAGGAGATTGTTATTTTGGCAATTGAATTTCACCCCAGAAAAAAATCTATCCTTTGACTGACAGTATTACACTTGGCCAGCCACAGCTGGAACCCCAGATTTATGGGATTGTTATTTTGGCAACTGAATTTCACCCCAGAAAAAAATCTATCCTTTGACGTACAGTATTAAACTTAGCCAGCCACAGCTGGAACACCAGATTTAGGGGATTGGTATTTTGGCAATTTAATTTCACCCCAGAAAAAATCTATCCTTTAAATAATAGTATTACACTTAGCCAACCACAGCTGGAACACCAGATTTAGAGGATTGTTATTTTGGCAATTGAATTTCACCCTAGAAAAAAATCTATCCTTTGACGTACAGTATTAACCTTATCCCGACCGCCGAACGCAGGGCTGTGTCCTGCGGGCGGCCGGGATGTTCCTCCTTGACGCGTCGGCGCGTCATCTCGCGAGAGGCGAGATTTGCTGTGAACGCGTGTGCGTTCACAGCAGCTCGCAGCTCGACAGTTATACTGCAGCCTGCCAACGATGATAAATCGCTGGCAGGCTGTAGATGTTAAATAAATCGCATCAAAGAGGTATATCAGACGCTGTTTTGTTAACATCGTCTGATATACCTGCTACCTGGTCCTCTGGTTGTCCCATTTGCTGGGATCGACCACCAGAGGACCAGGTAGCTATGTAAAGTAGCACCAAGCACCACACTACACCCCCCCCCCCCCTTATTAACCCCTGATCACCCCATATAGACTCCCTGATCACCCCCCTGTCATTGATCACCCCCCTGTATGGCTCCATTCAGACGTCCATATGTGTTTTGCGGATCTATGGATCCGCGGATCCGCAAAACACAGACACCGGCAATGTGCTTTCCGCATTTTGCAGATCCGCACATTGCCAAAACTATATAGAAAATGCCTTTTCTTGTCCGCTATTGCGGACAAGAATAGGACATGTTCTATATTTTTTCGGAACGGAAATGCAGACCCGGAAGTGCGGATTTGCAATTCCGAATCCGAGCGGGACAAAGTCTGTCCCCATAGAAATAAATGGGTACGCAACTCCTTTCCGCAAACAGAATTGCGGACGTTGCGGACAGTTAGTTAGCTACTTGTTAGGTAGTTAGCGCCCAGCCCACTGCACCGCAGTCACTGATTTTGGCAGAGATTTTTTCATCCACATTAATCGATGCGAATGATGAAATCTGTGCCATTCATTTCTTTTTTTCAGCCCAGAGGCTGAACGGAAAAAAAAAATCTCCTTACCCGTATGCTCAATTTAAGGAAAATAGCAGAAACTCCTAATGCTGGCCATACAGGTAATGATTGTGGAGACCCTCAAATGCCAGGGCAGTACAAACACCCCACATGTGACCCCATTTTAGAAAGAAGACACTCCAAGGTATTTCGTGAGGGGTATGGTGAGTTCACGTAAAATTTTATTTTTTGTCACAAGTTAGTGGAATATAAGACTTTGTAAAAAAATAAATAAAAAATATATAAATTTCCGCTAACTTGTGCCAAAATTTTTTTTTTCTATGAACTCGCCATGCCCCTCACGGAATACATTGGGGTGTATTCTTTCCAAAATGGGGTCACATGTGGGGTACTTATACTGCCCTGGCATTTTAGGGGCCCTAAAGCGTGGGAATCCAAATGCGTAAAAATGCCCTGTGAAATCCTAAAGGTACTCATTGGAATTAGGGCCCCTTTGCGCATCTTGGCTGCAAAAAAAGTGTCACACATGTGGTATCGCCGTACTCAGGAAAAGTAGGGCAATGTGTTTTGTGGTGTATTTTTATATATACCCATACTTTGTGTGAGAAATATCTCTGTAAACGACAACTTTTTAAAAAATTTATACAATTAGGGGCCCTAATTCCAATGAGTACCTTTAGGATTTCATAGGGCATTTTTACGCATTAGGATTCTCACGCTTTAAGGCCCCTAAAATGCCAGGGCAGTATAAACACCCCACAAGTGACCCCATTTTGGAAAGAAGACACCCCAAGGTATTCCGTGAGGGGCATGGCGAGTTCACAGAAAAAAAAAAAATTTGGCACAAGTTAGCGGAATTTTTTTTTTTTAAATTTTTTTTTTTTTTACAAAGTCTCATATTCCACTAACTTGTTACAAAAAAATAAAATTTTACATGAACTCACCATACCCCTCACGAAATACCTTGGGGTGTCTTCTTTCTAAAATGGGGTCACTTGTGGGGTATTTATACTGCCCTGGCATTTTAGGGGTCTCTAAAGCGTGAGAAGAAGTCTGGAATCAAAATGCGTAAAATTGCCCTGTGAAATCCTAAAGGTACTCATTGAAATTTGGGCCCCTTTGCGCACCCAGGCTGCAAAAAAGTGTCACACATGTGGTATCGCCGTACCCAGGAGAAGTAGGGCAATGTGTTTTGGGGTGTATTTTTACATATACCCATGCTGGGTGAGAGAAATATCTCTGTAAATTGACAACTTTGTATACATTTTTTTAAAAAGTTGTAATTTACAGAGATATTTCTCACACACAGTATGGTTATATGTAAAAATACACGCCAAAACACATTTCCCTACTTCTCCTGAGTATGGCGATACCACATGTGTGACACTTTTTTGCAGCCAAGATGCGCAAAGGGGCCCTAATTCCAATGAGTACCTTTAGGATTTCATAGGGCATTTTTACGCATTAGGATTCTAACGCTTTAGGGCCCCTAAAATGCCAGGGCAGTATAAATACCCAACAAGTGACCCCATTTTGGAAAGAAGGCACCCCAAGGTATTCAGTTAGGGGCATGGCGAGTTCACAGAAAAAAATTTTTTGGGCACAAGTTAGCGGAAATAGATTTTTTTTTATTTTTTACAAAGTCTCATATTCCACTAACTTATGACAAAAAATAAAATTTTACATAAACTCACCATACCCCTCACGAAATACCTTGGGGTGTGTTCTTTCTAAAATGGGGACACTTGTGGGGTATTTATACTGCCCTGGCATTTTAGGGGTCTCTATAGCGTGAGAAGAAGTCTGGAATCCAGATGCGTAAAAATGCCCTGTGAAATCCTAAAGGTACTCATTGGAATTTGGGCCCCTTTGCGCACCCAGGCTGCAAAATAGTGTCACACATGTGGTATCGCCATACTCAGGAGAAGTAGGGCAATGTGTTTTGGGGTGTATTTTTATATATACCCATACTTTGTGTGAGAAATATCTCTGTAAATGACAACTTTTTAAAATATTTTATACAAAGTTGTCAATTTCCAGAGATATTTCTCTCACCCAGCATGGGTATATGTCAACATACACCCCAAAACACATTGCCCTACTTCTCCTGTGTACGGCGATACCACATGAGTGACACTTTTTTGCAGCCTGGGTGCACAAAGGGGCCCAAATTCCAAAGAGTAACTTTAGGTTTTACAGGGCTGCTCACAATTTAGCCCCGCCCAAAATGCCAGAACAGTAAACACACCCCACAAATGACCCCATTTTGGAAAGTAGACACCCCAATGTATTCACTGAGGGGCATAGTGAGTCCGTGGGAGAAATGGAAACTTTATTATTTTTTTCTTCCTCAGAAAGTGTCATTTTCCGCTAACTTATGAAAAAAAATGAAATGATACATGAACTCACCATCCCCCTCCGTGAATACTTTGGGGTGTCTTCTTTCTAAAATGGTGTCATTTGGGGGGTATTTATACTATCCTGGCATTCTAGCACCTGAAGAAACATGACAGGTGCTCATAAAGCCAGAGCTGCTTCAAAATGCGGAAATTCACTTTTTTGCACCATAGTTTGTAACTGCTATAACTTTTACCCAAACCAATAAATATACACTTATTGGATTTTTTTTTTTATCAAAGACATGTAGAACAATAAATTTAGAGAAAAATTTATATAGAAATGTAGTTTAAAAAAAAAAAAAATTTACAACAGAAAGTGAAAAATGTCATTTTTTTGCAAAAATTTCGGTCATTTTTGATTTTGAATGGCCACCCTACTTTACCCCTGAACTGTGACCTCCATAGCACTCCACTCCCTTAACAGTGTTATCCACAGCGCCCTGCCCCTTTAAAGCTAACCCGCAGCAGTAGAGAGAAATGGCCGAGTTGTTATGGAAACCTCAGAAAATAAGGTACTAAGTGCTATTAGGCCCCTGCTTTACTTCTATAGTGATTTTCCTGGTGACAGATTTCCTGATCTCATCTACAGCAGTGAACATGGCTGGGGGTTGTTATGGTTACTGAACTAGCAGGGAGCAGTAAATGACAGTTTGGATTTAAGTGAAAGGCTTGTTGACTTGTATCGGCTATAATGCAGGCCATTTTGGGGGAATATCTCAGGAACGGTACGTCCTAGAGAGCTGAGACCTGGTCGAAAACCTTCCCGGACACCTGATGTACCCGGGTGCCAAATTTGGTGAAGATCGGTCTAGTCGTTTAGTCGCGCATAAAGAACATCTAGACAGACAGACGTCTAAACGTGTAGACAGAAATTCATTTTTATATATATAAGATATATATATATATATATATATATATATAAAGAAAAAAAATGGCGGCACCGCATTAACATTAATATAAAGTTGTGGGTGCAATGTCCAAGGACCAAGCCAAAATCCACATATAAAAATAGAAAAAGGACAGCACTCCACTGAGATGAAGTGAATTATTTATTTACCCATATGGTGCAAAAAAAACGCGACGTTTCGGCTCTACATTAGAGCCTTTCTCAAGCATGATGCTTGAGAAAGGCTCTAATGTAGAGCCGAAACGTTGCGGTTTTTTTGCACCATATGGGTAAATAAATAATTCACTTCATCTCAGTGGAGTGCTGTCCTTTTTCTATTTATATATATATATATATAGCAAATCCAAAGAGAGAGGCCGCACACCAAAGTTAAAGATGAAAACGTGGATCCTTTATTCCCCTTAGCAACGTTTCAACCACTCATTGTGGTCTTTATCAAGCCAAATCTCTTTGGATTTGCTGGATATTGGAACCACTTTGTCAGTGGTATGAGGATCTGCACCCACTAACTGGTTGCTGTGTGCTGCTAATCTTTTTTGTATTAGTATATATATATATATATATATATATATATATATATATACACATATATAAACACACAGTGGATATAAAAAGTCTACACACCCCTGTTAAAATGTCAGGTTTCTGGGCTGTAAAAAAATGAGACAAAGATAGATCATTTCAGAACTTTTTCCCCCTTTAATGTGACCTATAAACTGTACAACTCAATTGAAAAACAAACTAAAGTCTTTTAGGTAGAGGGAAGAAAAAATATAAAAAAAATAAAATATGGTTGCATAAGTGTGCACACCCTTAAACTAATACTTTGTTGAAGCACCTTTTGATTTCATTAACGCATTCAGTCTATTTGGGTATGAGTCTATCGGCATGGCACATTTTGACTTGGCAAGATTTGCCCACTCTTCTTTGCAAAAACACTCTAAATCTGTCAGATTGCGAGGGCATCTCCTGCGCACAGCCCTCTTCAGATCACCCCATAGATTTTCAATTGGATTCAGGTCTGGGCTCTGGCTGGGCCATTCCAAAGCTTTACCCTAGGTTCACACCTGAGCGTTTTACAGCGCGTTCAAACGCGCGTTAAAGTGTAGATATGTCTTTTTCTATTGGTCTCCAGAGTCACGAACGTGCATATGACGCGCGTTTCCTATTTGCAAAAATGCGCTAAAATACGCGCGACAAAAACGCGCGTTTCAAAAACGCTCAGGTCTGAACCCAGTGTAAATCTTCTTCTGGTGAAGCCATTCCTTTGTTGATTTGGATGTATGCTTTGGGTCGTTGTCATGCTGAAAGACGAAGTTCCTCTTCATGTTCAGCTTTCTATCAGAATCCTGACACTGGGTTCAGACCTGAGCGTTTTGAAGCCTAGCGTTTTTGGTGCGTTCAAGACTTGCATATAGGCGCGTTTTTTCAAGCGTTTTGGTAAATAGTGTAGGCGCGTTTGACGCGCGTTTATGTGATTGACTGCATAGTTGTCCAATGACCTATGATATAGTTTGGCCAATCTGAGTGCTTTAGAGGTGTGACATTCCATGGTGGCTGATTCAGCATGTTGCAAACTTTGTAAAATGCGCATCCATAGGCGCGTTTTACGCTGCACAAACGCCCGAACAACACGCCTATCGCGTTTCCCATTGAAGTATATTGGCACCAAACGCTCGAAAAAAGCCCGAATTAACGCGAACATACTTGCTTATGCGTCGGACGTTTATAGGCGCCTACGAACGCGCATAAAAACACGCAAGTGTGAACCACCCTCATTGGAATGCATGGTTCCTTTACTGTTGTGCGTTTTTATGTGCGTTCAAAAGCGGCGTTTTACGCGAAAGTGTGAACTGAGTGTGAAGGTTTTGTGCCAATATTGACTGGTATTTGGAACTATCAATAATTCCCTCTATCTTAAAGGGACACTGACAGGCCAAGAGTTTTATATTTTCAATGAAAAAAATTGTAAAAAAAATATGTTTGGCATTGCCACGTTCGTAACGACCCGGACTACATAAATATTACATAAATTATCCCCTATGGTCAACGCCGTAAAAAATTAAAATTTAACATTTCTAATTTATTCTTAGTTTCCACCGAAAAAAACCTAATAACAAGCGATCAAAAAGCACCATTTACTCCGAAATAATACCAATGAAAAATACAAGTCGTTCCATAAAAATTAAGCCCTCACACAACTTCATGGAAAAAAAAATAAAAAAGTTATGGGTCTTGGGAAGTGGCAATGCAAAATCATTTTTTTAATTAAAAAGTTTTATTGCAAAAAAAGTAGTAAAACGTAAAAAAATATCACTGTAATCGTACTGACCCAGAGAATAAAGATATTATGTTATTTGTACCAAAAAATGAACGCCGTAAAATTTATAATGTAAAAACGCATTGGCAGTATTGCTATTTTTCCCCATCTCCCTCCCAGAAAGAGTTAATAAAAGTTAATCAGAAAGTTATGTGTACCCAAAAATGGCGCCATTAAAAACTACATCTTGTCCTGCAAAAAAGAAGCCCTCATAAAGCTATATAGACGGAAAAATAAAAAAGTTATAGCTCTTGGAACGAGACGATGAAAAATGGAAGAAAAACGCTTGGTCATAAAGGCCCAAACAGGCTTGGTCACTAAGTGGTTAACAATGTGATCCCTCTGATGCTTTAGAAGCTCTCTGTGGACCATGGCTTTTGCTGTGGGATGCAACTAAGAAAATTTCAGGAAAGACCAACTAGAGCAGCTGAACTTTATTTGGGGATAATCAGAGGCACTGTAATGATTTTAGTTATTTTTGTTTTCTTCCTTCCACCTAAAAGATTTCAGTTTGTTTTTAAATTTAGTTGTACAGTTTATAGGTCACATTAAAGGTGGAAAAAGATCTGAAATGATTTATCTTTGTCTCATTTTTTTACAGCACAGAAACCTGACATTTTAACAGGGGTGTGTAGACTTTTTATATCCACTATATATCCAGGAAACAGGTCGAACTGGATGGACAAATGTCTTTTTTCGGCCTTATATACTATGTATGTTACTATATATATATATATATATTGTGGTAAGGTGCAAGGTACCGTTGTCGATGGCAGGTACGTGTCACCGAGGTTCCTGGCCTCGGTGAGGTGAGAGCCGGGTTTTATGTGTCAGCAGCAGCTAGTGCTGCTTGACATTGTTAGTTAGTTTAGCTGCAAAGCCAATCCGGGCCGGCTCTTACTGGGAGTAGGCAAAGAGTTGGGTGGGTGCCTACTCCCCACGGTCCAGGCCGGACTTTATCCGGGCCTTTAAAAGGCAGCCTCCTCAGCAGCTGGGGGTGATTGTCCTGGAGCTGCTGTAAGGCTGCGGAATCATTTGAGTTTGGGAGTTCTCTGGGCTGGAAGCAAGAGCCCAGCAAGGAGGAGTGCAGATGGCCTGGAAGCCTGACGTCGCTTGTCTTGCGGCTGGACTGATAGCCAGGTGCGAACCTGCACCTAAAACCTCCCAGGTGACTGGAGCCTGTTTTGGACTGTCTTGTTTTTCCTCATGATTTCTTATGTGTGTGAACTAACACCAAGAGACTGTTTATTGTTTATTTTGTGCAAAGTGTGAATAAAACACTGGTTATTGCACTTTCTGGACTTCTTGTTTGCCTCTGTACTGCACCCGCACCGCTATCTACCAGAGCGACTCCCCACAATATATATATATATATATAGTAGTTCAAAAATTGCAAGGCAGCACTCCAATCTTCAAAAAATTCCAGTGTTTATTCAGCCCAGTGTGGCAACGTTTCAATTGTTCACTACAATCTTTCTCAAGCCATACCAAATAAAGTGCTCAGTGCAATATATATAGTCAAGTCACATGATCATCAATTAATTAGTGATAAAACCATGATTACAATAAAATGTACATTTGTGATAATAAAGTGCTAAAAGTGCCAAATGTGCAATTTACATAAACGAATACATGTGAAAAAATATTCATGTTCCATATGATACAATTTTCTGATAGTGTAAACATTAAAAACAGTTAATTGACTTGAAACCCACAGGTGTATAAGATAAATAATAATCATAATAAAAGGAAGACAATCTCACAGAAGCGGAATCACCATAGGATCCTGGACGGCGTCTCACGGAGTACAACGCGCATGCGCGAGATTCACAAATCTCGCGAGCATCCCCATACACCAAATCCAGTGTCCCTAACAAAGATGGCGTTCACGGGATTCATGTCATCTCTGCGGCTGCGCGGACTTGATCAAGTCCCGCAAACATTACGTTTCAAGCACACCAATCCGGACCATATCAAATATGGCAACCGCGGCATCTCAGGTGTAGTGCGCATGTCCTGTATATCACAACTCCGTATCCACAAGTCTATGTAAACATCCAACACACCCTATGGATATTATAATGGAGGCATAGGATTGTCCAGAAATCGGACTCACCACAGCATCCACATATCACCATGGGTCATACATACTTCAAGCTCCCCATTTTAGGTGTATAATGCAAATGACGAGTCCATCCGAAAGAACGGACTCGCCATATCATGCCAACAACCTTGGGGCAATTCATGCATAACATCCAACACCACTAGGTGAACCGGTCAGTAAGGGATACATAAAGTGACCTATCACAGTCCTCATGTTAAAACCTTTACCTCCAGTCCCCTATTGTTAGGTGATTTGACTCATATCACTCATTATCACGGAGTGTTCAAAAAAGACAAATAAAATATGATTAAGCGGCAGAGAAAACATGAATACCATGACATCTAGTAATAATCTTTTTTTAAAAAATTTTCACAATTCAGAATCCATCTGGTCCTGTGGATAAACTTCCATCTGTGAGAATGTCCCTTGCTTGAAAAAATCTGTAAAGAACATAAGAGAAATAACAAACAATTAGTAAGTGTTTAAACAGTAAAAAGAAAATTTTCTCCATGTATAAAAAAAATCTTTTTAAAAATAAAAAACTCTTTCCTAGAAGGAGAAAGCCACTGAACACTTCATTTAGTCTCCCTCCCAGGTATAGATAGGGCGGGAATACACCACGGGGCAAGACAACGCACAGCATCCTATGTCACACGGAAATCAACATTGAGTCCCCTAGGTTTTAGGGTTCCCAGTGTGTAGATCCAATATAGTTCTTTATTTTTTAAAAGCTTCACCCTATCTCCCCCTCTTCGTGTCAAAGGGATGTGATCTATAACTCTAAATTTTAGGTCCCTTTCCGTGTGTCCTGCCTCCTTGAAATGCCTCGAGACTGGGAGATCCATTTTTTGTTTTCTAATGGAAAACCGATGCTGATTAATCCTGGTTTTTACATCCCAGGTCGTTTCTCCCACATAACATAAGGCACATGGACATGTAAGCATGTACACTACATATGTGGAATCACATGTCAATAAGGCTCTGATTTTAACCTCTCTACCTGTAGATGGGTTCAAAAATGTATTTCCTCTGATCAATAATGGACAATTTACACAATTGTAGCATGGATAACATCCAGTTTTCTGACAACCGAAAAGGCCTCCTACCCTGACTTTTGAAGGTCCAACATCAGACCTGACTAGTTTGTCCCCAAGGTTGTTGCTTCTCCGATACGAGAGCAATGGGGGTGTTTGAAACTCCTGAATCCGAGTTTTTTCTTTTGGTGTTTTTCCTCTTTCATTACTGATTTTTTTAAAACTTTGTTCAATCAATCCCCTAGGGTATCCTCTTGCCCGGAACTTGGCACCCATCTGGTCAAATCTCTGCCTCTTCACCTCTACATCCTCCACAATCCTGTCAACTCTCACCAACTGGCTATAGGGTAGGGATTTCACCATCGAGGGGGGATGGTTACTTTCAAACCTTAACAATGTGTTTTTATCTGTCTTTTTGACAAAAAGATCACTAACCAAACACCCCTCCTTGATAGAGATCTCCGTGTCCAAAAACTGTATTTTTTCAGATGAATGTGTCAATGTAAACTATACCGTGGGATCCACATCATTTAAGAATAAGTGGAATGCCTGGAGGTCCAACGCCGCGCCCACCCACACCAGAAAAAGTGTGCTGCTTTTTCACTTTTTACCTTATATATATATATATATATATATATATTTTTCAACACAGTAGAATTATAGGTTGTGATAAACTAACATCTATTTTCAAACTTACTAGCTAACTATTGAGATATTGTGTAAAGGTAGTCATCTGGGGATATAGTGGGGATACAAAATAGCATTTTATTGAAAGATACATTAGTAGGCTTGTAAGAAGATGCATGCTACCATAACCATGGGCAGCATAAAATACCAGGAGACACCCTCATTCTGCTTACCTAGGTTTTACTCTAAAATGTTGCCAGGCAAAGAGAGAATTATCCACTAGAAGGTTCCCCTCTGACTTTACCCTGATTGGTTTGAGCTCATAAACTGGTCTCTTCTGATTTAACAGATACAGACCTGTAAGTCAAGCTGCGTCAGGTAGGAAGAAGCTGGAGGAAAGATCCAGTGGACACTTTTTCCAGTACCTGGTTCTTTGCCTGGCAGAGATCCAAAGTAAAACCTAGTAAGGCCTCTTGCACACGACCGTATGGCTTTTTCAGTGTTTTGCAGTCCGTTTATAACGGATCCGTGGTTCCGTTTTTAGTTTCCGTTGTGTCTCCGTTTCAGTTCCGTTGTTCCGTTCCGTTTTTGGCATATACAGTATACAGTAATTCCATAATAAAAATTGGGCTGGTCTTAAAATTTTCAATAGATTGTTCTGCAAAAATAGAACGGATACGGAAGATATATGGATGCCTTTCCGTATGCTTTCCGTTTTTTTTTTGCGGACCCATTAACTTGAATGGAGCCACTGAACGTGATTTGCGGAAAAGAATAAGACATGTTCTATATTTAAATGGAGCAGAAAAACGGAAAGACGAAAACGGAAGGCATACGGAGACACTTTGAAGGTAATGGTTCAGTATACTGTCAGTATACTGAACTGAAAAAACTGCCAGTATACGGTCCACAAAATACTGTCGTGTGCAAGAGGCCTAAGACCTAATGTAATGAAGGATCCTGTCAGTGTTTCCTGCTGGCCGTAGGATGGTATGAATTTTTGTACAATAATAGAAGATACTTTATACATAATTTATCATTTATTCTCTAAATCATATATATATATATATCTTTTTTTGGTTATCCCTAGACATGGTTTTTACTTCAACAGTTTACTACTGTATGATATGCTTTAAAGCACAGGTACACTAACTGCACAGTCCTGGTTTTGAAGGGCAAAGGTGGCAAAAAAGTGTGTCCCTTCTTCGGCCATGTTTTTGGCAAACACGGCATCTTATTTGTAAATATCTCTGTGTTTCAGTGGCAAGGACCAGAGGCATCATGTAATGCTTTGTGAGTCTCCTGAGGTCTTTCGAATCACGAAGCCCTGCTTCTCCTTCTTTAAATAAAAGGTGTTCAATAATTTTTCCTAAAATGGTGACTGAAAGTAAAAAAAAATGATACTCGCCTCATCCACTTGCTCGCGGAGAGGCCATCCGATCCTGTCTTGATTGAAGAAAACCTGCCCAAGGACCTGCAGCGAGCGTGATGACGTCAGCGTTGAATGCTGCATCTGAGGGGTTAAATGATGGGGTGGCGCAATCGAGATTCATGACAAAGTAATTGGTAACGAATCAAATTTCTTGTCAAAATTTGGTGAAGCTGCCAAAACTTCGCTCATCTTTAATAATATTCTTTTTCTACGCTTTTATAATTGTTACACACTCTGTAAAATAGTCAACATTGTTCCCCGTAGGTTTCTGTCTCCCCCCTCACAAAAACACAATAAAAGCAGAGCCCGCTGTTTATCTTACAGCTGGGCTATGATCGTCGTGATAGGTTTCCCACTGCATTCATTGCTGCAGGGACCAATCAAATTGGTTCCCAAAACAATCTCCATGCCCCTAGCTGTGAGCTGACAGCTCAGGCTTGGAGATTTCAGCGCTGGTCCTGTTCTATAATGCCCCACTGAAAGACAGCGCTCTAGAATAAAGCTCATTAATGACCGCCATAAAAACACGTATCGGCAGTCATTAAGGGGTTACAATTGGCTTAGAATGATGCTGATTAGTGTTGAGTAAATTGAAGGCAAAAGAATTGACTTCGATCTGAATTTCGGGAAAAATTTGGTTCGCCACGAAGCCGAACTTCCTTGCTCTTCGCGGTAACAAATCTATTTTTCCTGAAGTCGCGGTTAAAAAAAATAATACATAGTCACCTCATCCATTAGCTCATGAAGAGGCCATTGCGGCCACCTTGATTGAAGATACCGTGCAAAATCACGCACATGTGATGCATGACGTCACTACGCCAATGTGCTGGCCGCCCTCTCCGCGAGCAAGTAGATGAGGTGAATAAAGTGAGTGTTTTTTTTTTTACCCTGATTAAACCCTGAAAGGCCTCAATGGCAGCATCATTTGCTGCGATCAGTCATGAACGTGGCATCTGAGGGGTTCAATGATGGGGTCAGTGCGATCACCGTTCCTCGTCATTGCCCCCACTACATACAAAGGAATGCACTTCGTGACAAAGTAATTTGTCACTAATCATTTCTTTGTGAAATTCGGCGAAGCAGCCAAATCTAATTTTTCATAACTTCGCCTATCATTAATGCTGAGTATAATTTATGTAATACATTTTTGTCTCTGAACGCAGGTTTTTAAGAAGACTCCACCAGTCACAAAATGAATAACTCAACTTTAACTCTGAATGTCACTGACGCTGATGATTCCTATCGAGCAAATGCACAACTGTCTTTCACTGCAGCCACTGCCATTGCCATTGTCTTCAGTGTCATCGGCTTAGTTGGAAATGTTATTGTTTTTTGGTATTGTTGCTTCAGGATCAAAAAGAACAACTATACCATTTACATTATCAATCTGTCAGTGGCTGACTTCATCTTTCTGCTTTTCCACATAGTTGCACTAATATTGTTCATTCATACACTAACAAGTACAAATCCACAGGCAGAATGGAAAGATCCCTTATTAATATTTTTGGAAATATTTTCTAAAAGCGGACGATATTCAGGAATGTTTATCCTCACAGCTCTTAGTTTGGAAAGATGCCTTTCTGTCCTATTCCCCTTTTGGTACCAATGTTGTCGTCCTAAAAACCTGTCCATTATCATCTGTGTTTCAGTTTGGATTCTTGGATGCACAGAGAGTCTCATAGATAACTTGGTGTGCCCAGGAGAAGCTTTTTATGTACAGAAGACAGAGTGCACAGCAGTTCAGATCATTGTTTTTGGTTTGGCTGTTGCCATCTGCTTACCAATTATGGTGATTTCTAGTTTCATCTTGCTCTTTAAAATAAAGAGGACCTTTAGAGACCAGTATCCACTAAAGAGCTACATTATCATTATTGTTGCAGTTTGTGTATTTATAATTTCTGTTATAATCCATTTTGTCTGGTTTTTCATGTATTTCAAAGTGCTAAAATCAGATGTTGCAGCAGTTGGATCTTTTTTTGGCAGTATGTATTGTCTTCTCTTAAATTCCACCATTGACCCTTATATTTACTTTATTGTTGGGAATAAATGGAAGACGAAAACTGGTCACTCTATCAAAGATGCCCTCGAACGAGCCTTCAGAACAGAAGATGATTAAAATAATGACTCAAACATTAACAAAATGTGTGACATATCAAACCAAAGCAACCTTGCAAGTGCACTTAAAGAAAAGTGCTGCACTGCAATAATAACCTAAAGCATAGACTGGGACAAGCAAGGCTTCTGAATAGGGAATGGCTAAGCGGTGATATGTCACGCAACAAGAAAGTTGCACGACATTTCATATAATGTTTGTCAATAGTGTCAATGGCAATGTGACGCGCGGCTGCAACAAGACAGGATCATAAAATTCACGCATCAGAATTTTTTTGTCGCACATCACAATTCGTGTGCAACTTTTCATTCATTGGTTTTAATGGAAAGGAAGCATGATAAGCAACTTGCCTGCGACTTGGCAGTTTCTATTTTACAGCCAAATCACAGTTCAAATATAGTCGCGTGACAGCAAGTTGTAGACAAGTAATATATATTTTTGTGTTGTGGCATGCTGCGCCTTGCTGTCGTTCAACATGTTGCCATGTAGCCGTACCTTAAATGAAAAGGATCTAAACTATGTACTGTATCTGGTATTGCACTTCAGTCTCATTCATGTGAAAAGAGTGGCACTGTTTCTCAATAAAAACAAGCAGATCTTCATTCCTTAAGCCTCTTTCAAAGGAGCGTTACAGATTGTCAGGATCTGTCCAGGAAAAAACTGATGGTTTTGCAGACAAGTTCAGTCAGTTTTGTCTGTGATAGCGTTCAGTGTTTCATTTTTTTCCACGTGGGTGCAATCAGTTTTCGATGCATTTTTCAGACGCATGAACAAAAGTGAAAAATCAGATTGCATCCGGATGCAATCCGTTTTTCACCGAAGCCCGATTCCCTTCTATGGAACCAGAGCTGTATGAAAAACACAGAATATAGAACATGCTGCGATTTTCCCTGAACGTAGAAATGATGCGTGAAAATCAACGCTCATGTGCGCAGACCCATTGAAATGAATAGGTCACGATTCAGTCCGGATGCTATGCATTTGCTTTACACATTGCACCCTGACGGAAAGCTCACTTATGTGAAAGAGACCTAAGAGTGTGCAACTGCTTCTAGTACTGGTGGGTTGGTGTAAAATTAATATGTTTTAACTTATATGGATTTTGCACAATAAAAACACTTTTTGTATTGGGGTGAATTGTGTCTGTTCTCTTTTTTGGTTCTCCTTAGATATGGTTTTTACTTTAGCAGTTCACGACTCTACGAAGCTTCCGAATAAAATTTTTCAAAACTTCGCTCATCTCTAATAATATTCTTTTTTTACACTTTTGTAATTGTTACACGCTCTGTAAAATATTCAGTATTGTTCCCCGTAGATTTCTGTCTCCCCCCTCACAAAACCACAGTAAAAGGAAAGCCCGCTGTTTATCTTACAGCTGGGCTATGATTGTCGTGATAGGTTTTCCACTGCATTCATTGCTGCAGGGACCAATCAAATTGGTTCCCAAAATAATCTCCATGCCCCTAGCTGTGAGCTGACAGCTCAGGCTTGGAGATTTTAGTGCTGGTCCTGTTCTATAATGCCCTAGTGAAAGACAGCGCTTTAGAATAGATGCCATCAAAACACGTATCGGCAGTCATTAATGGGGTTAAAAAAGGCTTAAATGATGCTAATTAATGTTGAGCGAATCAAAGCCAAACAAATTGACTTCCATCCAAATTTCAGGAAAAATTTGATTCACCGCGAAGCCGAATGTCCTCGCTCTTCGTGGTAACAATCTATTTCCTGAAATGACAGTTAAAAAAAAATACATACCCCATCCATTTGCTCGCGGAAAGGCTATCGCGGCCATCTAGCTTGAAAATACCAGTCAAAATCTAGCACGGGGTGATGCATGACGTCACCACACCAGCATGCTGGCCGGACTCTCCGTGAGCAAATGGATAAGGTGAGTATATATATATATATATATATATATATATATATATTTTAGCCTGATTAACCCCTGAAAGGCCTCAAATGTAGCATCACATGCTGTGATCAGCCATGAACACGGCATCTGAGCGGTTCAATGACGGGGGTTGGTGCGATCGCCGTTCTTTGTCATTGCGCCCGCTACATACAAAGGAATGCACTTTGTGACAAAGTAATTTGTCACAAATCAAATTTCTTTGTGAAATTCGGGTAAGCTGTAGAATATTTCATAACTTCGCCTATCATTAAGGCCTCGTGCACACGACCGTATGTGGTCCGCAAAACACGGATCCACAAAAAATACAGGTGACATCTGTGTGCATTTAGTATTTTGCAGAACGGAACAGCTGGCCCCTAATAGTACAGTCCTATCCTTGTCCGTAATGTGGACAATAATTGGACATGTTAAAATTTTTTGCGGAACGGACATATGGACATCCGGAAACGGAATGCACATGGATTAACTTAGATTTTTATTTTGCGGACCCATTGAAATGAATGGTTGTAAATACGGTCCGCAAAAAAACAGAACGGACACAAAACGAAATTACGTTCGTGTGCATGAGGCCTAATGCTGATATATAATTGAGTATAATTTACGTAATACATTTATATCTCTGAAGTTCTGAACACAGGTTATCAAGAAGCTATCACCATTCAAAAAGTGAATAACTCAACTCTAACTCCGAATGTCACTGAAGCTGATGATTCCTATCGAGCAAAAACACAACTGTCTTTCACTGCAGCTACTGCCATTGCTATTGTCTTCAGTGTCATCGGCTTGGTTGGAAATGTTGTTGTTTTTTGAATGGAAGACAAAAACTAGTCACCCTATCAAAGATGCCCTCAAACAAACCTTCAGAACAGATGTGACATATCAAACCAAAGCAACCTTGCAAGTACACTTTAGAGGGATTCTGTCACCACTTTTCAGCCCTGTGAGCTAAACATATGCTCATGTTCAGGGTCTCATTATGATTTCTAATGTGGCCTTATAAACGAGATCTGTGGCTTAATTTTGCAAAAAAAATAGGTTTTACTAACCTGTCAATCATAGAAATAAGGTGCCCAAGGGGAGGTCCGGGGATGCAGGGTGCCCGGCTGCAGCCATCGCCGTTCGTGCCCAGCGCTGCCTTCCCAGAGTTCTGCGCCGCCTCCTAATCCTCTATGCCGCCTCTCCCTCCCTCCCTCCCCCTCCTCCCGCTGTGAGATGCCGCGCGTGCGCACAGGCTGAGCCTGATGTGCCCGAACGGACTGCTTGGATTGGCTTGGATCGGCTTCTTCTAGCGATGTGTCTGCACATGCGCACTACGCGCACTACGGTTGATCTTTTGCTTTATTGTGGAGAAAAAGTACATTTAATCCATATGCTAATGAGCTGATTTGAGGACAGTAGTTGATATGAGTCCAGCGTTTTTTCTATTCAGAGCTGTAGCCCCTCCCCTATTCACTTCTATAGATCAATAAATAAATAAACCACGCCCCTTTTACAACTGAAGAAGTGAATAGGGGAGTGGCTACAGCTCTGAATAGAAAAAACGCAGGACTCATATCAACTACTGGACTCAAATCAGCTCATTAGCATATTAATTAAAAGTACTTTTTCTCCACAATAAAGCAACAGATCACCAAGTGAAAGGTATCATTATATTCAGCAGAGTGAGCCCTACAAGGCAGGATGCCTGGCATATCAGTGAATTTCCTGGTGACAGGTTCCCTTTAAGTTAACTAGCTAACTTAACTTCGATCTGAATTTCAGGGAAAATTTCATTTGTTACGAAGTCGAATTTCCTCACGCTCCATAGTAACAAATCAATGTTTCCTGAAAAGGTAGTAAGAAACCCAAAAATACTCCTCAATATGACTGTCAGATTCCACAATCAACGTTGAATGCAGCATCTGAGGGGTTCAATGACAGTGGAGGCGCGATCGTCGTTCCCTATTATTGCGCCCGCCACATACAATGGAATGCGATTCGTAATGAAGTAATTCATATGAACATACATGTTCATTGGTCTTTTTAAAACTAAACAGACATGCTAATTGGTTGATTGTGTGGCAGTGTTTCGGTGGTGGCAATGGTACATGCATTTGAAACGCGGAGGGAAAATCACCTGGACGGACACTTCTGTGTAGCCCTAGGGAGCATACAATCGTAACCTTTACGCTGGGTTCAGACCTGAGACACTTGTTTTCCGCGCGTTTTTGTGATTGACTGCAGTGTTGGCTTCTCTCCAAACTGTGCCCAGCACCTGGGGTTTGGCTTTTCCAGCATGTTGCAAATTCATAAACGCGCGTTTGAACGTGCGTTTTCAGTGTCAAAAACGTGCAAAATACAAGCGCTGTGCGTTCCCATTGAAGTCTATGGGCCAAAACGCGCAACAAACGCCCCCAAAAAAGCTCAAGTATTTGTTTATGCGTCGGGCGTTTTTCAGCGCATTCGAACGCGCTGTAAAACGCGAAAATGTGAACCAGTCCCATAGGGAAGCATTGGTTTGCATCGGTTATGCGTTTTACAGCGCCTTCAAATGCGCTGTAAAACGCGCAAGTGTGAACTGAGGGTTACTGTAATCAGTAAAATCCATTGGTAACAACTAACGTCTCTTCAGAACAGAAGAAAGCCACCCATTATTCTCAGCAGCCAAGGAGTCTGTGCTCATATGGAAAACCCTTAGGTCTAAATGTTCTCATTAAGGCTACATGCACACGACCGTTGCCTGCCTCCGCGTCCGCTCCTCCTTGAAATTTTGCGTCCGTCAAAAAAAACGGATGACGGACCGTTTTTTTTGACGGATCCGATTTTTATGGCAGATCCAATGTAAAAATGCCTATCCTTGTCCGCAAACGTGAAAAAAATAGGACATGCACTATTTTTTTGACGGAATGAAAACACGGATCACGGATGCGGAACAAAAACGGTTGACCATCCGCATTTTTTGACGGACCCATTGAAATGAATGGGGAAGCATCCTATCAGTGAAAAAAAACGGAACGGACGCGGAAACAAACAACGGTCGTGTGCATGGGGCCTAAGGGGGAGATTTATCAAACTGGTGTAAAGTAGAACTAGCTTAGTTGCCCATAGCAACCAGATTCCATCTTTCAGTTGTCACAGTTCCTTTGGAAAATAAAAGGTGGAATCTGATTGGTTGCTATGGGCAGCTAAGCCAGTTCTACTTTACACCAGTTTTATAAATCTCCCCCTAATTTAAATGGAAAGATCTTTATCCTTCCAGCTAAGTGCTCACCTCCACGCTTCAAATAGATGTTGTAAATAGCTCTTAAAAAATCCTCTGATTGTAACTATGAGAACCCCCTGACTAAATATCCTCCAGTGTTAGATCAATGTGATGGCAATGTATGAATAATATATATTATACTCACTTATATATTCTGCAGCGCTTTACAGACATTAGCATCAAGCTGTCACCAATGGGGCTCATAAGCTAAGTTCCCTATCAGTATGACTTTGGAGTGTGGTAGGAAACCGGAGTACCCAGAGGAAATCCACACAAACACGGGGAGAACAGACAAACTCCATGCAGATCCCTGGTTGGATTTGAACCTGAGACCCCAGTGCTGCAAGGGACCAGTACTAACCACTGAGCCAATGTGCATATAAATGTGCATAGTATACCTATACCAATGTGAGCTGTGTACTGGGGTGGACTCCCCAGGATACAGCAAAGTCACAAACAAGGAAAGCAACTCCAATACCAGCTTTTACCAAAACAGTATTTTACTTAAAGAGGACCTTTCATTAAGATTTAGGTAGTGAAATACCTACACTACCTTCCTGGGCGGCCCCCGCTGACGTCCAGGCAACATTTTTTTCTTTCAAAATAACCCCCTGTTTGTGCGCTCCGGTCCCCGTTAGTTTTTACATGCGGGGATTTCTTGTATGATTCGGGGACTTGCCTTTTGCCTGGGGAGTGTTTTTCCTCTCCCTGGCTGCGAGCGCAGCCAATCATAGCACTAGGCTCGCAGCCAGGGAGAGGAAAAACACTCCCCAGGCAAAAGACAAGAAATCCCCGCATGTGAAAACTTATGGGGACCGGAGCGCACGAACGGGGGGTTATTTTGAAAAAAGAAATGTTGCCTGGACGTCAGCGGGGGCCGCTCAGGAAGATAGTGTAAGTATTTCACTACCTAAATCTTAGTGATACCTAAATCTTAGTGAAAAGTCCTCTTTAAACGTGGTAATGAACCTGAATTACAAATGCTGGTAACACACAATTAAATTTACATACACCCAGCCAGACGGCTGAGACCCTTGTGCTGCACAGCACGGCACCCTCTGGTGGATGTTGAAGGTAAGAGCGGTAATTTACCTACTGGCGGGCTCAACTAGACCAGCCACGCTTTACCTGTTATTACCCTAAGAAAATCAGTAACAACTGTTTGGGTGCGTGGTGAAGTCTAGCCTGCAGTGCAGCATAATAGCTTCTATCTTATCATACTCTACAGCAGGGGTGCATTGTAGCAGGAGCAGGATGGACCCCTGGCCGTAAGTGACAGATACAGTAGATGAGCGGCGCGCTTTGCAGGGCGGACCCGGCTTGGGGGCAGAGGAGTGAAGAGCTGCAGGGTCAGGAGACCCAGATCAGCTGCCAAAGTAGGCTGATTTTCCTTTGGATGCCCCAGTTACAGTGGAAATAGTACAGTACAAAAAAGGCTGTGTTCCCAAAGGTCTTTCAGTGGCCTCTTGGGGACAAATTATGTGGAAAAAATGTATATAAAAAAAAGTTAAAAAATTATATAAAAAAAAATTAAAACAAAAGAATATAATAAAACACAAATAAAAGAAAACAAGAAATAAAATATGATGTGGCAAAAAAAACCTAGACAATTCTAAAAATAAAAATTTAAAAATAGAATACAAATAAAATAAAAAATAAAAGTAAAAAATGCAAAATAAGAGTGATCACTCTCCTCTAACTTTTATGATCCCTTGGTCAACACATTATGTTGAAAAAATATATTTAAAAAAATTATAGAAAATTGTTTAAAAAAACAATAATAAAATACAAATAAAAGAAAAAAGTAACAGTATTTTTATGATCTCTTGGGGGGACATATTATGTGGCAAAAATATATTTAAATAATAAGTAATAAACCAATCATAATAAAAAAAAATAATACAATAAAATATTAATAAAATATAAATTAACCTCTTAAGGACGAAGGGCGTACATGTACGCCCTTCGTCCGGACTTTAAAGATGGCGCCCGCTCCCGCACGGAGCGGGCGCTCGAGCTGCGGGTAAACGCTTGATTCATCAAGCTGACACCCGCAGCTCATGTCCGCGACCGGCAGCGATGCCGATCGCGGACATTTAACCTCAGATGCCGTGGTCAATCCTGACCACGGCATCTGATCAGCGCAAAACCGAAAGTTTCACTTTCGGTTTGCTCGGCTCCCTGATGGCCACAAGGGGGAGCCGGGCATGCATGTAGTACCCTAGGTTTCTGTGAATGAAACCTAGGGTACTACATAGTATTCCTATGGAGCCTATGACTGTAATAGGCTCCATAGGAAATATGTGATTTTCTCATATATTCCAATGCTATTGCATTGGAATATATGAGAATAGCAATCTGATGATTGCATCTTATAGTTCCCTATGGGAACTATAAGAAAGTGGTAAAAAAAAAAAAAAAAGTTTAAAAATAAAAATTAAATAAAAAAATATAAAAATTCAAATCACCCCCTTTCCCCAAAATGAAAATAAAATAAATAAAAAATAAAAAATTACACATAATGGGTGTCGCAATGTGCGAAAACGCCCATACTATAATAATATTAAAAATATTCACCATACGGTAAACATAAAAACAGAAAGAAAGCGTCCAAATGGCTAATTCGCCATTTTTGGACGCTTCATTTCCTAAAAAAATGAATAAAAAGTGATCAAAACATCATACGCACCCCATAATGGTATCAATTAAAAGTTCAGATTGCCCCGCAAAAAATGAGCCCCTACACTGCTCCGTACGCATAATTACAAAAAAGTTATAGGGGTCAAAACATGGCGACAAAAAATAAAATAAAAAATTCCCACTTTTAATTTTTTTTTTCACTATCAAAACGCAAGAAAAACTATACATATTAGGTATTTCTGGATTCGTACTGACCTGAAGAATAAAATTAACCAGTCAGTTTTATCGCAAATCGAACGTTGTAATTTAAAAACCCGTAAAACTGTGGTGAAATTGCTTTTTTTTTGCAATTTCACCCCATTTGGAATTTTTTTCCCGTTTCCCACTACATCACATGCAAAAATAAATGGTAGCGTTAAAAAGTACAACTTGTCCCGCAAAAAATAAGCCGTCATATGGCTATGTGAGCGGAAATATAAAAATGTTATGGCTTTTGGAAGGCAGGGAGCGCAAAACAAAAACGCAAAAATCCCAAAACCCCCGGTCCTTAAGGGGTTAAAGTAAAAAATAAAAAGGAAAAAGTGAAAAATTAACAAAAAGTGTCAGTGTCCTCCAAAGGTCTTTTTATGACCTCTTGGGGGATATTATTTGTAATAATTATCTCAGCCTGACAGGACATTTAAAATAACATAATAAACTTTATTGTTTGCTTATCACTAAAATCGTGTCTGGGGCACAGTATAAAGCCGATTAAACAGGCTGTTAGACTCCCGAACCACAGAGAGGGAGGGTATTTAATAACCATCTGCGGCAGGTGGTCTAAAAAGAATTGGTCTGCCGCACGCAGCTGGATCATAGAACACTGCGTGCAAGACCACTACACAGACTAGAAATAAAAAAGACCGGCACTCTGTATTCGAATCCAAATGAAATAGTATTTATTCGTCACCCATGGATATAGTGTAACGCGCGTTTCGGCGCAATGGTGCGCCTTTGTCAAACACAAGATGACTCCTCATCTTGTGTTTGACAAAGGCGCACCATTGCGCCGAAACGCGCGTCACACTATATCCATGGGTGACGAATAAATGCTATTTCATTTGGATTTGAATACGGAGTGCCGGTCTTTTTTTATTTCTATTGATTACCTGGGATTCCAACCCACGGACCGCGCACCTGTGATTGCAATATAGTGCCGCCCATTTGTGCATTTGGACACTACACAGACTAGTGCGACCTCGATATTGGTCACTACATGGCAATTGATTTCTATCAATGATTGCTTAGCTGTTGGTGAGAAATAACGCCGGCTGCTAGATACAGGTCGATAGTGACCTCTGTGTACTCTAGCAGTCAGCTCACTGCAGGTATCACTGCAGTCAAAGCCCACCGACAACCACTCACAGTGTAAGAGAGTGACACACACGTAACACTGCTGGCAGATAGCGCAGGTAATTGCGCCTTATCGTTCAGACACCTGACAGCATTACACACGTTGCTCTCTATACCAGCAATATGTTGTAACACAGTTATAGCTTTGCTGTATCCAATTGCCCTACACTCACTAGTCCATTATACATCACTAGCTCTAGCTAAACGCGTTTCTGTGTGGGCAGTTATTCACCCACGCTTCCTCAGGAGCTATCTTGCTACTAGATAATACAAGGAGCCCGATTTGAAGGCGCTTGGCACAGTTCCGTGCTCAAGCTCCGGCGCTGTGATGGCCGTCACAGCGCCGGAGCTGAGCACGGAACTGTGCCAAGCGCCTTCAAATGGCCGTCACAGCGCCGGAGCTTGAGCACGGAACTGTGCCAAGCGCCTTCAAATGGCCGTCACAGCGCCGGAGCTTGAGCACGGAACTGTGCCAAGCGCCTTCAAATCGGGCACCTTGTATTATCTAGTAGCATGATAGCTCCTGAGGAAGCGTGGGTGAATAACTGCCCACACAGAAACGCGTTGAGCTAGAGCTAGTGATGTATAATGGACTAGTGAGTGTAGGGCAATTGGATACAGCAAAGCTATAACTGTGTTACAACATATTGCTGGTATAGAGAGCAACATGTGTAATGCTGTCAGGTGTCTGAACGATAAGGCGCAATTACCTGCGCTATCTGCCAGCAGTGTTACGTGTGTGTCACTCTCTTACACTGTGAGTGGTTGTCGGTGGGCTTTGACTGCAGTGATACCTGCAGTGAGCTGACTGCTAGAGTACACAGAGGTCACTATCGACCTGTATCTAGCAGCCGGCGTTATTTCTCACCAACAGCTAAGCAATCATTGATAGAAATCAATTGCCATGTAGTGACCAATATCGAGGTCGCACTAGTCTGTGTAGTGGTCTTGCACGCAGTGTTCTATGATCCAGCTGTGTGCGGCAGACCAATTCTTTTTAGACCACCTGCCGCAGATGGTTATTAAATACCCTGCCTCTCTGGTTCGGGAGTCTAACAGCCTGTTTACTCGGCTTTATACTGTGCCCCAGACACGATTTTAGTGATAAGCAAACAATAAAGTTTATTATGTTTTTTTTAACGTCCTGTCAGGCTGAGATAATTGTTATAAGGGAGCGGACGTATACCGTGATACCTGAATAAGTGTAAAACATAACTCTTGTTAATAGGATATTATTTGTAGCAGAAGTAACTTAAATTTTAATATAAAAAAGATAAAAAATAATAAAATACATAAAAGAAAAAACACCCACACCAACCAAAAAGGTCGCCATTATCGCCCCCTATTCACATGAAACTATACATATTATATAGCAAAACGACCGACACAAAATAGAGAACTAATTATAATATTTATTTTGATGTCAGTTTGCATATTTAAAGAATTAAGGAGGTATAGTTTGAAAACAAAATGATTTTTAAAAATGTTTTGTACAGTTTCCCCCAAATAAAACAAAGAAAATACATTATAAGGCCCTATGTGTCAAGTGAAAAATTGTTGCAAAAATTATTTTGGTAGTCCAACAAATAAAAAAGTTACAACAGTTCGAACCACCACGTGCGCTAAATCACAAAAAAAAAGTGTCTGTTCAGGCCTGGTTATTAAAGTGTTAACCAATAAGCGCTTTCCCCACTTGTAAGGGAAAATGTTTACTGGTTATTGTATGGCACCTATAACTGGGGGCAGGAGGAGGTAATCACCAAGGAACGCTATCATCTGCAGTGAAGGAAATCGCTGATTTATGAATAGTAGACAGGAAAGAAATGTCGCCACTTTTCCTGTAAAAATGACTTTTAACAAGTTCCTGCAGCATGGCCTCTGAAACTAAAGATATATACTTACCTGCTACACGCCGCTCCGGTCCTCTGCGCTGCCCCCACTGCCTCCATCTTCCGGTTCTAGCTCTGTTTACACCTGGCATGGTCACATACTCGGCTCCAGTCAATGACTGGCTTCAGCAGTGACATGCTGCTTGTGGCCACATCGCCGCTGAAGCCAGTGATTGGCTGGAGAGGTGCATGTGACCAGGGCCATGCACTGACAGGTTAAAAACGCACAGGGAGCAGGTAAGTATAAGGCCCCTTTCACACGAGCGAGTTTTCCGCGCGGGTGCAATGCGTGATGTGAACGCATTGCACCCGCACTGAATCCTGACCCATTCATTTCAATGGGGCTGTGTACATGAGCGTTTTTTTTCACGCATCACTTGTGCGTTGCGTGAAAATCGCAGCATGTTCTATATTCTGCGTTTTTCACGCAGCCCTAGCCCCATAGAAGTGAATGGGGCTGCGTGAAAAACGCATTGCATCCGCAAGCAAGTGCGGGTGCGTTGCGTTTTTCACTGATGGTTGCTAGGAGATGTTGTTTGTAAACCTTCAGTTTTTTATCACGTGCGTGAAAAACGCATCAAAACGCATTGCACCCGCGCGGAAAAAACTGAACAACTGAACGCAATCGCAGGCAAAACTGAATGGCTTTGCCTGTGAAACCGCACAGTTTTCACTGAACGCATCCGCAACGCATCCGGACCTAATCCGGACACGCTCGTGTGAAAGGGGCCTAACTCTTCGGTTTCAGGGACCTTGCTGCAGGAACTTGTTAAAAATTCATTATTACTGGGAAATCCTTTTAAGCCCCTATCACATTGTGAGATATTCAGGTCAATTACTGGGAACAAGTGTTCATAGGAGCGCTCATTCATGATAACTGGCGTGTATAATTGTGCTGCACATCTCTCTGTGTAATCAAGGATGTGCTACTGACAATTAATAGAACTAAATGAAGGAGGAATGACCGTGATAGCGATCATTCCTCCCCAGTAACTTTACATTGGCCTGTGTGACTGATGCAAATGAGCTCCAATCAAAACTTTTTTTAATTTGCGGCCCCTTGAAATAGAGTGATGTGACAATGCAGCCCTCAGACCAAAATAAAAATTGTGCACCCCTGCTCTGCGGTATTCCCCCTCCAATAGCTGCTCATGAATCATGTGCCTTAGTGGTTCTTCTGAGTAAACACCAGCCTGGCTCGAGTTTGTGGTGCAGCTTATCAGCTGTCCGGTGTGAACTGTAACTTTAACTGTGAAGTCCTTGTAATGAACAGTTAACAATCCTTGTGGCCTGACACAAACAGAAATCCTACATAACTGACTACAGGCCTGGTTTCAGTCTGTAGGATTCTAGGAGCCACCACTGTGATGAGCTGCCTGCACAATCAGTCTTACCTACCGGGTCTGCTCTGCATCAGTTGGTAACTGTGAACTGAACAAATGCCTCTCCAACAAGCATGTTGTGCTGCAGTCAGTGGCGTAACTACTGGGGAAGCAGGGGAAGCGGCTGCTTCGGGGCCCGGGCTGCCAAGGGGCCCGGCACCCGGCAGCTTGTGTAACAGTTTATTTTCAAGTTAATAATACTGATTGTCCTGCACTGTGTTATCATGTTATAAAGTTGTTCAGGGCCCCTTCACAGCAGCAGCGGTGGGACCCCCCCTCTCTCTAATCTCTATGATCTAATCTTACTGTCTGTCAGGTCTTAGTACAGCGCGCAGGCTGTATTAAGCCCGCCCACATAGTGAGTCTGAGCAGGGAGCGGCAGGCGGCAGCAGTACAGGAGAGCACAGCACGTCCAGCACCAGCGGTCCAGGGCCCAGCCCAGTGCACAGACAGAGAAGGCTAGGAGTAGCTGCCGCCCCTCCTCAGAGTTATTGAGATTGAGAAGTCAGCACGTCCTGAGCTGCATCTGTGGAGAGGGGTGAACAAAGGTGTATTTGTGGCAGTCCTGCAGCCTGTGTAAACTCTGCAGGCAGGTAGCAACTGTCAGGTCCATGTGCCACTAAGCAGGCACATTGTCAGGCACCTATGACAGTGCTGGCTTCTTTTCACCCCTCTTCCTTGATGTTGTGTATGGAGGAGGTGAAGCCCTTAACTGCAGCGGTGGGAATTATTTACCTTGGAAGTGAACATTGCAACAATGATTTATGACTGTGACTCCGATCTGTAAGTTTCACTCTTAACTCTTACATGCTGGGGTTGCTTCTGAGGCTGCTGTTATAGTTTTGTACAGGGGGCAGCTTCAGTTGTGTGACTTGTATCAGCCACCTTGCCCACACCCACACAAGATGGGAAGAGGGGCACACAATCTGCAAGAAGTCCTGTGGAGGAGGGGGACCTGTCTCCTCCATGCCCCCAACATCACCCCTGCCACCCCCTGTCTCCTCCATGCCCCCAACATCACCCCTGCCACCCCCTGTCTCCTCCATGCCCCCAACATCACCCCTGTCTCCTCCATGCCCCCATCACCCCTGCCACCCCCTGTCTCCTCCATGCCCCCAACATCACCCCTGCCACCCCCTGTCTCCTCCATGCCCCCAACATCACCCCTGCCACCCCGTCTCCTCCATGCCCCCATCACCCCTGCCACCCCTGTCTCCTCCATGCCCCCATCACCCCTGCCACCCCTGTCTCCTCCATGCCCCCATCACCCCTGCCACCCCTGTCTCCTCCCTGCCCCCATCACCCCTGCCACCCCCTGTCTCCTTCATGCCCCCATCACCCCTGCCACCCCTGTCTCCTCCCTGCCCCCATCACCCCTGCCACCCCTGTCTCCTCCCTGCCCCCAACATCACCCCTGCCACCCCCTGTCTCCTCCTGCCCCCATCACCCCTGCCACCCCTGTCTCCTCCCTGCCCCCAACATCACCCCTGCCACCTCCTGTCTCCTCCCTGCCCCCAACATCACCCCTGCCACCCCCTGTCTCCTCCCTGCCCCCAACATCACCCCTGCCACCCCTGTCTCCTCGCTGCCCCCAACATCACCCCTGCCACCTCTCCTCCCTGCCCACAACATCGCCCCTGCCACCTCCTATCTCCTCCCTGCCCCCAACATCACCACTGCCAGCTCCTGTCTCCTCCCTGCCCCCAACATCACCCCTGCCACCCCCTGGCTCCTCCCTGCCCCCAACATCACCCCTGCCACCCCCTGGCTCCTCCCTGCCCCCAACATCACCCCTGCCACCTCGTATCTCCTCCCTGCCCCCAACATCGCCCCTGCCACCTTGTGTCTCCATTATGCCCACGGCGAGAACAGCCAGTTCTCGGTATTTGGCATGAGCCAGAAAGCGGACGAATCCCAATACAGACTATGGGGTTCGGCGGTATGCGGCTGTGCCGGATCCGGGATGCTGCAGATGAGAACCAGGTTGCACAAGCACAGTGGGATTCTGAATTCCACTCAGCAGACGAGCATTTTACTGAGCTAGGAAAAAGAGAAGTGGTATCACATGACTGGAGGATCGGAACGCTCTGTGATTGGCTGCTGTGCCACGTGACAGCAGAACACGGAAGTTACCGGAGAGGAGCAGCAGGGACGGGGAGGTGATTTGTTATACACAGCATATATAATACTGTATTCCGTGATATGAGGGTTGGTGCATTATCAACCTCTCTTAGGCGCTTCGCACTACCGTTTCTATTTTACGTTATTGAGATCCGTCATACGGTCTCAATACCGGAGAAAAACACTTCCGTTTTGTCCCCATTCATTGGTAATAGGGACAAAACGTAACTGAACAGAAAAGAAGGCTCCAAAATGCGTTCTGCTCTCATACCGAAGAACAAACTTCAGCATGCTGCGGTTGTCTCTCTATCATGGGATGCGGAGCAAGACGGATCCCACAATGCAGGTCAATAGAGATGGCTCCATTTAACTCTGACACAATAGAAAATGGATCCATCCCCTATTGACTTGCAATGGAGTTCATGATGAATCCGTCTTGGCCATGTTAAAGATAATACAGCCGGATCTGTTCATAACGGATGCAGACGGTTGTATTATCAGTAACGGAAGCGTTTTTGCTGAACCCTGCCGGATCCAGCAAAAACGCTAGTGTGAAAATAGCTTTATAGCTTTGCCGCATTTAAAGGGAAAGCTCCCCATTCTGTATATTGCTAGGTTGCGCTATCTTAAAGGGACCCTATACATTAACAAACGCTAGAAATGTGCTGCTTATGCCTGTGGGTTTCAGCTGTATTCCTGGGAAATCGGTGCTTTGTATCATATGCAAATAAGCTGTTTGGTGCAATTAGGGAGTCCCTGTGTTACCAAAGCCTCTGCTCCTTATTGTGTCCAGTGCTGCCCCCCGGCTTTCAGTGACGGGTCCCGCCAGGGCAAGTATCATGGCTGTACTGTGCAAGCACAAATTCCATAACACATCGCCACATTGACAGGGGCCCCACAACAGTATCATACAATGACACTACATGACAGGCAGTGTGTGTGTGTGTGTATATATATATATATATATATATATATATATAATATATAGGAAAAGGAGGGCGTGGCGGCCTGGTCTAGATCGTGACTTGCCAAAGGAGTGGGGTTTACACAGGAGGAGGGAGGTGCGAAGCACACTTGGGGGGGCCCTTACAAAAATTTGCTGTGGGGCCCAGTCACTTCTATTTACGCCCCTGGCTGCAGTGTATGTTGCTTTGCTCCTCAGCTCTCATCAGCGTTCCTAGCAGCAATCCTCCTTCCTCTGGACAGGATCAGGGTCTTACACGCGATCAGCTTCACTTGGCTGCAGCTCTGGTCACAGAAGGGTGCCCCCCACATCTGGATTTCAAAGGATGTTCTCCTCAGTGTCTCTCTCAGCTGCCCTCTAAGATAGAGGATCCTTCACTTCCTTTCTAGGCTCTGTAACTCCACCTCTCATGAATATGGAAATATGCAGTCTGTTAGCTGTGTTTAGGAAACAGCAGCATCTTGTGGCCAAACAGCAGAATGTCAGTCCAGATCATTTGACTTAATTTACACAAACAGTGTTCAGACAATGACAGCTGTTTCCCCATCTCCCACCTATACCTAAACCACTACGACATTCCAACTGTTCTACTACACTAGCAAAGAATTGGGCTTCAGCCAACGATCGCAGTCGCAGAGAGTGCAACTGCGACCGGGCCCAGTGTGGGCGGGGGCCCGCTGCGCTCTTATGTAATGGGAGCGCTCTGACAGGGCCCGGCAGAGTGCTCTATAAGCATGTTTATGCACCCCTGCAGAGTCTAGAGGGGGTGCAGAGGCAAGTGGGGGGTGGTGCGCATACTCACCCGGCAGTTCTTGTCACTGCCGGGTTGTCCTGTCCAGCGTGAAGCAGGGAGCTCTCTCCGCTCTCTGCTTCACTTACCTGCACAGCGCAGGAGCTCCCCCTGCTGGCTGTTCATTGCACTTCTGGCTGTGGGAGGAGTGCTAAAGCCCAGGAATCAGCCTCCAGAGACCAGAAAAGCCATCAGCACGATGTGTGTGGGAGCCTGTCATCAGGGAAGGAGGTAAGTATGTTGTTTTTTTTTTTTTTAATAAAGCTGCAGACTGGAGGCAAAATGGAGGGGGGGAGGGGGTCGCCCAACAAGCATGAGGGGGCACAAAAGTGGGCATTTTAGTGAGGGGGCACCTAATCTGACATTACTACTGTGAGGGGGCCCATATTCTGGCCATAACTACTGTGAGGGGGCACATATTTGGGCATATTACTGTGAGGGGGCACATATTTGGCCATAACCACTGTAAGGGGGCACATATCTGGGCATAACTAGGTGTTAGGAGCCACAAGGAGGACATAACTATTGTGAAGGGGCCACAAGGTGGGCTTCACTACTGTGAGGGGCCACAAAGTGGCCATTAGTGCTGTGTGGTAGCACTGAGGGGAAATGTCCTAGATTACCCTGCTATACCATCACCATCCCTTCCTTATGTGATTATTCTTTTTCTCACCACAGGGACCTTGTTCTGGATCCAGTGGACATCATGCCGATGCCAGTAACAACCTGGATGAGGTAGGACCGGATTTTATTAGTTAGGAATGAGTGACATTGGGCTAAGGCCCCATTCACACATTCGAAATTCCGTTCCGCATTTTGTGGAACGGAATTGTGGACCCATTCATTTCTATGGGGACACACTATGTCCTGCTCGGATCCAGAATTGCAGATGCGCACTTCCGGGTCCGCACTTCTGTCCCACAAAAAAAATTGTCCACAAATTGCGGACAAGAAAAGGCATTTTCTATATAGTGGTGTTTGTGTTTTGCAGATACGTGAATCCGCAAAACACACTACGGACGTGTGAATGGAGCCTTAGTGTAAAAAAATTTGCCGCCTTTATATAAATTGCACTGGGGCCCATAACACTCTAGTTACGCCACTGTGGAGAGATATAGGCCAGCCTTCCCAAGTAGAGAAGTGTGGGGTGGTTGAGTCCTGGCTTACGCCCCTGTCTCTCCAGTAGCTGTAACCAATGTAGACACCTTGATATCCCTATGCATATGTGCTACCATGGTGTTTCTATGCTTAAGCTCTCCTATGCTGACATGGCTCATTGCTCAGTCAGTTTAGCCTAGCTAAGCTAGTACCAGGTCCACCCCACTAGACTGAGACTCAACACAGTAATTGGGTGTTTGAGGCAACCACAGCCATGTCTCAAAAGTCCAACTATGATATTGCAGATGTTCCACATTGCTGACAATAAATTGGGATTCATCCTAGCCTTAGCCAGAACTCAATTATCCCACACTCCTCTACTTGGTGGGAAGGCTGGCCTATATATCTTTAACAGTAGCTCTAACCAACATAGACAACATAACGTCCCTACACCCATGTTGGCATGGCTCACTTCTCTGTCATTCCTTACCAGTCATGGACCACAACTTGTCCTTTGCGTAGTATCTGTGACAGCAGGGAGAACATATCAAATGCAGCCGAAAATATTCAAGGCACATCAACATAGAAATAATTTGAGACAGTCTTAGTAATTTAGAAGGAGTGGTCGGTTGCTCTATCTCCTACATATAGGAATGCAGGATCATTCTAAACAGAGTCTGTTTTGAGAGATGGCCTTGCGGTTCGCCCGGTGGTCGTTTTGTGGCGAACTTTGCGCGTTCGCGATTTGCCGAACATGCGAACATATTCTTTTGCATTGTGCCGAATCTTTGACCCATGACACATCCATCAGATGGGACAGGACAGCCAATTGAGATGTTTCAGCACATGGACACACTCCCTACCCTATAAATGAACCCGATCTGGCAGCCATTTTACATTCTGTCTTTTGCCAGTGTAGGGAGAGGTTGCTTTGTGGAGCAGGGACAGACTATTAGGAACACTATATGCTAGCTAATAGGGCCACAAAAGTCCTTTTAAGGACTAGTATAGGTGTGCTATCGATAGGTGTGACATATTGAGGGGTGTGATTAACTTATAATATACTTTCTAACATAGAAAGTATAATATAGTGCATTTGTATTGTGCAGCAGTTGTGTGCGGTTCTGCTGCGATACCGGAATAACTAATTGCAACTGGTGTGATATACCTGTTGCCCCCCCAAAAAAAAAAATGATTGAGGGGTGTGATATACCTATAATATACTTTCTAACATAGAAAGTATATTATAGTGCATATGTATTGTGCAGCAGTTGTGTACGGTTCTGCTGGGATACTGCAGGTATATAGAGGGACAAGAGTTATTGGAACAACTATTTGCAACGGGTGTGATATACCTGTTGCCCCCCAAAAAACAGATTAAGGGGTGCGATACAACTGCTTCCACAAGATACTGATTAAGGGGTTTGATATACCTGCTCCCACAAAATACTGATTGAGGGGTGCGATATACCTGCTTCCACCAAATATTGATGCAGGGGTTCTATATACCTTATTCCGCAAAACACCGATTGAGGGGTGCGATATACCTGCTTCAAAAAAATACTGATTGAGGGGTGCGATATACCTGTTTCAATAGAATACTGATTAAGGGGTTCTATGTACCTGCTTCCACAAAATACTTATTGAGGGGTGCGATATACCTGCTTCCACCAAATACTGATTCAGGTGTTATATATACCTGTTTCCACAAAATTCTGATTGAGGGGTGTGATACACCTGTTTCTACACAATACTGATTAAGGGGTTTGATATACCTGCTTCCACAAAATACTGATTGAGGGGTGCGATATACCTGCTTCCACCAAATATTGATTCAGGGGTTCTATAAACTTGCTTCCACAAAATACAGATTAAGGGGATTGATATACCTGCTTACAACAAATATTGATTCAGGCCTGCGATACACCGGCTTCCACATAATACTGATTTAGGGGTGCGATATACCTGCTTCCACAAAATACTGATTGAGGGGTGCAATATACCTGCTTCTACAAAATACTGATTAAGGGGTTGTATATACCTGCTTCCACAAAATACTGATTGAGGGGTGCGATATTCCTGCTTCCACAAAATACTGATTAAGGGGTTTGATATACCTGCTTCGACAAAATACTGATTGAGGGGTGCGATGTACCTGCTTCCACCAAATATTGATTCAGGGGTTCTATATACCTTTTTCCACAAAATATTGATTAAGGGGATTGATATACCTGCGTACACCAATTATTGATTGAGGCCTGCGATACACCGGCTTCCACATAATACTGATTTAGGGGTGCGATATACCTGCTTCTACAAAATACTGATTAAGGGGTTCTATATACCTGCTTCCACAAAATACTAATTGAGGGGTGCGATATACCTGCTTCCACCAAATATTGATTGAGGCCTGCGATACACCGGCTTCCACAAAATACTGATTAAGGGGTTTGATATACCGGCTTCCACCAAATGCTGATTGAGGCCTGCGATACACTGGCTTCCACAAATACTGCTCTTCTCTAGGGACTTTGGCACAGGGTCATTTTGAAAATGACAGGCAGAGTAAGAGGCAGGCTGTTACACAGAGGTGGTAGGGGTTGGGCAGGTGTACCAGGCCGGAGCCTAAGTGACGATGGAGGTCACGTGGGTGCCCACAAGAGGAAGAGGAGGGGAGTTCAGGGGGAGAGACAGAGCAGCAGATAGGGAGGAGAAGGTGGAGAAGCAGGCAGAACTCGCATTGCACAGGAGGCAAAAAGCAGACTGCAAATGTATCTGGAGCCAGCCATCCACCATGCATGGTAACATCTTGCACTCCCAGGACGCCGGCACATGGCTCCGCAGTGTGGGCTTTTTTTAACATGTCAGCTGCTGACAATAGTTTTGCCATCTGCAGTCTGTGCTGTCAACGCATAAGTCGCGGTAAGCCCAACACTCACCTAGGGAAGACCGCCTTAAGAAGGCACCTGGCCTCCCATCACCGAGCCCAGTGGGAGCAACTCTTTCAGAACCCAGAAAGCTACACTCCAGGCGCTCCACTTACTGCCTCTTCTCCTTTCTTCTCCCATTTGTCCTCCACTCCACCTTCCACCGTGCCATCGTCGCATTCATCTGGCAGAAGGCAGGCTTCCGTTGCCCAAATGTTCGAGCATAAATAGTTGATGACGCCGGATAACCCTCTTGCCCAACGGCTGACCGATGGCTTGTCGGAACTACTAGCCTGCCAACTACTGTCATATAAACTGATGGATTTGGAGGCCTTTCGAAAATTTGTGGCCAGTGGAAGGCCCCCGAGAGGAAATATTTCTTCCAGAAGGACAACCCAGAGCTATATGGCCACGTTCAGCGGCAAGTGAATATATCTCTGGCACACAGTGTATGTGCCAAGATACATCTGACCACAGTCACGTGGTCTAGCAAACACGGGCAGGGAAGGTACATATCTTTTACTGCCACTGGGTGAACCTTCTGACGGCAGTCAAGCATGTAACCCGTGGCTCCAATGTGGATTTGGTGTTACTGCCACGGATTGCATGCAGGCCTGCCTCTTCTTCTCCCCCTCCTCTAACTCCATCCTCCATCTCCTCCTCGGCTGACTCCTCCTGTTCCACTGCTACCTCCTCTTCCGCTGCGCCCCCCAAGCTCCCTGGAACCTATTCGACGTGCCAGGTGAGACGTTGCCATGCTGTGCTACGGCTGTTGTGCCTGGAAGCCAAGAGCCACACCGGTCCTGTACTGCTTTCACCTGTATGAACTCTGCAGCAGGACAGGTTCTGGGGAGCTTGGTTTCTTTTTTCCTAATCAGTGGCTGCTCATGTGCGATGCATGCAGACTTCTTCGGCCATTTGATGAGATCACCAAACTGGTCAGTCGCAGCCAGGGTGCCATCATTGACATTGTACCTTGCACCTTCTTTCTGGAGCGTGCATTGCATCGTGTCATTGATCAAGCCGTCGAGGAGCAGGAGCTGGAAGATGAAGAAGTCGCAATGCTGAATGAATTCCCAGGGGGGACTACTCCATTTGAGACAAGGTGGCTGGGTGGAGGAGGAGCAAGAAGAGAAGGCTTTCAGGGGGACATTAGACTTTTTGGGTATCCCTGGTGTTGTCCGTGGCTAGGGGGAGGAGGCGGAGGACGACATTCTCCTGGGCGATTAGCAGGAGCCCGGGTGCTCCACCACTTTCAATTTAGTGCAAATGGGGGACTTTATGCTCCAATGTTTGAAGAGAGACCCCCGTATAAAAAGCATAAAGGGTAAGGACCAGTACTGGGTAGCAACGTACTTAGACCCCCTGAACAGACACAAAATAATGGACATGTTACCAGCATCACAGAGGGCTGGCAGAATGCAGCATTTCCAGGCCTTGCTGCGAGAGATGCTGCATTCTTCTGTTGCGGGCGCTGGCAGAGGAATTTCCAACCACAGCAAAACAAGTGCCAAGCCTACAAGAAGAGGGCAGTTTGAAGATGTGTTGGTCACTTCGGATATGAGATCATTCTTGCAGCCAACCCATTGACAACTGCCCTCCGGATCAAGCCTCAGAGAACACCTAGACAGACAGGTGTCCAACTACATCGGGTTAACGGCCGATCTTGATGCTCTGAGAAGCAAAGAACCCCTGGACTATTGGGTGTGCAGGCTTGATTTGTGGCCAGAGCTGGCACAATTTGCCATGGAGCTCTTGGCTTGCCCCTCTTTGAGTGTCCTGTCCGAAAGGACGTTCAGCGCAGGGGGGATTGTGACAAATAAGCGTGCTCGCCTAGCTCACAACAGTGTGGACTACCTCACATTTCTAAAATTGAATAAGGCATGGATCTCGGAGGAATTTGACACCTGTGACGACCACATGTAATTGAATTTCCTCATGCCAGCCCACCTATATCCGCCACCACCCACAACAAAGAATGGTCCTTATCTTATGTATATACAGCGGCATAAAAATCTTTTCTGTCCGGTGAATACCTAATGTTTGGGGCCTTTACTCCACTGGCCTGCAGTAAAATTGTTATCCACTGACCATCTAATATACTTCCAGCCACATAATCACTTGTTCCTTTCTGTCTGATGAATGCCTTATTTTTGGGGGCCTGTACTTGAATGGCCTACAGTAAAATTGTTATCCACTGACCGTCTAATATACTTCCAACCACATAATCACTTGTTCTTTTCTGTCCGGTGAATGCCTAATGTTTGGTGCCTGTACTTCATTGGCCTGCAGTAAAATTGTTATCCACTGACCGGCTAATGTACCTCCAGCTACATAATCACTTGTTTTTTTCTGTCCGGTGAATGCCTAATGTTTGGGACCTGTACTCCACTGGCCTACAGTAAAATTGTTAGTGACCGCATAATGTACCTCCAGCCACATAATCACTTGGACTTTTCTGTCCGGTGAATTCTTAATGTTAAGGGCCCGTAATCCTATGGCCTAAAATAAAAAATTTCTAGGCTCCAGCAGGCAACATGTTTGAGAGTTTCCCTTTAGGACGCATAAAAAAGATTAAAATACATATTTTTTGTGGGAATTTTTGCCATTGATCCCTTTCTGCTATTATTCTGACTCCGATTGTTGTAATAGCGATTTATCCCTAGTGAGACCTTTATGCCTGGCCTATATAAGCAGATATAATCACTGCCGACAATCCTTATCAGATAGCTTGATCTCACCAACACCATGTTTACCCGTGTAAGTTGCTTTATTCTGTAAGTCAGATAACAAGGTACAGCAGAACAGATGGATTCCGGTATTGTGCGGTCAAAAGATGATGCTTTCATTAGCGTACATGAGAATACATGTGTACCTGTTACATGTGGCTGAAGCAGCATGGAGAATACGGGAAGTGAAGTACACAGAAGAAGGGTGGAGCATTGACATGAAATGGGTCATAGATGTAAAAGAAGGGCACATAGAAAAAACAAGTGCATTACCAAAAACAGCCACTAGATGGGAGCACATAACCAAATATAGAAATACTGCATATGAAATGGTTCAATGAATTAACCACTTGAAGACCACAGGTTTATACCCCCCTAGTGACCAGGCCCTTTTTTACAAATCCGCACTACACTACTTTCACCGTTTATTGCTCCGTCATGCAACTTACCACCCAAATGAATTTTACCTCCTTTTCTTCTCACTAATAGAGCTTTCATTTGGTGGTATTTCATTGTTGCTGACATTTTTACTTTTTTTTGCTATTAATAAAAATTTAACGACATTTTTGCAAAAAAATTACATTTTTCACTTTCTGTTGTAAAATTTAAAAAAAAAACTACATTTCTATATAAATTTTTCTCTAAATGTATTGTTCTACATGTCTTTGATAAAAAAAGTCCAATAAGTGTATATTTATTGGTTTGGGTAAAAGTTATAGCGTTTACAAACTATGGTGCAAAAAAGTGAATTTCGGCATTTTGAAGCAGCTCTGACTTTCTGAGCGCCTGTCATGTTTCTTCAGGTGCTACAATGTCAGGATAGTATAAATACCCCCCAAATGACACCATTTTAGAAAGAAGACACCCCAAAGTATTTGCGGAGGGGCATGGTGAGTTCATGTATCATTTCATTTTTTTTCACAAGTTAGCGGAAAATGACACTTTCTCAGGAAAAAAAAATAATAATAAAGTTTCCATTTCTGCTAACTTCTGGCAAAAAAAAAAAAAATCTCATACGGGCTCATTATGCCCCTCAGTGAATACCTTGGGGTGTCTACTTTCCGAAATGGGGTCATTTGTGGGGTGTTTGTACTGTTCTGGCATTTTGGGCGGGGCTAAATTGTGAGCCGCCATGTAAAGCTAAAGGTACTCATTGGTTTTAGGGCCCTTTGCGGACCCAGGCTGCAAAAAGTGGCACTCATGTGGTATCGCCGTGCTCAGGAGAAGTAGGGCAATGTGTTTTGGGGTGTATTTTTACATATACCTATGTTGGGTGAGAGAAATATCTCTGTAAACTGACAACTTTGTATAAAAAATTTAAAAATTGTCGTTTACAGAGATATTTCTCACACCCAGCAGGGTATATATAAAAATACACCCCAAAACACATTGCCCTACTTCTCCTGAGTACGGCGATACCACATGTGTGACACTTTTTGCAGCCTGGGTGCGCAAAGGGGCCCTAATTCCAATGAGTACCTTTAGGATTTCACAGGGCATTTTTACGCATTTGAATTCCAGACTTCTTCTCACGCTTTAGGGGCCCCTAAAATGCCAGGACAGTATAAATACCCCACATGTGACCCCATTTTAGAAAGAAGACACCCCAAGGGATTCCGTGAGGGGTATGGTGAGTTCATGTAAAATTTTATTTTTTGTCACAAGTTAGTGGAATATGAGACTTTGTAAAAAACAAAATAAAAAAAATAAAAATATATCAATTTCCGCTAACTTGTGCCAAAAAAAAAAATTCTGTGAACTCGCCATGCCCCTCACGGAATACCTTGGGGTGTCTTCTTTCCAAAATGGGGTCACATGTGGGGTATTTATACTCACCTGGCATTTTAGGGAACCTAAAGCGTGAGAATCCAAATGTGTAAAAATGCCCTGTGAAATCCTAAAGGTACTCATTGGTTTAGGGCCCTTTGCGATCTTGGCTGCAAAAAGTGTCACTCATGTGGTATCGCCGTACTCAGGAGAAGTAGGGCAATGTGTTTGGGGTGTATTTTTACATATACCCATACTGTGTGAGAAATATCGCTGTAAACGACAACTTTTTAATTTTTTTATACAAAGTTGTCAGTTTACAGAGATATTTCTCTCACCCAACATGGGTATATGTAAAAATACACCCCAAAACACATTGCCCTACTTCTCCTGAGTACGGCGATACCACATGAGTGACACTTTTTGCAGCCAAGATGCGCAAAGGGCCCAAATTCCCATGAGTACCTTTTTAGGAGGGCATTTTTACGCATTTTTCTTCTCATGCTTTAGGGCCCCTAAAATGCCAGGGCAGTATAAATACCCACATGTGACCTCATTTTGGAAGAAGACACCCCAAGGTATTCCATGAGGGGCATGGCGAGTTCATAGAAAAAACTTTTTGGCACAAGTTAGTGAAATTGATTTTTTATTGTTTTTCTCACAAAGTCTCCTTTCCGCTAACTTTTGACAAAAAGTTTAATTTTTCATGGACTCACTATGCCCTCAGCGAATACCTTGGGGTGTCTTCTTCCAAAATGGGGTCACATGTGGGGTATTTATACTGCCCTGGCATTTTAGGGCCCTAAAGCGTGAGAAGAAAATGCGTAAAAATGCCCTCCTAAAGGTACTCATTGAATTTGGGCCTTTGCATTTGGTTGCAAAAGTGTCACTCATGTAGTATCGCCATACTCAGGAGAAGTAGGGCAATGTATTGGGGTGTATTTTTTACATATACCCATACTGCGTGAGAGAAATATCTCTGTAAATTGCCATCTTTGAATAAATTTTTTTAAAAAGTTGTCATTTACAGAGATATTTCTCACACCCAGTATGGGTATATGTAAAAATACACCCCAGAACACATTGCCCTACTTCTCCTGAGTACGGCGATACCATATGTGTGACACTTTTTTGCAGCCAAGATGCGCAAAGGGGCCCTAAAACCAATGAGTACCTTTAGGATTTCACAGGGCATTTTTACGTATTTGGATTCTCACGCTTTAGGACCCCTAAAATTCCAGGACAGTATAAATACCCCACATGTGACCCCATTGTGGAAAGAAGACACCCCAAGGTAATCCGTGAGGGGCATGGCGAGTTCACAGAAAAAAAAAAATTTTGACACAAGTTAGCGGAAATTGATATATATATATATATATATATATATATATATATATATATATATATCTTTTTTTTACAAAGTCTCATATTCCACTAACTTGTGACAAAAAATAAAATTTTACATGAACTCACCATACCCCTCACGGAATACCTTGGGGTGTCTTCTTTCTAAAATGGGGTCACATGTGGGGTATTTATACTGTCCTGGCATTTTAGGGATCTCCGCAATCATTACACGTATGGCCAGCATTAGGAGTTTCTGCGATTCTCCTTATATTGAGCATACGGGTAATGAGATTTTTTTTTTTCCGTTCAGCCGCTGCGCTGAAAAAAAAAAATAAAAAATGAACGGCACAGATTTTTTCATTCGCATCAATCAATGTGGATGAAAAAATCTCTGCCAAAATCAGTGATTGCGGTGCGGTGGGCGCTAGCTAACTAACAAGTAGCTAACTAACTGGCGGTGATAACGGGACCCTTATGCCCCATTCACACGTCCGAAATTCTGTTTGCGGAACGGAATTGCGGACCCATTCATTTCTATGGGGACAGACTTTGTCCCGCTCGGATCCGGAATTACGGATCCGCGCTTCCGGGTCTGCACTTCCGTTCCGCAAAAATATAGAACATGTCCTATTCTTGTCCGCAATTGCGGACAAGAAAAAGCATTTTCTATATAGTTCTGTGCGGATCTGCAAAATGCGGAAAGCGCATTGCCGGTGTCCGTATTTTGCGGATCCGGGGGTGACATGGGTGATCAGGGGTTAATCAGTGATGGGTGGTGGGGGGTGTGTGTAGTGATTGGTGCAGTTTTCCTATAGTTTCCTCTGGTGGTCCCAAACAAAGGGACCACCAGACGAGCAGACAGCAGGCATATCAGACGCTGTTTAAAAAACAGCGTCTGATATGCGATTTAAATGCGGTTTTTTCCACATCTACAGCCTGCCAGCGCATGATCAGCGCTGGCAGGCTGTAGTTTCAGTTGTCCCGGCTCCGATCACATGAACGCGCGCGCGTTCATGTGAAATCTCGGGTCTCACGAGATGACGCCGATAGGCGGCAGTGAGACCTGAGAGAGCCGCCGCGCTGACGCCCATCGGCGTTAGCGTGGCGGCAAGTGGTTAAACTATATAAATTCCATATAAATTTTTCACTGCGTAGCAGCAGAGGTATGTCACTGTCCATGTTGTGGGACTATTTGTGTACTGCTAGTAAGTATTCGGTATCTGCAAACATGACCTGAAGGTTTTTCAGATTCGCCTGCAATTAAAGTGAATAGGGCCCGCCTCGAACGCACGGTTCGCGAACATTTGATTGCGAACGCGTTTGCGAAATGTCCCGGCCGATGTTCGTCCAACAAAAAGCAGTAATCAAAACTAAGCAGTACAGTAAAATGACGTACTGGACTATAGATTCACCGACCAAGGGGCTCTCAGTTAAGTAGCTTCACCCTGCTACCTGTATAAAAGTGCAAAAAAAAGTAAAAAAAAAACACGGCCACACTTGAAGGTAACTGGGTACACAATTTTTTTTAAATGAACCAATGTCCAAAATATAATCAAAAAGCTGTTTGTCTCAATTAATAACTGTTCTTAATTGAAATATTGATTTTGTCTCACAATATTCAATTTATGATCGATTAAAATCACAATTCATCCGGTCCTAATACATATAGCAACAAATCATGTATACCTTAATGATTGTAACTAACTATAATTAATCCGGTCCCAATTCCTATAGCAACAATTCCTATATATTGTAATGATTGTGACTAACTATAATTCATCCGGTCCTAATCCATATAGCAACCATTCATATAAACCATAATGATAGTAACTATAGCAGCAGCGAAAATCTCCAGTAGCCACAATTCCATTGAATAGCAGCAGGAAATAGTAGTGTTCAATCCCAACGTAGCAACAAAGTAGGATTAATAGGTAGCAGCAATATTAGTCTTTAAAGACAATGATCCTAATGTATAGCAGCAATAAAAATCTCTAATAGCAGCGATCTTATTAATAGCAGCACCGATAGTCTCTAATAGTAACAATCCTGTTTGTAGTGGCGGGAAATAATGTTTCCTTATACTGGCCACAAGAATGCTATGGTAGGTAATAGGGATCCAGAATATCAGTCCGATGATCCTATTTAGCTGATGATATTAATACCTGTGAGCAAGTGTCCTTACGGATCCAGTAGATATAACACTGTGGCTTAGACCATGTATAGCAGCGTCCCGCTACTAGCTACGCTCAGCTGCTACTTATTAATCTTACTTTGTTGCTAAATTGGGATTGAACACTACTATCCCCTGCTGCTATTCAATGGAATCGTGGCTACTGTAGATTTTCACTGCTGCTATAGCTACTATTATTATGGTTTATATGAATGGTTGCTATATGGATTAGGACCGGATGAATTATAGTTAGTCACAATCATTACAATATATAGGAATTGGGACCGGATTAATTATAGTTAGTTACAATCATTAAGGTATACACGATTTGTTGCTATATGTATTCGGACCGGATGAATTGTGATTTTAATCGATCATAAATTGAATATTGTGAGACGAAATCAATATCTCAATTAAGAACAGTTATTAATTGAGACATATGGCTTTTTGATTATATTTTGGACATTGGTTCATTTAAAAAAAAAAAAAAATTGTGTACCCAGTTACCTTCAAGTGTGCCCAGTAATCAAAACTATTTGCTTCATTCTTATTTTTGATGAAAAAGAGCAATAACAAATTGGTAACAGAAGTATGCATACCGCCCACACGCATGCACGCGCACACACACACCCACATACACATACACACACCCACAGGTATCTTATTTTAAATTGTTATTTACACTTATATGCAGAAGTAAGAAAATTTTCTGAAGAACTAAATCTTTTCCAATGAAAATATATTAACAATATGCTTGAATAATGTTGATCAGGGGTGCACCACCAATGAGGCCAGGTGACGTGATCGGCTCAGGCAGCACCAGGTAGGGGCAAGAGGGGGGCAACAGAAGGGCCATGGGCAACAAGCGGTTTCATTGTGGCAAAGGCGTTAGGTTAAGAAATTGGCATGGGGGTGGCGCCATTTCAGTTTTTTCCTCAGGCAGCAAAAAGACTAGTAGGTGCACCCCTGGTGTTGATATTTGATTGTGTTTAATTTATGTAAAACTCTGAACGCAGGTTTTTAAGAAGACTCCACCATTCAAAAAATGAATAACTCAACTCCAACTCTGAATGTTACTGATGCTTAAGGTTCCCATCCAGAAAATACACAACTGTCTTTTACTGCAGCTACTGCCATTGCTCTAGTCTTCAGTGTCATTGGCTTGATTGGAAATGTTATTGTTTTCTGGTATCTTTGCTTCAGGATCAAGAAGAGCAAGTATACCATTTACATTAACAATCTGTCATGACAGATCCGTCTTGCTCCCCATCCCAAGACGGAAAGCAAACTACAACATGTTGCGGTTTGCACTCCGGTATGAAAACGCAACTAAACAGAGCAGAATGCATTTTGGAGCATTGCGTTCTGTTCAGTTCAGTTTTGTCCTCATTGACAATAAATGGGGACAAAACTAAAGCGTTTTTTTCTGGTATTGAGCCCCTATGATGGATCTGAATACCGGAAACTTAAATTGCTAGCGTGAAAGTAGTCTTAGAGAACAGCAAGCTCTGTAAAAAGTACTGAAACATTGAACATTTGGACATATGCATTCAAAAGTTTAGCGAAGGTCACATTCAGTTCACTTGTAAAGGTCATAGTGCATTTTAGGTTCATCCTGAAATTTCACTCACAAGCCAAATAGCCCTAACTCTTTGTGAGTAGTGTATCTATGCGTCCGCAACCATTCCGCAATTTTGTGGAACAGATGCGGACCTATTCATTTCAATGAGCCTGCAAAAGATGTGGACAGCACACCGTGTGCTGTCCGCATCCGTACTTCTGTTCCGCGGCCCTGCAAAAAAGATAGAGCATGTCCTATTCTCGCTCGCAATTGCCTGCGGCCCCTAATGAAACAGCCCTATACTTGTCCTTGTTGTGGACAATAATAAGACATTTTCTTTTTTTTCTTGCGGAACGGCTTTGCAGAAATACGGACACGGAATGCACACAAAGTCATTTTAGTTTGTTTGCGTCCCCATTGAAGTGAATGGTTCCGCATACGAACTATAGAAAAAAACGGAATGGACATGGAAAAAAAAAGTTAATATGTAGGAGCCCTTAATGTGTTACTGTAACAAAATCACATTACAGTATTACAACAAATCGCATTTAAGTGACCATCCTGGTGCACCTGCTGTCAAGATAAGGCTGGCTACATTTGTTGTATAGTGCTTCACAGTGCTGATAACTGACAGGACAAGAAAGGGGCAAGGTTTACACAAGGCTACCGGGGCTCTTGCTTTGTGCTCTGCATTCTGTCACAGTTAGTGTTGATAGAACCCAAACTGTAAAGTTCGGGTCCCTACCGAACTTTACGATTTTGGGTACTTGAACTTTGCCGGAAAAGTACAGGTTCGAGTTCAGTGTTCTGAAATTTAATAAAGCTTGCTGAAAGGCTGCAGGGCAGCTAATCAACAAGCTTTTAAGGGTCCATTCACACGTCTGTGTGTGATTTGCGGATCCACAGATCCGCAGATCTGCAAAACATGGACATCGATGATGTGCGCTCCGCAATTTGCGAACCGCACATTGCCGGCACTACATATAAAATGCCTTTTTTGTCCGCATCGTCTGTCCCTATTGAAATTAATAGGTCCGCAATTCCGTTCCGCAAAATGCGGAACAGAATTGCGGACGTGTGAATGGACCCTAAGCTGTAGGCACTAATAAGCCATCACAGCCATGCCTAGTAATGGTATTGCTTTGATTGGCCGGTGCATCATGTGACCCAGCCTCTATAAAAGCTGGATCACGTGTAAAAGCTGGATCAGCTCTGAGTAGTGCAGGGACAGAAAGCAGGCACTTAAAGTGAGGGAGTGTTAGGAATCTCATCTGGCTATTTGTTCTGTTGGTGACCTATAGTGAATTTTTTGTGGGTGCAATCCACCATCTTTGTACCCCTGACATAAAAATATAATAGTTAATCTCTCTGTTAGTTCGGTGGGTGACATATTCCCATTTTTTGTGTGAGGTACACCTGCACTGCATACTTGACAGGGAAATTGATATAGTTAATCCGTCTGTTAGATTGGTGGGTGACGTATTCCCATTTTTTGTGTGAGGTACACCTGCATTGCATACGTGACAGGGAAATTAATATAGTTAATTCGTCTGTTAGATTGGTGGGTGACATATTCCCATTCTTGTTGTGAGATACACCTGCACTGCATATGTGACAGGGAAATGAGTATAGTTAATCCATCTGTTAGTTCGGTGGGTGACATATACCCAATTTTTGTGTGAGGTACACCTGGAGTCAGGGAGAGGTCTAGCGATTCCTAGGAGGTCACCATCCCTCTCCCTTAACTTAGAGGCCTAGACTCCTGTCTATTTCCTTCTGTGTGTATTCTGGTGTTTTCCCCTCCCTCATATTTGTGTCAATACGTGACAGGGAAGTTAATATAGTTAATCCGCCTGTTAGATTGGTGGGTGACATATTCCCATTCTTGTTGTGAGGTACAACTGCACTGCATACCTGACAGGGAAATAAATATAGTTAATCCGTCTGTTAGTTGGGTGGGTGAGCTCAAAGAATGAGGAGAGCATCAAATAAGCGACGTGGCCCTGGTCATGGTGCTGCTGGTGTTGGTGGAGCTCCTGTTGCAGGAAGAGGAAGTGGGCCATCTGTGCCAGCTACACGCCCAAATGAAACACCTTCCTCAGGTACACGTAGGCGACAGAACGTTCAGCGTTATTTTGTAGGCCCGAATACCGGTGTATCAATGGTGAGGCAAGAACAAGTAGAGACGGTAGTAGATTGGGTGTCTGACAGTGTCTCCAGTTCCTTCACATTTTCTCCCACCTGATCCCCTGTTGAAAGCGCAGGGTTGGCACCTGCAGCCCATGGGCATCTTTCACCTCGCCCCCTTGCAAATCAGCCAAGCAGTCTGAGCCCCAAGTCATACAGCAGTCTCTTATGCTTTTTGATGACTCTGCTGGCAGGGTTTCCATGGGCCATCTACATAGCCCTGCCCCAGAAGTGGAAGAGATTGAGTGCACCGATGCTCAACCACTTATGTTTCAGGATGTGGACATGGGAGGACCTCCGCAGCACATCTCTGATGATTACGAAACACAGGTGCCAACTGCTGCGGCATTATGTAGTGTGCAGACTGGCACGGAGGGCTGGGGTGAAGAGTGGGTAGAAGATGATGTGGAGGATGATGAGGTCCTAGACCTCACATGGAATCAAGGTCATGTGAGTGACGTGTGCAGGTTCGGAGGAAGAGGTGGTGGTCACACAGTGCCAGACGCACAGCAAAAGAGAGAGCAGGGTGCAAAAGCCTGCTACTGCCCACCCAGGGACTGAGCACACCAATGCCAGCTCAAAGGAGTTCCCTGGCGTGGCAGTTCTTCAGACAATGTGCTGACGACAAGACGCGAGTGGTTTGCATGCTCTGCAATGAGAGCCTGAAGTGAGGCATAAATGTTCTAAACCTGAGCACCACATGCATGACCAGGCCTCTAACTGCAAAGCACGATCTACAGTGGAGTAAACACCTCAAAAACCACGCAAGATCTCAGGCTCCTCCTACTCCCTCTTCTGCTGCAGTCTCGGCCTCTTCCTCCCCCTCTGGAGTGACAGTGGCACCTGCCACTCTGCAAACAGAGTATGTGGCAACAACGTCACCACCTCCGTCACCATCACCAAGCATCTCCACACTGTCCCATGGAAGTGTTCAGCTGTCCATCTCCCAAACACTGGAGAGAAAGAGGAAGTACCCCCCTACCAGTGGTGTAACTAGATTGCTATGGGCCCCATGTCAAACTTTGGATCGGGGACCCTCCCCGACGCCATGCCCGGTCGCACCCTCTGTGTCTGCAATTGTCACACCCCTGGTATCTGATCGCCCAGTAATGTCCCCAGTAATGTCTCACTGCCCCCCACTGCCCTTAGTAATGTCCCCAGTAGTGCCCCCACAGCCCCTAGTAGTGTTTACCACTGCCCCCAATAATGTCCCCAGTAGTGCCCCCCACAGCCCCTAGTGGTGCCCCCCACTGCCCCAGTAATGTCCCCCACTGCCTTAATTAATGTCCCCAGTAGTGGCCCCCACTGCCCCCAGTAATGTCCCCAGTAGTGGCCCCCACTGCCCCCAGTAGTGTCCCCCAGTAGTGTCCTCCATTGCCCCAGTAATGTCCCCTGTAGTGTCCCCCAGTGCCTTAATTAATGCCCCCAGTAGTGTCCTCCACTGCCCCAGTAATGTCCCCTGTAGTGCCTCCCACAGCCCCTTGTAGTGTCCCCGACTTCCCCCAGTCTTTAAGTAACATGTGCACACAGCTACACGTACTAACTGATGGGTCTGCCCCGTTCGACTTCTGGGTCTCCAAATTAGGCACATGGCCTGAGCTTGCCCTTTATGCCTTGGAGGTGCTGGCATGCCCTTCAGCCAGTGTATTTCGTCCGAACATGTGTTTAGCACGGCAGGGGGATGATCACAGACAAGTGCAGCCGCCTGTCCAGAGCCAATGTGGACAAGCTCACGTTCATTAAAATGAACCAGGCATGGATCCCACAGGACTTGTCTGTTTTTTTGTGCTGAATAGATAAGTATACCGGCCTCACCCATCCATTGTTATACTCCAGCGCATTTTCTCTTTGCATTCTCTTTTCTATTTCCCAATGTTTTATAAAAAAATAAAAGAAAGAAAAAAGAAAAATAAAAAAACTATAAAAACAGTGTTGGCTATCTCCTCCTCCTCCACCACCACCACTTCTACCTACACTGCCACGTCCACCGCCTACTCAACCTCCTACTCCACTATGACCTCCGCCTCCTAGTTCAAGATTATTATCTTATAATTTTTTTCTACTAAGTTTTTTTATGTCATTTCCCTGTCCACATTTTTTTGCAGGGCAATTGTCCTGCTCTTACGCCCATTTTGCTTCCTTTTGCAGCCCTCTAGCCCTTACTATGACTATTTTACAGTCATTTTAGTGCCCCAAAGTTTGGGTCCCCATTGACTTCAATGGTGTTCGGGGTCAAGTTCGGGTCCGAACCCCGCGAACCTGAACTTCAAGGTGTTCGCTCATCCCTAGTTACAGTCCATCCTGCTATGTGATTGGGACGAATTCCTTGTTTAGGAACATGACAGCACGCATCAATTTCTCCACTGGCCACCGCCTAAACAAAATATGTAGGCCATTATGAAAAAAATCGTTCATTTTAGATTATTTTTATAGTCCTTTGCGGTGCTTTGAAGTGTATGTTTCTATATTTCTAATTTGTTTTGACAGCACTCTATTTAAGAGGACCTGTAACCTTTCCTGACATGTTTGTTTTAGCAAATATTTGCATTCGCCATGTAATAACTTATGACTTTATGGTGTGTTATTTGTTTACTATTCCTTTTAATCGTGCTAGAATTATGAATGAATTGCCAGCAATAAAGGTCCATTTAGGTGTTATCACTTGGGTAGAGGGAGTGTCTGACACTGGCAGCATTGAGCGGATAATGTCAGACTGTGCAAGGACACTCTCCCAATTGGTAACACCCACCTTTATTGCAGAGTGCTAGAAATTCATTAATAAATAGTGATGAGCGGCATAGGCAATATTCGAATTCGAGATATTTTGCGAATTTTTGGCCGAATATTCACCATAAATTCGCAAATTCGAGAATTCGTGATCTCCAGTCATTATTTACTTGATTTACTTGATTGGGAAAATCGACAATGTACTATTTTCGCGATAAAAATTCGCAATTCGAATATTCGCGATCAACACGAAGGGGTAGGCAACTTTCCTATTGGTTGCTAGGGATGTTGCTAAGTGCCCATATTTGCGATAAATTCGCAATTAGAATATTCGCAAATACGAATATATAGCACTAAATATTGGCAAATTCTCGAAGTGGTGATATTCACGATTAAAATTCGCGATTCAAATATTCACGCTCAACACTATTAATAAATTCTAGTACGATTAACAGTCTTTAAAATAGATGCCCCAGCATTGTTATTACAGAGGGATATAAATAGTTGCTAAAACTGATATGTCAGGAGTAGAGTTGAGGTTCGGGTTTGAGAAGTTCGGCCGAACTTCCCGAAAATGTTCGGGTTCGGGATCCGAACTCGACCAGAACTTCATCCCGAACCCGAACCCCATTGAAGTCAATGGAGACCCGAACTTTTGGGCACTAAAAAGGCTGTAAAATAGTCCAGGAACGGGCTAGAGGGCTGCAAAAGGCAGCAAAATGTAGGTAAATGCCCTGCAAACAAATGTGGATAGGGAAATGAATAAAAATAAAAATAAATAAATAAAAATTAACCAATATCAATTGGAGAGAGGTCCCATAGCAGAGAATAAGGCCTAAAGTCACCGACCAATGGAGAAGGTCACTTTTTGTTATTTCGGACCCAGCACCCAGACAGAGGACAGAGGTCCCATAACATAAAATCAGGCTTCATATCACCCACCATTAGAGAAGGCAACTTTCAGTTATTTAGGCCCTAGCACCCAGACAGAGGAGAGAGGTCCCACAGCAAGGAATAAGGCGTCATATCACCCACCACTGGAGAAGGCCACTTTCAGTTATTTAGGCCCCAGCACCCAGACAGAGGAGAGAGGTCCCACAGCAGAGAATCAGGCATCATATCACACCACCACTGGAGAAGGCCACTTTCAGTTATTTAGGCCCCAGCACCCAGAAAGAGGAGAGAGGTCCCACAGCAAGGAATAAGGCGTCATATCACCCACCACTGGAGAAGGCCACTTTCAGTTATTTAGGCCCCAGCACCCAGACAGAGGAGAGAGGTCCCATAGAACAGAATCAAGCTTTATATCACCCACCACTGGAGAAGGCCACTGGAGAAGGCAAATAGGCCTGCAACTGCTGGAACATTAGAATTATGGAATTGCTATTTTAGCAATAAAATTTCACCACAGACAGAAATATACCCTTTTACGGACAGATTTCAAATAGACCTGCAACTGCTGGAACACTAGATTTATGGAATTGCTATTTTAGCAATTAAATTTCACCATAGAAAAAAAAATACCCTTTTACGGACTGATTTCAAATAGGCCTGCAACTGCTGGAACACTAGAATTATGGAATTGCTATTTTAGCAATTAAATTTCACCACAGACAGAAATATACCCTTTTACAGACTGATTTCAAATAGGCCTGCAACTGCTGGAACACTAGAATTATGGAATTGCTATTTTAGCAATTAAATTTCACCACAGACAGAAATATACCCTTTTACGGACAGATTTCAAATAGGCCTGCAACTGCTGGAACACCAGATTTAGGGAATTGCAATGTTTGCAATAGAATTTCAACACAGAAAGAAATATACCCTTTTACGGACTGATTTCAAATAGGCCTGCAACTGCTGGAACACTAGATTTATGGAATTGCTATTTTAGCAATTAAATTTCACCATAGAAAGAAATATACCCTTTTACGGACTGATTTCAAATAGGCCTGCAACTGCTGGAACACTAGAATTATGGAATTGCTATTTTAGCAATTAAATTTCACCACAGAAAGAAATATACCCTTTTACGGACGGATGTAAACTAGGCCTGCAACAACTGTAACACCAGATTTACTGTATTTTTATTTTTGGAACTGTATTTCACCACAGAACAAAATCTATCCTTTGACGGACACTAGGGAAATTATCCAGTCACCGCTGGAACACCAGATTCTGGTAATTGTTATTTGTGCAATTAAATTTCACCCCAGAAAAAAAAATATATTCTTTGCCAGACAGCAGACAGTATTACACTTAGCTAGCCACAACTGGAACACCAGATTCAGGGGATTGCTTTTTGGCAATTAATTTTCAGCCCTGAAAAAAAAAATATGTTCTGGCTGACAGTATTACACTTGGCTAGCCACAGCTGGAACACCAGATTCAGGGGATTGCTTTTTGGCAATTAAATTTCAACCCCAGAAAAAAATATATATATTTTGGCTGACAGTTTTACACTTGGCTAGCCACAGCTGGAACACCAGATTCAGGGGATTGCATTTTGGCAATTAAATTTCAACCCCAGAAAAAAAATATATATTTTGGCTGACAGTTTTACACTTGGCTAGCCACAGCTGGAATACCAGATTCAGGGGATTGCTTTTTGGCAATTAAATTTCAACCCCAGAAAAAAAAATATATATTTTGGCTGACAGTTTTACACTTGGCTAGCCACAGCTGGAACACCAGATTCAGGGGATTTCTTTATGGCAATTAAATTTCACGCAATGTTGAAGCGAGCGCCGAGCAGATTTCAATCCTATGGAGCCAGATTGCCAGCCAGAGTCTGAGTCAGAGTCGACAAAGAGGAGCCATCCAGGAGCAGTAGCCACCTGCGGGCCCAGCGCCAGCAGAAGAACTGTCTGTAAGTTATGGCCATGGATGGGGATGGGGCTGGGGCCGGGCCTGGGGGGAGGGGTGTCTAAATCCTGCCCTCAGCCCTCACCTCCATATTTACTGCTGCTGCACATACATTGCTTCAGTTCAGTTTCCAGACCGGCCCCAGCCCCATGATGATTATCCAATTCAAGAGTGATAAGAGTTCAGCGGCCTGCAGCCTGTATGGATGCCAGGCTCATTAAAGGGGTTCTCTCAATTCAGTAAACGGCCTTTATCATGTAGATAAAGTTAATATAAGCCACATACTAATGTATTGTGATTCTCCATATTGCCTCCTTTGCTGGCTGGATTCATTTTTCCTTCACATTATACACTGCTCATTTCCATGGTTATGACCATCCTGCAATTCATCAGTGGTGGCCGTACTTGCACACTATTGGAAAAAGCACCAGAACCGTCCGGCCACCAGAGAGGCAGATGCTTTTTCCTATAGTGTGCAAGCACGACCACCACTGATGGATTGCAGGGTGGTCTGTAACCATGGAAACAAGCAGTGTATGATGTGATGAAAAATGGCGACGACAGGCAGGGGGCCCCATGGATCAGTTTCGCACTGGGGCTCCATGGATTGTGTGTACGCCACTGTCTAGTAAACATGCTCTGTTCTCATGTTATAAATGAACAGGAACACTCAGTATAGAGGATTTCTGTTCATTTGTAATAGGGGCTGTAGAAAAAGACATTGAGAACTCTGTGTGTCTTTGAGTACTCTGTCCTCAATCTCTTTTTCCATTTTAAAAGGGAAATATCAGGGGTCGGTTTAAATTTACGGAAAGTGTAGATCACTTTCTTTTTATTCATAATTGGGGACACAGTAAACCTGCTAGGTCCTCAATTGTTTACAAACACTCAGTGAGTGATCACTGATCACTGCGTGTTTGTGCCTCACTCTGCTTCCTGACACGCTGTCACAGGAGGCTGAGCAGGCGGTGCGGAGAGGAGAGCTCAACCTCCTGGGACAGCACTGCAAGCTGTCTCTGCCCACACACCGCTCTGCCAATCTGTGACAGGAGGCTGAGCATTGTGGAGAGAAGAGACGTCGGCCACTCACTGCGTCGGCCTCCTCCTGCAGCGCTCGACCAGCTGACACAGTTTCTCTCCTTCCTGCTGGGACACAGAGCAGTGCCCAGCGGGGAGGAGAGAATACACGGATGCAACACTGTATCAGCCAGAAAATAACACTTTCGGCATTATACCAAAAATGCGATTTTCGGCTGATATGTTTCGGCGTCCGATATATCGGAGCATCCCTAGTTTATTTTGTTTTCCTGTGTTGTAATTTATATGGCTGACGAAAGTGGCAAGGGGGGGTCAGGAGGAGGAAGGGGAAAAGGGAAAGCAGGAGGGGGACTCAGTGAGCCTTTGGGTGTTACTTGCCCCCTAGGGCCAAAAGTTGCCAGTCAGCCCCTGGGCATTAAGCAGGTTAAGTCTAAAAATAGAGACAGGGAAGTACCTTTTCCTGTTGCAGGATGGGCTGAGCCCCCCTGGCTCATGGTAAACAGATCAGGGCCACCAGTTGATTATAGCTCTACCCCCTGGAACAAGAACATGTGGTGCAATGTGTCATGCTTTTCAAGTTAGACACACTGTTATTGTTTGCAAATACAGTTGAAAGGTATGTCTTTTAGTCCTCATGACAAATTTGGCTGCAATGACTCTAACCTGAACAGTTGGTATACAGTTGTGTTCAAAATTATTCAACCCCCACTGAAATTGAGTGTTTTGGCCAATTTGACATTGATTTTGATCATTTCAGTCATCTTGTTTACAATTAAATCAAAGAGGCACTTGTAAGTCAGACAAATATAACATAACATTTATAATGAAATAACCACAAATGTATTTTCTGTGCTCACATCATTATCAGTTTTATTCAACCCCCAAGTGACATTCAATCTTAGTACTTAGTACAACATCCTTTTCCAGTTATAACAGCTTTTAAACGTGAAGCATAGGTTGACACATGTGTCTTCCAGCGATCTACGGGTATCTTCGCCCATTCTTCATGGACAAAAGCCTCCAGTTCAGTCATATTCTTAGGCTTGTGCGCTGCAACTGATTTCTTTAAGTCCCACCAGAGGTTCTCAACCATGCTCTAGTGGACTTGGAGGTATGCTTGGGATCATTGTCCTGTTGAAAGGTCCAACGTCTCCCAAGGCTCAGGTTTGTGACGGACTGCATCACATTTTCATCCAATATTTCCTGGTACTGAAGACCATTCTCTTGACTTCAGCATGTTTGTAAACAGACCAGTAAATGTCTAGAAGGTGCTGAGTGTCACAGTCATTTTAAATCTGCCTAATTGGTGCTTATTATGCCTGATTGCTGCTCCTTGACATCCACCGGTGTTTTCAATACCTGATCGAAAACACTTGAATGAACCTCTGTTCTTAAGAGTGGTAGTCTTTAAGGGGTTGCATAATTGTGTCAATGAAGAAATCACAAAAAAAACATTTAATACTGTATTACAAAAACAATTGATGTCATTTTAGTTGCATTTGGTTTTTTAAAAAGTCCTTGTAAGATTTCATTCTGAACACAATTACAAATGTACACTAAATTCCCTAAAACCCTGTACAGCATTGGGGGTAGAATAATTTTGAACACAACTGTAGATCCTCTAAATAAAGGGTAAGAATCTGGCCTACAACAACCGTACCTTAGTTGATTTAATTACTGGAATAACCTCTAACTCCTCAGAGGGTCAGGAAAAGGGATCAAATTGATAACTCAGTTGTTTAATAGTATGGTGGTTGCAGCCCCAGAATATATATTCCTGGTCTGTGGGCATAAGGCATACAAGATTGCCCAGAAATGTCACTGGTTTATGTACAATTGCCCGGTTTACTCCTGCAACCTTTATAATACCCCATTCCGACATAGATATAAACTCTGTACCTAAACATACTATGTATCGAAGAGCCAAGTAAAATACACCCAGACCAACTGGTAAACCTCATGTAGTAGAGATGAGCATCTCCAAGAAGTTTTTCAGTACTTTGTTATTGAACCCCATGGTAATGCAGATGTGGGATAAGCTAGTAGTGGCAACTGATTATTTTGATGATCAGATATGGGAGGTGTTAAAACTCATGAACACCTCAAACATTATCCAGAATCAGATAAACATTGTCACCAATCAACACACCTCGGTTTTAGACTACCTGACAGCAAAGAAAGGAGGTATGCGCGTCAGGTTGTAGGACTTGCTTGTGGCCATTATATAGATCCTCTAGGTAACCTACAGGTAAAAGCTGGAATAGAAAATTGAAAACCATGAGAGACAAGTGGTTACAGGAAAATCGTGCAGACAAAGACTCATGGTGGGGAGGCACCTTTTCTTTTCTAAATCCTGCCAATTGGTTCAAAGGGCTGGGTGGCTGGCTAATGGGACTCATACAGACAATAGCACAAGTGGTACTAATTATACTAGTTATTTACATTGTAATCAAGCTTATGTTTATGTTTATTAATAAAGTTTGTAAGTAGGGGAAACAATATCTAGATTATCGAGAGGATCTGTGGTACTGTTCCCCCGTGAAGGGAATCCTGTTCAGGCAGAATAAGGTTAGTTTGTTCTGAAGTACCTTTGGGCGGTAACAGTTCACAGATATCTCAAATTGGATGGGGGTATTGTGGGAGATAGAACTTCCATTTTGTCTCTGAACCAGAGTCCAGTAAGACGTTAGTGAAATATTAGCTGCTTTGCAGGCACCAAGGAGCAGTTGACCCCCCCACCTTATCTATTCTCAGAAATGTAAATTCTTAAAGTTTAGTTTCACATGCGCTTTCTGATAAGACGATATCCTGCTTCTGTGTCTCTGTGGTTTTTGCTCAAGTTATGTAACACCCATACAGTTGTGTTTAAAATTATTAAACCCCCACTGAAATTGAGTGTTTTGGCCAGTTTGACATTGATTTTGATCATTTAACTCATCTTGTTTACAATTAAATCAAAGAGGCACTTGTAAGTCAGACAAATATAACATAACATTTATAATGAAATAACCACAAATGTCTTTTCTGTGCTCACATCATTATCAGTTTTATTCAACCCCCAAGTGACATTCAATCTTAGTACTTAGTACAACATCCTTTTCCAGTTATAACAGCTTTTAAACGTGAAGCATAGCTTGACACAAGTGTCTTCCAGCGATCTACGGGTATCTTCGCCCATTCTTCATGGACAAAAGCCTCCAGTTCAGTCACATTCTTAGGCTTCTTAGGCTTGCGCGCTGCAACTGCTTTCTTTAAGTCCCACCAGAGGTTCTCAATCGGATTTAAGTCTGGTGACTGCGATGGCCACTTCAAAATGTTCCAGCCTTTAATCTGCAACCATGCTCTAGTGGACTTGGAGGTATGCTTGGGATCATTGTCCTGTTGAAAGGTCCAACGTCTCCCAAGCCTCAGGTTTGTGACGGACTGCATCACATTTTCATCCAATATATCTTGGTACTGAAGAGAATTCATGGTACCTTGCACACGCTGAAGCTTCCCTGTACCTGTAGAAGCAAAACAGCCCCAAAGCATGATTGACCCCCTGCCATGCTTTACAGTAGGCAAGGTGTTCTTTTCTTCATAGGCCTCCTCCAAACATAGCGTTGATCCATGGGCCCAAACAGTTCTAATTTTGTTTCATCAGTCCACAGAACACTATCCCAAAACTTTTGTGGTTTGTCCACATGACTTTTGGCATACTGCAGTCGACTCTTCTTATTCTTTGGAGACAGCAAGGGGGTGCGCCTGGGAGTTCTGGCATGGAGGCCTTCATTACGCAGTGTGTGCCTTATTGTCTGAGCTGAAACTTCAGTACCCGCATCTGACAAATCTTTTTTCAGTTCCTCAGCAGTCACACGGGGACTTTTCTCCACTTTGCGCTTCAGGTAGCACACAGCAGTTGAAGTCAGCATCTTCTTTCTGCCACGACCAGGTAGCGTTTCAACAGTGCCCTTTGCCCTGAATTTGCGAATGATGCTTCCTATGGTGTTTCTTGGTATGTTTAACATCTTTGCAATCTTCTTATAGCCATTGCCCTTCCTGTGAAGAGAAATCACTTCTTCTCTTGTCTTCCTGGACCATTCTCTTGACTTCACCATGTTTGTAAACACACCAGTAAATGTCTAGAAGGGGCTGAGTATCACAGTCATTTTAAATCTGCCTAATTGGTGCTTATTATGCTTGATTGCTGCTCCTTGACATCCAGAGGTGTTTTCAATACCTGATCGAAAACACTTGAATGAAAAAAACAATTAATACTGTATTACAAAAACAATTAATGTCATTTTAGTTGCATTTGGTTCTTTAAAAAGTCCTTGTAAGATTTCATTCTGAACACAATTACAAATGTACACTAAATTCCCTAAAACCCTTTACAGCATTGGGGGTTGAATAATTTTGAACACAACTGTAGCTGCATACAGCTGCTAGTAAAATTCTAATATAAGGTCTGTCTTTTTAACCCACTAAAGAGATCACTGCTTTACAGCTATCTTGCCTGTATCAGTTTTTTCTCAATATGTGTACACATATGATTTCTTATTTGATTTGAACCCCAAAAATCATAGACACAGGAGCAATTCCTCCAACAGTGACATTCAGTTTAATTTTTTCGCTACTGGTGACAGCGACATTACCAGCGCTACATCTCCTGTATATCGTTTGCACATCCTAAATATCAGTGACATTCAGTTTAATTTTTTCACCGCTGGTGAAAGCGACATTACCTGCGCTACATCTCCTATATACCGTTTGCACATCATAAATATCAGTGACATTTAATTTAATTTTTTCGCCGCTGGTGACAGCGACATTACCTGCACTACATCCCCTGTATAACGTTTGCACATCCTAAATATCTGTGACATTCAGTTAAATTTTTTCACTGCTGGTGACAGCGACATTACCTGCGCTACATCTCCTATATAATGTTTGCACATCATAAATATCAGTGGCATTCAGTTTCATTTTTTTACATCTGGTGACTGTGAAATTACCTGCCCTACATCTCCTGTATAATGTTTGCACATCCTAAATATCAGTGACATTCAGTTTAACTAATTTGTGCATATACTTATAAAACGTGCACTACTGTACGTGTGACATACTTGCAAGCATAAATAGCATTTGATATGCTCAAGGCGAGCAGTAAGGGATGGGGAAGTGGCCGTGCTGCTGATGGTGCACTCAGAGGCCATGGCCCTGAGTGCGGTGAAACTGTGCCTGCTGCCAGAGCCCAAGAAACACACTCATCCAAGATACCTAGCTTCATGTCCCAGTTTGCAGGGTGGCGCAGGACACCACTCTCGAAGTCATACCAGTGCGACCAGGTGGTCCGTTAGATTGCAGAAGATAATGCTTCCAGTCGATTAAGCACCACCCTGTCTTCCACAAAATGCAGTCTCAGTAGCCAAGAGTCTGGTCAACAGAATCCTCACCCTGATCCTCCTTCCTCCCACCATGGAGAGTCTTGGCAAACAAGTGATCCCACACTTGGATATTCCGAGGAGCTCTTTTCATCGCCATTCCTTCATTTGGCCCTCTCACCAAGCCCGCTTGAAGAGGGACATGAGGAGATCTTGTGCACTGAATTCCAAACTCTTGAGCATCCACAGTCAGAAAAAGATGACAGTGGGGAATGGCACTTAGTGTTTCACGAGGTGGATGATGAGGATGAGACAGAGTTGCCAATAAGTCAACCGCAATTAGTGTCTCAAGAGGTTCATGAGGAGCATAAGAAACAGTTGTCAATAAGGTTATTGTTAGGTCAACAAGTCAGGAGGATGACCAGAGTGAGGAAGTGGAAGAGGAGGTGGTGGACGATGAAGTCACTGATCCAACCTGGGAAGGTGGCAAGCCGAGCGAGGACAGCAGTACGGGAAGGGGGGAGGAATCCGCAGCACCGCAACAGGCTGGAAGAGGCAGTGGGGCGGCAAAAGGGAGAAGGCGGGCCACACCAAACAGGCCCGCAACTGTTCTCCGGACCACCCCTTTGCAGAAATTTCTCTTGCCAGTGGGTAGGTGTTCTGCAGTCTGGCACTTTTTTGAGGAAAGTGCAGACGATAAAAGAATTGTCATTTGAAACCTGTGCCATACCAAAATGAGCAGAGGCGTGAACACTAGCAATCTCACCACCACCAGCATGATCCGCTACATGGCATCAAAGCACCCTAATAGGTGGGCCGAACGCCTAGGTCCACAATCAATGTCTGTGGGTCACACCACTGCTTCCTCTTCCCCTGTGTTACGTGCTGGCCAATCCCCTGTCCAAGATGCAGGCCCGGATGCCTCCCGCCCTGCACCTGGGCCTTCGCAAGCACCATCATCTAGCACATCCACTTCTGTGTCCCAGCGCAGCGTTCAGATGTCCATACCCCAGGCCTTTAAACGAAAGCGCAAATACCCAGCCGCTCACCCACAAGCCATAGCACTAATGTACACTTTTCCAAATGGCTGGCCCTAGAAATGTTGCCATTTAGGCTTGTGGACACAGAGGCTTTCCACAGCCTGATGGCGGTGGCCATCCCTCGTTAATCAGTCCCCAGCCTCCACTATTTTTCCTGGTGTGCCGTCCCCGCCTTACACCAGCATGTGTCCCGTAAAATAACCCGTGCCCTGGCCAACACAGTTACTGGGAAGGTCCACCTAACTACTGACACATGGAGAAGTGCTTTCAGCCAGGGACGCTCCATTTCCCTGATGGCACACTGGGTGAACATTGTGGAGGCTGGGAGCGAGTCGTACCCTGGGATGGCGTAGGTGCTACCGACGCCAAGGATTGCGGGCCCTACTTCCATCAGGATTTCCGCCACCACCTACATTAACGGCTGCAACCCCCCCTTCTCCTCCTCCACTTCCACCTCTGAATTCTCATCTTGCAGCACCAGTCAGCCATCAGTCAGTAGCACTGCAGTGGGAAGCGGCAGCAGGCCATGCTGAAATTAATTTGCTTAGGTGATAAACAGCACATCGCTGCAGAGCTGTGGCAGGGTATAAGGGACCAGATTGAGCTTTGGCTCTCGCCACTCAACCTACAACCAGGCATGGTTGTGTCTGATAATGGCCATAACTTGGTGGTGGCTTTGAAGCTCGGCAAGCTCACACCCATACCATGCCTAGCCCACGTGTTCAACTTAGTGGTTCAGCAGTTTCTCAAAACCTACCCCAATTTGCCTGAGCTACTGGTGAAGCTACACCGCATGTGTTCCCATTTCCGAAAGTCATCTATAGCTGCCGATGGTCTGGCAACACTGCAGCAGCGCTTGCAATTGCCAGCTTAAAGACTGTTGTGCTACATGAGCATGCGCTGGAACTCCACGTTTCACATGTTGGCCAGGCTTTGTGAGCAGCAGAGGGCAGTAGTGAGCAGCAGAGGGCCAGCTGCAACATGGTCGTCACCTTTCCAGTCAGCTTCCGCTCTTCACAAGCGATGAGTGGGCATGGATGTCTGACCTCTGTGAGGTTTTACTTAACTTTGAGGAACCAACACAGATGGTGAGCGGCGATGCAGCTATTATCAGTGTAACCATCCCACTTCTGTGTCTACTGAAACACTCGCTGCTCACAATGAAGGCTGGGAAGACAGTACACAGGGTGATAGCCAGACCACCCTCAGGTTCGCCTTCTCAGTGCGAATTGGATGATGATGAGGAGGAGCAGGAGACCAGACGAGGGGAACACACAGCAGTTCCAACAAAGGCAGATCAACACTCTCCAAGGCCTGGGACAGTTTTATGACACCCTGCAAGCACCCTCACCTGATGCGCGGCCTAGTGTCACAAGGAGGGAAAAATTTTGGAAGATGGTGAAGGAGTACATAGCATACCGTGTCAGCATCCTCAGTGATCCCTCTGTGCCTTACAACTATTGGGTGTCCAAGCTGGACACGTGGCATGAACTGGCGCTCTACGCCTTGGAAGTGCTGGCCTGCCCTGCCGCCAGCGTTTTGTCAGAGTGGGTATTTAGTGCTGCTGGGGGCATAATAACTGATAAGCGCATCCGCCTGTCAACTGAAAATGCTGACAGGTTGACTCTCATCAAAATGAACAAGGCCTGGATTGCCCCTGACTTCTCTACTCCACCAGAGGAAAGCGGCTGAACATAAAGGCACTTTAAATGGGGCTTTTATGGTGTATTGATTACACTGTATTCCCATGCACCCCTTCCACTACAAAAAAAGGGTATATAGTTCAATCTTCCTTTTCTCGTCCTCCTCCTCCATCATATCAACATGCTTATTAGGCTGCCCTCACTCCTAATGTTTTAGAGGGTCAGCTCAGCAGCAGACCCTCACACCTAATGTTTTAGAGGGTCACCAGCACACCTTCACCCATAATGTTTTAGATGGTCAGATCAGCATCAGGCCCTCATCCCTAATGTTTTAGAGGATCACCAGCAGGCCCTCGCCCATGATGTTTTAGATGGTCAGTTCAGCAGCAGGCCCTCGCCCCTAAAGTTTTAGATGGTCAGATCAGCAGCAGGCCCTCGCCCCTAATGTTTTAGAGGGTCAGCTCAGCAGCAGACCCTCACCCCTAGTGTTTTAGATGGTCAGATCAGCAGCAGGCCCTCGCCCCTAATGTTTTAGAGCAGGCATCCTCAAACTGCGGCCCCGCTGTTGCAAAACTACAACTCCCAGCATACCCGAACAGCCTACAAGTATCAGCCTATAGAAGGGCATTGTGGGAGTTGTAGTTTTACAACAGCTGGAGGGTCGCAGTTTGAAGATGCCTGTTTTCGAGGGTCACCAGCAGGCCCTTGCTCCTAATGTTTTCGAGGGTCACCAGCAGGCCATCAATCATCATTTTTCAAGGGTTTGTATGATGCCCTACTTTATGTATAACAAAGGGTGTATTGTAGTGCCAGTTCCTTGTTATTTTTGGCAGCCCTTTCACTTAGTGCATAGGCTTTATGAGTGTAGGAGTCCCACTACCTGAACAATTGTACCACAATGTGAATGAGGCCCTCCTTTATTTAGTATACAGGTTGTATCGGAGTCCCTCTTCTTTGTAATTTTTGGCAACACTTGCACTTTATATACAAGTAAATATACAGGAAATAATGTTTCCTAACAATTTTTCTCTAAAAGCGATTTTATCTTCGGTTTTGTGCATATTATTGTCAGTCTGTAAAAGTGGAGTACTAATCGGACAACATCGTTTACAGCAGCGACCTGGGAGTCCAAGATGCATCCAGACATCCTCCCCATGCTGTTCCCGAACCATTTCAGTGGTGTTTCCATCAATTTCTGACCTTTTCCTATGAACCAGACCAGGGGCTGACTAGCAACTTTTGGCCCAGGGGGCAAGTAACACCCAGAGGCCCACTGAGCCCCCCTCCTGCTTTCCCTTTTCCCCTGCCTCCTCTGATCTACATCACCGTTAATTTCCGCAGCCCTAATTTTTTACTTTACATTTAGGGGCTTCAGCGAAATATTAGGGATCTAAACCGACCCCTGATATTTTCCTTTTAAAATGGAAAAAGAGATTGAGGACAGAGTACTCAGAGACACACAGAGTTCTCAATGTCTTTTTCTACAGCCCCTATTACAAATGAACAGAAATCCTCTATACTGAGTGTTCCTGTTCATTTATAACAGAGCATGTTTACTAGACAGTGGCGTACACACAATCCATGGGGCCCCAGTGCGAAACTGATCCATGGGGCCCCATGCCTGTCGTCGCCATTTTTCATCACATCATACACTGCTTGTTTCTATGGTTACAGACCACCCTGCAATCCATCAGTGGTGGTCGTGCTTGCACACTATAGGAAAAAGCATCTGCCTCTCTGGTGGCCGGACGGTTCTGGTGCTTTTTCCAATAGTGTGCAAGCACGGTCGGCCACCACTGATGAATTGCAGGATAGTCATAACCATGGAAATGAGCAGTGTATAATGTGATGGAAAAATGAATCCAGCCAGCAAAGGAGGCAATATGGAGAATCACAATACATTAGTAAGTGGCTTATATTAACTTTATCTACATGATAAAGGCTGTTTACTGAATTAAGACAACCCCTTTAATGAGCCTGGCATCCATACAGGCTGCAGGCAGCTGAGCTCTTATCACTCTTGAATTGGATAATCATCATGGGGCTGGGGCCAGGCTGGAAACTGAACTGAAGCAATGTATGTGCAGCAGCAGTAAATATGGAGGTGAGGGCTGAGGGCAGGATTTAGACACCCCTCCCCCCAGGCCTGGCCCCAGCCCCATCCCCATCCATGGCCATAACTTACAGACAGTTCTTCTGCTGGCGCTGGGCCCGCGGGTGGCTACTGCTCCTGGCTGGCTCCTCTTTGTCGACTCTGACTCAGACTCTGGCTGGCAATCTGGCTCCATAGGATTGAAATCTGCTCGGCGCTCCGCTCAACACTGCGCCAGCTCGAGTCTCTCTCCTTCCCGCCCTGTGTCTCACCTGACCTGACACAGCTCGCACGCACTGCACGGCACTACTACGATCCTCCGTCCTGAAGCTGTGAGGCGTGCGCTCAGGTCAGGAGGACAGTGAAGCGCTGGCCGGGGAGGGTAAAGGGGCAGAGCGCACAATTGAGACCAGTTCAGGAGGAGTGGCTAGGTTGCACTGGGCGGGCCCGGCGGTGAGACTACAGAAAAAAAAATAAGCAGGCGCAGGCAGAGTGCAGCAGGGGCGGGGCCCCTGGAGTGCCCAGAAGCAGTCTGCAGATAAAATACCGTACCCGGCCGGCCGTACCGTACGCTAGTGCACAGAGGGCGGGGCCAGGGGTCTACAGGCGGCCTGGCCCCCGGAGTGCCGGGCCCGGTCGCAAATGCGACCCCTGCGACCCCTGTATGTACGCCACTGTTACTAGAACCACAATCAGGAATGAACAGGAAGTGATGTACTGTAGATCACTTCCCATTTGTTCATAACTGGGGACACAGTAAACATACTATGTCCTTAATTGTTTACAAACACTCAGAGTTCACTGACTGCTTGTACCCACTCTACTTCTTGATTCGCTGTCACAAGAGGCTGGGCGGGGAGCTGCGGGAGGAGAGCACAGCCTCCTTTGACAGCTTTGACAGCTATCTCCGCCCCCACAACTCCGCTCTCCTGATCTGTCACAGGAGGCTGAGCATTGCGGAGAGGATAGATGTTGGCCGCTCACAGCGCTCATAGCCCCCCTTATGTGCCAGTAGTACCCCCTTATGTGTCAGTAGCCCCCCCTTATGTGCCAGTAGCCCTCCCTTATGTGCCAGTAGCCCCCCTTTATGTGCCAGTAGCCCCCTTATGTTCCAGTAGCTGTCCCCCCTTATGTGCCAGTAGTCCCCCCTTATGTGCCAGTAGCCCCTCTTATGTGCCAGTAGTCCCCCTTATGTGCAAGTAGTCCCCCCTTATGTGCCAGTAGCCCCCCTTATGTGCCAGTAACCATCCCCCTTATGTGCCAGTAGCCGTCCCCCCTTATGTGCCAGTAGCCGCCCCCTCTTATGTGCCAGTAGCCGCCCCCTCTTATGTGCCAGTAGCCATCCCCCTTATGTGCCAGTAGCACCCCCTTATATGCCAGTAGCCGTGCCCCCATATGTGCCAGTAGCCATCCCCCCATATGTGCAAGTAGCCGCCCCCCCATATGTGCCAGTAGCCGTCCCCCCATATGTCCCAGTAGCCATCCCCATATGGGCCAGTAGCCCCCCCATGTGCCAGTAGTCCCCACATATGTGCCAGTAGCCCTCCGCATGTGCCAGTAGCCTCCCTTATGTGCCAGTAGCCCCCTCTTATGTGCCAGTAGTCCCCACTTATATGTAAGTTCCCCCTTACATATGTGCCAGTAGCCCTCCTTATGTGCCAGTAGCCCCCTTATGTGCCTGTAGCCCCCCCTTATGTGTCAGTAGTCCCCCCATATGTGCCAGTAGCCCTCCTTATGTGCCAGTACCCCCCCTTATGTGCCAGTAGTCTCCCCCCCCACCTTATCATGTGCCAGTAGCCCCCCCCCCCACACCTTATCATGTGCCAGTAGCTGCCAAAAAAACAAAAAACAAACAAACAAAAAAAAAACACTTATAATTACCTCCAGCGATGCGATCCAGCCTGTGTCCCTCGCTGTACCACTCCGGCGGTACGATGACGTCATCGCGCCGCCTGCACCGGCCTCTGATAGGCTGCCAGGGAGGGGATACACCTCTCCCTCCTCTGCCGCAGCACAGACATCTGTATTGCCACCCTGAGGACGGCGATACAGATGACTATGGAGATGAGCGCATTGGAAGTGCTCATCTCCTGCTTTGCCCGGCCGCCTTCACTTGTCACCAGGGCCGCGGCAGGGACATGCACACCCCAAAGGCCAGCCCTGGGTGACACTACAGGGCCATTTACAGAGGCAACAGAGGGGCCTGGGGGGCAATTGCCTCCTTGCCTCCTGGCCCAGTCCGTCCCTGTTCATGCCTGAGAAAAAGATAGTAGAGTTGGCCAGTTCAGTCAATTCAGAAAAACTGAAGGGCACGGCGAAATAGGGCATACTGGCTGAACTCACAGGAATGTGAGTACAGATCCAACTGTCCCTCAATTTTTCTTTTTTTTTTCTTAAATTATCTTTTTATTTTTCAAATTGCGTCATAACATACGGTTTATAAAAAACATTATTACAAAAGCATCCCATCCCATCCCTCCCCAACCAATCCCTCCCCAACCAATCCCTCCCCCCCTACCTTGCAGAAAAAAAAAAAAAATGCACAATTTCCTTAGTCGTCCCATTCCTTCCATATATTATCCCCCTTTTCACAGGATCCTCGCTGTCTATACAGAATCCTCTCATAGCTTCTGACCTTATTAACCAAGTTAAGCCAGTTATTACAATCTTGAGCGGAGGGGGAAAACCATCTTCTGGATATAAGGAGCCTAGCTAAGAAAATCACCTTGATCAGCAGTCGACCCTTCATAGCCTGACAATAACCTCCGATAAATCCCCCAAAACCCATAGTTTAGGAGATAAGGGAATATCGATATTAAGTCTTTGGGTTAAAGTTCTCTGAACTAACCTCCAGTACTTACTCACTGTCGGGCAATCACCGAACAGATGTAAGTGATCTGCCCCGGGATCCCCACAGCGGGGGCACTCAGAGGAAGCTGCAAGTCCTCTCCTGTGGAGCCACAAGGGTGTTTTATATATTTTGTGCATAATATTAAACTGAACCATAATGTGATTAAAGTTGTGGGAAACCTGACTTAAATTGTTACCTACATTCTCCCAATCCGGGGGACCCAAACCTAACAGTGAAGTAGACCAGGATCTTTGCCCTGGAGAGAGACTATCCCCAAAATTTTTTTTTATCAAGTGCCTATAACAATGTGATACCCTAACTTTCATATCACCCTTCTTTTGAATCAAATTTTGTAAAAATTCAGGAGCATCTATATTAAATAAGTGTTTATCAGAAATACTAGAAAGTGCAAACCGCAATTGGAAATATGCATACCAAGCCACCTCACCTACATTTTCCTTTTGCTTTAACTCCACAAGGGTCAAGATTTGTCCATTTTCAACCACTTGGCTCAAATAATTAATCCTTTTATTCCTCCAATATTGCTGACAATTCGGGTCATCGAGATTCAGAAGTTTCAAATTATACCACAGTGGGGTGCAAGTGAGTGATGCCCTAACTTTAAACCAGCTCTTTATAACCATCCAGGCTTTCATAGCCATTCTGCAGAAAGGTTTGTAATCATTCTGAAAATTAAGTAAATAATCAGACTCCAATTCTGTAAAAAAGTCCGGAAAACCTGAATCTTTGACCAGTTTTCTGCAGAGGTGGCTATTTTCCCAGTCGTCAAAAAAGCAAAGTTGAGATGCCATGAAATAACCCTTAGGCCCCTTTCACACGAGCGAGTTTTCCGCGCGGGTGCAATGCGTGACGTGAACGCATAGCATCCGCACTGAATCCTGACCCATTCATTTCAATGGGGCTGTGTACATGACGTTTTTTTTCACGCATCACTTGTGCGTTGCGTGAAAATCGCAGCATGTTCTATATTTTGCGTTTTTCACGCATCCCTAGCCCCATAGAAGTGAATGGGGCTGCGTGAAAAACGCATTGCATCCGCAAGCAAGTGCGGGTGCGTTGCGTTTTTCACTGATGGTTGCTAGGAGATGTTGTTTGTAAACCTTCATTTTTTTATCACGCGCGTGAAAAACGCATCAAAACGCATTGCACCCGCGCGGAAAAAACTGAACAACTGAACGCAATCGCAGGCAAAACTGAATGGCTTTGCCTGTGAAATCGCACAGTTTTCACTGAACGCATCCGCAACGCATCCGGACCTAATCCGGACACGCTCGTGTGAAAGGGGCCTTAAAGTAAGGGAGATTAAGGCCTCCCTGCTTATAAGGCATAGAGAAGTAAACTGCCTTTAATCTCACCCGTTTCCTCCCCCATAGTAGATCATTAATCAACCGCTCTATCAATCTGAAGTACTTGTCTTCAATCCATATAGGGGAATTCCGAAGAACATAAAGAACCTGGGGCAGCACCACCATTTTTATTAGCGAAATTCTATCCGCTCTTGCAGACAGAATTCTTTGCCATATCTTAATTTTTGATCTCAGCTTTTGCAGTAAAGGGATCAGGTTCAGTTGCAAAAAGTCTTGAGTCTTGGCGGAAGTTACTATCCCCAGGTACTAAACTGTCTCGGAAATCGATAATCGATTGATCAAATCATCAGAAAATCCTCGCAGTTTATCTATTGGAAGAAGAGTAGTCTTAGCCCAGCTAACCTCCAAACCGGAGGAGTAACAAAATGAATTTACTAACTCCATAACTCGAGGAAGCGTACTTTCTGTTTGATGGATAAAAAATTGAATGTCATCTGCATAGAGAGATATCCGATCCTGCTTCCCCATTACCCAAAAGCCAACCACCCTCAGGTCTTGCCTTATACTAACCGCGAGAGGTTCAATATAGATGTTAAACAGAAGAGGAGAGAGAGGGCAACCTTGACGGGTGCCTCTCTCTAGTTCAAAACTCTCAGTCTGCATGTCATTGATCCTAATCCTAGTGGCCGGAGATTTGTATAACAGCTGTATCATTGCAATAAATTTAGGGCCAAAACCCATTTTTTTCATCACCTCCCAGAGAAATGCCCACTCGACCCTGTCGAACGCCTTGGTGGCGTCCAACGACATCCCCAGGAGACTGAATGTTAGTAAAAAACCTATGTAAGTTATAATGGGTGCCCCTTTTTGGCATAAAACCATTTTGATCTGGATGAATAACAGAGGGCAGGACCCTAGAGAGCCTCCTTGCCAAGACTTTTGATAGTAACTTAACATCCGTATTTAGCAAAGAGATTGGTCTATAGGAGCTCAGCTCTACCAGGTCTTTATCTTTTTTTGGGATCAAAACTATCAGAGCTTCCATCATGGACTTTGGAAGCTCTCCACTCTGTAGTGCTTGAGAGAACACTTCTAATAAGCGAGGAAGAATAAAATCGCCATACTTGCGGTAAAGTTCATACGGAAGACCATCTAGGCCTGGCGATGAGTTCCCAGAGATAACCTTTAGGGCCTCCTGAAGCTCCAGGAGGGTCACTTCTTTCTCCAAAGAATTTTTTTGGATCTCTGTTAACGCTGGGAGAGAAATTCTCTCCAGGAACAGCCTCGCCAGGTCAGATAAAATACCGGGGGAGGCCCTATATATCTGAGTGAAGTATTGCAAGAAAGCATCTCTAATTCCCTCTGGATCACGTATAATCACACCATCCAGATTACGAATCGAGACAATAGCTTAAAATCTTACCAGGGCGCCCAGACTCTGAGAAATACTTTTGTTCTTTAAAAAATAATCTATGGTTTGCTTTTTCAATTACATATTCCTCAAGAGAACGACTGGCTTTCTGCATCTCTTCCTTATTATAGTCCGTAGGCAGGTTAGTAAATCGCTCTGATGAGGATTCCACCATCCTAACCAGTTCCTCCTCTTTTTTCCTAAATGTTCTCCTCCTAGTAGTAATATCACTAATAAGAACCCCTCTCAAATAGGCCTTCAGGGCATCCCATACTGAATTGATGTTGGCAGAGGGGAAGTTCACCCCCCAAAAGGAGGATATAAGTAGCTTGGTAGAGTTATAGTTATCCATAATGGTAAGCCAGTATGGATTCAGTTTAAAACCAAGCCCCCTATTATCTTTACTCCCCCCCGTGCAAACCTCAATCAGTAGGGGTGAGTGGTCTGAAATAGTTCTCACTCCATATCGTATCCTTTTGATGTTGTTCAGATTAATTTTTCCCTCAATTTTTCAATGTCATTCATTCCTTCAAACAATATCTGATGGTGCCGTATCAAAGCATTGTCCAATTCACTATTTAGTGAAAACACAAAACACTGCTGACATGCTCAGAGCCACTGTCGGCAGAAGGACCTTCATCCTGTGGTTCCAAGACATTCTTTCAGGAAGAAGCATGTATCCAGTTGGGTTTTCCTTCAACCTTTACAGCGGTGTGGGTAGTCAACAGTACTTTAAAGGGTCCATCGAATCTTGGATCTAGTCCTTTCCTCACATGCCTCTTTATCACTACCCAGTCCCTGGGCTGCAAGCTGTGAGTTCTTTCTACTGAGCCAGGATGCGTGTGTTCTAGACTTTCTGTGAGGGCCTGCATGTAACTGGTCAGACTGTTATTATTCATCTATATCACCAAATGATCATGAGTAAATGGCACACTCCCAATAATATATCAACCTTAGAAATGAGTGCAAAGTACACCAATAATAAGTTTATTAATGACAAAAGTAAAAACATAGTATTAACATTACAAAACGTACACTAAAAAAGTGGGAAAATAACACAGTTGCACATCACCTCAATTACCAGCTTATAAAAAACCGCATCAGAGTGTAGACCAATAGCAAAATCAATAACTGAACCAACAGGTTTAATATGATAGCCCGGTCTACATAAAGTGCGGTAAATAAATATTAATATAACCCATGCGTATGCTAGACAATAAAGTTGCGAATCATGCTTACTAATTTCAAATACTGCATGGGAATGGTAACATACCGCAGGAACAGAAGACTGTGTAGAGGGTGATGGCGCTCCTCGACGCGCGTTTCGCGTTAAATTGCTTCCTCAGGAATAGGAGGTTGGGGTGGCGTCAGGTGGGAATGCTATGGAAGTTGAAGTTCTCATCACAGCCAAAAAGGATTCATGTCTGCCTGCAGTGCCACAGGCCTCATTCACAGACTCAGGGCCATGGCCACCATACATGGGAGTTGAAGTTCACATCACAGCCAAGAAGGATTCATGTCTGCCAGCAGTGTCACAGGCCTCACTCACAGACTCAGGCCAATGGCAACCATACATGGGAGTTGAAGTTGTCATCACAGCCAAGAAGGAAACATGTCTACCTGCAGGGCCACAGGCCTCATTCAAACGTTTAGGCCCACGGGACCCACAAAGAGGAGAGTTCAAATCATGCCAAGACAGTATTGATTTCACCCAGCAATGCCACAGACCTCATTCACAGATTCAGACCCATGTCACCCATAAAGAGGAGAGTTACAATCATGCCAAATCAGTATTGATTTCACCCAGTAGTGCCATAGGCCTGATTCACTAATTCAGGACCATGGCACCCGCAAAGAGAAGAGCGGTCCCTTAACAGCAACACAGCCCTCAGGTCAACCTGCAATGGAACAGGTCATTATCATTTATGTAGGCCCCTGACACCCAGACAGAGGAGAGGTCATTTGACAGTACAAAGAGGTTAATGTCTCCCACCAATGCAGCAAGCGATTAAAAGAAATATAGGCCCCCGACAACCAGACAATGTAGAGGTCATTTGACAGTATAAAGAGTTTAATGTCTCCCACCAATGAAGCAAGCTATGAAACAAAATATAGGCCCCTGACAACCAGACAATGTAGAGGTCATATGACAGTATAAAGAGTTTAATGTCTCCCACCAATACAGCAAGCGATTAAACAAAATATAGGCCCCTGACAACCAGACAATGGGGCAGTCATTTGACAGTAAAAAAACATTAATGTCACCCACCAACGCAACAGGTGATTATCTGAAATGTAGGCCCCTGGCACCCAGACAGAGGAGAGAGGTCCCATAGCAGAAAATCAGGCTTCATGTCACCCAGCAATTGAAAAGGCCACTTTTAATTATTTAGGCCCCAGCAGCCAGACAGAGGAGAGAGGTCCCATAGCAGAAAATCAAGCTTGATGTCACCCGCCAAAGCAGCAGGTGATTAACAGAATTTTAGGCCCCTGACACCCAGACAGAGGAGAGGTTCATTCAACTTGGGGTTGCCCCCAAAATAATGGTACAATTAAAAAAAGAGGATTCAATAAAGAAGTGCCCTGCAGTACAAGAATGTATGGTTGAGGGCGAGGCAGTTATAAATGTCTATTCTGCACAAGGTACGGACAAGTACTGTGGGATCCATGCCTAGTTCATTTTAATGAACGTGAGCTTGTCCACGTTGGCTGTGGACAGGCGGCTGCGTTTGTCTGTAATGACGCTCCCTGCCATGCTAAATACATGTTCAGACAATACACTGGCCGCAGGGCAGGCCAGCACCGCCAAGGCATAAAGGGCAAGCTCTAGCCATGTGGACAATTTGGAGACCCAGAAGTTGAATGGGGCAGAACCATCAGTCAGTACGTGGAGGCATGTGCACACGTACTGTTCCACCATGTTGTTGAAATGTTGACTCTTGCTAACACGTTCCCTATCAGCTGATGGGGCAGTTTGCTGTGGCGCGGTGAAAAAACTTTTCCACAGCTCGGCCATGCTAACCCTGCTGTCTGAGGAGCTGGCCGTGACACAGCTGCGTTGGCGACCTCTTCCTCCTCCTCCACCTCTGCCTTTGCCTTGTGCTTCCACTTGTCCCCCCGTGTCAGTTGGGAATGCCCTCAGGAGCGCGTCTACCAGCGTGCGCTTGTAGTCGCGCATCTTCCTATCATGCTCCAGTGCGGGAATTAAGGTGGGCACATTGTCCTTGTTCCGGGGATCCAGCAGGGTGGCAACCCAGTATTCAGCACAAGTTAAAATGTGGGCAACTCTGCTGTCGTTGCGCAGACACTGCAGCATGTAGTCGCTCATGTGTGCCAGGCTGCCCAGAGGTAACGATAAGCTGTCCTCTGTAGGTGGTGTTTTGTCTGTGTCCTCCATATCCCCCCAGCTACGCTCCAGTGATGGCCCTGAGCTGCGTAGGGTGCCACCCTGCAGTGAAACCGGTTCCTCCTCCTCCTCCTCGCCCTCCAGAAGTGTGCCCTGGCTGTCCACATGTGTACCTGGCCTCTGCTGGTGCAGGAACCCACCCTCTGAGCCACTTCTGTATGACCTGCCTGAAACCCTGTGAAATTTCCCCTCTTCCTCCTCCTCCTGTGCCGCATCCTCTTCCATAATCGCCGTAATATTTTTATCAAAGAGACATAGAAGGGGTATTGAAATGCTAACAATGCCGTCATCAGCACTGGCCATGTTGGTTGAGTATTCCAAAGACCGCAACAAGGTACACAGGTCTCGCATGCAGGCTGACCCGTGCATACTGCATCTGAAACTCCACTATCGCCCGCTGCTGCTTGCACAGTCTCTCCAGCATATGTAAGGTGGAGTTCCACCTGGTGGGCATGTCGCATATGAGGTGGTGAGCAGGAAGGCCAAAGTTACGCTGCAGCGCAGACAGGTGAGCAGCAGCACATACGGACCGCACTTTTAGCAGCAGCTCTGACATGTCTGGGTATTTTTTAAGAAACTTCTGCACCACCAGATTCAGCATATGCGCCAGGCAAGGGATGTGCGTCAAACCGGCTAGTCCCAGAGCTGCAAAGAGATTTTGCCCATTATCGCACACCACCAGGCCGGGCTTGAGGCTCACCGGCAGCAACCACTTATCAGTCTGCTGTTCTATGCCCCTCCAAAGCTCCTGTGCGGTATGGGGTTTGTCACCCAAACACATGAGTTTTAAAATTGCCTGCTGACGTTTACCCCGGGCTGTGCTGAAGTTGGGGCTGACGTTCTTTCGATGACCGGATGTGGGGTGGTAGAAGAGGAGTAGGATGATGTGGAGTAGGAGGAGGAAGCAACAGGAGGCAACGAATAATGCCCTGCGATCCTCGGTGGTGGAAGGACACGAGCCAAACCGCTATCCGCCTCTGGCCCAGACGCCTCTACGTTTACCCAGTGTGCAGTTAGGGAGATATTGCGACCCTGGCTGTGCTTACTGGTCCATGTATCTGTGGTTATGTGGACCTTGCCACAGATGGCGTTGCGCAGCTCACACTTGATTTTATCCTCTGCTTGGTTGTGCAGGGAAGGCTCGCCTGGAAAATTAGTGGCAGCTGGGAACAACGTACTGGGGGATAGCGACCGCCATCAGCTGTTTGAAACAGTCTGTCTCCACCAGACGGAATGACAGCATTTCAAAGGCCAGTAATTTTGAAATGCTGGCATTCAGGGCCAGGGCTCGAGTGTGGGTAGGTGGGTATTTCCTCCTTCTCTCCAATGTTTGGGAGATGGACAGGTGAATGCTGCCGTGTGACATGGTAGAGATGCTTGGTGATGGTGTCATATGTGGTGGTGTTGGTGGAACATCCTCTGTTTGCTGGTCGCCAGGTGCCACGGTGATGCCAGAGGTGAAGGGAGAGGCCGAGCCAGCAGCAAAAGAGGGAGCAGGAGGAGCATGAGAGAGTTCCTTGTTTTTAAGGTGTTTACTCCACTGCAGCTCATGCTTTGCATGTAGGTTGTGCTCAGGTTAAGAACATTTATGCCTCACTTCAGGCTCTGATGGCACAACATGCAAACCACTCGTGTCTTGTCGTCAGGACATTGTGTGAAGAACTGCCACACCAAGGAACTCCTTGGAGCAGGCCTTGGTGTGCTCGGTGCCTGGGTGCGGTGGACAGTAGCAGGCGTACTGTCTCTGGAACGGCCGCTGCGCTTTTGCCCCCTGCTCCCTCTTTTGCTGTGCTGTTGCCTCTGTGCGACCACCGCCTTTCCCTCAGAACTGCACGCCTCACTAGCACGACCTTCAGTCCAGTCTGGGTCTAGGACTTCATTATCCTCTACATCATCTTCCACCCATTCATTACCCCTGCCCTCCTCATCGGTCTGCACATTGCAGAAAGCCACAGCGGTTGGCACCTGTGTTTCGTCATCATCAGTGACGTTTTGTGGCGGTACTCGCATGTCCTTATCCTGCAACAAAAGTCGTTGAGCATCAGTGCATTCAAGGTCTTCTTCTTCTGGGGCAGGGCTAGGTGGATGGGCCGGGAAAACCCTGCCAACAGAGTCATCAAAAAGCATGAGACTTTCCTGCATGATTTGGGGCTCTGACTGCTTGACTGATTTGCAAGGGGGTGAGGTGGAAGACTGATGGGCATGGGCTGCAGGTGCCAACTCTGAGCTTTCTGCAGAGGAGTGGGTGTTAGATACTGTGAAGGAACTGGAGGCACTGTCGGGCACCTAATCTACTATCGCCTGTACATGTTCTGGCTTCACCATCCGTAGAGCGGCATTTGGGCCTATCAAATAACGCTGCAGATTCTGTCGCCTACTCGCACCAGAAGAAGGTGTTTGACTTGGAGCGGTAGTTGGCGCTGAACGGCCACGTCCTCTCCCAGCAACAGGAGCTCCACCAACACCACCACGACCATGCCCACATCCCTTATTTCATGTTCTCCTCATTATTTGCGTTCACCCACCAAGCTAAAAGATTGGTCTCTCTCCGGTGTCTACCTGCCACTAGTCGACAATTACGTTCGCTAAGGCAGTGCCCGTGTCATAAAAATGCTCTGTGGACCCAGAATAATGTTTTTTGTGCCCAAAATACACTGAATCTCAATTTATAAGCGTAAATGTAAACATTTTTGGGGGAAGGCTGTATGCACAAGTGGTTTGTGGAACAAGAACAAGTATTTTTGTAATAAAATACAGAAAATTTGTATTTCACTGCTGTAAATTGAAATTAATTATTTATACGCTGGATGCACAACAGTTTTTTCGGCCTAAAACACAGCTTTTTTCAATAAAACCCCAAAATGCAGTTTTTAACTGCTGTACATTAAACGTAGATATTTATACAATGTATGGACACCAGATTTGGGGACACAGAACACATATTTGGTCACCAAAATTCACAAATGCAGTATTTAACTGCTATATAATGGAAATAATTATTAAAACGACGGATGCACAACACTTTTTTCGGCCTAAAACATGTCTTTTTTCAATAAAATCCCAAAATGCAGTTTTTAACAGCTGTACATTAAAAGTAGATATTTATACTATGTATGGACACCAGATTTGGGGACCGAGAACACGGATTTGGTCGCCAAAATTCATAAATGCAGTATTAGACTGATATAAATTGGAAATAATTATTTCAACGACAGATGCTCAACAGTTTTTTCAGCCTAAAACACGGCTTTTTTCAATAAAACCCCAAAATGCAGTTTTTAACTGCTGTACATTAACAGTAGATATTTATGCTATGTATGGACACCAGATTTGGGGACACAGAACACAGATTTGGTCACCAAAATTCACAAATGCAGTATTTGTCTGTTATAAATTGGAAATAATTATTTAAACGACAGCTGCACAACTGTTTTTTCGGCCTAAAACACAGCTTTTTTCAATAAAACCCCAAAATGCAGTTTTTTACTGCTGCAAATTTAAATTAGATATTTATATTGTGTATATACAACTTCTTTGTGAAGCAAGAATATTGCTTTTTTCACACAAAAAAGAATAATGCACTATTTCTCAGCTGTAATGTGAAATCGGAATTTAAGCTGTGTGTTTCAAGATGCTCTGTGGATCAGGATTACCACTTTCTTGTCATAAAACATACACTTAGGGCTCATGCACACGACCGTGTGTGTGCTTTGCGGTCCGTTTTTTACGGATCCGTTGTTCAGTATCTGAGGTTTTTTTCCTCTGTTTTAAGTCCTGTTCCGTTCCTCATTTGAACAAAACATATCTCCGTATTGCTTCCGTATTTGATCCTTTTTTTGTGGATCAAATACGGATGAAAAAATTAGAAAATAAAGAGTTAGAAATTGTGGCACTTCCAATGTTTAAGTCCTCCCTATAAAAGATGGTCATGTGATTGTACTGACAGCCTTTGTTGTTGGAATACTGTGCTTGGCTGGCATAGTTTTCTGCCTACTGCAATCTGTTGGATCATGTCTGATGACACAGGGGAAGCGGTTCTTCTTTGCTGGCTTTTTTCTAAAATTTTGGTCAGCAGCCTACTATGCTGACTGAGGTACCAAGGAGGAGGCATTGGGTTCACCCAATTGTCTCACAGCGGCGAATGAAGGGTGACTTCCACACGCTGTACATGGATCTGCGACTGCATCCTGAAAAATTTCATGGGTTCTGTCGTATGTCTGCGGGCAGCTTTGACATTTTGTTAGCGTCTCTGCGTCCTGGCCTCACCCACCAGAATACAAATATGAGGCACTGCATTTCACCCGAGGAACGGATCATTGTGATGTTGAGGTAGGTTTTTTACCTGACTTTGTGTAGTAATGTTTTGGAAAGTGTTCTATTGTCAACCTTTTTTTTATCCTTTTTCTTAGATTCCTGGCAACTGGCAATTCATTTGCTTCCCTGCATTTTGAGTTCCTGCTGGGCGTCTCATCTATTTCTCGAATTGTTCGTCAAACCTGTGACCTCATTTGGCAGCTTGTCAAGAACACGGTGATGCCAGAGCCCAAGGTAGATGATTGGTTGCGAATCGCTGAGGTCTTTGAATGTTCTTTGAGTTCCCAAACTGCATTGGGGCAATGGATGGCAAACACATCCGTGTGAAAAAGCCGCCTCACTGTGGGTCACGTTTCTACAATTATAAACAATATTTTTCTGTAGTGCTTTTAGCTGTAGCTGACAGTACCTACAAGTTTATTATTGTGGATATTGGGGCCTATGGGAGCACCGCAGATGCACACATTTTCGGGGCTTCTAGAATGGGTGATCGGCTTGAAGCCAACCAACTTGCCCTCCCCGAGCCCAGACAGCTTCCACGATCTGCAGGCCCACCGGTTCCATTTGTAATAGTGGCTGATGAAGGGTTTGCTTTGACACCCCATGTCATGTGGCCCTTCCCCAGATGCGACATGGATGACAGCAGGCGTATATTCAACTATCGGTTGAGTAGAGCCCGTCGGTATGTGGAGTGTGCGTTTGGAATACTTACTAATAGGTGGAGAGTATTCCTGTCATCCTTACAACTGTCACCGGACAATGCCACCCTGGTTTTTCAAGCATGTGTGATCCTGCACAACTTCGTCAGGATTCATGATGCTCCTTCAGACTGTGGAGTGGACCAAAATCTGACAGCTACAACTGTTGGATGTGATCGTAGCCGGTATAGACGACCTGGAACAGCTGGAATGGCTGTTCGGGAAATGTATGCAGACTATTTCTCCAGCCCTGAGGGGGCATTGCCATGGCATTCAGATGCAGTTCGTGGCAGACCTAGATAAATGCTGGACACTGGGAATGTTAGTATTTTTAAATTTTTAGTCAGTTCCTTATAATTTTGGTTTGGCGTAGATAGCGTAGGGACCCGCAAGACAGGGAGGACCCTTGATGTGGGCTTGCGGGCTGGGGTATATGTTAAGCAAATAACATGGTCAATGTAATACTTTCATCTTGTGCTCCAGGATATTGGCCATAAAAGCATGAGACAACTAAGTGACCATCTATTTGAATCTCTATACCATCTAATACCTCAATACAAATCTTATATTTTTCTGTGTGTTTAAAGATGTAACTTAACCTTTTTTATTTATTTTTTATTCCTACATGGCAGTTACTAAAGTTATTGTTCCGAAGCATCGTGTCTCCCTTGATGCTTATTTGCCATATCATATGATATACTGATATAAATTTAACTTTACATTCCATCAATACATCAGTAGTGGTATTGCTTCAATAGCAGACGACAGAACAAGGGATAATGACAGTAGTATATAGGCCTTTGTACTGCAACACTAAAGATGGATGTACTTTATCATATCATGTGCAGGCCTTACCAGCAATGACGGATTGTAGCGTGTGGTTCATAGATTTGAAATGAGCAATGTAGAATTGTTTGTAAGAACCATACAAAGAATTTTCTCACAGAACAGTGTTTTAGTCAAGTGATTGGAGATCAAATTTACTTGCTATATCTTACACGGTATCCTTTTGCTTGACCATTAAGGATATTGGTTCATTATTACTAATATGTTGATTTTATTATATTGCAGGTGATATTTCAAGGATTCGAAGACTTCAGACATAAAGATAGCTGTTCTGCTAATGAGGAACTAACCACTGTGGGGAGTCGCTCTGGTAGACAGCGGTGCGGGTGCAGTACAGAGGCCAAAGGGAGTCCAGAAGGTGCAGCAAAACAGTGTTTATTCACACTTGCATAAACAAAACAGTCTCTTGGTGTTAATTCACACACATCAGAAATCATGAGGCAAAACAAAACAGTCCAATACAGGTTCCAGTCACCTGGGAGGTTTTAGGTGCAGGTTCGCACCTGGCTGTTAGTCCAGCCGCAAGACAATCGACCTCAGGCTTCCAGGCCGTCTGCACTCCTCCTTGCTGGGCTCCTGCTTCCAGCCCAGAGAGCTCCACAGCACCATCAGAAGCTCCAGGACAATCACTCACACACCTGCTGGTGCTGGCTGTGTTTTAAAGGCCCCGGAAAAACCGGCCTGGACCGTGGGGAATAGGCACCCGCCCAACTCTTTGCCTACTCCCAGTAAGAGCCGGCCCGGATTGGCTTTGCAGCCAAACTAAATACAAATGTGTCAAGCAGCACTAGCTGCTGCTGACACCAAGAAAACCTGCTCTTACCTCACCGAGGCCAGGAACCTCGGTGACACGTACCTCCTGTAGACCACGGTACCTTGCACCCTCTTACACCCCCCCCCCCTTTGTTCAACCCTGTATTCTACCTAGAACTTGAAATTTTGTAAGGATAGGAACCACCTGGTGACCCGAGCATTCCTCTCCTTGGCCTGGCTCATCCACTTGAGAGGGGAATGGTCGGTCACCAGACGGAACCTCCTCCCTAACAGGTAATAGCGGAGAGATTCGAGTGCCCACTTGATAGCCAGGCACTCCCTCTCCACTATACTATACCTGGTCTCGGCTGGGGTGAGTTTACGGCTCAGGAAGACAACGGGATGTTCTTCCCCATTGACTTCCTGGAGACAGTACTGCACCGAGACCTACCTCCGAGGCATCCGTCTGAATGACGAACTCCCTGTTGAAGTCGGGTGTCACCAAAACCGGGGACCCACACAGGGCCGACTTCAACGCGGAGAAAGCCTCCTCCGCCTTCTCACTCCAGCTAACCTTCCCAGACTTTCGCCCCTTCAACAGGTCTGTCAACGGCGCTGCTATTGTGGCAAAGTGGGGCACAAACCACATGTAGTACCCTACAATTCCCAGGAAGGACTTTACCTGCCTGGTGGTGACCGGTCGGGGCCAGTTACGTATGGCCTCTACCTTAGTTACCTGCGGCTTGATGACTCCCCGCCCAATAACATATCCCAGATATTTGGTCTCTTCCAATCCAATCGCACACTTCTTTGGATTGGCGGTTAGTCCCGCTTTCCTCAGGGCATCCACTACCGCCTGCAGAGACGTGCGGCCAGGGAGGTCCGAGAACACATCCGTGTTTCGACTGACGAACTCCCTGAGTTCCTGAACTTGTTTGGAAGACAGGCTGTCTGCAATTTTTACCGTGGTTACTGCTTCGCAGGCCTCAAACTGTGGGGCTGGCCCCTTTTCACCTAGAAGCCCTGGCCGGGGGCTGTGGTCGTCGGCCGTGTTCCTATCCTTCCACGGCTTTAGTAAATTCGCGTGGTACACCTGCTCCGGCTTGCGCCGCCCTGGCTGGTGTACCTTGTAATTTACTTCCCCTACCTTCTCGATCACCTCATAGGGGCCCTGCCACCTAGCTAGGAACTTGCTGTCAAGGGTGGGTACCAGAACCAAAACCCGATCTCCCGGATTGAAGTCCCGCACCCGAGCCTGACGATTATACACCCTACTCTGGGCTTGTTGCGCTGCCTCCATATGCTCCCGGACCAGCGGCAACACCCTTTCCATCCGGTCCTGCATCTGGGTGACATACTCAATGACACTTTTGTGGGGGACAGGCTGTTGTTCTCATGCTTCCTTGGCGATATCCAACAGGCCCCGAGGGTGTCTGCCATAAAGCAGTTCGAAGGGCGAGAACCCAGTAGAGGCCTGGGGCACCTCTCGCACGGCGAACATGAGATAGGGCAGAAGCAGGTCCCAGTCCTTCCCATCTCTAGACACCACCCTTTTTAACATATTTTTTAGAGTTTGGTTAAACCTTTCGACAAGACCGTCCGTTTATGGATGGTAAACGGACGTCCGCAATTGCTTTATACGCAATAACTTACACAGTTCCCTCATAACTTTGGACATAAAAGGGGTCCCTTGGTCTGTCAGAATCTCTTTTGGCAGGCCCACACGGGAAAACATTTCCATTAACTCTTTGGCAATGAGCTTAGCTGAGGTATGTCGCAGAGGCACCGCCTCCGGATACCGAGTGGCATAGTCGAGAACTACCAGAATGTGTTGGTGGCCCCTGGCAGACTTTGGTACAGGCCCGATTAGATCCATAGCGATACGCTCAAACGGGACCTCAATGATTGGAAGAGGTACAAGGGGACTACGGAAATGTGGCTGGGGGCTATTTACCTGACAGGTTGGACAAGATTTACAATATTCTTCTACCTCCTTAAACACACCAGGCCAATAAAACCGCTGCAGTATGCGGTCTTGGGTTTTCTGCCACCCAAGTGTCCCCCAAGAACATGTTGGTGGGCAAGCTCCATGACAAGCTTGCGATACGCTGTGGGCACCACCAACTGTTCAACAGGTTCACCCGGATTTGGTTCACCCGATATAACATTTCTTGGTGAACAACAAAGCGGGGAAATATTAACTCAGCCCCTGGTTTCTGGGGTTTACCATCAATTTCCACCACATTCTCCCAGGCCCTGGTTAGGGTTTGGTCCCGGTGTTGGGCGGTCCCAAGATTGTCTCCGGAGACGTGGAGGTCTGCCAACTCAGGTCCTGGTGGCAAGTCCTCCATGTCTCCCACCATTACACTCAGTGGGGGTGTCTCCCTCTATCACAGAAGTGGTGGTCACCCCTACCGCAGGCCCTTCGGACTCGGGCTCCCAGGGCTCTGGCCTCCCACTGGAACCAGGCCACTCTGCTAGGGTTACCCCTGTCTCAGGGCTATTAGTCACTTTCATCTCAGGCCATAGGGACGGAAAACCAGGGAAGTCTCTCCCAATTATTAGTTCATAAGGTAGCTTTGTGGAGATCGCCACTTCACAAGTCCATGTGCCGGCCGCCGTGGACAGAGACATTACGGCAGTGGGATAGTCCTTTAAGTCTCCATGTATGCACACCACACCAACTTTCCGGCCTGTATACTGGGTGGGCTGTACCAGGGCAGCACTTACTAGGGTTACTAGGCTCCCTGAGTCCAGCAGCGCCACTGCCAGGTTATCACCCACTTGCACCTGGCATAGGTGACGATTGTCTATTGTCTCGGGGGTGCCGGTTGCACACAGTCTCCGGGCATACATGGAAGCCCGGTACCCATAATTAGTCTCCATGGGTTCTCCCCGGTGTGGACAGTCGGCCCTTACGTGGCCAGGCTCCTGACACTGCCAGCAGACAATCGGAGCCGGGTCCACAGGGGGCACACCCCGAACAGGTCTCTCAGGTATCAGACGTCGGGACTGGATGGGAGACCTCCGGGGTTTGACCGGCCCCCTCCCAACAACACCCCTTTTCAGGTTTTTGGTGGCCTCATAGCGCTCCACCAGATCGACCATTTCTAGGGCATTAGCGGGTGACACCTGGCCGATCCACTGCTGAAGGGGGTAAGGCAAGGCCCTCCAAAACATGTCAGCCAGCAAACGGTCCAGCATAGCAGTCGGACTTAGAATATCAGGCTGCAGGCATTTTTGCAACCTGTGCAGCAACTCATAGTACTGCGGCCTGGTGGGTTCAGCCGCTTTAAAGTCCCACTGGTGGACCCGTTGAGCCCGGACCAACACATTTACTCCTAGTCTAGCTAGGATCTCCCCCTTCACCGGTAATCAGTAGCCTGGTCATCCGTTAAATCAAAGAAAACCTGTTGGGGTCCGGATGCCAGGAACGGAGCGACCACCTCAGCCCACTGGTCACGGGCTATCTTCTCCCTCACGGCCACCTTTTCAAAGACCGCCAGATATGTCTCCACGTCGTCCGAGGGGGTCATCTTTGGGATCGCTGCACGGACCGCTTTCCGGGCATCATGGTCGTGGTGGGACGCTCCTGCAGCTTGTAACGCCATCACGTGCTGTAAAAGTAGTTGGTTGGTCTCCCGCTGCTGCACGTTAGCCTCCATGAGGGCTTTCACAGCAGCCTCCATGTTGCCAGAAATTCCTATTTGCAACTTTGCCGGTTTTATATATGCCATGCACTTGTGCTCAGCAAAACAAAAACAATTCGGCGTTCACGCCAGCCTCACTGCGCATGCCCGCATCCGACACCAAATGTGGGGAGTCGCTCTGGTAGACAGCGGTGCGGGTGCAGTACAGAGGCCAAAGGGAGTCCAGAAGGTGCAGCAAAACAGTGTTTATTCACACTTGCATAAACAAAACAGTCTCTTGGTGTTAATTCACACACATCAGAAATCATGAGGCAAAACAAAACAGTCCAATACAGGTTCCAGTCACCTGGGAGGTTTTAGGTGCAGGTTCGCACCTGGCTGTCAGTCCAGCCGCAAGACAATCGACCTCAGGCTTCCAGGCCGTCTGCACTCCTCCTTGCTGGGCTCCTGCTTCCAGCCCAGAGAGCTCCACAGCACCATCAGCAGCTCCAGGACAATCACTCACACACCTGCTGGTGCTGGCTGTGTTTTAAAGGCCCCGGAAAAACCGGCCTGGACCGTGGGGAATAGGCACCCGCCCAACTCTTTGCCTACTCCCAGTAAGAGCCGGCCCGGATTGGCTTTGCAGCCAAACTAAATACAAATGTGTCAAGCAGCACTAGCTGCTGCTGACACCCAAGAAAACCCGGCTCTTACCTCACCGAGGCCAGGAACCTCGGTGACACGTACCTCCCGTCGACCACGGTACCTTGCACCCTCTTACACCACTCATAATATTCTAACGTGCAAATGGAGGAGTGTATGTGGCAACAATCCTAATGTGATGACGTTATGTTCCCGCAAAATACATATACAATGTGTTTCTGTAATAAACGTGCAAAAGAGGAAAAATGACAGGATGCCATAAATTTGTAAAATAATTAAATTATTATTATTATTCAAAACATAAAAAACCTGTTGCTTTGTTTGCCGACTTTGGACATAAGAGTACCGTCAAAACATAACAAAAAAAGTGGAATCACTTCACAAATCAAAAAGCTCTCTTGTAAAGGGCCCTTGAGACTTAGGGGTTGCTGCCTCACTTTCCCCTGCTGCTGTAGATGACCGTTTAGTGCCAGACACCACTGGTGCAACAGAAAAATCCCTTTCTTGGGAAACTAAGGGCTGGGAATATGGCCCCACCATTTGGTATTGATAGCCCTGACCAGGGCTAGGTTGGGAATGTGCTCCCTGACTGGAGCCAGGAGGGTGGTGGTAACCCACACTAGGGCCAGGTTGGTAATGTGCTCCCTGACTGGAGCCAGGACGGTGGTGGTAACCCACACTAGGGCCAGGTTGGTAATGTGCTCCCTGACTGGAGCCAGGAGGGTGGTGGTAACCCACACTAGGGCCAGGTTGGGAATGTGCTCCCTGACTGAAGCCGGGAGGGTGGTGGTAACCCACACTAGGGCCTGGTTGGTGGTGAAATTCTTGAGCCGAGGCTGGTAGTGGGGGATACCCTTGAATATGTGCAGATTGTGTTTGGGATTCCCCAGTCATGGCCCTGTGTTTTAGTTTATCTAAAGTTGTCACCAACTCAATGGAATCTTTTTTTTTTTTTTGCATGATTGAAATTACAGATGTGACGACATTCGCCAAGGTGGTTTGTTCCTCGTCAGTGAACTTTTGAATGTAGGGGGCAAATTCCTTCAAAAGGCACTCCTCTTTTGTCTCATCCTGCCGTTTGTTCAGATAGTCAAGCACATGTTGCTCGACATGTGCCCGACTATGTACACCCTGAGTGGCCCATTGTCTTACACCCCTTCAGGGCTGGGCCCTAGGGGCGATTGTTTCAAGGCTGGAGATATTGTTGTCCCTGAAGAGAGAAGTTAGACAGCACGGGCGCACTACGCGTGCCATCTATTCAAATAGCTGATCAGCCGTGGTAACGGGTATCAGATCCCCCCAATCTGATATTGATGACCTATCCCGAGGATAGTTTATCAATATAAAAAGGCCGGAGAACACCAGTGTAGACACATATTTTACAAGGTAAATAACACAGTATGTAAAATAATAAAACACATAACTTACTTTCTTAGTTCCAGAATTGGAGCCAGAAAGCGTAAATTATCTGTATACAAGTAGGGCTTCTTTTTAAGGGCCCCATCACCACTCCGCCCTTTTAGCAGAATTTGCTCCCTCCTATATTGGTTGCGCGAGGACTGCCATCTGGTCTTGACATTGTTAACTGTGAAAATTAATACAAAAAATTAAAAAAGGAGGACATTTGCATTTACTACATGACATACTATCCCAAATTAGTTCGCACTATACGTTTCTTCAACATTAGGGCACATAAGTATTTTCGTATGCAGTGTCATTATAATAAACACTACAATTAGAAATGTTATGTGCCTTGGCAGACGAGCGTTGGTCATGCTGTGAATCCGCAACGCAGCTCCCGGCCTGACCTCCCAGCTTTAATGGTGTCGCATTGCATAATATTGGTCTATGATGCTATGTAAATCTTCCAGGTCTGGAATGTATTTGCTGACACTGACTGCTGCCAGGGTTATCCAATACATTACAGAACTGTAATAATTACATAGCATCAGACATCAACATAATGCTAGGCAAACACATCAGTGCTGGGAGGTCAGGGCAGGAGCTGTGCTGCGATGCAAACTCGCATCAGTACCAACACTCGTCAGCAAGGGCCATAAATGTTATCATATAGGGACAATAGAGACATCCTAAACTTTAACATGCATTATGACATAATGCTGGCCGGACTTGTTACATGATAGAACACGCAGTGTGAATAAAGAACACATGGCTGCTATCTGACTGGACCCGATTTAATACAGGCCCAAAAAACAGGTTCCCATAGGTTTGCACTATGGTTACACTTAGTTAATACATTTAATACATTACAGTAAAGATGCAGTTCAGTACTTCATTAGCCAAAACTGCTGCTTCTATCACTAACTTCGTGGCCATGATAAGGGCTGCCATTTCATTCTGAAAACATTCTACACATAACTGATACATTATACATACATTTACTTACCAAAACCACCACGTTTGGACTTGGGGCATGCTTCCCACTCAGATCCATAAAGGGTTTGGGCCACCTCCAACCACGCACAATCTTTTTGTTCACGGTTGGGATACGTGTCACACCTGGAGTCCCACAGTACCGGCCTTTCCTGTACGAGGGAAATAAGCTGCTTCACATCAATCCTAACCATGCTGCTAGCTTGGCTCAGGCCTTGCACACACAGCACCTTCCTAGAAATCTTTATTTACAACAACTGACGGAACGGAAGCGGAAAGAAAATACTGTCGTGTGCATGAGCCCTTATGCTGTATTTCACAGCAGCAATGTAAAATAAGTGGTTGTAATGGGTATTTCAGACTGTTTGGTGGACCTTGAATAAAGTTTTTTTCTATAAAAATCAAAGAAGCACTATTTCCATGCAGAAATATAAAATATGTCATTTGACGGTGTATGCAGAACTGTTTTGTGGACAAGGAATACGGTTTTTCCCCCAAAATTACACGGATTCTGTATTTCACCGGAGAAATGTCAAATATATATTTTGAAGGTGTAAAATAGGCTTGGTGGATCAGGATGACCACTTTTTTTAAGTAAAATACACTGATGCACTATTTGATAGCTGAAATGGAATATATGGTTTAGTGCATAGTATACACAAGTGCTCTGTGGCACCACAGAGCCCAGGCTAGAAAAATGGACTATGTCATGGCTTTTGTCACCAAAATTCACAAATGCAGTTTTTCACTGCTGTAAATTTAATGTAGGTATTTATACTGTGTATGTTCAACAGCTTTGTGAAGCAGGAATGTTGCTTTTTTCCCACAAAAAAAGAATAATGCACTATTTCTCAGCTGTAATGTGAAATCGGTATTTAGGCGGTGTATTTCAAAATGCTTTGTGGATCAGGATTTCAGGTTTTTTTTCTTCACTGAGCTACAAAATAGGATTAGGCTGAAGTCCCTGGCAGGCTGGCAGACAAGCAGTACACTGCAGTGCCTAAAGTGGACGCCAACCCCCACCTTAGTAACAGATGGATTACAAAAAAAATCTCCCTGGCAGTGGCTGGTTACAGAAATGTTGGATTGCTGAGGCTCCCTCTCTCTTTATGTGCTGTATCTTGTGGATTAAAGTTGCACAGGTTCTTAAGTGGAGATGAGCAAACACCTGGATGTTCGGGTTCGAGAAGTTCGGCCGAACTTCCTGAAAATGTTCGGGTTCGGGATCCGAACTCGACCTGAACTTTATCCCGAACCCGAACCCCATTGAAGTCAATGGGGGCCCAAACTTTCAGGCACTAAAAAGGCTGTAAAATAGTCCAGGAAAGGGCTAGAGGGCCGCAAAAGGCAGCAAAATATAGCCCTGCAAACAAATGTGGATAGGGAAATGAATTAAAATAAAATAAATAAAAATTAACCAATATCAATTGGAGAGAGGTCCCACAGCAAGGAATCATGTGTCATATCACCCACCCCTGGAGAAGGCCATTTTCAGTTATTTAGGCCCAGCACCCAGACAGAGGAGAGAGGTCCCACAGCAAGGAATAAGGCGTCATATCACCCACCACTGGAGAAGGCCACTTTCAGTTATTTAGGCCCCAGCACCCAGACAGAGGAGAGAAGTCCCACAGCAAGGAATAAGGCGTCATATCACCCACCACTGGAGAAGGCCACTTTCAGTTATTTGGCCCCAGCACCCAGACAGAGGAGAGAGGTCCCACAGCAAGGAATAAGGCGTCATATCACCCACCACTGGAGAAGACCACTTTCAATTATTTAGGCCCCAGCACCCAGACAGAGGAGAGAGGTCCAACAGCAAGGAATAAAGCGTCATATCACCCACCACTGGAGAAGGCCACTTTCAGTTATTTAGGCCCCAGCACCCAGACAGAGGAGAGAGGTCCCACAGCAAGGAATAAGGCGTCATATCACCCACCACTGGAGAAGGCCACTTTCAGATATTTAGGCCCCAGCACCCAGACAGAGGAGAGAGGTCCCACAGCAAGGAATAAGGCGTCATATCACCCACCACTGGAGAAGGCCACTTTCAGTTATTTAGGCCCCAGCACCCAGACAGAGGAGAGAGGTCCCACAGCAAGGAATCATGCGTCATATCACCCACCACTGGAGAAGGCCACTTTCAGTTATTTAGGCCCAGCACCCAGACAGAGGAGAGAGGTCCCACAGCAAGGAATCATGCGTCATATCACCCACCACTGGAGAAGGCCACTTTCAGTTATTTAGGCCCAGCACCCAGACAGATGAGAGAGGTCCCACAGCAAGGAATAAGGCGTCATATCACCCACCACTGGAGAAGGCCACTTCCAGATATTTAGGCCCCAGCACCCAGACAGAGGAGAGAGGTCCCACAGCAAGGAATAAGGCGTCATATCACCCACCACTGGAGAAGGCCACTTCCAGATATTTAGGCCCCAGCACCCAGACAGAGGAGAGAGGTCCCACAGCAAGGAATAAGGTGTCATATCACCCACCACTGGAGAAGGCCACTTTCAGTTATTTAGGCCCCGGCGCCCAGATTGAGGAGAGGTTCATTCAACTTTGGGTTGCACCGCAAGATCATGGTAAAGTTAAAAAAATGAGGATTCAATAAAGAAGTGCCCCGGAGTACAAGAATACATGGTTGAGGGGGAGGCAGTTATAAATTTCTATTCTGAACAAGGGAGGGACAGGTCCTGTGGGATCCATGCCTGGCTCATTTATATGAACAAGAGTAAATGAAAAGACAAAATGTCATAGTGTGGGCGCCACAACCCAATAGTTGTATATCGGGGGGTGGGAGGGGTGTTAACTCGATCTACAGGAGACGTGGAGATATATACAGACTCTGAAAGGATATAATCTGTTATTTAAAAGTAAAAATAAAATAAACAATAAATACATACACTGCACTTCCCAGTTGGGGTTAATGCACTCCCCTTCAGGAGTACTATATAGTAAGAGTGCTGGCCAGCATGTTATTCAAATAAAAACACTTCAATAAAGTTTTACACTCACTTCACTGGGGGTCACCACCATGATAAACTCAAGACACCTGGGGTGGGTCCCCCCTGGCCGGCATCGCTTGATAGAATGTCGGAGATCCGGATAAGTATCCAGGTGGAAAGGAGATGTCAAATCAGGCACCGGACTTGAATCTTCATCCAAAAAATCTCTTTATTAGATAAAATATGCGGCTCAACGCGTTTCGGGGATTTTTTCTATTCCCCCTTCATCACGAGCATAATTAATTATGCTCCTGATGAAGCGCGCACAGACGGCCCGCACTTTATGCAGCAGCTCTGACATGTCGAGGTAGTTGTGAATGAACTTCTGCACCACCAAATTCAGCACATGCGCCAGGCAAGGGATGTGCGTCAAACCGGCTAGTCCCAGAGCTGCGACGAGATTTCGCCCATTATCGCACACCACCAGGCCGGGCTTGAGGCCCACCGGCAGAAACCACTCGTCGGTCTATTGTTCAATACCCCGCCACAACTCCTGCGCGGTGTGGGACCTGTCCCCCAAACATATGAGTTTCAGAATGGCCTGCTGACGTTTACCCCGGGCTGTGCTGAAGTTAGTGGTGAAGGTGTGTGGCTGACTGGATGAGCTGGTGGAAGCAGAGGAGGAGGAAGGCGAGTAGGAGGAGGAGGCTACAGGAGGCAAAGAATGATGCCCTGCGATCCTTGGCGGCGAAAGGACGTGCGCCAAGGAACTCTCCGCCTAGGGCCCAGCCGCCACTACATTTGCCCAGTGTGCAGTTAGGGAGATATAGCGTCCCTGGCCGTGCTTACTGGTCCCCGTATCTGTGGTTAGGTGGACCTTGCCACAGATGGCGTTGCGCAGTGCACACTTAATTTTATAGTGTGCACTGCGCAACTGCGATACTTAGTTGTGCAGGGAAGGCATGGCTGTTTCGGAGAAGTAGTGGCGGCTGGGAACAACATACTGTGGGACAGCCATGGACATCAGCTGTTTGAAGCTGTCTGTGTCCACCAGCCTGAATGACAGCATTTCAAAGGCCAGTAGTTTAGAAATGCTGGCATTCAGGCCCAGGGCTCGAGGGTGGCTAGGTGGGAATTTACGCTTTCTCTCCAAGGTTTGTGAGATGGAGAGCTGAACGCTGCCATGTGACATGGTGGAGATGCTTGGTGTTGTCGGTGGCACATCCTCTGTTTGGTGGGCGGCAGGTGCCAACATTCCTCCCGAGGCGGAGGAAGAGGCCGAGGCAGCAGCAGAAAAGGGAGCAGGGGGAGCCAGAGTGAGTTCCTTGCTTTTAAGGTGTTTACTCTACTGCAGTTCATGCTTTGCATGTAGATGCCTGGTCATGCAGGTTGTGCTAAGGTTCAGAACGTTAATGTCTCGCTTCAGGCTCTGATGGCACGGCGTGCAAACCACTCGGGTCTTGTCGTCAGCACATTGTTTAAAGAAGTGCCATGCCAGGGAACTCCTTGAAGCTGCCTTTGGGGTGCTCGGTCCCTGGTGGCGGTGGCCAGTAGCAGGCAAACTCTCTTGGCGGCGGCTGTTCTGCTTTTGCCCTCTGCTCCCTCTTTTGCTACGCTGTTGGCTCGATCTCACCACTGCCTCTTTCTCTGAACTATGAAAGTCAGTGGCATGACCTTCATTCCATGTGGGGTCTAGGACCTCATCGTCCCCTGCATCGTCTTCCACACAGTCTTCCTCCCTGACCTCCTGTTCGGTCTGCACACTGCAGAAAGACGCAGCAGTTGGCACCTGTATTTCGTCATCATCAGAGATGTGCGGACTCCGATGAGGTGGTATTCCCATGTCCTCATCATCAGGAAACATCAATGGTTGTGCATCAGTGCATTCTTTGTCTTCCACCACTGGGGAAGGGCTAGGTGGATTCCCTTGGGAAACCCTGCCAGCAGAGTCTTCAAACAGCATAAGAGACTGCTGAATAACTTGAGGCTCTGACGGTTTCCCTGATATGCATGGGGGTGATGTGATAGACTGGTGGGCTTGGTTTTCAGGCGCCACCTGTGCGCTTTCTGCAGAAGACTGGGTGGGAGATAATGTTGTGAACGTGCTGGATCCACTGTCGGCCACCCAATTGACTAGCGCCTGTACCTGCTCAGGCTTTACCATCCTTAGAATGGCATTGGGCCCCACCAAATATCGCTGTAAATTCTGGCGGGTACTGGAACCTGAGGTAGTTGGTTCACTAGGACGTGTGGCTGTGGCAGAATCTCCCAGCACCAGAGAATACACTAACACCACCACGACCGCGTCCCTTACTAGATGTTTTCCTCATTGTTACCGTTAACCAAGCACCACAAAAAGAAAAAAATATTTGGCCCAAGGTATTGATTTCAAATTCAGGCCTTTTTTTACAGACATCTAACACTATCTGCCTATTTATTTATGTAGCGTGTTACACTAATCCAGGCACAGCAGTAACCACTGATTTTGGGGAATATCTCTTTTAGGGCTAGTATTTAGGCCCTGGATGAAAGGTATCCTTTTATGGACAGATTTACACTTGGAGATGCACAGTAGCGTGTGAAAACATATGTAGGATTATGCCTTCAGCAATTGTATTTTAACACTTTGTGTAATATACCCTTTAACGGATAGAAATACAATGGGAGATGCACGGTAGCGTGTGAAGTTATTGAGGATGACCCTCTCAGCACTTGTTTGTACACCTTGAGGGTAATGTACCCTTTTACGGACAGATTAACACTTGGCCTGCTACAGCTGGAACACCAGATTCAGGGTATTTCTATATTGGCAAGTGAATTTCACCCCAGAACAAAATATATGTTTTGGCGGACACTATTATCCTTTGCCAGCCACTGCTGGGACACAAGATTCAGGGTATTGCTATTTTGGCAAGTGAATTTCACCCCAGAACAAAATATATGTTTTGGCGGACACTATTATACTTTTCCAGCCAGTGCTGGGACACCAGATTCAGGGTATTGCTATTTTGGCAATTGAATTTCACCCCAGAACAAAATATACCCTTTTACGTACAGATTAATACTTGGCCTGCAACAGCTGGAACACCAGATTCAGGGTATTGCTATATTGGCAAGTGAATTTCACCCCAGAACAAATTATATGTTTTGGCGGACACTATTATACTTTGCCAGCCAGTGCTGGGACACCAGATTCAGGGTATTGCTATTTTGGCAAGTGAATTTCACCCCAGAACAAAATATACCCTGTTACGGACAGATTTAAACTAGGCCTGCAACTGCTGGAACACCATATTCAGGGTATTGCTATTTTGGCTATTGAATTTCACCACAGAACAAAGTAAATGTTTTGGCAGACACTATTATACTTTGCCAGCCAGTGCTGGGACATCAGATTCAGTGTATGGCTATTTGGCTATTGATTTTCACCACAGAAAATAATCTATCCTTTGCCAGACAGCAGACAGCATTACACTTGGCTAGCCAAAGCTGGAACACCAGATTTAGGGGATTGGTGTTTTGGCAATTGTATTTAACCCCTTAATAAAATATAGACATTGCTATCCTGAGTTTCTAGGGGTGACAATAGGCACAGCCAAGCCCCTGATGTAGGATATAGCAAAAAAAAAACTAGTATTGATGGACTTGGTGGCAGCTTGTTCTGGTGCACCACAAGTCACAAAATGGCCACCGATCACCCCAGAAAAAGTGACAGAAAAACGCTCTGTGCAGCCTAAAAACCAGTGAGCAATTAATTAGCAGAAGTTGAATGATTCACAGCTGTAGTTCGATCAGTTCATTAGGTGCTGTTGCTGACTTTTCCCTGCCTAATCTCGCCCTCACAGAAGCTGCGTCCTCTCCCTACACTAATCAGAGCAGTGTCACGTGTGGCACTACGTGACTCCAGCTTAAATAGAGGCTGGGTCACATGCTGCGCTTGGCCAATCACAGCCATGCCATTAGTAGGCATGGCTGTGATGGCTTCTTAGGGCAAGAAGTAAAACGCTAGCTGATTAGCTGCTGGCTACTGTTCGCTCAACACTATTCTTTAGATTTTTGCCCTATTCTGTCCCTGATCGCACCAGCAACAACTTTGCTCTAATCTCAACTCAGCAGACTGACGTGCGGTACTACATGACTCCAGCTTATAAAGAGGTTGGGTCACATGCTGCACTCAGCAAATCACAGCCATGCCATTAGTAGGCATGACTCTGATGGCTTCTTAGGGCAAGAAGGAAAACACTTGCTGATTGGCAGCTGTGCAGCCCTTTAGAAAGCAGGAAGAAATTGCCAAAGAACGAACTCGAACTTTTTTGAAAATGTTCGGGTTTGGTTTTGTGTCCCGAACACCCCAAAATTCAGTACGAACCCGAACTATACAGTTCGGGTTCACTCAACTCAATTCACCTGTGAAATGAGAACCTCTATCCGACTTGATAACCTCAAGAACCCCATACCTGCATATCAGTTCACTGCCCAGTTTCTTTGCTGTATTCTTAGTTTTGGCTTTGGCTATTGGGAAGGCTTACGGCCAACCTGAAAAGAGATCAACACACACAAGAACAAACTCATACACTCTTACCTTTGGTAGTTGTGTGTAGTCTATCTGCAGTCTCTGAAGCGGGTAAAGTGGCCTGGGGATGTGCTTGCTTGGAGTCTTCACCACTTGACCGGGTTATTCAGTGCACAGACCATACGGCCTTGTGTGAATCGAGCAGCTACTGTAGAAAAGCCTGGAGCAATCCACCCTGTATTAACCACACTTACCATGGTACCTTTTGATAGGTGAGTGGGCCTGTGGGCCTCCTGAGCCATTGCTGGGTACAGAGAGCTTGGTAGACAAATGTTGTCCTTGTTTTTCCATACTCCTTGGTCATCTGGCCTTGCCCCTTGTTTAGTCCATTTCTTTTTCTTCAGGTGGGGCCTGTTCAAGTTCAAAAAACTTAATTAAAAGTATTTATATATATTTACAGGCTTTAAGGCTCTTACCGCGGTGGCATCAGCATTTAATGGCTGGAGCGCAGCTTGTTTGGCCGCCTTGTCAGCTCTGTCATTGACTTTGGCCTCTACCGTGGTACACCTTGTGTGAGCCTTTACCTTTACAATAGCAACTTTTTCCGGCAACAGAAAAGAGTTCATCAATTCAAGCACAGAGTCTTTGTTTTTAATAGGCTGACCTGCAGAAGTTAGAAAGTCTCTAGCCCGCCATATGGGTCCATAGTCATGTGGAATACCTTGAATCCGTATAGATGTTCACCTTCTTCCTCTTACCCAATTTACTCACCTCAGTGAGTTCCTTCAGCTCCGCCTCCTGTGCTGATATGTGGGGATGGAGTGGTTCAGCAATGGCTATCTTATGTTGTGTGACCACTGCATATCCAGTGTGGAACCGGCCATCCTTTCCCATAAACCTGCTTCCATCTACAAAATACTAAAGATCAGGGTTATAATGAGAAAATCCAGAAGTTTCTTGTTGCATCAACTGTATACAATCATAGAAGATCATTTTCAGCTAAATCAGACAAAATGCTACCTGTGCTACCCTCCCCCATTTCTGAATCTTTAATTGGTAACAAAGTAGCAGGATTCAGAGTAGTACATCTTTTGAAAGAAATAAAGTCTGCCATGAGGAGTGCACATTGGCGTCTGAGTTGTCTAGCCATAGAAATATATTTTGGTTGCACCTGTATGAGAATGCCCTGTATGTCATGAGGTGTTTGCACAACTAATGGATAGTTTAACACTATTTCTGAGTCTTTTTCAATCATTGCCTGCACTGCTGCGACCGCCGTAACACAGGAGTCGGCGCCGCGAGCAACAGGGTCCAATCTAGCTGAAAAGTACTCCACTGGGCGCTGACAGTCTCCATATTTCTAAGTAATAATGCCAACGCAACTCAATCACAATGCAATGCGTGACTATACAATACATCACCGAATAACCATAAAGGGACACGCAATAAAAAATTTCAAAGCTTTATTAGTCGATAAAAAGACCAACAACAGATATATATATATAATGTCAATATCATAGAATATATAGCGGCAGTACAAATGGTAGCCAAGAGATGTGGCTCCCCTCCCATGCACAGAAGGCCCCGATTATCTCTCCCGTATAGGGTAAGTGGAAACCCTATCACAGTGCTGATAAAAATAACACCTTCAATATAGAATGTAAAAGCAAAACAGTGCCTAACTAAACTAGCCTGATGGACAATTATACACATATAATACAGCAACAAGGCACATATATTCCACAATTAATATACCTGTGGGACACTTGAAGAGAAAGACACAGGCTTCTAGCTGAGAGGATAGCCCACCCCAACGTACGCTTCGCTCCGCTTTCTCAACGCCCCCTGAGAAAGCGGAGCGAAACGTATACGTCTAATTCCAGACCTTTAGCAGTAGCAATAAGCTGGTGTAGTGGTGTAACTCTCCATTCGGGTTTACATGCCTTCAACTTGGCTTGGAGGGCTGGTCTAAGTCCCTCCATGAAGGCAGAAGTTAGCAACTTTACCCCCATTTATCCAGCCTGATCCCACCCCATGTCAGTCCATACAGTTCTAGGTCCGGCTGCATAAGTCTCCACGGTTTCCTGTGGTCACTGAACTATATCTTTAAGGCTCCTAGCACTCTCATTTTCCTTGTTCTATGCCCATTCTGTAAAAAAACGGACAAAATTGAGTTCCTGATGATAAAGTCCGTTCCTAGTCATCTAACGTCTGACCATCGACCCGGTGGTCAGACGTTAGATGACTGGGAACGGACTTTATCATCAGGAACTCAATTTTGTCCGTTTTTTTGTGTGCGTTTTTTGTGTGCGTTCTGTCAAGAAATTGTCGACTAACTGATATTTAGATTCCTCTGACTTAAATAACATAAGATCTTTTAAGTCTGCCCAAGTGGCTCTGTAGGTGGACTGAATCTGTTGCAACATCCTAGCAGTCGGCAAAGGTCTTGTCATGGGGTCAGGCAGTCTGGCCAAAAGTCCCAATTGGTTTTTGGGACTCCAAGGATGATACTCAGTCATCACATCAAGTACATGGAGAACCGGTGCCTGTACAGCAGCCTGTCCCTCGTCTGGGGCAACTGGTCCATGTTCTGTGGCAGGTCCAGCCACAGCAGCAGCGGGAGCCACCTGTTGTTGCCTTTGGTATTGATTATGGGTCAAAACAGGATATATTCCTGCTGGTCTGGTTTTGGGTGTTCCACAGACCCTACACGTCCACCCTTGCAGACCAAACATGTGTTCTCTGTGTGTCGAAGGAGGTGCATTGGGGTAAGGAGGGGGTCTGTGGTTCCTGTCAAACTTTTTGTCCATGTAGCCAGTCTACTGTTTTAATTTATATAACAGTCTTTCTTTGATTACTTCTCCTTTCCATTCCTCTGTCTCTGTCTCATGTGCAACCTTAATCCAGACATCAGCAGTTTCTTCACATCCATTATTTTTAATCCATCCACCAAAATTTTACTTGAACTTTTCCCACACCTCCAAATCCAAGTTTCCATGTTTCATACCTGCCTTTTACAACACCTTATCAACATTCTTCAACCCATCTTTTCCTCCCTGTCTTCAACTAAGGTTTTTGCTGTCTTGTTACCCTCTGGGACACAAACGTTTTTTCCCATGACTATTATATCTTGTTATCTTCACTATATTCCAAAAAAATATACAAATCCAGATGTCTATTGTTCCTCCAGTCTACTTCCGTAAGAATTTCCCCACTACTCATTAGTGTATTCTTATTATAGACTGATAAATATTACCAGGATCTACCACCCATTCATAGGGTATCACGGGTCCTGATTTCCTTTCATGGCATTACCAGTGATTCTCCACAAGATATATACCACACACTTCAAATAAACCAAGATTCTAACAACTAATCCAAATGTGTACCAGTCAAAGTTACCATCGTCAGTCATTTTTGTCCTTACCCAATAATCATAGGAATATCATCTCTTTAGAGCTCTTTACCAAAAATAGGCTGGACTGTAAATCAGCTTTTTAAGACTCCAACTCCACACCCATTTGGACAGACAGGGGATGAGATATAGCTTTTAGTAAGATAAAGTCTCTTACCTTGCCGCTGCTTTGAGTAGATCTGTATGTCCTCTGACCGTGGTTATCGGGGTGTCAAGGGAGAGCCAATTAGACCAGCCTTTACTTACGTTGGGAGCCAAGAGTTTGTTTGCATCTATGATTATTGGGGTTCAAATCAAAGAAGTCTGATATTTATGATGTGCAAACATTATACAGGAGATGTAGCGCAGGTAATGTCGCTGTCGCCAGCGGTGAAAAAATTAAACTGAATGTCACTGTTGGAGAAATAACTCCTGCGTCTATGATTATCAATGTTCAAATCAAAGAAGAAATCATATGTGTACATATATTCATAAAAAACTGATACAGGCAAGATAGCTGTAAAGCAGTGATCTCTTTATTGGGTTAAAAAGACAGACCTTATATTAGAATTTTACTGGCAGACATCCATCAGCTGTGGGCGTTACATAACTTGAGCGAAAACCACAGAAACACAGAAGCGAGATATCTTCTTATCAGAAAGAGCATGTAAAACTAAACAGTAAGAATTTTCATTTCTGAGAATAGATAAGGTGGGGGGTCAACTGCTCCCTCATGCCTGCAAAGCAGCTGATATTTCACTAACGTCTTACTGGACTCTGGTTCAGAGACAAAATGGAAGTTCTATCTCCCACAGTCGCAGATATTTAGGATGCGCAAACGTTATACAGAAGATGTAGTGCAGGCAATATCGCTGTCACCAGCGGCGAAAAAATTTAACTGAATGTCACTGATATTTATGATGTGCAAACATTATACAGGAAATGTAGTGCAGGCAATATCGCTGTCACCAGCGGCGAAAAAATGTAAGGATGCGCAAACGTTATACAGGAGAAATCCCAAGGATACCTTTTGCATACCCTAACTGATAACACCTTTACAGAAGAATTCAAAGCTGTGCAGTCTTTTTTGGAATTATAATTGGTTCCTGCCTGGATTGAGGTCACCTTGCCATGATAGGTGGGCACAGATGTGTTTTAATCAAAATACATTTGCTAAGACCCTCAAAGTTATTTATCAAATTGAAACGGGTTATTAGTTTATATATAGGGGCACATTTATTAAGAACAGCGTTTTAGATGCCGTATGTCTTAATACGGCCCTGTGCTGGGGGATGGTTCCACTGAAGTTATAAAGAGGCGCGGGCCTCTCCATAACTTTGGCACATACAGTGCCAGTTCTAAATGTAGAACAGCTTCCTTGCTGGCTTACATTTAGACCATTTCCTACATACTGTATAAACCAGGCGTAGAAAATGGTACATGAAACGGACCTACTGGCTTCTCCACCCACCGCACGCCCACTTTTTTAGATTTGTCATGATCAGGGCGAAGTCGCTAGTTAGTTTCACCATCATTCGCACCTGAAATACACCTAATTTAGGCATATTTCAAAATAGTAAATGACCTCCATAGTCTTTGTGTCTAGTACAATAAGGGTGCTCTTATGTTTTCACAAAAAGAAAGGAGAACACTGTTTAATTTATTCACTCTTGTGAAAAAAATACAAAAGCTTTTCACATCAGAAAGGAAAGTGGTGAACATTTTGCAGAAGTAACAAAATAATAATAAGACACTAATTTTTTTTTAGATATATAAACATTCTGCATGACCATAACGCTTGTAGGTAGGGACAATGTATTAGAGGATGGAGTATCGCACACTGTTTTACCTTTTCCAGTGCCAGCAACGACCCGACAGTCATCAATCAATAGTATAAATATGCAGCACACAGGATGTTCCTTGCAATTTAAAGGTCATGATCCAGTTTATAGGAAATTAAACAATGTAAATACAGTTGTGTTCAAAATTATTCAACCCCCAATGCCGTAAAGGGTTTTAGGGAATTTAGTGTACATTTGTAATTGTGTTCAGAATGAAATCTTACAAGGACTTTTTAAAGAACCAAATGCAACTAAAATGACATCAATTGTTTTTGTAATACAGTATAAAATGTTTTTTTTTGTGATTTCTTCACTGACACAATTATTCACCCCCTTAAAGACTACCACTCTCAAGAACAGAGGTTCATTCAAGTGTTTTTGATCAGGTATTGAAAACACCTGTGGATGTCAAGGAGCAGCAATCAAGCATATTAAGCACCAATTAGGCAGATTTAAAATGACTCTGATACTCAGCTCCTTCTAGACATTTACTGGTGTGTTTACAAACATGGTGAAGTCAAGAGAATGGTCCAGGAAGACAAGAGAAGAGGTGATTTCTCTTCACAGGAAGGGCAATGGCTATAAGAAGATTGCAAAGATGTTAACCATACCAAGAGACACCATAGGAAGCATCATTCGCAAATTCAAGGCAAAGGGCACTGTTGAAACGCTACCTGGTCGTGGCAGAAAGAAGATGCTGACTTCGACTGCTGTGCACTACCTGAAGCGCAAAGTGTTGAAAAGTTCCTGTGTGACTGCTGAGGAACTGAAAAAAGATTTGTCAGATGCGGGTACTGAAGTTTCAGCTCAGACAATAAGGCGCACTACTGCGTAATGAAGGCCTCCATTCCACAACTCCCAGGCGCACCCCTTGCTGTCTCCAAAGAATAAGAAGAGTCGACTGCAGTATGCTAAAAGTCATGTGGACAAACCACAAAAGTTTTGGGATAGTGTTCTGTGGACTGATGAAACAAAATTAGAACTGTTTGGGCCCATGGATCAACGCTATGTTTGGAGGAGGAAGAACAAGGCCTATAAAGAAAAGAACACCTTGCCTACTGTGAAGCATGGCAGGGGGTCAATCATGCTTTGGGGCTGTTTTGCTTCTACAGGTACAGGGAAGCTTCAGCGTGTGCAAGGTACCATGAATTCTCTTCAGTACCAGGAGATATTGGATGAAAATGTGATGCAGTCTGTCACAAACCTGAGGCTTGGGAGACGTTGGACCTTTCAACAGGACAATGATCCCAAGCATACCTCCAAGGCCAGCAACGACCCGACAGTCATCAATCAATAGTATAAATATGCAGCACACAGGATGTTCCTTGCAATTTAAAGGTCATGATCCAGTTTATAGGAAATTAAACAATGTAAATACAGTTGTGTTCAAAATTATTCAACCCCCAATGCCGTAAAGGGTTTTAGGAATTTAGTGTACATTTGTAATTGTGTTCAGAATGAAATCTTACAAGGACTTTTTAAAGAACCAAATGCAACTAAAATGACATCAATTGTTTTTGTAATACAGTATAAAATGTTTTTTTTTGTGATTTCTTCACTGACACAATTATTCACCCCCTTAAAGACTACCACTCTCAAGAACAGAGGTTCATTCAAGTGTTTTCGATCAGGTATTGAAAACACCTGTGGATGTCAAGGAGCGGCAATCAAGCATAATAAGCACCAATTAGGCAGATGTAAAATGACTCTGATACTCAGCTCCTTCTAGTCATTTACTGGTGTGTTTACAAACATGGTGAAGTCAAGAGAATGGTCCAGGAAGACAAGAGAAGAGGTGATTTCTCTTCACAGGAAGGGCAATGGCTATAAGAAGATTGCAAAGATGTTAACCATACCAAGAGACACCATAGGAAGCATCATTCGCAAATTTAAGGCAAAGGGCACTGTTGAAACGCTACCTGGTCGTGGCAGAAAGAAGATGCTGACTTCGACTGCTGTGCACTACCTGAAGCGCAAAGTGTTGAAAAGTCCCTGTGTGACTGCTGAGGAACTGAAAAAAGATTTGTCAGATGCGGGTACTGAAGTTTCAGCTCAGACAATAAGGCGCACATTACTGCGTAATGAAGGCCTCCATTCCACAACTCCCAGGCCCACCCCCTTGCTGTCTCCAAAGAATAAGAAGAGTCGACTGCAGTATGCTAAAAGTCATGTGGACAAACCACAAAAGTTTTGGGATAGTGTTCTGTGGACTGATGAAACAAAATTAGAACTGTTTGGGCCCATGGATCAACGCTATGTTTGGAGGAGGAAGAACAAGGCCTATAAAGAAAAGAACACCTTGCCTACTGTGAAGCATGGCAGGGGGTCAATCATGCTTTGGGGCTGTTTTGCTTCTACAGGTACAGGGAAGCTTCAGCGTGTGCAAGGTACCATGAATTCTCTTCAGTACCAGGAGATATTGGATGAAAATGTGATGCAGTCTGTCACAAACCTGAGGCTTGGGAGACGTTGGACCTTTCAACAGGACAATGATCCCAAGCATACCTCCAAGTCCACTAGAGCATGGTTGCAGATTAAAGGCTGGAACATTTTGAAGTGGCCATCGCAGTCACCAGACTTAAATCCGATTGAGAACCTCTGGTGGGACTTAAAGAAAGCAGTTGCAGCGCGCAAGCCTAAGAATGTGACTGAACTGGAGGCTTTTGCCCATGAATGGGCGAAGATACCCGTAGATCGCTGCAAGACACTTGTGTCAAGCTATGCTTCACGTTTAAAAGCTGCTATAACTGGAAAAGGATGTTGTACTAAGTACTTAGATTAAATTTCACTTGGGGGTTGAATAAAACGGATGATGATGTGAGCACAGAAAAGACATTTGTGGTTATTTCATTATAAATGTCATGTTATATTTGTCTGACATACAAGTGCCTCTTTGATTTAATTGTAAACAAGATGACTGAAATGATCAAAATCAATGTCAAACTGGCCAAAACACTCAATTTCAGTGGGGGTTTAATAATTTTGAACACAACTGTATATTGTAAACACTGTAATTAAACACTGTAAATAAATATATTTTTTCTCTCTTTTTGTTTTGTGCAATATGAGTTTGCCCAATATTTCCCTTTGTTTTATGCATGTAACTTCTATCTCCCTTCCATACTCTATTTCTCCTTTATAACTTTCTTTATATCTTAATATCTTTACTCCACACCCCTTTGCTCTATTTGCATACATCATTATCATCAACTCCTCACCATACAAATGTTTTTACCACTGGAATGCATCCCATGATGCTGTGGAACACATTCTTTACACCACCCACATTACATGGCGACATGATCAGGTGACCACAACTCATCAGAACCCATACATCGCACATGAATAGCAGGTCTAGCACATCAGGCTGTTGAACGCATCACCAGCCCCACCCACATCACGTGACGACGTAATCAAGTGACCAACGTTCAGAAATGCCAGTACACTTTAAATAGACGTCAGATCTGGCTGAGAATGCAATCCAGACACCCCTCTACCTCTGACCACAGGTACTGTACTTGCTTTTGACTGCATGGATCCAGCTTCTTACATTCCTCTGCCCCTTTTTATACTACTGGCATTACTTTATCTTCACTGATGTTTCCCACTATACCATCTTGTCTATTATGTTGTACCCTACATATTGTTGTACCTCATACAACTACCATACTCTGTGTGCCGCATATTTATACTATTGTAGGTAGGGACAGACATATACAGTCAGGCTCGGACTGGCCCAGAGGGGAATTCCCCGGTGGGCCCCTGAGCAAGGTGGGCCCCTAGTCTCTCATTCCCTGCACAAGTGGCACACAACACAGTATATTTACTGCACTACATACATATATTCAATGTATGGCACCTCAACCAGCCTATGTACATATAAAAAAACTTGTTAGATTATTTATTATATTTGAATGTATCCGTATGGTGGGCCCCCAAAATAAATATTACTGGTGGGCCCTAGGTACCCCAGTCCGACTCTGCATACAGTGAGCCCTAACCTAACCTAGAACCCAGCCTCCTTTCCCTACCTACTTGCAGTGCAAGCTCTGGGTAGCAAGACAGCAACTTGTTGACAGTCCATACGCTACTAAGCTGCAGAGACAGACAAACACCAAGAGATAAACGACATGAAGACAGGGTAGTACATAAATGCATCAAAACCAGGAGGACAACTTAGTACAAAAACAAGAGACAGGGAGTGGTCAAAAAATGAGCCGAGATCAGAACCAGACATGATGCGCAGTACAGATCACGAGAGACAGAGAGCGGTCAAAGGACGAGTGGAGGACAATCAGCACAGAAACAAGAACCAGAATCCTAGCTAGTGAGCCATAACAAGACTATCACTGGTACTCGTGTATGGCCAGTAGGGGGTTTAAATAGAGCACTGAGTCCCTGGATCAGCACCTGATAGGCAACCCATTAGTCAGAAACACTAGCACACAGGAATAGAGAAGCTGAGCAATCAATCCACTGCTAATCCCCAGCACATGCGCGCTGCAGGGAGAAACAGAGCATTGCATCCTGTTGCCAAGGATGCTCTCATATTGTCAAGGAGGGTGGCTCAGCTGTGTGCTCTCAGTGCAGTTCCGAGGCTGATGATTGCACCGGTGGAGCTTGGACAGGTAAGTTTATGACAATAATGCAGTAGATAAAGGACAAGTTTAAATATGTACCTCTAGAACAATGTCCCTGACCCTGACCCATCCCACTCCCTTCCCTACTCCTGGATGTCTTATCCAATACTGAAAGTAATCAATCAGTGGAGGAGGATAAGTGTATTTCTAGTAGACCAAAAGAATCCTCAAAATCTTCCTGCAGATACCACTCAGTATAATGAAAAGAATATGCAGCTTCCTGATGGCAGTCGCTGTTTCCTTGATGTTGATGTTTTTATGGTGCAAGAAAGGGTCCTTGTTGTTGTAACGCCAGCACCTTGATGTGCAAATGTCCTGTAGATATAATGAGTCCAAATAACAGCAAATGATTCTTTACTGAAGATTAAATCTGGTGTATTAACCATAGGTTCAGCCTGCATGGACAGGCAGATGTTGCACAATCTCCACAAATTTTACAGTTCTCGCTGCTGCGATTTGAGTTAACAGGCACTGTTGTCTCTTGGGAGAACTTTTCCTAATGCTGCAATTCTCTAGCTGACTTGTACACATAAGCATCCAGGCATGGGGTGCATACTTTACTTTAGGAAACCTATAGAGCAGTTCTCCCTAATGGCAGGCAAACTCTTCTGCTCCATTCTTTGAACAGGTTGCTATAGTTAAAGTGCACTTCCACAAAATTCACCTTGGGATGTGGAGATTCTCATAGTGGGCCAAACCATAATTTGGTATGCTCAGGCACCAGAGGCAACTCCTGAACATGGATGTCATAGAGTCAATATGTCCTTTTAGACAAGTTATCTCTACTGGACTTTCACTACACCTCTCTGTTACATCTGGCCTGCTTTGGTGGTTGTTCTTTTGCTCTTTCAGTCCTCTCGCTTGCTGGTACCTTGGTTTAGGGGTTGCTAAAGTGTCAGCTCTCTGCAATAGGTCTTTTCACTTTTCTATCTAGGTACAGACTGCCCTATACTATGCTGACTCGCTCCTCTCTGTGGGGAGAGGACATAGTAACGCTCCAGAGTGGCATTACCACCCTTTTGTGCCCCCCACTATCTCCTATGGGTGATCCTGTGTTATCCTGTGTCATATTGAACATTTATTGCCATATCATGCATAATGTTTATTTCAGTTCTATGGAAATGTTATGTTGAGCAATGATAAGAGCAATGTGCCTGGTTCACCAGCAGATGGCGGCAATCTTGGCAGAGCTAGTTTTCCTGGAATGGAACCTTCTTTCCATTCTAGCCGTCTCTAGAGAAGGAGGTGTTAGTCAGTCTAGTCTACCCCTTCCAAGGGAAAATGTATGTGCCAGCCAGCAGAGCCTGCCTGCTTGGCTAGGCCCAAAGAGGAAAGATTCTCTGGATAAAGAGAAAGCTAAAGATAAAGACAAAGATAAAGACAGAGTCAGACTACAGAAAGTTTAGTTACAGCAGAAGAGGAAAAGTTCCTATTTAAGTTCCTATTTAATCCAGCTAACATAGCAGTGAGAGAGTACAGATGTAGCAGAGCTGAGAGTGTTTGCCTGCTAGATTTCATGCCAAAACTGTCTGATGACCAAGACAAAGTCTGTAAACCGTTTGAAGAAAAGTTTATTGAAAGTAAAGCTGTGTTCTACATTAATACAAGTCTGGACTCAAGTTATCTCATCCTCATCTTTATCACCCATCCATTTTAGTTGCACCGCTGCGGACGACTATGCCTGGAGTCAAGGACATCCAGGTAGGAGCACCATGACAAGTGCAAAACCCACACCTAAGGGACCCTATAGGCAACCCTTACACCACTCTGGCATTCCTACACTGGGTTCAACCATCACCACCTACTTAGGGGGACCTAATCCCTTGTTGCCGAAGTGCAACTGGCGTCACAACAAACTTTTAACCCATATCCTATGCGGCTGGGGGGGGGGGGGTGCATATGCCAAATTAAATAGAGTCATCTGGCTCCTTATCTGCACTACTCCTACTTATGTATTACTGTAGAAATAGTCCAGATCCTGGTGACAGATTCTCTTTATAGCCTAAATCTCATCTGCCTCCAGATGTCCATAAATAAATCATTTTGTGAAGAAACCCTGCAGTGTCTTTATTTTGTCATTTCAGTTTCCATTCTATCCATGCCCAGGAAGTGTTTGATCTGTAAATTCAGGGGTAGCAGATTGCAGGCAATTAGTCAGCAGGCAATGTACCGCCACCACTAGAGCTCCATCAACCAGCACAGGTGCCCTGGCATCTACAGAAAAATCAAGTGGTAGTTTCCATTGGTAGACATACTCCACATGTCTGTAGCCACTGTTGCAGGCAAGGCTACAAGAAATGCATAAGAGGCAGTTTGGGCAAGAGCACTTTGGGGGTTAACCTGCCTGGGGCTCCAGTGTGCAAGGGAATATTAAAAACATAGCCCAATGCATGAGACTGTAATGTGACTCACTCTTTTTTACTGGCTACCACCTTGTGGACTCTGTATCAATCTCAGAAAATTCTATCACTCCGGTCAATCTTTCATACTTTTCATTGCCTAGATAAATAATTCACAACTTACCCATATAATGCCAGACATCACCTGCATAGCGCCATACAGTACCCACTTAATTTGGTGCAATGCCCAGAGAGTCAGATATTCTGTCTGTATAAAAGACAAAATAGTAAACTTTTTTTTTATGTTTTCACATTTTGTCATACATCCAAATATTACCTTAAAGGGGTTGCCTCACTTTATGCAAGTGGCATTTATCTTGTAGACAAAGTTAATACAAGCCACTTACTAATGTATTGTGATTATCTATATCGATTCCTTTTCTAGCTGGATTCATTTTTCCATCACATTATCCACTGTTCGTTTCCATGATTATGACCACCCTGCAATCCATCAGTGGTGGTCGTTCTTGCACACTATAGGGACCGTGTGAGCGCACATAGGTTGTAGCTTTTTCCTATAGTGTGCAAGCACGACCATGGCTGCCTTCAGACACTCTTCCTTAGATATCTGTATAGAAGAAACAAAAAAGAAAAATGCATAGTATTTTTGGCAAAAAGTAGTGAAAATACTACTGTACGTATAAAGGAAGCCTAATTTGCTTATTAGTTACAAACATACTTTAACAATCTGTTATCACAAGTTTCTTGAATTGTATTTTATAATGATAGTACATCATATGCTGTGCTGGAGATTCCCATGTCCTGTAGCCTTTATTGTTAAGTGAAGCAGCTCCACCTACAGTTTATAGCACTAAAATACTTAGAACTGTCAGGAAGGCAGGGGCTTCTAGCTGCTGTCAACTCTGAATCACTACATTTCCCTATAGTACTTGACTGAAAAGTCACTGCTGTGTGAAGAAGAAGAAGGGACATTACAGGTTAGTACATGTTAGGTTTTCTCTCTGGCTTTCAGATTCTATTGTTCTAACCTGGGATTATTTGCCTGTTACATCATTGTTGACTTGTAATTAAGGTATGCTCATCTACTCTATTCCTCCCTATGCATGACTCATCATACAGTATATTGTGCAACACAATAATTTCAGGTATGCTGCTGTCTCCTATTATATACACCAGTGCATCCTGAAATTAAACAGCAGAAAAAACTAGGCCTGGGATTTTGTCAATTTTGCTGTTACCTACCTATTTAAAGGAATATTCTAGTTTTATGACATCTGTTTAAAACACTTTGCACCTCCAAATCTAAGCAAATAATGTGTACAATTAGTCTCCACTAGCTAAGTATAAATTACATTAGAGATATTACAGTTGTTTTTGAGTTTACAATGAGCTTTTTGCTTTTAATGATGTGTGTTTGTCTGACCAATATGTATATATACACATAAACTATACCGTATTTTCCGGCATATAAGACGACTGGGCATATAAGACGACCCCCTACTTTTCCTGTTAAAATATGGGGTTTGGGCTATACTCGCCGTATAAGACTTCCCCTCTTCCAACGCACACCAAATAAAAATTGAACAGACGATCCGAGCATGAGAAAACCACTGAGAGCAGGGAGAGGGAGCTGCTTCAGGAGCGACTGGTCGGGATGCAGCGCACAGTGGCTCAGCTAGATGGCGCCTGTCCCTGAAGCTGGAGAAGGACAGCTTCTCCAGTCCAGCTTGGAAGTAAAGATGACCTTTCACTGGTCCAAGAATTGTTCGATAATGTGTAGAGTGGCGCCAAGGGATAATAGTAATTGCAGGAGATCCCTGGGCACCGCTCTACACATACATATCATTATTAGAGTTGAGCAAACCCGAACTGTATAGTTAGGGTTCGTACCGAATTTTGGGGTGTCGGGACACGTACCCGGACCCGAACATTTTTAAAAAAGTCCGGGTTCGGGTCCGTTGTTCGGCGATTTCTTCCCGCTTTCTGAAGGGCAGCCAATCAGCTAGCATTTTACTTCTTGCCCTAAGAAGCTATCACAGCCATGCCCACTAATGGCATGGCTGTGATTGGCCAAGTGCAGCATGTGACCCAGCCTCTATTTAAGCTGGAGTCACGTAGCGACGCACGTCACTCTGCTCTGATTAGTGTAGGGATGGGATGCAGCTGCTGTGAGGGCGAGATTAGGCAGGAAAAAAAATCTAAAAAACCTACTAACCATGTACTGACTGATGGTTCGGCCCCATTCAACTTCTGGGTCTCCAAATTGTCCACGTGGCCAGAGCTAGCCTTTTATGCCTTGGAGGTGCTGGCCTGCCTGGCGGCCAGCGTTTTGTCTGGACGTGTATTCAGCACGGCAGGTGGCATCATTACTGACAAATAGAGATGAGCGAACTTTAAAAAAAAGTTTGGCGTTCGGCGTTCGGGTTGTGGTAACTCGCGCATCCCGTGATGGATTCCACTATCGCGGCATATGGAATCCATAAGGGGCGGCTTCCACCAACCCGAACTGTTGAACAGCCGAAGGACTTGGGGTGGCGTCACCGTCATGTGATCAGTGCAGGGCGTGGCTCAGCACGGGATCAAATCCAGTGCTGAGCCACGCCCTGCACTGATCACATGACGGTGACGCCACCTCAGGTCCTTCGGCTGTTCAACAGTTCGGTTGGTGGAGCCGCCCTTATGGATTCCATATGCCGCGATAGTGGAATCTATAACGGGATGCGCGAGTTACCACAACCCGAACGCCGAACTCTTTTTAAAGTTTGCTCATCTCTACTGACAAACGCAGCCGCCTGTCCACAGCCAACGTGGACAAGCTGACGTTCATAAAAATAAACCAGGCATGGATCCCACAGGACCTGTCCATCCCTTGTGCAGAATAGACATTTATAACTACCTCCCCTAACCATATATTCTTGTACTCCAGGGCTCTTCTTTATTGAATCCTCCTATTTTAATTTTACCATTATTTTGCGGAGCAAACCCAAAGTTGAATGAGCCTCTCCTCTGTCTGGGTGCCAGGGGCCTAAATATCTGAAAGTGGCCATCTCCATTGGTGGGTGACATGAAGCCTGATTCTCTGCTTTGGGACCTCTCTCCTCTGTCTGGGTGCTGGGGCCTAAATAACTAAAAGTGGCCTTCTCTGTTGGTGGGTGACATGATGCCTCTTTTGCTGCCATGGGACCTCTCTCCTCTGTCCGGGTGTCAGGGGCCTAACTTTCACGTACCTGCTTGCTGTCTTGGTGGCAGACCTTTAACTCTTTTTACTGTCTAATGAATGCCCTATTGTCTGGGTGTCAGGGGCCTATATTTCGTTTAATCATTTGTTGTCTTGGTGGGAGATATTAAACTCTTTTTACTGTCATGACCGCCCCATTGTCTGGGTGTCAGGGGCCTAAATTTCACGTACTTGCTTGCTGTCTTGGTGGCAGACATTTAACACTTTTTACTGTCTAATGACCGCCCCATTGTCTGGATGTCAGATGCCTATATGTCGTTTAATCATTTGTTGTCTTGGTGGGAGATATTAAACTCTTTTTACTGTCATGACCGCCCCATTGTCTGAGTGTCAGGGGCCTAAATTTCCTGTACTTGCTTGCTGTCTTGGTGGCAGACATTTAACACTTTTTACTGTCTAATTACCGCCCTATTGTCTGGGTGTCAGGGGCCTATATTTTGTTTAATTGCTTGCTGTCTGGGTGAGAGACATTAAACTGTTTTTACTGTCAAATGACCTCTCTTCTGTCTGGGTGTCAGGGGCCTACATAAATGATAATGGCCTGTTCCATTGCAGGTTGACCTGAGGCCTGTGTTTCTGTTACGTGACCGCTCTCCTCTTTGCGGGTGCCATGGCCCTGAGTCTGTGAATGAGGCCTGTGGCACTGCAGGCAGACATGAATCCTTTTTGGCTGTGATGAGAACTTCAACTCCCATAGCATTCCCACCTTATGCCACCCCAACCTCCTATTCCACCTCTTCCTCCTCCAAGTTGCCAATTGATATGGGTTAATTTTATTCATTATTTTAAGTCATTTCCCTATCCACATTTGTTTGCAGGGGACTTACCTACATTTTGCTGCCTTTTGCAGCCCTCTAGCCCTTTCCTGGGCTATTTTACAGCCTTTTTAGTGCCCAAAAGTTCGGGTCCCCATCTTATATGCCAGAAAACACAGTATTTATATAACAAACAATTTGGCCAAATTGGTTGACCAAATCAGGTCCAAATTGATTCTACCTAAATTGATTATGTATGTATCAAATAAATATTAAATCGGCATGCTTCCATGTCTGACACAAAAAAAGAAAGTACTATATTTTTTGATGCACCTAGGTTTTAGGAGGAGGAAAATAAGAGAGACATATTTTTTATCAGACCTCAGAACAGTCTCCTAATCTTCATCAGACCCCCAAACTAGACCATCTATTTTTTCTCAGACCACCATATCAGACCTCAGATCAGACCCTTATATTAAACCCCAGATCAAACCCCCATATCAAACTTCAGATCAGACCCCCATATCAAACTTCAGATCAGACCTCCATATCAGATTAGACCACCCTTGTCACCCATATTAGTTTAGACCCCCATGTCAGACCTCAGATCAGATGCTCATCAGAAATAAAATAGATACTGTACATTCTCTTACCTTTCCTGCTCCGCTGCTAGTCTGCAGGTCCAGTGGTCTCTCCTGCGGTCGCGTTTCCTGATCTTCTCTGGGCCCATGCTGCACTGTGACCAGAGAAAGTACAGCGCAGTCAGGACAGTGTCGCGCAGCGCTGAAAGATCAGGGAGAGGTGAATATTGGCAGCGCTAGCAGCACTTCACTCTCCACAATTCCTGCATATTAGTGAGCCCTTCCATAATGTAAGTGCTCACTAGTATTTGCTTTATAAGACACACTGACATTATCCCCGAACTTTTGGGGTTTTCTGTGACTTCGGATAGATCATCAGCATCTGATTGGTGGGGGTCTGACACACAGGATGCCCACAATCAGCTGTTTGAGAAGGCACCAGTGCTCGCACTAGAGCCGCTCCCTCCTCTCTACTCACCAAGCACAGCAACGTACATGATATAGCAGGTGTGTTTTGTATCACAGCTCAGACCCATTCATTTCAAAGCGGCTGGCTACAAATAGGCAATGTGATTAATGAACGTGATATCATATGGCCTAAGCTAAGCTATGAGAAGGCCATGGCGCTACTGCGAGCACTGGTGCCTTCTCAAACAGTTGATGGATGGGTCCTGAGTGTCGGACCCCCACCACTCAGATACTGATGAACTATGCAGAGAATAGGTCACCAGTATAAAAGTCTTAGAAAATCCCTTTAATGTATTCTGTATCTATCTGATAAATATTAATGATGTGCTATTTCTTAATAGGTTGAAAAGAAGACTTATGTAGGACAATTTCACAAAGCATGAATAATACAACTGCAAATGCCAGAAATTAAAACAGTACAGTGTAGAACAATTTTGACCATGCCTATTAGTGTTGGGCGAATTGAAGGTGATGAAGTGGAATTCGATCCGAAATTTTCTGGAAAAATGTCAGAAAAATGTTGATTCATGAATCCGAGTTCCTTGCACTTCTTGGTAACCAATCACATTTTTTCTAAAATGGCTGCTGCACATGTTACAAAGTAAAAGTAAGAAGCCTGGGAATGAGGGATCACCCATAATACTGTGCAGCCAGCCAATCAGCAGATAGCCATCTCCTGTGATTTCATAGCCCTATAAAAAGCCTCATCCTGCCCAGTCTCCTCCATTTTACTGTGTGCTTAGTGCAGGGAGAGACATGACAGGCGCTAAGACTTAAAAATATTATTTTTGTAAGTTCAGTGACAGGACAGAGATAATGTAGGGATATAATAGGGAGACTTTATCTACACTATAAGGAGAGTGTAGGGGCCAATAGAACAGTGTAACACTTGACTAATAGAGAAGCCATTCTATTACACCTTGCTGCACTAATTGGGGTTAAAAAGCATTCTAATACTACAGATTTTGCGGTGTTCATGTTCTTTTATACATAATTAATTCCATTCATGCTTGATTCTGGGGTGAAATTGTGGCGTAATACTACTGATTCTGGGGTGTTTACATTCTTTATACATAAGTAAATCAGTTAATCCTTGATTCTGCAATTGGGGTGAAATTGTGGCCTTATACTACTGATTTTGGGATGTTCACTATATATATATATATATATATATATATATGTATATATATATATATATATATAGTGCAAAAAGATGTCTCCAATGGCGGCACTCAACCGAGTGGGATGGCGTGCTCCATGGTCAAAAGGCCTGACTAGGCCATATACAAACTGAGGAAGATGACGTGCACCGCTGAGTAGGAACAAGGTGGATCCTTTATTCACCCTAGTGCATGCACTAGGGTGAATAAAGGATCCACCTTGTTTCACTACTCAGCGGTGCCGCAGTCTTCTTCCTTCGTTTATATATATATATATATATATATATATATATATTATAGTTCCATAAATCCTTGATTTTGGAGTAAAATTGTGGCCTGATACAACTGATTTTGGGGTGTTCACTTTTTTAGGGCTCTTTCACACTTGCGTTTTTTCCGGCATAGAGTTCCGTCGTCGGGGCTTTATGCCGGAAAAATCATGATCAGGATTATCCCAATGCATTCTGAATGGAGAGAAATCCGTTCAGGATGCATCAGGATGTCTTCAGTTCAGGACCGGAACGTTTTTTGGCCGGAGAAAATACCGCAGCATGCTGCGCTTTTTGCTGCGGCCAAAAATCCTGAATGCATGCCGCAAGGCCGGATCCGGAATCAATGCCTATTGAAAGGCATTAATCCGGCCTTAAGCTAAACGTCGTTTCGGTGCATCGCCGTATCCGACATTTAGCTTTTTCTGAATGGTTACCATGGCAGCCAGAACGCTAAAGTCCTGGTTGCCATGGTAAAGTGTAGTGGGGAGCGGGGGAGAAGTATACTTACAGTCCTTGCGGCTCCCGGGGCGCTCCAGAGTGACGTCAGGGCGCCCCACACACATGGATCACGTGATCGCATGGATCACGTGATCCATGCGCATGGGGTGCTCTGACGTCATTCTGAGCGCCCGGGAGCCGCACGGACTGTAAGTATACTGCTCTCCCGCTCCCCACAACTACTATGGCAATCAGGACTTTAATAGCGTCCTGGCTGCCATGGTAACCTCAAAGCATTTCGAAGACTGATCAGGATCCTGATCAGTCTTCTAATGCTTTCAGGCGACTTGCGTTCTGACGGATCCGGCGGGACGGAAGTGCTCGCCGGATGCTCAGAACGCAAGTGTGAAAGAGGCCTTATACATAAGTAAATCTATTCATCCTTGATTCTATAATTGGGGTGAAATTGCGGCCTGACACTACTGATTTAGGGTTCTCACATTTTTTAATCATAATTAATTCCATTAATCCCTAATTGTGGGGTGAAATTGTGGCCTGACACTACTCATTTTGGGATGTTCACATTCTTTTATACATAAGTAAATCCATTAATCCTTGATTCTTTAATTGGGGTGCAATTGCAGCATGATACTACTGGTTTTGGGGTGCTCGCGTTCTCTTATACATAAGTAATAGTGATGAGCGGCAGGGGCAATATTCAAATTCACAATATTTTGAAAATTCGAGAACTCGCGAATATGGTTTTGTTTGTGAAAATCGGCAATGTAATATGAGCGTAATGCGCTTGCAATACAGGCGTGGGTCACTATAGCTACATTTTTCAAGTTGCCAGAAGTTTCCTGAGACTGGAGAAAATGGTTGGCACGAAAGAACATTTCAATAGCTTAATATGCAGATAGAGTGATCCAATATATTTGCGATTGCGAAATTGGCACTAATGATGGAAATATTTTGGCGCAATATGTGCAACTTCACATTTTAATAGGTTTGACATATTAGTGATTGTGCACTAAGTATTGTTGTGAACTTGTGACATCACAGCACTATGTATGTAGCATGTATGTATGGACAGCAGAACCTATTAGCTACACCAGGGATGCTCAACCTGCGGCCCTCCAGCTGTTGTAAAACTACAACTCCCACCATGCCCTTCTGTACGCTGATAGCTTTACTCTGTCCGGGAATAATGGGAGTTGTAGTTTTACAACAGCTGGAGGACCGCAGGTTGAGCATGCGTGAGCTACACTATATTACTATCTAATTAATTGAATCAATAGTCAGGGCAGTTGTAGACCTGTGCTCCAGATTACCAAAAAACCAAAAACTTCTACTCAAGGGTAACCTTAAAACATAACATTTAATAGGTCATTTAAAATCGATATGGTCCAATGATAAAGTGCATGAACATACAAACTGATGGGGCATCAAATTATCGTACCCTCATAACATTTAATTAATGGATAACGGGTATCCCATACAGCAAGAAAAGATAATGAATATGTGCACGGCGGCACAGATAAAGCCAGTTTTTCCTATCGGTACCCAGGGACTAGACGTTAGGGAAGATCCGGATCACATGTGGAATATCCAGGTTGATGCCACGGTAGCAGGACATACTCATAACATGGAACACATGTGTAGGGTCCCTAAATGCGCCCTGTGGTAAGCTGTACACCATCGCTGATACTAATTAATAGTAGCAGCCTCACCACAGGGCACTCGTCCTGAAAAGGGCGACCCCGTCAGGAACCTGTCCCTTATTCTAAAAAACTGAATGTCCCTATAAACTAAATACACTCCCTACACGCATGTTTCACTGCTCCGCTGATGCGAGTAGAGCAGCTCATCAGGGGAGAAAAACATGACCCAGGTACACCTTGCAGTATTGATAAATAGGCAAGGAACCCAGGATAAAAATATAGATTGCCCCACAAATGGGGGTTGTGGTCTGCTGGCTTAGAGGAGAGACCAGGATAGTGGTGATCCCCTACAATTATGTGTCCCTATGCGATATGGAACAGCACATGTGTCGCCCTGCACTAAGGACGCCCCTTTTCAGGACGAGTGCCCTGTGGTGAGGCTGCTACTATTAATTAGTATCAGGGATGGTGTACAGCTTACCACAGGGCGCATTTAGGGACCCTACACGTGTGTTCCATGTTATGAGTATGTCCTGCTACCGTGGCATCAACCTGGATATTCCACATGTGATCCGTATATTACTATCTAACCTACACTGACTATCTCCCACTAACTATCTATATTATGTATATATAAGCTAAGTAACTAACTAACTAACTAACTATCTAATGTCATGACACAGGAAAGCAGAGAGCACAGCAATGACAGTGCTGCCTCTCTCAGATCTGCAAAATACTGCATACAGTGGCTGCTGGGGAGGTTCTCATATACTAAAGGGGTAGGCAACTTTCCTATTGGTTGCTAGGGATGTTGCTAAGTTCAGACAAAGACATTGCAGCCTTCTCATTGGCCCACAAGCAAGAAGCAGGGAGGGATCATGGGTTCAGTTGAAAAAAAAAATCTAGAATATTCGAAAATTACGAATATACAGATGTAGCAGGGTTAACACTCAAACCGTTAACTTAAATTTCTTAACTCATCGCGTTATCTTGAAACAAAAACCATTAAAAAGCAATTGCTTAACACTTTTAGTTGCATTTAGCTTAGATAACACGTTTCATAAATAGTGTTCAGCGCGAATATTCGCAAAGCGAATTTTAATCTCGAATATCGTGATTCGAGATTTCGCGAATATGTCGAATACATGACCCCATATTTGCAATTACGAATATTCGCTCTTAAGATGGATAGTGATAGGGAAACTGTATTGAAAATAAAAGATTCAGACATAATTGTGTTCTATAACAATTTCCACTATTCCTGTCAGAGTAAAGACTTAGGGACGCGGGGGTGACGCTGACACACAGTGCGCATTCAGGTACATGTACATATGCATTTTTCAATTGCACTATTATTTGCACTTTATTGGTACCTTCTCTCTATGGATGTACACACCAGCGTCCATTGTTTGTGTTATTAGTGCATCTGAGGCCCCATACCATAGGGTGCCTTATAATTACGTATGTGCGTATGTTGTCAGCCTCAATCTTGATATCATTACCATTATACTTATGCACATATAGCCCTGTGTGAAGGTTTCCTAACTGTTATCTGTACCACCAATCATGTTGACCAAGACTTTATGATATTTTAATATGAATTGTTTTTTATCATGGTAATAATAAAGTGATTATTTTTGAATTCCGGTGTGGTGAATTGGTGTATATATGTGTATGGGATTCCGGACATTTTGGGCGTTATCCCAATGCCAGATTTCGGTTTGTTAAAGACTTAATAGGTAAAAACTGCCCTGCGAATGTTCGTCACTTGAATATTCGCATTAATCTATTTGCGGTTTGTATTCCCTTTCCTACCAAGCGTTACCAGGTTGTGTCAGACTCCAGTACGCTACCTGTATTGTGAAAATTCGTATATATCTTTTTCGTACCTTTCTATTCGCACAAATGACTCCCGCCATTTCAAGCTTTCAATACATGTAAAGCTGTTTAAACGTTAATAATAACGAATAGATTCTATGCGCACGCAAATATAACTTGAAAAATTAATCGCCAATCATGAGATTGAATGCGAAATATCGCAAACTCGAATATGGGTCTTTGCACTCATCCCTACTCATAAAGCATGAGTGTTAACCCTACTACATCCGTATATCACTTTATTCTAAATATTCGCGAATTCTCAATGTGGCGATATTCACGATTAAAATTCGTAATTCACAATCGGGGTGAAATTGCAGCCTAATACTACTGATTTTGGAGTGGTCACATTCTTTTATACATAAGTAATTCCATTTATCCTTGATTCTGGGGTGAAATTGCAGAATGACACTACTGATTTTGGGGTGTTTACATTCTTTTATACAGAAGTAAATCCATTAATCCTTGATTCTGTAATTGAGGTGAAATTGCAGTATGCAGTGGAGGTGGACAAGGAGTCCCTCTGAGTCCCTTGCGCAAATAACCAGATGCATGCTGAATTGCTTGCTTAGTGACAGCCGTATTTTCACCATTCGACAGAAGGATTACTACTGGCTGTCCACCATGTTAGACCCTCTCTACCAGTCCAAAATGGGGGCCTTTTTTTCTCCCTCTGCGCCATCGCCCATTCTCACGAAGGTCTGACCAGGGGGGCCCTCTGCACTCACACTCCACTGCCATGATTGCTGGAAGGGGATGGGGGGCAGGAGCAGCACCAACTCTATCAGCAACAACTTAAGTCTAGAGTCTCTAATGAGCACTTTGTTCTGGACAAGCTTTCCAGCCTAGCCAGTACTGTGGCATCAGGGTGGGAGTTACCCCAAAGAGAACTTGCCTTTCTGTAAGTTGACTCCTCATGCTGTTGCTACACTCACTATTCTGTGACTGGGCCACTATGTTGATTCCTCATGCTGTTGCTCCCTCACCACTCTGTGATTGGGCCACTGAGTTGACTCCTCATGCCGTTGCCACGCTCAGCCCTCTGTGCCTTGGCCACTGTGTTCACTCCTCTTCCCTGTTGTCACCTTCCCCACTCTGTGATGGGGCCACTAATGTCCCTGTTTGGCCATGTTGGCATCAACATTTATTTTATCCTTATTCTGATCTGTCAAAAGGATGGAAAAATGAAAAACACAATGGATTCTGTCTTTGAAGCATCCATAGGGCCTCTTTCACATGGTCAGTATTTTGCATTAGGATTTGCTCATGATTTGGAAGCTAAAAGCAGGGGTGGGTACAAAACACAGAAGACATGCAAATATTCCAATCACGTGTCACTTTTTTCGGCCTCAGCAATACTGATCAATTACTAACCAAATGCTGACTATGTGAATTATTTTTTTTCCCTTTTGGGGGGGGTTGTTCCTGCGAAGGATCAGAACAAGGGAAAAATAAACAGTGACGTGAACACAAACTTACTGCTGACACCCTTTCCACTCTGTATCAGCGTGTAACAGAACTGCTTCTGTAGCAATCTATGTGGAATTAGTAGACAGTGTAAAAGGAGACCTCTTTTTTTCACTCTATAGTAGAATCTTGGGCCACTGCAGAATTAAGTCCTTTATACCTGACACTAAAATTGACCTGTAAGGCCTCATGCACACGACCGTATGTGTTTTGCGGTCCGCAAATTGCGGATCCGCAAAAAAACGGATGACGTTCCGTATGGCATCCGTTTTTTTTGCAGATCCATTATTTTTGCAGATCCATTGTAATAATGCCTATCCTTGTCCGCAAACTAAAAAAAAATAGGACATGCTCTATTTTTTTGCGGAACGGAAAAACGGACATACGGAATGTACACGGAGTACCTTCCATTTATTTTGCGGACCCATTGAAATGAATGGTTCTGCATATGGTCCGCAAAAAAAACGGAGCAGACACGGAAAGAAAATTACGTTCGTGTGCATGAGGCCTAAGGCTGAGTTCATACTACAGTTATTTGGTCCGTTTTAGACCCATAACTGACCAAATAAGTGAAGTGCGAACTGATTCTAAAAATGACGCCATATTGACGCACAGTAACTTTTCATAACCACAGTGGACTAGCTATGCAGGTTTATGGGCTGCGCAGTGATGCACACTGAGATACATACTCCCTGGAGCTGAGAAATAGCTGATTTCGTCCCAAATTTATTTGGATCTGTTGAGGAAGGGTTGAAATATATGTATAGAATATGTCCCCTTTCATATATATAACCCATATATTCCCCCTTTTCCATAGGATATATATAATATCAACTCTTATCAACTTGATACAGACCCATGTTTAGCCTGTAGGCCATGGCTTGCATTGTTATCTGTTAAATCGCCCAACTGTCCCTGGGGGGTAGTTAGCCTAGAGATGCTATCTAGGATGTGGGTCCAGGACAGGAGATTGCAGACTTTATGGCACCTTTTGATCAGCACATGGCTTACATGCTAAACCTGTTCCCCCCCACCCCCATCTCCAAACTACTTGGGGGGAGGGCTCACACTGGACTTCATGTCATATCCCTTAGGCCTCATGCACACGGCCGTTGGTGTTTTGCGGTCCGCAAACCGCGGATCCGCAGAACACGGAAGCTGCTCCGCGTTCCGTTCCGCAATTTGCGGAACGGAACGCGGCCCATTATAGAGATGCCTATTCTTGTCCGCATAATGGACAAGAATAGAACATGCTCTATTTTTTTTGCGGGGCCACGGAACGGAGCAACGGATGCGGACAGCACACAGAGTGCTGTCCGAATCTTTTGCGGCCCGATTGAAGTGAATGGGTCCACGGCAGAGCCACAAAATATGCGGCTCGGACGCGGACCCGAACAACGGGCGTGTGCATGAGCAGGGGCGTAGCTAGAAATGACTGGGCCCCACAGCAAATTTTTGTATTGGGCCCCCCCTACCCGCGCGTTTCGCTCCCCCTCTATAATGTGCCAGCCATATAGCCCCCCTATAATGTGCCAGTAGTCAGCCATATAGCCCCCCCAGCCCTCCTATAATGTGCCAGTAGCCAGCCATATAACCCCCTATAATGTGCCAGTAGTCAGCCATATAACCCTCCTATAATGTGCCAGTAATCAGCCATATAACCCCCTATAATGTGCCAGTAGTCAGCCATATAAACCCACCCTATAATGTGCCAGTAGCCAGCCATATAGCACCAGATGCCCCCATAGTGCTCCTCTCCCCATAGTGCCCCCTATAATGTGCCAATATCAAGTGCCTCTGTCTTCCCCCCATCCCAATATCATAGTGCCATCCTCTCCCCTGCCCCCTAATGTGTGTGCCAATATGAAGTGCCTATCTCTCCCCCCCATTTGCCAATATTATAGTGCCAATAGCCCCTCCTCCCCTGTGGCAGTAAAGTAAAAGTCCAGTATTAAAAAAAAAAAAAAAAATCCTGTCTTTCAGAAAAGTTTGTGAAGGGAATCGAACCTGTGACCATTAGGATGAAAGGCAAGCCACTTATCCACAAGACCATATGAGCTGCTTAGCCAGGTAGCTAAAAAAATAAGACCTCTAGATAAGGAGAACTTTGATAGTGTATCTATACACATTACAGCTGCCCCAACACACCAAGCTCTGCTACATCCATATACAATGTGCTGGTGCAGCTGTAATGTGTATGGATACACTATCAAAGTTCTCCACATCTAGAGGTCTTATTTTTTTTTTTTTAGCTATCTGGCTTATCAGCTCATATGGCTTTGTGGTTAAGTGCCTTGCCTTTGAACCTAATGGTCGCAGGTTCGATCCCCAGGGCAAGCTTTTCTGAAAGAAAGAAAAAATAAGTTTTAAGTAGACAAGGGCGAGAGTACACTGCGATTCACTGAGTAATTAGCCAAGGGAGAGGAGTGAGGACAACACGTGCTTGCCGGGCCCCCTGTAAGCCCGGGCCCCGAAGCAGCTGCTTCCCCTGCTTCCCCGGTAGTTACGCCCCTGTGCATGAGGCCTAAACCTGATATTAGGGCATGGCACTACAAAGTAGGGGCTCTTCTGAGCTCGGCTCCTGGCAGAGGAAGGACACACAGATGGGACCTCGAGATGGCTGAGTACCCCTAATACCCCTGCCCTGATTAACCCTTGCAGTGCCATTACCCCTGGACTGCATTGTGATATTGCAGTAGGGACAGTGTGAGTAGCCAGGTGGGTGGGTTACTGCTGTAATGTATGTTAGTGTAATTGCATAGCTAGTTTGTGGGGTGGAATTGGGATTGTATGTAGTGTAGTTAGGAATATTGTATGTGTAGTAGTGTGTAGTGTTGTAATTGACTGACTGTATTACTGTGCAGCTATAAATATAAATATTCATATTCCCTTTTATATGGATATATATAATTATAGACTATAGACATGTAATGTGTTAATAAATACCTTTTATTATCTAAGCACAGCGTGTAGTCTTTTGTTATCGTAGGCGCCGCAGTATATAGTAGCAGTGTAAGTCGCACATAGATGAGTTCAGTGCATAGAGTAAGGCAAAAGGAGGTATTAGTCTTTATTTAAAGTATATATAGGCGGAGTCATCAACAGACGCCCCACCTACTTATGAATATTAATTATTGATATTTTCATAAATATTCATAATTAATATTCCCCCTTAACCATCTGCCGACCGCCTAACGCAGGGATGCGTCCAGGAGGCGGCAGCTTTGTTCCACCTTTACGCGTCGGCCCGTCATCTCGCGAGAGGCGACATTTGCTGTGAACGCGTGCGCGCGTGTTCACAGCAGCAGTTAAAGATCGCAAGTTATACTGCGGCCTGCCAGCGATGATCAATCGCTGGCAGGCTGTAGATGCGAAATAAATCATTTTGTTAACAGCGTCTGATATACCTGCTACCTGGTCCTCTGGTGGTCCCATTTGCTGGGATCGACCACCAGAGGACCAGGTAGCTATGTAAAGGAGCACCAAGCACCATACTACACCCCCCCCTGTCACTTATTAACCCCTTGTTAACCCCTGATCACCCCATATAGACTCTCTGATCACCCCCCTGTCACTGATCACCCCCCTGTAAGGCTCCATTCACATGTTCATATGTGTTTTGCGGATCCACGGATCCGCGGATGCGCAAAACACGGTAATGTGCTTTCCGCATTTTGCAGATCCGCACATTGCCAGAACTATATAGAAAATGCCTTTTCTTGTCCGCAATTGTGGACAAGAATAGGATATGTTCTATATTTTTGCGGAACGGAAGTGCAGACTCGGAAGTGTGGATCCGCAATTCCGGATCCGAGCGGGAAAAAGTCTGTCCCCATAGAAATGAATGGGCCCGCAATTCCGTTCCGCAAACAGAATTGCGGACGTGTGAATGGGGCATAAGGGTCCCTTATCACCGCCAGTTAGTTAGCTACTTGTTAGGTAGCTAGTGCCCAGCCCACTGCACCGCAGTCACTGATTTTGGCAGAGATTTTTTCATCCACATTGATCGATGCGAATGAAAAAATCTGTGCCGTTCATTTTATTTTTTTTTTTCAGCCCAGAGGCTGAACGGAAAAAAAAATCTCATTACCCGTATGCTCAATATACGGAGAATCGCAGAAACTCCTAATGCTGGCCATACGTGTAATGATTGCGGAGACTCAAATGCCATGAGCAGTACAAACACCTGACAGTGACCCCATTTAGAAAGAAGACACTCCAAGGTATTCCGTTAGGGGTATGGTGAGTTCATGTAAAATTTTATTTTTGTCACAAGTTAGTGGAAATATGAGACTTGTAAAAAAAAAATATCTATTTCCGCTAACTTGTGCCAAAATTTTTTTTTCTGTGAACTCACCATGCCCTCACGGAATACCTTGGGGTGTCTTCTTTCCAAAATAGGGTCACATGTGGGGTGTTTATACTGCCCTGGCATTTTAGGGGTCCTAAAGCGTGAGAATCCAAATGCGTAAAAATGCCCTGTGAAATCCTAAAGGTACTCATGGGAATTTGGCCCCTTTGCGCATCTTGGCTGCAAAAGTGTCACTCATGTGGTATCGCCGTACTCAGGAGAAGTAGGCAATGAGTTTTGGGGTGTATTTTTATATATACCCATACTTTGTGTGAGAAATATCGCTGTAAACGACAACTTTTTTTTAAAAATTTATACAAAGTTGTCAATTTACAGAGATATTTCTCTCACCCAACATGGGTATATGTAAAAATACACCCCAAAACACATTGCCCTACTTCTCCTGAGTACGGCGATACCACATGTGTGACACTTTTTTGCAGCCTAGGTGCGCAAAGGGGCGTAAAGTCCAATGAGTACCTTTAGGTTTTACAGGGTTGCTCACAATTTAGCCCTGCCCAAAATGCCAGAACAGTACAAACACCCCACAAATGACCCCATTTTGGAAAGAAGACACCCCAAAGTATTCGCTGAGGGGCATAGTGATTCCATGAAAAATTGAACTTTTTGTCACAAAGTTAGCGGAAAGGGAGACTTTGTGAGAAAAAACAATAAAAAATCAATTTCTGCTAACTTGTGCCAAAAAAAAAACTTCTATGAACTCGCCATACCCCTCACGGAATACCCTGGGGTGTCTTCTTTCCAAAATGGGGTCACATGTGGGGTATTTATACTGCCCTGGCATTTTAGGGGCCCTAAAGCGTGAGAAGAAAAATGCGTAAAAATTCCCTCCTAAAAGGTACTCATTGGAATTTGGGCCCCTTTGCGCATCTTGGCTGCAAAAAAATGTCACACATGTGGTATCGCCGTACTCAGGAGAAGTAGGGCAATGTGTTTTGGGGTGTATTTTTACATATACCCATGCTGGGTGAGAGAAATATCTCTGTAAATTGACAACTTTGTATAACATTTTTTAAATAGTTGTCATTTACAGAGATATTTCTTACACACAGTATGGGTATATGTAAAAATACACCCCAAAACACATTGCCTCACTTCTTCTGAGTACGGCGATACCACATGAGTGACACTTTTTTGCAGCAAAGATGCGCAAAGGGGTCCTAATTCCAATGAGTACCTTTAGGCCCCTTTCACACGGGCGAGTTTTCCGCGCGGGTGCAATGCGTGATGTGAACGCATTGCACCCGCACTGAATCCGGACCCATTCACTTCTATGGGGCTGTGCACATGACAGTTGATTTTTACGCATCACTTTTGCGATGCGTGAAAATCGCAGCATGCTCTATCTTCTGCGTTTTTAACGGAACGCAGGCCCCATAGAAGTGAATGGGGCTGCGGGAAAATCGCAAAGCATCCGCAAGCAAGCGCGGATGCTTTATGATGTTCCTCGCATGGCTGCTATGCAACCATCGGGATGTGTAATCGGTTCTGTATTATTTCACATTATAACATAGTTATAATGTAAAATAATACTTGGCCATCTTCCTATCAGTTAACAGGTGCAGAATGGGTTAGTAATAATAAACTAATAATAACTTACTAGTTCCATTTGATGTGAAGCCGGCATCCTTCCGTTAGCTTGCTAGTAAAGTGACCTGTGATGATGTCACATGGTCACATGGACCAATCACATGCTCCATCACCATAGTGATGGAGCAGGTGATTGGGCCATGTGATGCTGTGACATCATCACAGGTCCTTTTCCTACTAGCAAGCTAACGGAGAGGATGCCGGGCTTCGCGATCAAATGGAACAGGTACAGTAAGTTATTATTAGTTTATTATTTTTAACCCATTCTGCACCTGTTTAAACATTAGGAAGATGGCCAAGGGTATTATTTTACATTATAACTATGTTATAATGTGAAATAATACCAGCGGGACAATTTCTGACCCAAACATGCACTTCTGTGAAGAAGTGCAGGTTCGGGTCTGGGTACCAAAAGTTCCAATTTTTCTCCCGCGCGTGCAAAACGCATGACAGCGATTCCCGCAACGCACCCGCACTGTTTGACGGAGTGCACCCGCAACGCCCGTGTGAAAGAGGCCTTAGGATTTCACAGGGCATTTTTATGCATTTGAATTCTCACGCTTTAGGGCCCCTATAATGCCAGGGCAGTATAAATACCCCACAAGTGACCCCATTTTGGAAAGAAGACACCCCAAGGTATTCCGTGAGGGGCATGGCGAGTTCACAGAATTTTTTATTTTTTTTTTTGGCACAAGTTAGCGGAAATTGATATATTTTTTGTTTTGTTTTTTTACAAAGTCTCATATTCCACTAACTTGTGACAAAAAATAAAATTTTACATGAACTCACCATACCCTTCACGGAATTTATTGGGGTGTCTTCTTTCTAAAATGGGGTCACATGTGGGGTATTTATACTGTCCTGGCATTTTAGGGAGCCCCTAAAGCGTGAGAAGAAGTCTGGAATCTAAATGCGTAAAAATGCCCTGTGAAATCCTAAAGGTACTCATTGGAATTTGGGCCCCTTTGCGCATCTTGGCTGCAAAAAAGTGTCACACATGTGGTATCGCCGTACTCAGGAGAAGTAGGGCAATGTGTTTTGCGGTGTATTTTTACATATACCCATGCTGGGTGTGAGAAATATCTCTGTAAATGACAACTTTTGAAATTTTTTTATACAAAGTTGTCAGTTTACAGAGATATTTCTCTCACTCAACATGGGTATGTGTAAAAATACACCCCAAAACACATTGCCCTACTTCTCCTGAGTATGGAGATACCACATCAGTGACACTTTTTTGCAGCCTAGGTGCGCAAAGGGGCCCAAATTCCAACGAGTACCTTTAGGTTTTACAGGGATGCTCACAATTTAGCCCCGCCCAAAATGCCAGAACAGTAAACACACCCCACAAATGACCCCATTTCGGAAAGTAGACACCCCAAGGTATTCACTGAGGGGCATAGTGAGTCTGTGGGAGATTTTTTTGTTTCTTGCCAGAAGTTAGCAGAAATGGAAACTTTATTATTTTTTTTTTCTTCAGAAAGAGTCATTTTCCGCTAACTTGTGAAAAAATATGAAATGATACATGAACTCAACATGCCCCTCCGCGAATACTTTGGGGTGTCTTCTTTCTAAAATGGTGTCATTTGGGGTGTATTTATACTATCCTGGCATTCTAGCACCTGAAGAAACATGAGATGTAGTGCAGATAATGTTGCTGTCTGCAGCGTCTACAGAAAATGTACTCTGGATGCCACCGTTATTTTAAGGAAGCGCAAACATTATGGCTGAGTGTACAATTGGAAAGGTTAATGACCTGGGGTCCCTGAATCACGTTTGTGATGGCTGGACCCTGTTGCGTAAGGGGTATGTCGGTGCCTGTTGTCGGGTAGTTGGACCTTGCTGGCTCTGTTGATTTGGGCCTAAAAAAAGATGAAATGCGCAAACATTATACAGGAGATGTAGCGCAGGTAATGTCACTGTCCGCAGCATCTACAGAAAAAGTACACTGGATGTCACAGATATTTTTATGCTGTGCACACGTTACACAGGAAATGTAGCGCAGATAATGTCGCTGTCTGCAGCGGCCAAACAATTGTCCGCTATTTAGCAAAGGTTGCGCAAAAAATATATATTGCTGCCAGATGCAACAATTGTCCTTAAAAGGACTTTTGGGTCTCTAACAATTGCATGCAATTTAGCGCAGGTTGCGCTAATAATATATATTGCTGCCAGACACAACAATAGTCCTTAAAAGCACTTTTGGGTCTCTAACACCAACACTGCCTAACAAAAAAATCGGGCCATTTTTCACCTTAAGGACCAGGCCTGTTTGCAAATCTGACATGCGTCACTTTATGTGGTGACAACTTTAAAATGCTTTTACTTATCCAAGCCATTCTGAGATTGTTTTCTTGTCACATATTGTACTTCATGATAGTAGTAAGTTTGAGTCAAAATATTTCATTTTTTTATAAAAATACTAAATTTACAAACAATTTGGAAATATTCGCAATTTTCACAATTTCAATTTTTCTGCTTTTAAGCCAGATAGTGATACCTCCTAAAATAACTATTACTTTACATTCCCCATATGCCTACTGCATGTTTGGGTCATATTGTAAATTACATTTTCTTTTTTTGGGACGTTAGAAGACTTAGAAGTTTAGAAGCAAATCTTAAAATTTTTTAGAAAATTTCCAAAACCCACTTTTTAAGGACCAGTTCAGGTCTGAAGCTACTTTGTGGGGCTTACATAGTGGAAACCCCCATAAATTACCCCATTTTAGAAACTACACCCCTCAAGGTATTGAAAACTGATTTTACAAACTTAGTTAACCCTTTAGCTGTTCCGCAAGAATTAATGGAAAATGGAGATGAAATTTCAGAATTTAACTTTTTGGGCAAATTTTCCAATTTAATCATTTTCTTTCCACTAACAAAGCAAGGGTTAACAGCCAAACAAAACTCAATATTTATTGCCCTGATTCTCTAGTTTACAAAAACACCCCATATGTGGTCATAAACTACCGTACGGGCACACGGCAGGGCACAGAAGGAAAGGATCCCCATATGGTTTTTGGAGGGTAGATTTCACTGGGATCATTTTAACCTGCCATGTCACATTAGAAGACCCCCTGATGCACCCCTAGAGTAGAAACTAAAAAAAAAGACCCCATTTTGAAAAGTAAAGGATAAGGTGGCAGTTTTGTTAGTACTATTTTAGGGTACATACGATTTTTGGTTGCTCTATATTACACTTTTTGTGAGGTAAGGTAACAAAAAATAGCTGTTTTGGCGCTGGTTTTATGTTTTGTTATTTACAATGTTCATCTGAAAGGTTAGATCATGCAGTAATTTTATAGAGCATGTTGTTACGGATGCGACAATACCAAATATGACTACTTTTTTTAGTTGTTTATTTCAGTTTTACATAATAAAGCATTTTTGAAAAAAAATATTTTTTTTGTTTCTCCTTATTTTGAAAGCCATATATATTTTTTTTTGGGCAACTGTCTTATGTGGGGGCTCATTTTTTGCGAGATGAGATGGCGGTTTGATTGGCACTTTTTTGGGGGGCATACGCCTTTTTGATCGCTTGGTATTACACTTTTTGTGATGTAAGAAGACAAAAAATGGCTTTTTTTACACTGTTTAATTTATTTATTTAATTTTTTACGGTGTTCATCTGAGGGGTTAGGCCATGTGATATTTTTATAGAGCAGGCTCTTACGGACGCGGCAATACCTAAAATACTTTCCTTTTTTACGGTGTTCAACTATATAGTGTAGTGTAGTGTATTGTGAATTTACACTTAGCCTGATCAGGCTGCTAGTGTCTTTAGCAGAAGCATGATCTGCTATACCATGGCAAGCCGGAAGTCTGTGAAGGCGTCCGGTTGCCATGGTAACCATCAGCCGCTGCCACAACAGAGCAGCGGCGGAGGCGGGAAGGAGGGACAGCAGACATGGTGACAGTTTAATGACATGACGGGTGTACTCGTCATGGAGCGCCAAATAACACTGCTCCATGATGAGTATACCCGTCTAATAGCGTGAAGGGGTTAAAAGGACTTTTGGGTCTCTACAATTGCACGCAATTTAGCGCAGGTTGTACTAAAAATATATATTGCTGCCAGACACAACAATAGTCATTAAAAGGCATTTTTTATGTCTCTAACACCAACCCTGCCTAACAAAACCATGCATCATCGAGTGCATTTTAGCAACTGATGACGCGTTCCGGCCAGCCAATCACTGTAATGCCAGTAACCAACATGGCTAAGGCATTACAGTTGCTTAGCAGCCAACAAACGTGCGGGGAGGAGACTCGAGCATTGCGCTCGAGCACACGTGGTATTCGGCCGAACACCACAATGTGCCCAGCATCACGATGCTCGAGCCAAACTGGTGTTCAGCCGAGCATGTTCACTCAACACTACTTCCAAGTACTTCTTAATTATCCTGCCATGGTCTCCCTGCACTGCAATAAATAGTAACCAGCTATACACAAAGGTAATGCTCAAAGGGGCATTTTCATTCCACTGTTTAACTGTTCACAGTCATTAACTTATTGCCAATACAGCCATAAGAAAATTGTTGCTGTTGAAATACTTTATATTGAAGACTGTTCAGGCAGATATTTTTAGGTTTCGTCAAAGCACTTTTCTTGCAATCAAAAATACAAAACTGCAGCATAAAGCTTTTTATAGACCTCATTATATGTCAAGATCTATGTCCTTTCACTGTTTGAACAATGCAATAACAGTAATTCTGAGGATTGCCTTCTTCTTGTCACCCAGACTATAAAAAACAATCACATATAGTGTATAACCATAATGAGGGCAGGGAGTCCACTTTTATGGCACTTACAAGATAAAATATTAGCTTATCAAACATAAAACCACTCGGCTTGCTGACTCTCTCGCCTTCACAACTTGTATAGTAACAGACTTTTGTAGGAAATATTGACAGGAGATAACAATTTTATGTGGTGAAACTTGGAATATTGAGCGCTGTTATGTGAAATATATGATCAGAAGTATACAATTTTAGGAAGAAATGTTTGTTTTTAACATATCAGAAAGCCAGCTATATATTGTGAGCAGAGATGAGTGAAGTTTGAAAAAACTTGATTCGGATGATTTTTAGAAAGTTGATTTGTTCTGAATTAATTTGTCATGAATCACAATAAATCTGTCATACCCAGGCCACTCTGCCTAATCATATGTATCCCACTTGGTGGCCCAATTTCATTGTGAAGACTTGGAACTTAAATTAAAGGGACAGTGCAGGAACAGGGTATCGCCGTGTGCATTACGTTCTAGTGCATCTACATTCATAGTTAATCCGTTCTGTAGGTACTGTGCCATCAGTATTACAGGCATATGTAATTTATCGCCATCTACATCACTGTGCAGTGCACCAAGATTCATAGCTAATCCCTTTGTTTAGCTGTTGAATTACTATTCACCATTACAGGTCAATAAAAGCATCAGGTCTAATTTATCGATGTGGACATAACTGTACAGTGCCCCAAGATTCAAGTAGTGACCCCATGACAGAGTGGGGACGGTGGCAGCAGCAGCAGTAGTAGTGTTCCTATGAAAGAGTGGGGACTGTGGCGGCAGCAGCAACAGTGACAGTAACCGTGACAATAGCGGCCCTATGAAAGAGTAGGGGCGGTGTCGGCAGCAGTAGCATTGGTAGTGACGGTGACAAAAGTGGCAGAGTGGGAAGGGGGTGTGCAACAGCAGTGGTTGTAAGGCTGTGTTAACATCACTGCTTATATTTCTGTTCTTCTGATCCGTCAGAAGAACATAAAAAAAAAAAAATCCTGCATTTTGAGGATTCATAAAGCCTCTTTCAGATGTCAGTATTTCATATCAGTATTTTGTCAGTAATTGTAAGCTAAAAATAGGAGGGGGTCCAAAACAGAGATAAAATTAAATGGAATAATTTCCATCTCATCTGTGTTTTTGACCCACTCCTGCTTTTGGCCTACAAGTTCTGATCAAATACTGATACAAAACACTGACCAAAGACTAAAAGAATGTACAGTATTAGCTACGATGAATTTTTGTCGAGTTGGTGGAGTGATTTGTCTGGTTCATTCCAATAACCAAAGACAATACTCCAGTTGCCATGTTTGACGCATCCAGCAAGTACAGCCTATCTGGTTTTAACCTAAATACACGTTGAAAGCAAAATACTATTAAGTTCATAGTACGGAGGAATCCTGGACCTTATGGAGGGATCCACATGGGTTAAAATTTCGTTCCACTGCACAGTGATGTCGAATTTGTTTAAAATTTGTCATGGCTGTCAGAGTGACGCAGAATAAAATTTTCCATAACAGAACGTAGTAGCTAGGAATTATGAATTTGGGTCCAGTTGGTGGAGCGATTTGTCTGGTCATACTGTCCTAGTTCCGACCATAAACGATTGCAATAACGGTGCACACTAATTTTTTAGAACATATTAGCTGCAATGAATTTGGGGCAAGTCATGAAGTGATTTGTGTGGTTCATTCCAATAACTGACACGACTCCTTTATGGCAATAATCCATGTTTGATCCATCCACTAAGTTTAGCCTATCTGCTTTTAACTCTAATACAAGGAGTTATTTGATATGCAAAAGAGGAAAAACAGAACTGGATCGCACATCCACATGCTATGCTTTGATCTAATTAAACTTGCTTCTCAGCGCAATATTTAGTGAACAGCACCCTATACTGCATGCTATACAAGATGCATTAGTGTACATTTCCTCTTTGAGTGAGACCTACTCTAAACTAGGTGTGGCACTGCGCAGCGACAACGTGGCACTTCCCTAGTAGGCAGTGGGACCCAGGAGTCAAACAGAAACCCTGCTATCTGATGATGCCACCCACGGCACTGGGTCCCACCGAACCACCAGCTCAGCACCAAAAAAAAACAAAGGCCGACACGCAGTACTGCACCATCTGAACAGTTCTCTAACACAACATGTCCTATGCTATCAGGAACTCCAACTGAGAGCTGGTAGGTCCATATACACTTATATGCAGACTTCTGCTTAATTAAAATTAAAAACGCCTGTACTGAATGGGAGGAGTGCTGATAATAAAGAAGAAAGAGTTCATATACATATGCTAAAAGTGGAGAAACAGAACTGGATTGCACATCCACATGCTATGCTTTAATCTAATTAAACTCGCTTCTCAGTGCAATATTTAGTGTACAGCCCCCTATACTGCATGCTATACAAAAGGCATTAGTGTACATTTTTACCAAAAGGCATAAGCCCACTCACCGCGATGAGGTTGCCTCTTAGAGTGGGACCTACAATAAACTAGGCACGGCACGGCGACAACACGGCACTGCCCTAGTAGGCAGCGGGACCCAGGAGTCGAACAGCAACCCAGTTATCTGATGATGCCACCCACGGCACATGGTCCCACTGACCCACCAGCTCAGCGCCACAAAAAACAAAGGACAACACACATTACTGTACCATCTGAACAGTTGTCTAACACATGTCCTATGCTATCAGGAACTCTAACTGAAATCTGGTAGGTCCATACACACTTATATGCAGACTCCTGCTAAATTAAAATCACCTGTACTGAATGGGAGGAGTGCTGATACCAGAAATAAAGAAGAAAGACTTAATATACATATGCAAAAGGGGAGAAACAGAACAGAAGTGGCGTTCAGCACTAACAATTCTGTGATGCCTTTACATGTCCCGGCTGCACACATGGTACACTGCAAGGATCGCCGTGTGTCTACCCTTTGCCAACAGTTGCGGGTTACCCGCTTAACGTCGTTTGTTATAGGGATTGGGGATTATAAGACTGGAGCAGACTAATTTATCTGGTGAAATACTAATTTATTTGATAAAAGACTAATTTATTTGCTAAAAGAGAAAATTTATTTTTGCTACTATACTAATGTTTTCGCTAAAAGAGTCATTTTTCAGATAAAATAATTTTTTTTCTACAAAAAAAGGTGATCAACTCATGGGCAACTCTGCTGTGTGAATAATTATTTGCACTGCCTACAGAAGTGATTAAATATCAGTGTGGACACGTCACAAACAGTAGAATGAGACAGGTGTTTCACACCACTTTGTGAATCATGGCCTAATAGAATTGCTTATCTGTTATTTAACGTGTCTATCTATAACAGAAGAGATTAAGTATTAATGATGCAGCAGGTGAACTAGATAAACGTGCCTATATATTAGACTGCCTGTTGAGACTGAGTCTGACAAACAGTAAGCATATTTATAACAGAACAGATTAAGTATGAATGGTGCAGCAGTTGAACTAGATACATGGGGTGATTACACTAAGCCTGCACTGTTCCAGCACTATTCTTGCTGTCTCTGTATGCTTTCTCTACAGTGTCTAAAAACTCTACCTACAATCTCCCTACACTGTCCCTGCAGTCTCCCTATTCAATATTCTACAATTAAAAGCTTTCTAAAACACTGTCCCTAGCACTTCCCACGTCTCTCACTATGCTTAATTCAAAGTTAAATGGCAGCAACCACGCATGATGAAGCATTTATAGGGCTGTGACATCACAGGGGATGGCTACCTGCTGATTGGCTGGCTGCAAGGCATTATGGGTCATATCGTGTTCCCGGACTAATTACTTTTACTTTGTAACACGTGTAGCCGACATTTTAGGAAAAAGACGATTCATACCACGAAGCGTGAGGAAATTCGGATTTGGATGTGTGAAATTCGTATCAAAGTCAATTAGGTTCACTTTGATCCGCTCAGCAGTAATTGTGAGAATAACAGACATGCTTTATATGCCCCAGAAGAAGATGTGAAGACAAAACCCAGGGTCTGGTAGAGACATTGTCTGCTGAAAGGTTTGATGAGCTGATTTTATCTTGTAATTGCCAAAAGAGTGGACTCCTTGCTCTAATTATGGTTTGACACTGTGTGATTGTTTTGAAAAGTCTTAGTGACCAGATGGAGGCAATTCTCAGAAGTGCTGTCTGGCGATTTGCCCCTGTGGAACTACAAGAACCAGAGGAATAGGACATGTGGAATGTGAGGAAAGAAACTGAAGAAAAGCATCTATCACGGGAATCCATTGTACTAGTCTCCTAGATAAGGTTGTAAAAAAGTGTTTTATTTTATATGATAATCGTTTCAAAAGTAAAAAGGGACATGAATTTTTAAACTATAAAAATGTACTCTATTTTTCAATTCAGCTGCTTTTTTATTATGAAAAATGGTTTCATATACTTATGCTTTGTTGTCATTGTGTTTTGTGTTTATTGTTAATTCAAATTGTAACCCCTTCTACCCGGACCAGTTTTCACCTTCCTGCTCAGGCCATATCTTGCAAATCTGATAGGTATGCACATCAGAACCAATGGGACTCAGTAATTTATAAAAAGTATACCTTTATCAATACATATTTCAATAATTTACTAAATAAATACATGGAAAGGGGGAGAGCAGCACAATGGAAAAGAGATACAGAGAGATAAAGATATACAGAGAAATAACTGGGGCAATGTTCCAATAATATGACATTTATTACCGTGTGACTAAGCTGTCTATAGATCCTACTTTTCCACTAAATTCATACCATTTAAGGCCGATCAAGTGGACAATATCATGAATAATAAGGATTAATACCATATCTTCACACAGGGAGCCCAAGGAGAACCTCTATGGTATTATAAATAGCTATCGCAGGGTACAACCCATGTAGGTAATTATGCAGCCGCGACTATTGTCAGTTGTATTGCTATCACATACATCTTAACTGCATAGAGCATAACTACTGGATATAGCAGGGTCCCAGCTGTCATTGACTGCTGGATTCCTGCCTTGATTAGAAACGCACCTCTCCGCTGCCCACCTGATCTTCATAATGTATTAGTATGTCAAATTGCGGTTAGTCACTTCCCGCTATGACGTACTAGTACATCATATGTTTGGAAGGGGCTAAACAATAAAAGTTATGGTCTATATTATTTTTGGGGACATGGCGACTGTACACGGTACAGTTATAAATGCTATTTTCACCTGTCTAAATGGTAAATTATGTCACATCTGGCAGCCATAATTTTATTTTCTTGCTTTTTATAGTATATAGTACCGTATGTTTTACATAAAAAGTGTGTCATAGATTTAGAGGAGGATTTAGCAGTAGATTTTCTGCACTGTAGTAAACAGTAAACTAAAATTTACAATAGCTAGTGTATGCTGCTGTTTTTATAATCTGCAGCAAGTGCAGAGGTTTTTATGTGACTTGTATTATGTTTGTTTGTGGATTTAGAGCTCACGCATACAAACATTTTTTTTTCCACATTCGATCCACATTTTTTGGTTGTTTGCGGACCCATTGAACTTTGGCTATATTCTTTTGCATGATCTGTTATGGTGTGGATTTCTCACAAAAATGAGCTCCCAATCAACAGTTCATCACTGCATGTGATTAACTTCAGTGGCCATACAAATATAAAAATACCTTATCTTACCATGTATATATGACATTTAAAAGAGATGTACCAACTCGCAGCTTCTATGGCGAGATGGAACCAAGCTTTGGCCCTAGGTGGCCAAACTTACGGAAACAGCTGGGTGACCTGGAGCTCTGCTTTTTCAGTAACTCCCATTGTAGTTATTGGGAGCGAATCAAACACTGTAGCAGAATAAGCTACATTACTTACGTAACTTCCAAGAATCCCTTTAATCATCCGTTCCTGTGAAAGTTGTGACAGAATTCTTCAAGTCATGATACAGGCATACACTGACACTATGTGTAATAGAAAAAATGTGAGGCAGGAAGTTTTGTACATCCAAAGGTGTCCAGAAAAGGACCTTATCCCATCTGTGGTCACATGGACCTCTGCAGCTATTCACTAACCTCACTGGTGACATGTCTCTGAGAAGTATGTAACCACTGAGACCGCAAACATTGGCTTAGGAAGCCTTATCACTGGAATGAAGCGGCTTTGAAAAGGGGAGCGGCTTTAGTTCTTCCACAGTTTCCCGGCCTTAGTTTATTTTCTTTTGGGTGGCACAGGGTCACACAACTGCTTTAACCCAAGGAACATGAAAAGGGCAAACAAGTAACAAGAACTGCTTCGGTGTTAACAACCACCAGGAGGGGCCCCATTTTACTTTTACCATGGTGTCTCCTCATCTCTATGTATGGTCCTGATCAGACTTTTCCTCCTTACTATGCTGCCATCGATACTGCCACAGTTGTGATTTTGTGGCCTGTGAAATTTCTGTCTGTCAAACTGGTGATACCAATCCCTTTGTAAGTGAAGACCTACATACTGACAGTTTCAGTGTGAAGAAATACTCCCTACTAAGTGCTCAGTTGTCTATTTTATTCACGTGCTTTCATAAGGAATAACAGAGGAATTGCACAATTCAGGTCTAAAATAAAAAAAACTTAAGAATTAATGAGAAATGCAAGTTTGTACTAGAATAGACATTTCAGGAGAGCCCTATGTAAAGGGAACCTGCTAGCTGGATTTTTGGACTCACATGAGTGAAAGATTGTTTTCTGCACTATTTCTTATTAGCTCGCACAAAAACATTGTGGGAAAGCCTGATAACGTGGTTGTGATGGTTTTAAGTTAAAAATCCAGCTAACAGACTTAGTATAGCTGTGGCTAGCTCTAATATTTTAGATGGCTTGACCAATTAATAGGTGTATTCAGTATATTTCTAATCTATTACATCACGGGTATTCTGAAGTTGAGCCTAAAGGTAAAACATGTAAAACATCCTTTATGTCTTACATTTATGCATTTATTTAATCTTAATACTTTAACTTTCCTCATACATATCCATAATATACAGAGATGATGGACAAACATATTACTTACTATTACCACAGTATATATCATATAAAATCATGTGTCAATATCTATGATGATTTACATAATAAAAGTTAACACTTTTCAATGAAAGACAAAATGTCCAATGTGAAAATTATTAAAATAATAAAATCGTTCTTATACAATGCCAGAGTTCTCAAGTCTCCCGGATGTTCAGGGAGTCTCCCGCTATTAGCTAACGGCTCCCCAACGCCCGCATGTGAAACAATATATCCCTGAAAGGTTTACTCGCAGTAAACCTTTCCGGCAACCTGTAGCAGTGTCCTCTCCTCTGACTCCTCGAGAAGTCCGACTGGTGACGTCATGTCCTATGACTTGCCAGTCGGAGCTTTAGCCCACCTGCAGCTACTGCGCGTGCGCCAGCTTTACTCGAACTACCGCCACTGTGGATGTGCGGCATCACGAGCCACTGTCAGAAGCCTCAATTCCCCTCATTGCGCTGTCACCCAGGCATAGTAGAAAGTTCTTTTTGGTCATACATTATATAATGTTTTACTATGTTCCCATATATGTTTTGTTCATGTTATACTTGCTTGTATACTGCATCAGCACAGTAACCTTGTTATATGTTATGTTCTGCATATGTTTGAAAAATGTAATAAAAAGTTTGTGAAAAAAAAAAAGAAAAAAAAGAAAACCTCCCTGAAATGAGAAGTGCACCTCCTTGAAATGAGTTTTTGCAGGTTGGGATGTCTGCAATGCGCAACTCATCATGGTGTTACTAAAGAAACTTAGGAACATAGGTAAGCTGTGCAAATGTATCAAAGGAGAATTCCATTTTTGTTTTCAAAGTATCTACACCTTGTGCATTGATCTTGAATTTCTACCGTGTTTTCTCTACTCATAGCTTTTAAAACTTTGCCATTGAATATATGGTGACCTTGCAGCTTAGCCTAAAAAGGGTTCTCTGGGCTACAGAAATTGATGATATATCCACAGGATAGGACATCAATATAAGATCGTGGATGTCCAACACCTGGCACCACCACCGATCAGCTGTTATGGGCTGCCATGGCGCAAGAAACTCTACAGTGTACGGAGCTGGAGGAAGACAGTATTGTACACTATGTAGGAGCGGTGCTGGGGTACTGCAGCTGAAGTCCCATTCAAATGAATGGGAGCTGAGTTTCAGTTTGCAGCATCGGAAACTACACAGTGTATGAAGCCTTCTGTTAGTGTCCAGAAACAGCTAATCAGTGGGTGCACAGGGTGTCAGACCCCACTGATCTGATATTGATGACCTATCCTGAGTAAAAAGGGCAATCACCTACTGAATGCCACTTTGTTACAGCGGCAAGGATTTAATCTCTCGGGAGGCTCCCGGAGGACCAGAAGTGCCTCTACATGCACCACTACAGCCTTTCACTGTCCTTAGCCTCCTAATGATACAGTGGTTCCACATATTATGTGGCGTTTTGAAATGTCAGTCTTATACAATCACGCATCTGTGAGGTGACTTGTTGAATCAGACATTCTCCACTTACAGTTTATGCATCAGACACCCAGGAATTAATCAAGTAGCTTTTAATCCGGAGATTGTATTACAAGATATGCAGGGAATCCAGATGGTAAAAGAATTATGCCACTAATATTCTCCTTGATAAGAACATGAGATACACAGATTCACCTCAGATTTTCCTCAGAATCTCCTCAGAATTAGAGCACACAAAACAGCAATGCATGACAGGGTAAACAGGAAGTGGCTAGACTGAACCAACTAGAAGCAGAAACAGAGGGGGGAGGAGAAGAGAGGAGCATACCAATACACAATTCAAGATACTGAAACAGAACACTCCCCGTCGGGTATCGGTAGATACCACTATGTATATGCATACAATGGAATTGTATAAATAACAATGAATAATGTCCATAAACCTGAAAAGGAAACATGCAATGAACATTTATTCAAACCAAAAAAGGATATATCTTCAGTTCAGACCATAGAGCTGGTACTGGAAACAGTCCTAGAAGATGATTAGCATCTCTGGTAGAAGGAATCTCAACATGGAAGTTCTTTCCATCCGAACTGGAAACGTATTTAGTAATAAGTCCAGTAGGCCAGTCGAGACCATTAACTTGTTTGTCTCTTAACAGAACAAATCTCCTTCCTTTATATTGGGCCTTGGTTCTTGCCACCTTCCACCTTCTGCATTCTTGCTAGAGGTAGAGGTACTTTCTTATCCACCTTTTCCAGAACTGACTGGTGAGATGTTTTACCTGCTTCCACCGAAACTTATAAAGGTTGTGCTCTTTGAAAACGCCAGATGGCACAGGAATATTTCCTATATTTTTTTGGTTTATTCTTCAGTGATCTTTTATGCACCCCAGATGTGGATTTCTTCTTTTTAACTATAGGAGGTTGTCTGTTGCTTTCATTAGAAGCTGAGCGAGACTTGGTTCTCCTTGATCTTACCAAAGATTTAGAATGTGACTTCTCTGTCTGTGTCACCAATTTAGAGCGAGAGCACTTATTTTGTGAGGCTGATTCACATGTAGATTGCTTTCTGTCTATGAATCGTGAATGCAAATGCTCATGTCTGCTTTTCACTTCTGAAATGGGATCTGTCTTTGTACGTACGGACTTGGGTTGGTGACATGCAGTATTTGTCATGGACATTGGCGGTGAACTTTTCCCTGTGGTTTTCAGAAAAGGCTGAGCAATATGAAGGTGCTCATCCGTTGAAGACTGGGAAGAACTGTGATCCTCTTGAGTGCAATCAACAACTGCAGATGGAACTGAAGGTTCTTGCAAAGTATCTGAAATGAACTCTTCCTGTGTTGAAGGAACCTCCTTTATAGAACATTCAGAAGATACTTCTTTTACAGAATTAAACTCATTGTCAAACAGTAGACTGGAAGGCTCAAGTTTCTGCTGTATCTCATCAGAACTACATGAATCAGAAGGCTTGTTGTCAGTGATGATATAGGATTCATTATGATAAACTGTGTGAGGACTGCAAAGCTGGGAAGGGCTTGAAGAGGGCTCCAATTGAAATCCTGAAGGCCTTTCTACAAGCTGCCCTTCTGTCCAGGAACATTCTTCTGCAGCTGACTCCTTGGGATTTAAGCTGCTTTCTGATGTTTTTAGAATATTTGGGCAGGGCATATCTTGCACATAGTAGTGGTTAGGACACTGTCTGAAGTAAGAAGTTCGCCCCTATTAATACTTCAGTTCTGAAGGAGTGTACTTGGCAGGGTCTGCGGGTTCTGTCCAGACATACATCCCCCACGATGATCCAACCCACTGTAAGTTTCTGGGCATATGGAGCGTTGAAAGGGCCATTGCGAAGTTCAAGGACCTTATGAGCCTCAAGAATGTCTCTACCTAGCAAGAGTAAGATCTCGGCATGGTTATCAAGGGGAGGAATCTCTCTGGCTATGTTCCTGAGATGAGGGTGATGCTGTGCGGCTTCAGGTGTGGGAATCTCATCCCTTGTGTCCGGCAATTTGTCACACTCAATAAGGATTGGAAGAGAGAGTTTCTTATGTCCTTTGATGGGCTTTAAGGTGAAACCATTAGCTCTTCTTCCTGAGGTTGTCACAAGACCAGAGCATGTTCCTAGGGTGTAGGGTGTAGTCTCTCCCTCTATCCTGAACAGATCAAAGAACTTAGGGCTAGCTAGGGAATGATTACTTTGGTCATCTAGAATAGCATACATTCTTATGGTCTTCTCTGGTTGTGCAGTAAGAAACACATGCACGAGGCAAATCTTAGAACAAGACTTACCGCACACAAGTCCTTCTCCACATACCCTTGTGCATCTGGGCATGACGGTTGTGGTGGGTCGGTCGGCACTCTCCCCGCCATGACTCTCCCCGTCTTGATCGAAATGGGGCTTGTGCCAGTTAACTGGTGCTAGGTTCCGCCTGATTGGTCCCGGGTGAACAGCGGACATGTGTAGATCACTATTACATTCAGAACACTTGACTGGAACCTTACAGTCTCTGGCGAAGTGCTCAGTGGATGCACAGCATCTGAAGCAGATATTATGACTCCTTAGGAACTCCTTACATTCCTCAAAGGGCTTTGCTATGAAGACACGGCATTTCCTTAAAGGATGTGGTTTATCATGGATAGGGCAATGATGAACGGGTTCCTTAGGGCTTTCATTTCCATTGTTAGTAGTGGGCACAACCCCTGTCTTTTTTACTGAAATTAGACCTTTAGAACCGCCCTGTCTGGGACTGAAAGTCTCGTGTCTCTGTTTAGTAGAGCCAAAGATGTTGGTTCCCAAGGTGTTGAAGCTCGGATCGTTTTTAGCTCTAGCTAAGTCCTTGATGAACTTACAGAAGAATGAAAATGGTGGAAAGGGAACACGATGTTGCTCCTTGTATTTTGAACCTGTTGTTGCCCATTGGTCTTGAATATTGAGGGGTCATTTCTCCACAATCAGGCCCACACCATGGGAGGTATCAAGAAAGCTGAGACCTGGTAGCTGCGGGTCTCCCTTGATGATTTCAAACTCAATAAGAAGATCGCTTAATTCCTGGAATCCTTGGAGGTCTGTATTGGATAATCCAGGAAAGTTGTATAGTCGTTTAAATAAGGCACATTCAACTACTTCCGAGCCGCCGTATGTCTGCTCTAATCTTTCCCATGCGAGATGAAGGCCTTTGACTGGTTCGTAGATATGAACGGTTTTGAGTCTCTTAACACAGTTTGACGACCATGGGCCTAGCCATCTAATTAGTAAATAAAGTTCTTGCATAGGCGGTACACCAAGGGTTTGAACTGTTGTCTTGAAGGTGGCCTTCCAACTTCTATAGTTCTCTGGGCGATCATCAAAGTTCGTAAGGCTAGTACTGATCAGTGATGAGATCCCTGAGAGTGAGGTACTTAGCGATTTCTGATGCGTTATTTCTTTCCTGCATCATGGCGATGGGAATTTCTCCCTCGCTGGTGTTATTGGCACCATCTGATGCCCTATGTTTGGGGGTTGGAAGATGGAATGGAGTGGCAGCTGGGTTGAGTGTAAGTGAAGGCTTCACATCTGGTAATGTTGGCGCCAGCGTCTTGGTTGCTATGTAACTAGTCTCAGGAGGTTTTAATGTGATTTGATGAGCTTGAAGCGGCTTGGTCTCTAATGGTGCCTGAAATACTGTGTAAGGTGCCAGAGGTTTGAAAGAAAGAGAAATGTCCACTGGACTGGGGTCAACTGTATAGTTATCAGCTGCCTCTTTTTCTACTCGCATGAGTTCAGCAGGCTGAAGTGCAGAGCCCAAATCTTCTGGTGCAAATGCATCAACTTTGCTTTGATCTAGGATGAATTGCAGGGTACAGCCGTCTGAGTCATTAGATATTTTGGACATAGGATGATAAGCTTCTTCTTTTTCAGCAGCTTCTTCAAGAACTCTGAGTTCAGCCATGGCTGCTGCTTCTTCCCTTTCCTTCTGAAGAACCTCCAACTCAGCTTGTGTCTCTGCGACTTGTGCCTTAATGGCTGCTTCCTTACTAACGCAGTGAGCTTGTAACTTTGCTGCTTCCGCTTTTGCCAACACCAATGAGGTACTCAGCGAAGAGTGCTGTGAGCGAGACCTTAGCGATGAGGACTGATCAATAGATTTCGAGGAACGTGATGAAGCCTTGGAGTGCCTTGAAAGGTTAGAATGGCGGGACGCAGTTTTATATTGTTGTGATATCTTGTCCTCTAGCATTGACTTGACTGCCATAAATCTGCTATATCTTTCATCATTAAGTGCAGTGTGGGTCTTTAATTCTAGGATGAATTCCTCTGAGTTGAGACTTGATAACAGAGAAGAATATTTTTCAAACAGTCTATTATAACTATCATAGGTCTTATTCAATTTTGTACACATGGCCCTAAATTGATCTTCATTATAGTCTGATCCATGTGCTGCATCCATACATTGTTCAGTCTTTTTCCACAAACTGGACAAATTATTACACATCTCAATTTTGTCGGTTAAGAGGGCCTCTTTCATTTTTAATGAGGGTTTAGAAATCCTTCTAGCTGTGTCCTGCATTTCCATCTGTAACACAACAGCGACCTCTAGTGGTGGTTTAGTCTTTTGTTAGCCCACAGCAGGCAGACAATATTTACCTCAGAAAACAGGCTGAATACAGTTCCTAGCCTGTATGAAACTGAAATTGCTAGAAGCTTCTGCGATCCAAGTGAATGCAGTACTGGGCAGTATAAGATATTACCTTACTACTGTAGCATAACGGAGACAAATGATGATGGCTTATTACTTGGAGGAGGAGAATATTCTTTTCTTAGCGGGAGAAGGAGAGTACTAAGACAATTATTTTACTGTGGCGTTTTGAAATGTCAGCCTTATACAATCACGCATCTGTGAGGTGACTTGTTAAATCAGACATTCTCCACTTACAGTTTACGCATCAGACACCCAGGAATTAATCAAGTAGCTTTTAATCCGGAGATTGTATTACAAGATATGCAGGGAATCCAGATGGTAAAAGAATTATGCCACTAATATTCTCCTTGATAAGAACATGAGATACACAGATTCACCTCAGATTTTCCTCAGAATCTCCTCAGAATTAGAGCACACAAAACAGCAATGCATGACAGGGTAAACAGGAAGTGGCTAGACTGAACCAACTAGAAGCAGAAACAGAGGGGGGAGGAGAAGAGAGGAGCATACTAATACACAATTCAAGATACTGAAACAGAACATATTATGCTTACCATATAATAATAATGTCATACCGCCACTGAGACAAAAATTCCAAACCTGGGAATTTTTAGTTGCAAGTAACAAATTATACTCTCTTACAACATGTCTGCAATGTTTCCTCTGTCTAGTAGATGTTGCAAATCTTAAATCACAGAAAACAACTTTGAAATCAACAACCCTTTACATTATCCCATTTACTTCATATACTATTGTATAATATGTTTTACATTTGGTTGGTTATATCTGTGTTCCTTTCTCTTTCAGATTAATAGGATTTTGCTTTCCCTTTAATTTCAGCAATGATATAAAAGTAGGGGATGATAGTACAATTAAGCACTGTGCCGTAGATACTGGCAAAGAACAGAGCAACTGTTTTAATGTCTTTTGGTGTTAAATTAAAGTACAATAGAAGCCATACAAAGTTAAGTGGAATGACAGATAAGATAAACACAATAACTGCTGAGACTTAGATCCGAATTTCAGGGAAAATTCGATTAGCTGTAAAGCCAAATTTCCTCATGCTTCGTGGTAGAGAATAGATTTTCCCTGAAATGGCGGTACAAAAAAACAAAGAAACTCATACTTACCTCATCTGGTCACCGCCATCTCATTTGAAGATCCCATACAAAATCCTGAGCACGGTGACGTATGACATCATCATGCTGGCCAACGTGCTGACTTCATTGCGGGTCACTTGAGATTTCGGCTCTTTATGATCAAATGGATGAGGCAACTTTGATCTTAATTATTATTTTTTTACACTTTAATATTAATGTCAGATGCTGCAATAAGGGATGAATGTGGCATCTGAGGGGTACGAGGATGGGGAGCAGCGAAATAGCCGCTACCTGTCAATGCACCCACTACTTACAAAGAAATGCACTTCGTGATGAAGTAATTCATCACTAAGCAAATTTTTGTAAAAAGAAGAATTAAACACACACTCCCCATGTACGGTAGGCAGATGATGATACCTAAAGCATATGTTATCAGCTGAATTGCTGTGCATTTTGAAGTCGGAGTCACAAAAATATCTGGTGTGAACACAAAGGGTCACATTTATTAAGACCGACGTTTTAGATGCCAGTCTTAATAAAGCCCTGTGCTGGCGGTGGATCTGCAGCAGTCGTGAAGAGGTGTCTGCTTCTACATAACTTCCTAGCTGTCTTACATTTAGACATTAAAATAGGCATAGAAAATGGTAAATGAGAGGGGCCTGCCAGCCTGTCCCCTTCCCCGTCCCCTTTTTTAAAATCTGGTGTGAACCTTTGCGCTGCAGTCTGCATGAGAAATATGCCTAATATATAAATGACCCCCAAAGTTTTCAGAGAGGCTGACTAAGCAGAGAATATCACACACAATTACAGAGAAAGTCTTAGGGCGATGACACTCATGCTACACAGGGAATGTGACGGAGATACATCTTTCCAAGCTGATGGCTGTGAGCAGGGGCGTAGCTAACGCCTCATGGGCCCTGGTGCAAAAGTTTAGCTGGGGCCCCCCTTCCCTCAGTTGCTTTGTGTATCTTCTTATGCGGCACAAGGGTCTTTGGGCCCCCTCAGGCTCCTGGGCCCGGTAGAGACTGCTACCTCTGCACCCCCTATAGCTACGCCCATGGCTGTGAGGATGAATATTTCAAATGAGCAAAGTTAAATCAGGTCAATCCCAGCCTGCAGCTATACTTTAGGGAGACTCTATCCCAGTGTACATCACTATGCAGTGCAGCAACATGCATAGCTAGTCCGTTTTGGTAGCGAAACAGTTACTGTGTGTCTGTATGACAGGCAGGTCGTATATATGGCCGTGCACATCATCGTGCAGGCCATCAACATTCCTAGCTAACCCCCCAAAAATTATACAGCATACTTCAGTAAAGCAAAAAACAAAAACAAAATCAGACAGTAGGCTTAGCTCCTGAATTTACTAAGTCATAGAAATAACTGACCAAAAAACAGAAGTGGGAACTCCCCCTTACAAGTCAATGTTAGTGTCAGGATTTAACCGTGCAGTGGCCCAAGATTTAAGGAGTAGCTCCATGACAGTGGGGAGGGTGTCAGCAGTAAGACTGTGTTCACATCACAGTTTATTTTTCCGTTCTTCTGATCCATCAGAAGAACAGCCCAAAACAAAGAGTATCCTGTATTTTGAGCATCTGCTTTCACACCGTCAGTATTTGGTCAACTTTTGATCAGGATTGGTAATGCAAAAACAGGAGTGGGTCCAAATACAGGTAACAAGTGATGGAAATATTTGCATGTCTTCTGTGTTTTATATCCACTCCTGCTTTTGGCTTCCAAATCATGATCAAATCCAAATGCAAAGTACAGACCGTGTGATGGAGACTTCATGCTCAATTTGCATGTGTTTTGGCCATTTGCCTCTAAAATCTGCTTTATTCAGATGGAAAAGAAGTCCTGCATGCAGGACTTTAATGGCCTTTATCATACAGTCAGTATTTGTTAGTTTTTTTGCATCAATATTTGATCAGTATTGGTAAAACAGGAGTGTGTGATGGAAATATTTGCATGTCTTATGTGTTTTGGACCCACTCCTGCTTTTGGCTTCAAAATCATGATCAAATCCTGATACAAAATACTGATAGTGTGATAGAAGCCTTCTGGACGCTCAAACGGCAGGACCCATTTTTTGGGGGGGTTATTTTTCTGTTCTTCTGACAGATCAGAAGAACAGAAAAATAAACTGTGCCCTGTAACAGACTGGTGAGGGTGGCAACAGCATGAAGAGTCACAATAGTGGCCCCATAACAGAGTAGTGAGGGTGGCAACAGCATGAATAGTCACAATAGTAGCCCTGGAACAGAGTGGGAAGGGGGGGGGGCAACAGCAGTGGCAGTAGCAGCACAAGATGGTGGCTGATCACAGTAGGAATACATGACAGTAGAGGCAGCAGGTGCGTGGCATCTGGCGGGTGATAGCATTAGAATAGTGGCAGGAGGATGTGGGCAGAAGTAACGGGCCATGTGTCACAATGTTCTGGTATGCCAGTAAACTACAGTCATATCATTAATGCCAGAATTATCTACACTGTTGTATCAGGCACTGGTGGCTGGAAATCCTGGTTGACCCAGGCCTGATTCATTTTTATGAAGGTAAATCTCTCAATATTTAGGGTTGAAAGGCAAGTTCACTTTAAGGTAACTATTCCACCCACTGCACTAAAGACCCACTCTGATGCCACACTAGTTGCCGGTCAGGAAAACTTGGACAGGGCAAACTCAGCCAGTTGTGGGAACAAATCAAATTTGGCTGCACAATAGTCCAGGGGATCTTTGATCTTGCTTGACAGGTTGCAGTCCTAGTATGCCACCACATGCTGGTTCAGGTTCTGCTCCATGTCCCGCTACTGCTGCTGCTGGGTTGTTTCTTCAGTCTGCGGGTGAAAAAATCAGAGACTCAAGACTTAAGTTGCTGCTGATAGAGCTCATCTTTCTCCTGCCCACACCCCTTCCAGCACTCATGGTAGTGAAGCGTGAGCTTAGAGAGTCCCCCTGGTTAGACCTTCGTTAGGAAAGGCAATGCGGTGCGTTGGCAGTGACCAACTGCCTACAAAGGATGTCTCGATAGTAGTTGAGTTTTTTTAAATCTTTTATATTTTCTCAGAAGATGTTTAAATGAGTTGTCCTAGATAATTAAAATTCTTGGATTTTCTTTTTTTTTTCTTGGATATAAAATATTATTTTTTTTAAATACTCTGTATCAAAAGAACCTTGAGAGGAAGGTACCACATTGAAAACAGGAGTTGTACTCATACAATATATCTGTATTACATTACTGCTTGGTGTGTTGTTGTTCTGGTGTCAAAGCACTGTCAAAAGACTTTCTCATGGACATCTTGTTATATGAACATTTATAAGGACACATCTATAAGCCTTGCGGTCACAAGAAAGGATGTCCATGCACAGAGGAATTAAGCTCTGCTCACACTGTAGTTGAACAGCAGAGCATGTAGCACTATTCTTGAAGTAAAAATGGTAGGCACCACAGCAAAGCCCTGATTCACACTATTTTAATTAAGGGGGTTGTCCATGGGTTTTAAAGTGATGGCCTATCTGGGGATCAGATCAGCTGGTCTGTCTAGCTCTATCAACGGAAGTCATTGTTAGAACGACACAGCACAAGCAACACTGTAGTGGAGGGAACTCACTACTACAGTGCTGTTCGCACTGAAGTCAATAGAAGCAGCACTGTAGTAGGAAGCTCCCGCAACTTAAATGTCAAAGATGCTGTGTATTTTTTTACTTTTGTTGACCAAGATACACAAACCAGCTCATTGGTGAGGTGTAGGACCCTTGCCAATCAGCTAGTGATGACCTATTCTAAGGATAGGCCTTCACTTAAATAACCATGGAGAACACCTTTAAGTGGGGCTTAATCAGTGCATTGAGGTCTGTCTTACAAAAGATTGGCCATGGCTCTTCGGCCTTCATTATGAACATAAGCCATGACGCAGATATAAATATAGCCTTCGTTCATACTGTCTTGGCAACTTCTGCACAAGAAAAACATTTACTCTGCAATAGTTTAGTAATTAAGAGAAGAGACAAAACATTGCGCATATTACGTGTCAAGATATTTAAAGGGAGCAAAAACATACGCTATGTGTTTAGATGTGTCTGCCCACTGATATCTATATTAATAACATCTCTTATCTGTTATGTAGTGTTGAATATTGTAGCAGGATTCATTATTTCTTACTTTGCAAAAAAAACAATATTCTGATGTAAATCTGTCACACATATGCCAAACAGGAACTGCTTTGTCATGTAATTGACCTATAGTAACCTGCTGAATGTAGCATGTGTTTGGTAGTATACTGTAAAAGCAAATATTCTATATCAAAATCACGGCGCAAACAGAGACCAATAAGAAAAAGAAGTCATAGTACTAAATAAAGAGAGAGAAAGAGAAACAAGCCAGAGTTGTCTTTCTTGGATTTGCTTAGAGCAGGAATGCTCAACCTGCAGCCCTCCAGCTGTTGTAAAACTACAACTCCCACCATGCCCTGCTGTAGGCTGGTAGCCTTAGGCTGTCTGGCCATGCTGGGATTTGCAGTTTTGCAACAGCTGGAGGGCCACAGGTTGGGCATCCCTGGCTTAGAGGATACTGATTCTGTCCTAGGCTGCCTAAAATAGTCTGTAATGACAGTACTTGCAGTATAGCTTTGTATAACATGTAATTAACAAATCACATAATGATGTCAAGTCCCACATTTACACAACAATCTTTCTTGTACTATCCCAACATGATATTATTAGTACAACATTTCGTATTCCATAATAATCTTCCTCAATTAAAAATGCATGTATCTAAAAATATCTCTACCACCTTCTAGGAAAGACTGATCTGCTGTATCAGTGGTTCATATGTAAAGAATAACAAAAAAATGACAAAAAAGTTTAATTGATGTTAAAGAGATGAGCGCAGTCTTGAAAAATTTGATTCGGCAACATCACTGAAGATAGCCAAGATATTTGATTTCTTCCGAATTAATTTGAATTAAAGCCATGTTGCAGGCGGTTTGCTGCCACACTGTGGTGAAGAACCATGCTGCCAATTAGCTCACCATTGCCTTTCATTTAATAATGAAGACAACACTGTATAGTCCTTCTTTATTGTTAATGCCTACGCGGCACCATTAAATAGGGCCTGTTGCTGGTATGGGGTTTGCCTGGGGTTAGGTGGGGGGACAATATGCATATTATTGCAGTTCTTGCCTGCAATCTCCGGCAAGTTTTTTGACAGTGAATACAGAATATTAATCAGTTCTGTCATACCCACTTCTCTAACCCTAGCGCTCCCCAGCCCTACAGTCCTTCTTCTGCCATCTGCTTTTCCTCCATTTACACATCATCTATTATCGATGAGAATATATTATCAGGAACATCCACCTCTTCTTCTCTCTGCATCTTGCTGGCTTTTCTAGGACATGGAGGCTTTAAAGGAAGATATAGAAGAAGAAAAGCCAGCAAAAGATGAGGATGGTCATCACTAAGACCTGGCCCCCCTAAGGGGTGCAGACTGGATGGTATTGTTTGGCATGCTGGCAGTGGAATAATAAGGGTAAATGCACACGTTCAGGATTTATGAGCGGACAATCCGCACTGAAATCAACAGGTGGCCGCAGGGAAATCCGTGCGGTCAATCCGCATCAAATAGTGCAGATTTGCATGTGGATTTTACTCTCCCTATTGAAGTGAATGGAGAAGATGCGGTCAAGAAAAATAAAATAAATTGACATGCTGTGGATTTAAAAATCAAATCCGCACGGAAAAAATCTGCATCGTGTGCATGAGAATTTCAAATTCTCATAGAATACAATATACATGACCTACGGTGCGGATTTTCCAAATGCAAATCCGTGCGGAAAATCAGCACGCAATCCTGCTTCCATCTGATTGGTATTAAATTACATTATCATAGTTTATGGCTGATGTATGAATAAGTAAAAGTAGGAATAAATAAATAAAACTGATGCAGAATACGTCTCCCAGCACTCTCCCTCTCCAATATTCTTCTATTAATCATTTTCAGCAACACGTCCCTAGCGCAAGAGTGTTTTCCATATCTCTCCCTATGCTCAGCTCACAGGACAATGGTGGAGACTGCACTGGATGTGGGTTTTAGAGGGCTGTGACATCAAAGGGGATGGCTGTCATGAGGAGTCAACATAGTGGCCTAGTCACAGAGTGGTGAGGGTGGCAACAGCATGAGAATTCAACATAGTGTGTTAATGTCAGTTCGGCTGCCCAGTAGTCCAGGGGATTTTGGATCTGGGGTGGCAGGCTGCAGTCCAAGTATGTCACCACCTTCTGGTTCAGGTGCTGTTGCTGGGTGGTTTCTTCAGTAGGTGGGTAAAGACAAATGCTTATTAGAGACTCCAGACTTAAGTTGCTGCTCCTGCTCCCCCTTTCAGCAGTCATGGCAGTGGAGTGTGATCGCAGGTGTTCCCCCTGTTCAGACCTTCATGAGGATAGGCGAGGACCAACCGAATAAATAGGATGTCTCCATAATAGTTTAATTTTTCATCCCTCTTAGCAGGTGTAAAAAAGGCCCCCATTTTGGCCTGGTAGCGAGGATCTAACATTGTGGAGAGCCAGTAGTCATCCCTCTGCCGAATGGTGATAATTAGTGATGCCTATTTCTTTGTATGTAGTGGGTACAATGACAGGGATCGGCAATAACACTGCTCCCTGTCATTGTACCCCTCAGATGCCGTATTCATAGCGGATTGTGGCATCTGACATTAATATTACAGTGTAAAATAAAATAAAAAATTAAAATCATAGTTACCTCATCCACTTGATCCCTGAAATTTGGATCGAATTCCACTTTGTAGAGTTCAATTCGCTCTACACTAGTGATTATGCGGCTGTCACTACGCAAGCAACTCAGCATGCATCTAGCCATTTGCACAAGGGAATTAGAGGGACTCCCTGCCTCCACCTCCACTGCATACTGCCACGGTCTAGAGGGGTCATCTTCCTGGTCTTCCTCATTGCCCCCGAGTTTCTTATGCTCCTCCTGGTTCTTTCCTGACGTTTGGGTAGATACACCACCTATTTCTGTATACGATTCCTCAGGGTTAATGTCCTCTTCCTCCTTCTATGCCAGTTCAGCCCCTAAAGGGCCCAGGTGACCTTGAAATGTAGGAGAGGACACAGCCAGGATTCGATTTTTTGGTTGACAATGCCGAGCAGTTCCTCCCCGGTGTGACTCTGTTGTTCAACCAGGCAGGGCCCAGGAGGACCACTCCGAACTGTGCCTATAGTGGAGGTTGAGGACAAGGTGGAGGTTGAGTAGGTGGACATTGGCACCGTAATTACAGCATGAGAACGCGGTGGCGGCATTACCATCACCTGGCCAATTTGCTGGTGTGCCTGGGCTAAAACCACATTTACCCAGTGGGCCTCAAAGGAAATATATTGTCCTTGACCATAGTTACAGTTCCACACGTCACCGCATCTGTGAATGGTACAAGACACCGACAGGCCCAAGGACTGGACCACCTTCTACTGTACATACATATGCAAAGTTGGTACAGCTTTTTTAGAGAAGTAGTGACACCTTGGCACTCAACCACATGAAAAAGGAGGGAATGTAGTACCAGCAACTTGGCCAAGAGTAGGTTCAGCTTCTACACTGTTAGATGAGTGCACGTATACTGTTGCCCTTTTGCAATCGCCTCAGTGATCGATTGCTAGCGAAACACGGGACTTGGAGTGGAAGAAGGAGCATTAGGTCCAGTGGACAATGGGAAGGAAACATAGCTCCCTTCTGCTGATGTGGTGCAGTTCTGACTGCTAGAGAAGGGGTGAGGACTGCTGGGAAATGTGTCAGGCTGTAACACTACATTAGTGCCACGGTTTTCCAGGGCTTTTTTATAGTGACGCTCTATGTGTTGACACAGGTCCGTGGTGCCAACATTTGCATCCTGGCCGCGCTTTGCCTTCTGCCCACAGATTCTACATACAGCCACGATGATGTCCTCCAGCGACTTGATAAAAAATTCCCCCACCAGCTGATGTGGCAATTTACTCCAACATTGTGTGCTGACTGTCTGCTGCTGTCTATATGAACCCATACACCGCTAGTTGTTTACAGAAAGGAAACTTCACAATATATAAATGGCGGGTACCTTATAAATAATACATAACTTTTATTTCTTACTTTCAAAATGGCGATGATCAGTCGCCACAGCCCTGGATGCACATGTATCAACACATAATCACATATGCCTCGTTCCATGTTCATCGATACATGAAAAGGAGAGCTAAGTATTATATTTAGGCTTTTTGTGCTTGATTACCACTGAGCCAATGTCTGGTTGACTATAATTACATCTGACTATATGCGATTATGTGTCGATACTAGAGTTGAGCGAACACCTGGAAGTTCAGGTTCGACGGGTTCGGCCGAACTTCACAAAAAAGTTCGGGTTTGGGATCCGAACGTAACCCGAACTTGACCCCGAACCCCATTGACGTCAATGGGGATCCGTACTTTTGGGCACTAAAGTGGCTGTAAAATAGCCCTGGAAGGGGTTAGAGGGCTGCAAAAGGCAGCAAAATGTAGGTAAATACCCTGCAAACAAATGTGGATAGTGAAATGACTTAAAATAACATAAAATACAGAAAAATAATAAATAAACGTTCTAAACATGAGCCCAAGTGAGTGACAGTGGCACCTGTCACCCAGAAAACAGAGGATGTGGCAGCAACGCCACCACATCTGTCATCGTCACCAAGCATCTCCACCGAATCCCATGAAAGTGTTCAGCTATTAGCTGTCCATCTCCCAAACACTGGAGAGAAAGAGAAATAGAAAGAGGTAGTACCCCCCTACCCACCTGCGATCCCTGGTTCTGAATGCCTTAATTTCAAAATTCCTGGTCCTTTGAAATGCTGTCATTTTGTCTGGTGGACAGTTTTAAAAACCTTATGGCGGTGGCTGTCCCACAGTACGTGGATCCCAGCCGCCACTACTTTTGTAGGCGAGCCATCCCTTCCCTGCACAACCAAGTGGCGGATAAAATCAGGTGTGCACTGCGCAACGCCATCTGTGGCAAGATCCACATAACAACCGATACATGGACCAGTAAGCATGGGCAGGGACGTTATATCTCTCTTAACAACACACTGTGTAAATGCAGTGGCGGCTAGGCCTGAGGCACATAGCATTTTTGCGAATGTCCTTCCGCCCCAGAGGATTGCAGGGCATTGCAATCTACTCGGCTTCCTCCTCCTCCTTTACCACCCCCTCATCCGCTCAGCGTAATAACTTAACCCCCACAGCAGCACAGCCAGGGGGAAATGACAGCAGGCTGTTTTAAAACTTTCGTGTTTGTGAGACAAACCCCACAATGCGCAGGAGCTGTGGACAGGCATGGAACAACAGACCCATGGTTGGTTGGTGCCACTGAGCCTCCAGCCCGGCCTGGTGTTATGCGCTAATGGGCGAAATATAATAGCATGTCTGGGCCTAGCCGGTTTGATGCACATCCCCTGCCTGCCACATGTGCTGAATTTGGGGTGCAGAAATTCCTGAACACCAGAAAATCAATTCAGTTAATCGAACACACACAACACCCCCACCCCCCCTTTCACTCAAACCATTAACAAACTTTTTCCAAATTTACTTAAAAACATATTAAAATAACTATAATGCAGCTAAACTAACTATATAAACAAACAAAACTATATACACGCCTTATCCTTAACCTAAGGCCAGCCAAATACAAGTGGCTCGGAGGGTGGGTTCCTGCACCAACATAGACCCTGGCCTGGAACACAATTGTCCAGCCAGGGCAAAGTTCTGGAGGATGAGGAGGATGAGGAGGAGGATGAGGAGGAGGAGTAGGAGGAACGCTGGGGGATACAGAGGACACAGACGATACACCTCCCTCAAAGAGGACAGCGTGTCCTTGCCTCTGGGCAGCCTGGCACACATGAGCGACTACATGCTGCAGTGCATGCGCAACGACCGCCGAGTTACTGCCACATTCTATCTTGTGCTAATTATTGGGTGGCCACCCTGCTGAATCCCCGTTACAAGGACAACATGACGTCCTTAATTCCCTCACTGGAGTGTGATAGGAAGATGCGCCCGCCAGTAGACACGCTGCTGATGGCATTCACACCTGACACCGGGGACTCAGTGGAAGCACAAGTTAAAGGCAGAGGAGGAGAAGGGAGAAGTCGCCAACGCAGCTGGGTCACCACCAACACCTCAGAAGGCAGGGTTATCATGGGCAAAATGTGAAAAAGCTTTGTCATCACGCCACAACAACCTCCACCACCAGCAGATCTGGAATGTCTTAGCAGGAGGCAGCATTTCAGCAACATGGTGGAAGAGTACACGTACTGACTGATGGGTCTGCCCAGGGGCATAACTACACGGGAAGCAGGGGAAGCTACTGCTTTGGGGCCCTGACCTAGAAGGGGACCATCCAGAAGGAGGAGAAGGAGAAGAAGGGCTAAAAGACTTTGTCAGGGCCCCCTCAACAGTATTATTCAATGAAATTATATAGAGTGCAAGTACAGACAGTGTAGAAAGCGGATGGAACAGCTGCTGGGCCTGGTCTGAGAGAGCGATCTTTAGTAGCCCCAGAAATGGCGGCATGAAAGGAAGGGGTTGCGCAAAAATTACTGTGGGAGGGGGGGCCCCAGTCAAATATTTGCTGTGGTGCCCAATCATTTCTAGCTACGCCACTGGGTCTGCCCCATTCAACTTCTGGGTCTTCAAATTGGGCACATGTCCTGAGGTTGCTCTTTACGCCTTGGAGGTGCTGGCCTACCCTGCAGCCACTGTATTGTCTAAACGTGTGTTTAGCATGGTTGGGGGCATTATCACAGACAAACGCAGCTGCCTGTCCGCAACCAATGTGGGCAAGCTTTCGTTTATTAAAAAGAACCAGGCATGGATCCCACAGGACTTGTTTGTACCTTATGCAGAATAGACATGTATACTGGTCTCACCAAACCATTGTTATACTACAGTGAAATTACACTGTTATATTTTTTATATTTTCCCAATTTTTGAGGGTCTACAGCAATTAATTAAAAAAAATAAAAAATAAAAAACATGTTGTTGGCGACTACCTTTGGCTTCACAGTCCAAAAAGGCTTTATGTCATGCAAGAATGTAACCGCCAATTGTACGTTCCCTGACAGTTAGGCAGTGCAGGGGTTTGTACCTGGCAAAAATGATAATATTTTACCCAACAATTTAAAAGAGGATTATTCACATTTTCGGTCACTGTCACCTATGCATAGCAGGGCTTTGTACCCAGCAAAAATGGTAATATTGCACCCAACAATTTAAAAGAGGATTTTTCACATTTTCGGTCACTGTCACCTATGCAGTGTAGGGTTTTGTACCCGACAAAAAAGGTAATATTGCACCCAACTATTTAAAAGAGGATTATTCACATTTTTAGTCACTGTCACCTATGCAGTGCTGGGCTTTTGACCCTGCAAAAAAGGTAATATTGCACCCAACAGTTTAAAAGAGGATTATTCACATTTTCGGTCACTGTCATCTATGCAGTGCAGGGTTACTTGACAGCAAATAATATGTCAACCCCTGAACTCCCAGACGGATTAACTATATTATTGTCCCCAGCACATATGCAGCGCAGGCCGCAAAGGAAATTCCTGGCCTAAAAAATTATGATTTTAGAACCACCCATGGAAAACATGGATTTCAGTGGTATATTTTGGGGTGTAGGACCTCATTGTTCTCAACATCATCTTCCACCCAGTCTTCACCCCTTCCCTCTTTGTGAGTCTGCACACCACAGAAAGCCGCAGCAGTTTGCACCTATGTTTCGTCATCATCAGAGACGTGCTGCCCTGGTCTTCCCCTGTCCCCATCCTCAAACCTAAGTGGTTGGGTATCCGTGCACTCAATCTCTTCCATTTCTGGGGCAGGGCTATGGTTATGGCCCTGGGAAACCCTGCCAGCAGAGCCATAAAAAAGCATAAGAGACTGCTGCATTTAACTGCCAATAGTCAACAATTAATTTCACTATACAGTAAGGCAGTGCCCGTGTCATAAACAGAATGAATTTCTTTAGGTCACACAACAGTGTAACAGAGCAATTCAATACAATTACTTCACTATCACCAAAAATTTGATTTTTTTAAACTAATAATCTAAAAACAGAAGTTAACGGTTTTATTTGACTGTCAGAAATGCAGCGTACACCGCAAATGTGCTATCTACCACAAAACCAGTGTGTTTGCGACCAGCTATGTGAATGCAGAGTTCAAAAGGTTAATTTAAATGACTGAAATACAGGGTAGACCTCCGATCTACTATGTATTACAAAAACAGTGTTTATTGCAACAAATTACAGAAATGCAGTATGTCACTGCTAAATTTTAAAATGCGTTTTTGTGCGTTGTATGCCAAATTGCTCTGTGTAACAACAATACGGGTTTATTTCCCACAAAATATACTAATGCAGTATTTCACTGCTGAAATTTAAATGTAGGTATTTGTACGCTGTATGCACAACTGCTCTGTGAAGCAAGAATACAGATTTTTTTCAACATAGAAAAATGCACTATTTATGTGCTGAAATTTATAATACGTATTTGGGCGGTGTATTTAAAACTGCTTTGTGGACCAGGAATACAGCTTTTTTTCCCAAAAATACACTGATGCACTATTTCACTGCAGAAATGTAAAATATGTATTTGTACCCTGTGTGCACAACTGCTTTATGAACCAAGAACACAGCTTTTTTCCCCATAATTCACAAATGCACTATATAATGGTCGAAAATTAAACCTAGGTATTTGTACGCTGTATGCACAACTGCTTTGTGAACCAAGAACACGACTTTTTTCCCCCTAAAACACAGTAATGCACTATTTCACTGCAGAAATGAATAAAATCGGTATTTGGGCGGTGAATTTTGAACTGCTTTGTGGACCAGAAATCCTGCCTTTTCTCCCTAAAACACAGTAATGCACTATTTAACGGCTGAAAATTAAATGTACATATTTGTACGCTGCAGGCACAACTGCTTTGTGAACCAAGAACACTGCTTTTTTTCCCTAAAACACACTAATGCACTATTTCAGTGCTGAAATTTAAAATGGGTATTTGTACGCTGTATGTACAACTTCTTTGTGGACCAAGAACACAGCTTTTTTTCCCCTAAAACACAGTAATGCACTATTTCAGTGCTGAAATTTAAAATAGGTATTTGGGCAGTGTATTTTAAACTGCTTTGTGGACCAGGAATACTGCTTTTACTCCCTAAAACACAGTAATGCACAATTTCAGTGCAGAAATTTAAAATAGGTATTTGTACGCTGTATGCACAAGTGCTCTATAGCACCACAATACAGATTTTTGCCTCAGACTACAGAAATGGATTATGTCACCCCTAAATTATACAAAAGGTAATGTAGGGGACTTGACTTGCGAGAAAAAAGGATTTTTTCCTTCACTGAGGTACCAAAAAGTATTAGACTGATGTCCCTGGCAGGCTGGCACACATGCAGGTCACATGCAGTTCCAAGGACACTGCAGTGGCTAAAATGGCTGCTGACCCCCTCCTCAGTAACAGATGGATAAAAAAAAAACACTTTGCAGTATCACTGGGCTCAGGCCTGGGTACAAAAATGTAGGATTGCAGTAGCACCCTCCCTCAGTAATCGTTGTAGCTTGAAGATTTCACACCACCGTGAACAGATTTCTTTCCTAATCTCTCCCTGGGACCACCGGCAGCAGCCTTTCCCTATACAAACAGCAGCAGAGTGACGTGCGGCACTACGTGACTCTAGCTTATAAAGAGGCTGTGTTACATGCTGCACTCAACCAATCACAGCCATGCCATTAGTGGCTTCTTAGGCCAAAGATGTAAAACACTTGCTGATTGGCTTCTCTGCAGCCTTTCAAAAAGCGTGAAAAATCGCCGAACAATGGACCTGAACCCGAACTTTTATGAAAATGTTCGGGTTCGTGTGCCAAACATTCTAAAATTCGGTACGAACCCGAACTATATAGTTTGGGTTCGCTCAACTCTTCTTGATACATATGCATCCAGGTCTGTGGTGACTGATCATCGCTAGCCTGGTTTGGAGCAATTGAATGTTATATCTGGCTTTGTGTCTTTATATTGCAGACACTTATCAGTTGATGAGTCCCCTGATGAGTTGGCTTGGAACCGACAATTTGTGGATAACTAATATGTATTGGCATTAGGGTCCCTCACCTTAGCTATTGCAGAAGCTGGGCAGTGACTTTTGTGGTGCAGGGACAAGGAGGGACAGTCATGTAGTTATATGGTCCTGTGGTGTCGCCCTTTTGAGGGTGAGTGGTAACACTCCTCGGATAAAAAGGTTCAGGTTAAGAAGGGTCATCTAGATGTAAGAGACCCTGCAATCCCCAGTACTAGTTACAAACTTGGCGCAGCGTTTGAATGTGGTTTTGCACAAGTGTCATTGTCATTATTTTATTAGGGCCATTTTAAAAGTAAGAAATAAAAGTTATGTATTATTTATAAGGTACCCGAAGTTTATATATTCTGAAGTTTCCTCTAGAATTTTGGGTTACCCTTGGTTAACAAAGCATTGACCACTTCTAAATAGGTTGAGTGTATAGGGTATATTGTTTTCAGAAAGGTAGGATCCAGAGTAGCAGACGATTTACTCCGGGCTCATTTGGCTCCAGATCTCACACTGCTGCCATCCTGCTGGCCCAGCGGAACGCTGCCTCCTGCCGCTGTCTCATGGGCAAGCTTCCACCTAGCCCCCTGATGATGATGAAGCCCCCTCTTCACCCGGCTCCCAATTGCAATTGACTACATCATCATCCACTACTGTCTGTTTGTCACTTATGTCACCCTCACCAGTCTCATGGCCACGTCCCTGACAGCTTGCAACACCTGCTTTCACGCCACTCTCTTCGTCGCTACTTGCACACCTACAGGAGGAAGCAGCGGACCTCTCCTCCGAATCTGCACTGGTCAGTAGCTGCTGACTGTCCTCAGTAATATCTTCCTCGCTGAAAAACAGAGCAGAACCAGGGGCAAACATCACTTGCCTGGCAGAAGGAGCATCAAAGGAAAGAGGCAGGTTCAGGACAGGTTAGGGCACAGAGGTTTATCCTTGGTAATGCCAACTAAGTGTCAGAGGAACCCACCGACACCTGGCTGTGGGTGTCTAATGTCAGTTGAGATGATGCTGAAAACTAAGTCAACTATTCCATGACAGTGGGATTGGTCATCAAAACACAACCACTGGATTACTCTAGCAGTTCTGGCTTGTTGCTGTGGCTGCAGCTACCACCACCCCATCTTCTGCTGCTACTTCTGCCAGCTCCAGAAACATTTTTGCCACTGCCTGTTCCTTTGAAGGGTCCTGGCACCTCTTTGTTGGACATATTGTATGGTAACAGTAACTGTATACTCATGGTTATATTCCACAAGTTATTCACCCCAATATGAAAATCAAGGCCTAATGGAGTTTTCTATCTATGAAACCAGGTGAACACCACACTAACGGTTATATTACACAGATTATTTACCCCAATATGAGAATCAAGGCCTAATGAATAGTGTTGATCGCAAATATTCTAATCGCGAATTTTTATCGCGAATATCAGCACTTTGAGAATTCGCCAAAATCTAGAATATAGTGCTATATATTCGTAATCGTGAATATTCTAGCTTTTTTTTTCATCAGTACTACTGCTTCTTACTTGTGGGCAATATCGTTGTCTGAGCTTCGCAACATCCCTAGCAACCAATCGGAAAGTTGCCCACCCCTTTACAATATAAGAAACTCCCCAGCAGCCATTTTCTGCTGTTTTTTGCAGTTCTGAGAGAGACAGCAGTGTCATTGCTGTGCTCTGTGCTTTGCAGACTCATCTGGATCCTTATTTAACTACATTAGATAGTTAGCTCATATATATAATACAGATAGTTAGTGAGAGATAGTCAGTGTAGTTTAGATAGTGATACAGTGTAGCTGGTTTCAGTGCAGGGTGTTAGGTAGTGTGATAGGAATTACAGTGCTGTGATGTCACAACAATACTTAGTGCACCAATCAGTAATATCTACTTAGACCTGATAAAATGTGAAGTTGCACGTATTGTGCAAAAAAAATGCGCATCATTAGTACAGATTTGCGCAATTGCAAAAATAGAGACTGGAGAGCGTGAATTCTAGAATTTATTACGAGTATTATGTGAAAATGTGCGAAATATCGCAAAAACGAATATTGCCTATGCCACTCATCACTACTAATGAAATTGCTTATCTATGAAATCAGGTGGACGCCACTATAACAGTTATATTGCATAGGTCATTTACCCCAAAATGAGAATCAAGGCCGAATGGAATTGCTTATCTATGAAATCAGGTGCACACCACTATAACAGTTATGTTGCAGAGCTTATTGACCCCAATGTGAGAATCAAGGCCTAATAGAATTGCTTATCTATGAAAACAGGTGACTGCCACACCAGTTATATTACACAAGTTATTTACCCCAATATGAGATTCAAGGGCGAATGCAATTGCTTTTCTATGAAATCAGGTGGACATCATTCTAACAGTTATATTACACAGGTTAGTCCCCCCAATATGAAAATAAAGACATAATAGAATTGCTTATCTATTAAATAAGGTGGGCACCACAAAAACAGTAATATTACACAACTTATTCACCCTAATTTGAGCATAAAGGTGTCATAGACTTGCTTATCTATTAAACATTGTGGGCACCGTTCAATTAAATAGCTCTGTGCCCTACACAGGAGATTGATGCAAACTGCACTGTTTCCTAAGGATCCCTTTAGCTTACAGAGCCTGCACTGTGCTGCAGTCTCCCTATGCCCTCCCTACAGAAAGTTTGTCTGCCCCTGCCTATGGTGTATGTGTCTTTAGAAACAACTAAAGGAACTGTTTTCAGCAATAGTGAGTGCCTCCTTGGGAATGATCTTTTATTGTGGGACTTCAGTAACCCGTACCTACCACCAGGGCTGGGACAAGGTCCACCACCAACAGAGGCTGAGCTGCCCAAGTGCGCCCCCCCCCCCCAACTTGTGGAGTCTTTACTAAATACTGTTGTAATCACACATAAATATGCACAGTTTAATGTATCAATTAATGACACACTGTTATGGAGGATCTGTGGATGACATTGTTATGGGGGGGATCTATGGTTGACACTGTTATGGGGCGGATCTATGGATGAAACTGTTATGGGGGGGTCTATGGATGACACTGTTATGGGGTAATCTGTGGATGACACTGTTATGGGGGATCTGTGGATGACACTGTTATGAAGGATCTGTGGATGACAATGCTATGGGGATCTGTGGATGACACACTTATGGGGGATCTGTGGACGACACTGTTATGGGAGATCTATGGATGACAGTGTTATGGGGGATCTATGGATGACAGTGTTATGGGGGGATCTATGGATGACACTGTTATGGAGGATCTGTGGATAGCACAATGTTATGGGGGTCTGTGGATTGCACTGTTATGGGGGGATCTGTGGATTGCACAATGTTATGGGGGATCTGTAACTGACACTGTTATGGGGGATCTGTGGATGACAATGTTATGGGAGATCTGTGGATGACACTGTTATGGGGGATCTGTGGATGACAGTGCTATGGGGGATCTGTGGATGACAGTGCTATGGGGGATCTGTGGATGACACACTGTTATGGGGGATCTGTGGATGACAGTGCTATGGGGGATCTGTGGATGACACACTGTTATGGGGGATCTGTGGATGACACACTGTTATGGGGGATCTCTGGATGACGCATTGTTATGGGGGGATCTGTGGATGGCACTGTTATGGATTGTGACTCACAATGGATATTGGGGGCCAGCAAATTACAAGGAAGGCGGGGGTGGGGGATGATTGATAACATACATATCTAAATGGCTGGGGGGATGAGGGCTTGACTTGAGCCATCTACTGATCAGAGCATTAGAATAGCAGGAATAAATAACATCTAAATGTCTGGTGGGGAAGATGGGGATAGGACAAGGGCTGATGGGGGAAGGGGGACTGGGTTACATAATCTATACTGACATACATATGACACACATATATACTGACATACATATGACACACACATATATACTGACATACATATGACACACACATACATACTGACATACATATGACACACACATATATACTGACATACAAATGACACACATATATACATATGACGCACACATATATACAGACATACATATGACACACACATATATACAGACATACATATGACACACATACATATATACTGACATACATATGACACAGACACATATATACTGACATACATATGACACACACATATATACTGACATACAAATGACACACATATATACATATGACGCACACATATATACAGACATACATATGACACACACATATATACAGACATACATATGACACACACATATATACAGACATACATATGACACACACATATATACTGACATACATATGACACACATACATAAAAACACACAATATGCACATTACATTACTGCCATTCCATTCCCTTTAACCCCTTACATTTTCTGCACATACAGTCTCTGGTGACTTGGAGGGAGAGGCAGGATGCAGAGTATTCCTCCTCCTCCTCCTCCTTCTCTGTCCCGACGCTGCTTTTCTCTCTGTGCTGGGGGAGGGGGTTGTGAATCTCTGGTGCACACACAGGCAGGAAGTCAGGGGCTGGGGAAGGTACGGAGCTGCAGCACACTGCACTAGACTGAGGGAGGGAGGAAGAACACCACTAGGGGGCGCAGGACCGGCTGTTACAGCAGCAGAGCGCAGAAATGGATGCTCTGCTGCTAATACAGCTACACGGCAGCAGCAGGGACTTGGTGAGAGTGGCCTGCGCCTGTGCCCTGAGGCTTGAGCGCCCTGAGGCTGGAGCCTCCTCAGCCTCTGTGTCGGCCCGGCCCTGCCTACCACCATAAACTTGCGGGTACTATACAAATGCAAGTAGAGATGAGCAAATCCATTCTACACTAATCACATTTGTTATAAATTTGTCAAAAGTTTAACATTTTGGTGAATCACTCAAAATGAAATGAAATGTAAAATGCCACCATTTTACAAATCAGAAAAAAAGAAGACATCTGCTACAAAAAAGGGATACTTTTCGGCCCATTTTTTTTTTATTTAAAAAGAAAAATCTGATAGAGCAGTGTGTATTTACACAGGCTGATTGTTACCACTGGCTACTATGCGTTTACCCATAGACATATATGTCGCTGTCATTTGGACACTACTAATGCTGTATTGGTATTAAAAAATTTGAAAGGAGTTGTATGCAGTCATAGGAGAACTCAGAGTTTTATAGGAAATTTGCTTGTCTCTACATGCCAATGTAAGAATCATAAGGCACAAGGATGGTGTTTTAATTTTATGTCAAAGTAAGCAAAGTTCAATCAGATATAGTCAGGACAGATACTTGAACTACTATACTACAGCTGGGGACTGTGCATGACAAAATGACAAATGAACAGGATTCTGTGGTCAGCACAGACTTAGGCTACACCCTAGAAAAGAACAGCCCAGAAATCTCTGAAACAACACCATTCAGGTAGTAAAATATTTTGGAGCATGTTGAGCTCAATATGATAGCTGTCATGTGCCATGTGGCAGTCTGTGTAGGAATACTTCGAGTGTATGAACTAGAGTCATTGGATTAGTTACAGGTAATGAGGTTAAAACTAGAATTTCTGTAAATTTAAATTGGATCCAATTTGACTGAACAGACGGTCAGATTCGATTCAAACTCAAAAGTGTCTCAGTTGCTCTCAAAAGCTGTCGATGACATTCTCTCGCTCTTGCTATCTCTCCAAATAATGGTAGATTCCTGAACATTAGCATTAGCTAATGTGAGAAGGGATCTTTGGGTTATTCTTTGTTTGTCGACCACTCCGGGATAGGGTAAAAATGGTTTTGAAGTTGGGGGTGCGCATACGGACAGTTCACCGGATCGGATGTGTGTCGTGTGAACTCCGTGCCATCCATTGCTAACTGACTCCTTTAGCGCTCCACCAGCTCTGACTATACCTTTATTACTTCTGGGAACATGATTAAATCCCACAAAACAGCCAACACCATCACGTCCCAGCCTCTGTCGCAATCAATTCCTGTTATCTTTGCTTCACAGATAGAGTCCAAGATGGCGGGAAGTGAGGCGCTCGACCAAGGAGCATCCAGCTCCCCTGTACCTACCCCGACTTCCTCTTTTTAAGGATGAATTGGCTCAAGTGGTAGCTGAATTCACCCGGCAGATTCACGAGCTGGGCCAGTGCTTAACAGTTGTGGAGTCCAGAACCAAAAGTCTGGTAGACGCCATGACTGCGGACAGCCAGGACATTGGGAATCATACCACAAAGCAAAATGCCCTAGAACTCAAACTTGAAGATCTGGAGAAACGATTTTGCAGGGCGAACCTCTGTACACGAAAACCCAGTGAAGGAGGTTGCCATGAATCTCTCTAAGGCACAACTACCTCAGCAGGAGGAGTCATTATTCTGCATCAGTAGGATCCATTGGGCCCTGGGAGCATCGAGAAATCCTGACACCTCAAGGGACATCATACTTAAACTCCATCACCCGGAGGCCTGTGATTTGATTTTAAATACTGCCTGTAACCTGGCAGTCCTTTCCAGGTCTCCCCTCCATGGCCCGATTGTATCTGGACATTGCACCATCCACATTGGGACGTAGCAGGGCTCTGAAGTCCTTCACACTGGCCCTCCAGTAAACCCAGGTGTGGTATCGCTGGGGGTTCCCGTTCTCCTTGGCTTTTCACCCACAACTCTAGGCCCTACCTGGTTAGGTCCTTAGAAGACGGCAAAGACGCCCTGGCTATTGTGGGAATCTCCATGGAGACTTCAGCACTACCTCAGACCCCTAGGGCGGCATGTTCTTGGATCACAAAACAAGATCCTCAACCGACATCAAGGCCCACCACCTGACTCCCTGCTGGATTGAGCCTGATGGCTATGTTTTGGTTTTGCCAGTCAGAATGACCACCTAGCTTGGCTAACAGGCAATTCAGCAACATTTTGCTTATTTCCTACATTAGTGCCCTGCATTGTCCTCTCTCGAGGGATATATAAGATAATATGGACCTGGGACACTTATATAGCCAGATGTACTCTATGAGGAAGTCCCTAGGTCGGATTTCTTATTAATGGGGCTCCACGCAGTGATATGGATTACTATGATGCTCTCTCACTTCTGGTCTTGCAATTCTTTTTGTTGAGATCCCGATTTCAGCCACACTGTTCGGTTTTGCTTGCTTAAAGCGGTTTTGCCATCACATACAATGGGGGCATATCGCTAGGATATGCCCCCATTGTCTGATAGGTGCGGGTCCCGCCTCTGGGACCCACACCTAGAACAAGAACGGCGTGCATGTACAGCCGCCTTCCATTCATTTTAATGGGGCCACCAAAAATAACTCAGAGCTGGCTCTGCTATTTATGTCTGCCCCATAGAAATGAATGGGAGCAGGGGCCGCGTGTGCGGGGTTCGCTGCCATTCAGTTGTATCAGTAGGGGGTGTGTCTCTGCACAGTTTGAAAATGGCAGCACTAATTGGATAGAGTGTATCTGTGCAGGTACCCCCCCAACTTGTTACCTCCCCTCTATAACCTCACTGAAGGCTAATAGCAATTCATTCATAACTTCTAGTAGAAATAATAAAGGAATGGCACAGCATGGAGCCATAAGTATAGATGTTCCAAAATTGTTATTACCTGGGGAATGCATGAGGCTATTAAAACAGACATGTCAGGAGAGGTGAAAGGTCCTCTTTAATAACAGCTTTGAACCCTCTTGGCATTCTCTCAGTCATCTTCATGAGTGGTCTGAAAAGGTTTTCATTTAATAGGTGTGCCTTGTCAAGAGTTGATTTGTAGAATTTTTTGGCTTCATAATGTGAGACTATCCAGTAGGATTGATACAAATTTGTCTTACAGTCTGTGTACGTATGTGTGTGAATGTATACAGTATGTAAGTGTGTTTATGTGATTTTTTTCTGTTGTATACTTCATTGACAACATTGTTGCTATTGATATGTGGAGTTTCCAATTAATTAAATTATAATAGATACATCTTTATACATATGCATTATTGAAGTATTACTGGCTTTACGTCTTGCTGTTAAACGGCCCAAGGCATTTACATTTTCCAATGAGTCAAGAGAATAATTGTAACATAACAGTTGCATTCATTCTTGGAGCACTGGAAACTTGTGTTATTAATGTCCTCCCTGATTAACTACTTCTTTTGATTATGCAATAGCGTATTAAGGTCATTTCCTGCTCTTATAAGAAACCTGTGTCATTGTCAGACCATATTCACACTATTGTTCTTTTCAAATCAGGTCAAAATTGTCTTTGAACTTAAAATGTGTGAATACCTTTAAGGATTTGTGCGGCAATATTGTTGACATATCAAGTGAATAGGACGAGCAGCTGTTATTACACTGTGCCACCTCTACAAGAGAGACGACATAGGCAATTATGAAGAGGAGGTAACACTCACACAAGTGCAGTTAACTCTTCAAACAGTTGATCGCCCTAGGGCACCAGCGTCGGACCCCCGCCAATCTGATATTGATGACCTTTTCTGAGGATACACTACTGTATTTTTGCACAACCCTTACTGGCCACAAGCTTAAAATACATTGGAGTGAAGGCTCCATCCCCAAAGCTATACTTATAGATCCATGAGGTATTCAGGCCACTCCTGTAGCCTACCTGCACACTCAGTTCCCCAGCAGTGGTTCTCATGGTCCACATGATCTGTGACTCTGTTCATACTCCTAAAGTCTAGGCTACGTGGAGACTTTTTATAATGAAACTGATTGATTCTAACTATTTAGACAAATATCCTCAAGATCACATGCAAATCAGAGTATATCCAATGGACTTTAACTTTTACCCATTTCTTAAAGCTGTCTGGTGTTTGTATGAGAGCTACAGAAACAGCATATACATGATGCTCAGAAGCTGCTATAGGTAGAAATACTTTTCGAAGCAGCTCATTTACATATTGTTAAAAATACAGACATCTCAGCAACAGTTCTGCCTACAGATATAAGAAAGGTATCTTTTTAATCAGAGTGAACAACCCTACCTGGAAATAGGCCTGTTTTAATAGGGTTGATCATGCTCTCAGATGCCTTTTAACTGTTACATAGTACAGTTGAAAAAATAAACAAGTCCATGTCTTTGCTACTAGTGATGAGCAGCATAGGCAATATTCGTTTTTGCGATATCTTGCAATTTTTTTGCATAATATTTGCAATAAATTCACAAATTCTAGAATTCGTAATCTCCAGTCATTTTTTTGCGATTGCACAAATCGGCACTAATGATGCGCATTTTTTTGCGCAATATGTGCCACTTCACAACATTTTATCAGGTCTGAGTAGATATTACTAATAGATGCACTAAGTATTGTTGTGACATCACAGCACTGTGTCTAACAGAGACACTAATCCCTATCACAGCACAGTAATTCCTATCACACTACCTAACACCCTGCACTGGAACCTACACTATATGACTATCTAACCTACACTGACTATCCCCCACTAACTATCTGTATTATATATATGAGCTAACTAACTATCTAGTGTAATTGGATAAGGAATAGGATCTAGATGAAAGCAAAGAGCACAGCAATGACACTGCTCTCTTTTTCTCAGAACTGCAAAAAAAAAACAGCTGAAAATTGCTGCTGGGGAGTTTCTTATAAAGTAAAGGGGTAGGCAACTTTCCTATTGGTTGCTAGGGATGTTGCTGAGCTCTGACAAAGATATTGCAGCCTTCTCATTGGCCCACAAGCAAGAAGGGAGGTTACTGATGAACAAAAAAAAATCTAGAATATTCGTAATTACGAATTTATAGCACTATATTCTACATCTTCATAAATTCTCGAAGTGCCGATATTCGCGATTAAAATTAGCAATTAGAATATTCGCTATCAACACTATTTGCTACAAACTCTACAGAGGCAAGAAACATAACTGGAAGAAGTTGACATGGCCATCTGGGACAGATGCAGAAGATTGGTAAACAAATTGTTAACCCCTTCAGGACACCTTCCTGACAGAGCCTATTTTTGCTACTCTGACATATGTCACTTCATATGGTAATAACTTTGGAATGCTTTTACTTATCCAAGGCTTTTTTTCTCATAACACAATGTACTTTATGTTAAAGGTAAATTTGAGTTGATATGTTTTACCTTTATTTATAAAAATAAATCCAAAATGAACCAAAAATTTGGAAAAATTCACTATTTTCTAAATTTGATTTTCTTTGCTTTTAAGATGGATAGTGAGACCTCATAAAGTAGTTATTAACATTTACCATCTGTCTACTTTATGTTTGCATCATTTCGTGAATGTCATTTTATTTTTTTAGGACATTAGAAGGCTTAGGTTTTAGAAGCAAATTTTAAATTTTTTAAGGACATTTCCAAAATCCACTGACCACTTGGATCCCATAGGCTTTTAATAGAATTTAGAAACACTTTGGTATGGAAAAAAAATAAAATGTTGCATAAGCTTCCCATTTTTTTATTTTCACAAGGGTAACAGGAGAAAAAGCACCACAAATTCTGTTTGTTTTCTCCTGAACATGGCAACACCCCATATGTAGTCATAAATTGCTGTATGGGCACAAAGGAGGGATCAGAAGAGAAGGAGTGCCATTTGGATTTTGGAGGGCATATTTTAGTGGAATGGGTTATGGGCACCATGTTGCTATTGATCAGCCTCTAGAGACCAGTACAGTATTTTTAAATTTTTTGTTTGCAATCTTACACAATAAAAGCATTTAAAAGAAAATACTGTTTTTGTGTTGCCATTTTTTAAGAGCCATATTTTTTAATGTTTTCTGCTGATTGTTTTGTTTCGGGGCTCATGGTTTCAAATGTTCTGACGTGACACTTGCATGCCTCTCACCTCCCTTAAATGTGCCTGGAGTTGTGCAGCATTCATCATCTGGTTCCATGGGTCATTGTTCACAGTGTGTTGGATGTGGCCAAAGGAGGTCCACTTCTATGCCTTTCTGTGACTCTTCCAGACTATCTGTATCCCTGTTGAAAACCTGCTGATGACACTCTATGACACTCTAAGCTAAGTGGCCACTTCTGTCTGAGAATATCCTGCTTGAAGCCTTGCAATGGCGAGGTATTCTTGATCAATTGCTAGGTGTTGTCTTCGTCTCATGATGTCAAAATGTGAACAGCATGATGAGGAGGACTGTTTAAATACCAATTCTAAGTGATCCAGGAAATTTTTTGGGAGATTCATAAATCAAAAACCTATTGTGAATTTTGCTGTTAAGCTTCTTGTTAGAGAACAGCAAGTTATGCAAAAAGTACCGAAACATTGATCAGTTGGACATGTGCATTCAAAAGTTTAGAGATGGTCACATTAAGTTCAACATGTTCCAAAATTCCCTAATGGACCCTATCAGGGTATGGGCAAATGTATACTAATAGTCCTAAAAGCCAAAAAAGGCTAATTACACTAACTTGACCCTGATATACAGTGTATATAGAATGTAACTTTTATTAGTGCTGATTTAAAAGAACTTTTGTGAGCCAACAAAAAAGTTAAAATTTGCTGCATCCAGTGCATATGCTATTTGAAATCATACACTATACAAATGGTAGTCTGCAGGGGGTGTGAACTATCGCTTGTGTAGCATTGAGGGGATAATGCAGGTCCCCTGCAAGCTAACATCTGTATAGTGCATGATTTCAAATAGCATACGCACTGGATGTAGCTAATTTGAACTTTTTCTTGTTGGCTCAAAAAAGTTCTTTTAAATCAGCACTAATAAAAGTTACATTTTATATACATTGTATATAAGGGTCAAGTTTGGGTAATTAGCCTTTTTTGGCTTTTAGCACATTAAATTCAGAGTTCATTTTAGGTTCATCCTGAAATTTCACCCACAAACCCTAAACTTTTGTGATTAGAATTAGTGTTAAGTAGTTTGTCATGTAGTAAGTATTCCTATACAGCAGAAGTATCATTTTATATTTCACTGCTGGTTAACATGTAGCTGTATAGCGTAGGGGTTAAGGTTCTTAGTTCTAATGTAGAAGGTTGTAAGTTCAAATGAAAGCAAAAACTTTTCAGAAGTAGAGGCTAAATTTAATTTAAATATATATATATATTCTAAACAAAAACACAAGGGGGGTCAGTCAGCACCACCTGTATGCAGGTGCACGTAGCTATGGCAATTATACATACAAACACAGAAATGCAACAGCACTCTGCAACCAGAGCTCTGCCCAAGATGGGAGCTATAAGAGGACATTAGTGATATCGCATGCAAACAGTGAAGACATTAGTTTACATTTTGATCAAAAGGTAGTAAGCCCACTCACCCCGTCACGGTTGTCTCCTAGAGTGGGTACTAACGCTAAATCTGACCTGCTATGGGCCATGACAGCCACATAAAATCCTCCTAACGCTAAGTCCTACCTGTTATGGGCCACGACAGCCACATAAAATCCAGGGAGTGTGGGCCCAGCATGCATGCTGGGATAGACCGTACTTATTAACCCCTTCTGGTGCTGTAACAGCCTCCATTAGATCCAGGGATGCAGGTACCAACATGCATGCCGAGCCCACTGTGCACTCCTCCTGGAGCCAGATGGCTACTAGCAGGTAATGTGAGTACACATTCAGCTTTATACTCACTCTGATTGAAAACCAGCATCTAGGGCAGAAAAACTAGTCAGGTGTGCACGACTGAAAAGAAGGTCGCCACACCTCCAACACATACTAAACAAAAACACAAGGGGGGTCAGTCAGCACCACCTGTATACAGAGTGCTGTTGCATTTCTGTGTTTGTATATATATATATATATATATATATATATATATATTAGTAATTACACATTAATTTTGCGTCATACATTTTGTACAATTACTAAAAAAATATATATATTGTGGGGGGTTAGCTCTGGTCTCGGGGATCATTCACACAAACTTCCTTCCGGACAACGGATTTCTTGTCCAAACAGTGCATTTATTTGGCAGTCTTCTCAAACAAAACAACATAAATAAACACCTGCCCGGCTAGGCACTACCTAATACATAATATACATCATATCCCTAACTCGGCTATATGATAGCGTTCACACACGGAACCAGGTGCGGCTTACCCCAGCCATACGATACTCCAGCCCTCAGGCTGTAACGAGTGCAGTAACTTTAGACAGGGGTTGTGGTCTAGCAGACCTCCCGACTCTGACCTTTCAACGTTTGTTCCCGGGCCTCACCGAGTCCCCCAAAGTCCAGGCTATTGCATAGCCTCTTGGCCCCTCAGCCTTGCCTTGCTGAGACCACACTGACAGAGCCTCACCAGAACTCTGCTACACAAAAACACTCTCTCCCAGAGTGACCCACCTTGTCCAGCAGCAGGACTAAATAGACATGGACCTGTCCGAAACCCCGGACTGGAGCATGGGGAACAGGCACCCACCCAGCACATTACCTGTTCCCAGTAAAAGCCCGCCCTGTCTGACGGTTTCCCTGGGGCTTCACTGCACACATCAGTGTTCACATTGCCACATATCCCCCCCCTCTGTTCACACCTGTGGGGGGGAACACATACACCAACCGGATGCTCATGACAGGGCATCCGCCCTTTTCTAGCCTCTGTCTCAAAATTCCCTCTGGAAGATGTGGTCAGCGTCATCATTTTCCCTTTATTTTGCCATACCCAAGCCAGCAAGGCTTGGTTTGTCACCCACACTGACCTGTTGCCCAAGAGATAGTGTCTAAGAGGTTCCTGTTTCCATGGGACAGGCAGACCCTCTCTTTCTATTTTTTTATCTCTCTCTCCCTTTTTCTTACACAGCTGCTTCAACCGAGCACGCTTCTTAAGACTTGCCTCTTTTTGTCTCTTTATTTTATCAACAGATAGCGTCTTTCTTTTTCCTTTACTCCCCACAGGGGTTACGTCAAGTTTGGCTCCAATTTCAGAGTCCTCTGCTTCTTCAGTGGCACGCCCCACTTCAGCAGATTCTTCTTCATCCTTCTCTTTGGTCTCTGGAACATACCAGGATTTCTCCCACTTCAACTCATCGGCCTTAGCTTCTTCAGCCTTTGAGTCTCTTTTGGAGTCTTCATTCAGTTGATTAGCCTTCTCATCCTTCTTGGACACGGCATCATATACTTGATTTCTTAACTCCTCCTCTTTCTCATCATGGTTGGAGGTACGGGGGACATCAGGGTCTTCACCAGACTCGTTGTCTTCTGGCAATTCCTGCAGAGATTCACCCCGGATATGGTTCTCCCTTCGGATAGGATTCAGGAGAGCCAGCCCATCGGAGTAGACAGGACCCTCATACTGGTCGTCGGTCCCCCCGTATTTCTTCCCCAGCAGACTGCTGGCTTTATGGAAGGCATTGACAGCAGAGGGAATGTCTTTCATGACCAGGTCCTGGCCACACACCGCCACGAGTCCCTGGGCTTTTGCATCTACCTCAGCACCTTCATCTGGTTCAGCAGATACCTCATCCATCTTCTTCTCTGCCTCGGCTGGCACCACCATCTCCAGACCCATTCTTAACAGGCTCTGCCTTCTTGGCATCTTTTAGAGGATCTTCCTCTTCAGGTATCTCATTTCCTTCCACCTGCTGTGCAGGAGCACGCTTAGGCCTCTCCAACTCATAGACTTTATCTTTTGAGCTCCTGAGAACTTCCATCTCTGCTCTGAGTTGCTTGTTCAGCCTCTCCAATTCACCTCGCTCCTTAAGCGCTTTTTCAAGGGCTCTAGCCAAGGAGATGGCCTTGGACTTTTTCTCCAGAGCATCAGCCTCCGCTCGGTCACGTTCTTCGGCATATCGGGCCGCAACATATTTCTCTGCAGCCAGGAGCTGGTCAAACTTCTTCTGTTTCTTCTCCAATCTAGACACAGTTTGTCTCTGGTTGTCCAGGTCCACTATTCGATCACACAACTCTTGATGAAGTTGCGCCACACTGGCTTCCAAATGTCTTCGCTCCTCCAAGAGGGCAGATTTTTCTGAGGCACTGTTTAAGACCTCATCAGCTAGTTCATCTCTTTCCTGCTCTGCATGAAGTCTGGATCGCTCAGAAACTGCAAGTTCCTCTTGAAGTTGGAGAATTTCCGCTTCTATTTGAGTTTTTCGCATCGGCTTGTTGGATGCACTCCCTTTTTTGGCCTCTGGATCCAGCGGCTCTTTACTCTGTTCTGCAGCAGAACCAGACATAGGAGTATCTCCTAGGACCTCGCCAAGACTTTTGTCAATGTCTACTACAGGCTTGTGTAACTTCCTGGAGACTTTCATTTTCTTCTGGGCATCAGGCAGTAGTCCCTTCGCTATTGTTCCTAGGGACCATGTAGGGAGAGAGAAACCGTCTTCATGATTGCAGCTGTACTGACATGTCCTGTCATCTAGCCCTGCCTGGGTATGGGTCTTAGATACTAGGCCGCCATCTCCCCACTCGCCTCTCGTCACGTCAGGTATAACTATCGTCTGGTTGCTACCAGTAACCACATCAGTTTGGCCAGACCTCAACATGGCAGCCTCTCTCTCTGAGTTGCTATCGGTCACAGCACATGCGTCACATATACCGCTCATGTCATTCTCAATCCTGCCCTCAAGGGGCACTGCCGAGCTAATCCCCACCTTTGACACTTCTCTAGTCACTGTTTCCTGCACATTCACTACAGTGGGTTCCCCCAACTCTGTGCTCTCAACATTTATCGGCATTTTTCCAACTTTTACATTTTTACCTACAGGGAGCACTTCTCCCCTGGTCACACCCTGCAGTGGAAAATGCATATCAACATCACATGGCATCATACTTTCATTTGGCATTTCCGCAAACTTGACACAATCGCTTTGCACCTTATCAGCGCCACTGTTTTTAATGGTCACATCACTTAAAGGGGTCACTACCGATTCTGCAGGAGCCTCGTCACTTCCTGCAGAAGGGTCTGCCTTACCCCACAGCAACGATTCAACATCCTGGCCAAACAACATATCAGATATACGTGAAACTGCATCACAAATTTCTCGAGTCCCTGTTTGCACTGGAGTCTCACACGTCGTGAGAGCCACCGGACAGTTCATGCTATCCCCATGAATGTCCCGCACACAGTTCTCAGTCACCGGGCTGGTCTGAACCAGGATCACCTGACCCTCTGCAACACACGGAGTAATAATCAGAACAGTCTTACCCTCAGATGTCATGGGTTCGGCAGTCCCAGGCGATGAGGGAGTTCCAGGAACATCTTCCCCAAGGTCACCGTCCTGCTCCTGGACATTAGGAACCTCCAGCCTTTGATTCCTGGTTACCTGACTCCTGGCCATAGGACAATCAGGTGCACACTTTGTGACTTGACGGCATCTCCAGCAGCGCTCTCTCTTTTGCCATGCAGCTGCACTCTGTAGTGGTTGGTTGCACCTAGCAACCGCATTACTGCTCCTCCGCACATCCTCTCTACGACTCTGTATGCTGCAAACACTTGAACTCTTGAGAGCCGCACCGCTCTCCCTCTTCTTTTCTTCCCGACGGTTGCCCTTGGCAACGGCACACAACACCTTTTCGTCTGGTTTTCCAGCCGCATCACCGACACTTTGGACTTTTACAAACTGTCCATTCGGATTTGAAGGCTTTCTCTCCAGGGCCAACTGCAATTGAGCCCTCAAAGCCTCCCCCTCCAAATTGGCCTGCCTCAGCTGCTCGGCGAGATCCTCCATCCACCCCATAGCAACAGACAGTCCAGACACCAGAAAAAAAAATCTTTTTTTTTTTTCTCTTTTCTTAACACGTCCACTTTAATCTGAGACCAGTCTCCAGGTGTCTCCCTGTAGAGACAATCTCAGCACTGCACCGCAGACATAACAGTCTCTTTAATCTTTCTCACCATCAAAAATAGCATTCAGCAGCACCTGCTTTTTCTGCTTGTTTGTTGCTCCCAGCAACGCTTTGCCTTTTCCAGCAGGGACGACTGCCCGCATCCGACACCAAATGTGGGGGGTTAGCTCTGGTCTCGGGGATCATTCACACAAACTTCCTTCCGGACAACGGATTTCTTGTCCAAACAGTGCATTTATTTGGCAGTCTTCTCAAACAAAACAACATAAATAAACACCTGCCCGGCTAGGCACTACCTAATACATAATATACATCATATCCCTAACTCGGCTATATGATAGCGTTCACACACGGAACCAGGTGCGGCTTACCCCAGCCATACGATACTCCAGCCCTCAGGCTGTAACGAGTGCAGTAACTTTAGACAGGGGTTGTGGTCTAGCAGACCTCCCGACTCTGACCTTTCAACGTTTGTTCCCGGGCCTCACCGAGTCCCCCAAAGTCCAGGCTATTGCATAGCCTCTTGGCCCCTCAGCCTTGCCTTGCTGAGACCACACTGACAGAGCCTCACCAGAACTCTGCTACACAAAAACACTCTCTCCCAGAGTGACCCACCTTGTCCAGCAGCAGGACTAAATAGACATGGACCTGTCCGAAACCCCGGACTGGAGCATGGGGAACAGGCACCCACCCAGCACATTACCTGTTCCCAGTAAAAGCCCGCCCTGTCTGACGGTTTCCCTGGGGCTTCACTGCACACATCAGTGTTCACATTGCCACAATATATATATATAAATTTAATCTCTATTTCTGAAATGTTTCTCCCGGGATTTAAACTCACAACTATCTACATTAGAACCAAGAACCTTAACCACTATGCTATACAGCTACATTAACCTGCTGCAAAAAAATATAAAATGATACTTCTGCTGTATAGGAATACTTACTACATGACAAAATACTATGATGTTTTTCTGACACAGTTTATCATTCAGCTTTAAAGCTGAGTAGTTAAGGTCCTTGCCACTAATGTAGAAGGAGGAATAGAGGCTAAATTAGATTTAAATACACTTGGTGTGCCCAAGCACTAAGTCCATATATGGACATAGCTAAATTTGGAGTCAGAGCAGGGACTCCTAAGCTGTGGTCTCACACTGGGGGATTTCCTCATTGTACAGCGATCTTCTGCAAAGACCTAAATGGGACCTGGCACCCTCCCCTCTCCAGAGCAGGGGGTGCCTGGTTTAATTCTTGGGTTCTCCCCATTGACTTCTATTGTGCTCGGGTGCTCTGTACAGCACTCTGTAGAGCACCTGAGCATCCCAAAGTGTTCTACTCGAGCACCAGAGCACAAGAGCACCCGAGCACTTTGGTGCTCGATCAACACTAATTAGCATATATAAATCTTCTATATATATATATATAAAGAAGGGTGTATGTATGTTCCGCAATCACTCAAAAACACAGCCATCAATGTCAACGAAACTTATTATACATATCCCTTGCTACCTGGAAAGAAATCTTGTGGGGGTCAAAGCTCTCTATGATGTGCCGTTCCTGAGATATTCCCAAAAAATGACTTACATTAGCCAATACAAGCCTGCAAGTCTTTCATTTCTTATCTCAACTGCCATACACACGGTCACATGTCCCTTATCAGCCAATAGAAGCTTTCAGGCCTTCATGTCCTGGAACAGATGGTGGTAACAATGGCTGGTCAGGGGACTGAACTGGAAGAGGAGGAGGAGGGGGAGGAGGACATTGGAGAACAGGCATTGTGTAGCGAAATGGGTGGTTTTTCTACTCAGCTGACAGGAGAGGAGGAGCAGGACCAGCCAGAGGAGCTACAGGGTGATGAGGAAGACGAGACAGAGGACCCAGACACACCGTTGCAGTATGCAGTGGAAATAGAGGCAGGGAGTCCCTCCAAGTCACATGCACAAATGGCCCGATGCATGCTCACTTGCTTGCGTAGTGACAGCCGAATTGTCAACATTCGGAAGAGGAATGGCTTCTGGCTCTCCACCTTGTTGAACCCTCGCTACCTGTCCAAAATGGGGTCCTTTTTTACACCTACTGAGAGGGAGGACAAACTTAATTACTACAGAGACATCCTATGTAGTCAGTTGGCCGCTACCTATCTGCGCCATCGTCCATCCCCTCACAGGTCTGACCAGGGGGCCCTCTGAATTCACGTCCCACTGCCATGGCTGCTTGGGAGGGGCGGGGTGGCATGAGCAGTACCAGCTCCATCAGCAGCAGCCTGAGTCTACAGTCGCTGATGAGCAGATTTCTTCACCCGCATGTTCTAGCGATACGCGTGAGGGTTCCCCCTCTGTGGGTTTTTATTCGCCTTGTGCCACCACTGTCTTTCTGATAAGTATATTATTTGATGAAATTTACATTTGTTTGTTTCTCATACGTATTATTATTCATTGTCAGGCGGTGGTAATGGCTGCATTTTGCACATTATACAACCCGCTGGAGGGATGTTTTCCATGTATTGTTGTTTTTAATTAGTGTGTGCTTCAATAAATAACTTTTTTTTTATCTTTAGAGGTGCGGCCTGTCTGTGGTATTTCTTTTTCTTTGGTTGTATTCACGTTTGTTGTTTAATACCAAGGCCTGTACTCTTTTACCATATTCATACGTGTGCCCCCTGTCATACATTTCAATAGTGAAGAAACTAGTCACCAGCAACAGCAGCAAGTAGACCTGGAGCAGAACCTAAACCCCAAGTAGTGTGGCATCAGAGCGGATGTATTGTGCGGCGGGGACCATAGTTACCCCAAGAAGAACTCGACTGTCCACACAAAATGTGGAGAGACTGACCTTTGTCAAGATGAATCAGGCCTAGATCCACCCACCAGTGTCTGATGCATCAGATTAAATCATCCATGCTGCCTCACCCAAATCTTGACAAAAGAGACCTTTTCTTCTGGCTACCTGCCTTAGCTACTACTCTGATGCTGCCATCCACCTGATGCCACACATCTGATGCCAAGTGCTTCTTCTTTCACCCATCTTCATCACGGGGTACTGGTATTGCCACCCACCTCCTCACTATGTCACCTTGCCACTCTGTGGTCTCCTCCTGATGCTGCTGCCACCACCTCCAGACTCTGTCATGGTGCCACTCGGTGGCCTCCTCATACTGATCCCACCTTTAGACTCTGTCATTGTGCCACTCGGTGGCCTCCTCATACTGCTGCCACCTCCACACTCTGTCATTGTGCCACTTGGTGGCCTTCTCCTGATGCTGCCCCCTCCAGACTCTGTCATTGTGCCACTCGGTGGCCTCCTCATACTGCTGCCAACTCCAGACTCTGTCATTGTGCCACTCGGTAGCCTTCTCCTGATGCTGCTACTGCTGTTGCCACCACCGCCAGGCTCTGTCATTGTGCCTCTTGGTGGCCTTCTACTGATGCTGCTACTGCTGATTCCGCCACCTCCAGACTCTGTCATTGTGCCTCTTGGTAGCCTTCTCCTGATGCTGCTACTGCTGTTGCCGCCACCTCCAGGCTCTGTCATTGTGCCTCTTGGTGGCCTTCTCCTGATGCTGCTACTGCTGCTGCTGCCACCTCCAGACTCTGTCATTATACCACTCGGTGACCTTCTACTGATGCTGCTACTGCTGATGCCGCCACCTCCAGACTCTGTGATTGTGCCACTTGATGGCCTCCTTATACTGCTGCCAACTCCAGACTCTGTAATTGTGCCACTCGGTGGCCTCCTCATACTGCTGCCAACTCCAGATTCTGTCATTGTGCCACTCGGTAGCCTTCTCCTGATGCTGCTACTGCTGTTGCCGCCACCTCCAGACTCTGTCATTGTACCACTCGGTGGCCTTCTACTGATGCTGCTACTGCTGATTCCGCCACCTCCAGACTCTGTCATTGTGCCTCTTGGTAGCCTTCTCCTGATGCTGCTACTGCTGTTGCTGCCACCTTCAGACTCTGCCATTGTGCCTCTTGGTGGCCTTCTCCTGATGCTGCTACTGCTGCTGCCACCTCCGGCCTCTGTCACTGTACCACTCGGTGGCCTTCTACTGATGCTGCTACTGCTAATACTGCCACCTCCAGACTCTGTCATTGTGCCACTTGGTGGCCTCCTCATACTTCTGCCAACTCCAGACTCTGTCATTGTGCCACTCGGTGGCCTCCTCATACTGCTGCCAACTCCAGACTTTCATTGTGCCACTCGGTGGCCTTCTCCTGATGCTGCTACTGCTGCTGCCGTCACCTCCAGACTCTGTCATTGTGTCGCTCTTTGGCCACCTGATGCTGCCGCCACCTCTACACTGTCATAGGGCCACTCTGTGGACTTCTCATGCTGTTCCCACACTCCCACCTTCATGACTGGGCCACTATTTTGCCTTTCGGCCTGGCTGACATCATCATTTATTTGATCTTTCTTCTGATCTGTCAGAAGGAAGGAAAAATAAGATGCACAATGGATCCTGTCTTTGTAGCAGCTGTAAGGCCTGTATGGTCCCATCAGAATTGGCTTATGATTTGGTAGCCAAAAGCAGGAGTGGGTACAAAACACAGAAGACATGCAAATATTCCATTCACGTGTCATCTCTGTTTTAGATACACTCCTGTTTTATTTTGCATTAGCAATACTGATGGATTATTGAGCAAATGCTGACTGAGTAAAGGTGGATGCTCCACAGACAGGTTCCTTTTTTCTTTAGGTTATTGTTCTGACGGATCAGAGGAACGGTGAAAAGAAAAAGGAAATACAGTAAGTACTGCTATTCCAGGGGTTTCCTGGAAGCACCAAGGGGGCGTCACAGAGCTGGAGAGTTTGCGAAGTTCTGAATATGATGTAAATAAAAATTTGTATAAGGAAAGATGAATGTATAAACTAGTTAGAAAAGCAATTATAAAAATTATATATGAAAGCACATACACATCAGTCTTAATAGCATACTTTGTAGCAGTTGTAACTGCTGATGGGTAGAATGTATGTATGTATTATTGCAAAGGTAAAGGACTTACTTTACCGGGGAGGGAAGTAATGGATAAACTCAATACACCAATACTTGCACCTCCCCGCCAAGGTCGCCTCTAAGTGGTGGATAACAAAACCACATGGTTAACAGTCAGGTGGTAAGGAGAAGCCGGCCATATCTGACCTCACTTCCTGGTACTCTACAAAACAAGAATTAACTTGTGTGATTAATAAAATAAATTTGTGATGTAATGTGATCGACTAGTAATTGATATTGACAAAGTTGTGGGTAATGAGTGTGTGAAAAAACCTTTTTATGGGTTGGCTTTATTAGTTTGGAATTATAGTGACCGGAATGGGGATAGGGTTTTATGGGTTCCACGGTGGGACGCATGGGGGAGAGCTTGGTCTTTTGTTAAATATATTTCACACCTGAAGGTGGAAATGATTTAAACTACCCTAAAAGGGTTCATGCGCGGTCCTGATAGGAATTTTGTACTTCCCTGAGTTTTTTTTGTTCAGTTGCCCTTGGGATCAGGAGTGTTGGACTGCTGCTTTCGCTCCACCATGGATCGCATCGAATGGGGCCGCAGGATCAGAAGAAGGGCAAATTAATCAGTGATGTCAACACAAACTTACTGCTGACACCCTCTCCACTCTGTCGGGGGGGCTCTACTTGTATAAGGGAATCAGCTGACGAGGGTGTAAAAGGAGTGCGCTTCTTATGTCCAGATAAATCAGGCATGGATCAACCAGGATTTCCACCCATCAATGCCTGATGCATCAGATTAGATCATTCATGCTGCCTCACCCAAACCTTGACAAAAGAGACTGATTTCTTCTGGCTACCTGCCTCAGCTACTATTCTGATGCTTCCACCCACCTGATGCCACACATCTGATGCCAAGTGCTTCTTCTTATACCCACCATCGTCAGCGGGTACTGTTATTTTCACCCACCTCCCCACTCTGTCACTGGGTCACTCTGTGGTCTCCTGATGCTGCTGCCACGTCACCACTCAGGTCTCCTCATGCTGCCACCTCCACACGCTGTCATTGTGCCACTCTGTGGCCTCCTCATTCTGCTGCCACCTCCACACTATGTCATCTTGCCTCTCTGTGGCCTCCTTATGCTGCTGATAACTTAACACTAGTGTTGGGTGTGAATATTAGAATCGAAAATTTTTATCGCGAATATCGTGACTTCGGGATTTTTTTAATCTGAACCCATGATCCCTCCCTGCTTCTTGCTTGTGAGCCAATGAGAAGGCTGCAATGTCTTTGTTTGATCTTAGCAACATCCCCTGCAACCAATAGGAAAGTTGCCTACCTCTTTAGTATATAAGAACCTCCCCAGCAGCCATTTTCTGGGCTCTCTGCTTTCCTGTATCATTACATTACATAGTTAGTTAGCTTGCTTATGTATATATATATATATATATATATATATATATATATATAATACAGATAGTGGGAGATAGTCAGTGTAGGTTAGATTGTGATATAGTGTAGCTGATAGGTTCCAGTGCAGGGTGTTAGGTAGTGTGACAGGTTCTGCTATCCATACATAGTGCTGTATGTATGTATGCTACATACATATATACATACATACATACATAGTGTTGTGATGTCACAAGTTCACAACAATACTTAGGGCACCAATCACTAATATGTAGTCAGACCTGCTAAAATGTGAAGTTGCACGTATTGCACCAAAATATTCGCATCATTAGTGCCGAATATCTTGGAGCACTCTATCTGCATATAAAGCTATTGTAATGTTCTGCCGTGCCAACCATTTTTTCCAGTCACAGGAAACTTCCAGCAGCTTGAAAAATATAGCAAAAGTGACCCACGCCTGTATTGCGCATGCATTATGCGACTATTTAATTGGCGATTTTCGCAATCAAGAAAATAATGTCGAATTCGTAAATTTATGGCGAATATTCGGCCAAATATTTGCGAATTCAAATATTGCCCCTGCAGCTCATCACTACTCAACACTATGTCACCTTGCTACTCTGTGGCCTCCTCATGATTCTGCTGCTGCCACCTCCACAATCTGCCATTGTGCCACTCTGTGGCCCCCTCATGCTGCTGCTGCCACCACCTCCACACTATCACCTTGCCTCTGTGGCCTCCTCATGTGCTGCTGCCACCTCCACGCTATGTCACCTTGCCACTCTCTGGTCTCCTTATGCTGCTGCCACCTTCACACTCTGTCATTGTGCCACTCTGTGGCCTCCTCATGCAGCTGCTGCCACCTCCACGCTATGTCACCTTGCCAGTCTGTGGCCTCCTCATGCTGCTGCTTCTACCTCCACACTATGTCACCTTGCCAGTCTGTGGTCTCCTCATGCTGCTGCTGCTTTCGCTACCTCCACACTATGTCACCTTGCCAGTCTGTGGTCTCCTCATGCTGCTGCTGCTTTCGCTACCTCCACACTATGTCACCTTGCCAGTCTGTGGTCTCATCATGCTGCTGCTAAATCAACACTATGTCACTCGGCCACTTTGTGGCTTCCTCATGCTGCTGCCACCTCAACACTAAGTAAATGGGCCACTCTGTGGTCTTCTCATGCTGCTGCTGCCACCTCCCCACAATGTCTCTGGGCCACTCTGTGGTCTCCTCATGCTGCTGCTACCTCAACACTATGTCATTGGGCCACTCTGTGGACTTCTCAAGCTATTTTCCCACCCTCCCCACTCCATGACTGGGCCACTATTTTGCCTTATTGGCCTGGTTGACATCATCATTTATTTGACCCTTCTTCTGATCTGTCAGACAGAAGGAAAAATGAGACACACAATGGATCCTGTCTGTGTAGCAGCTGTAAGGCCTGTATGGTCCCATCAGAATTGGCTTATGATTTGGTAGCCAAAAGCAGGAGTGGGTACAAAAGAAGACATGAAAATATTCCATTTACGTGTCATCTCTGTTTTGGATCCACTCCTGTTTTGTTTTGGCTTTAGCATTACTCGTGGATTACTGACCAAATGCTGACCGAGTGAAGGCGGATGCTCAACAGACAGGATCCGTTTTTGGGGGATTATTGTTCTGATGGATCAGAGGAAGGGCAAAATAATCAGTGACGTCAACACAAACTTACTGCTGACACCCTCTCCTCTCTGTCAGAGGGCTCTACTTGAATAAGCGTTTAATAGAACAGGTTCTGTAGACATCTATGTGGAATCAGCTGACGACAGTGTAAAAGGAGTGCACTCTTTCACGCTATAGTAGGATCTTAGGCCTCTGCATGGTTCTTTATACCTGGTGCTAACAACGACCTGTAAGGCTGAGTTCACACTTGAGTTATTTGGTCAGTTTTGGCTCTGTAACTGCCCAAATAAGTGAAGTGTGCAGTGATTCTAAGAGCAACGCCTGTCATCTGCATGTCATACTGACTCACAGTATTGTTTCACTACCACAGCAGGCTCTCTATGCGTGTTACTGCAAGGCACAGTGTTCTACACCACTATACAGGCTTTCTGCAGCAAGGAAATAGCTAACCGGCCGAATCAAATTTTTTAGAAATTCGCTCGTCTCTAATGGTAATCACTGCCTAAAACACTGACTGTGTGAATGAGGCCTTGTAGTGAGTCCATTAGTTGTCATATGTTTTACAGTTAACTTTCCTTCCTTTAGACTGGGTACATACAACACTTTTACTGGTTTACTGGCTAAATCGTTCCTACTGCATTTATTTTGCTTTCATATTTAAGATAGACTGTTTCCTTGCTATTTAAGTAGTGTTGAGCGTGAATATTCGAATGGCGCATTTTTATCGCGAATATCGGCACTTCGCTAATTTGCGAATATTTCAAATATAGCGCTATAAATTCGCTATTTCGAATATTCGTTTTTTTTTTAGTTATATTTTTTTCTTTCCCACTTCCCAAAAGTAGTTCTTACCTGTCCTGAGGATTCCTGGCTTCCTGGCTGCTCCAGTCAGTGCCTGTTGCTGCTTCTGCCGACTTCCGTGCTCATGGAGCGTCCCCATCAACATGGGAACATCTCCATATACTAAAATGTACTGTCGGATTTGAGAATTACGTTTAAATCGCAATGCGATTAATTCAAGTTATATTAATCACATTGCGATTACAACTTAGCAGTGCACTGCTATCTTACATATTAGGCTAGAATTAACGAACATGGAATATAGCAGCAGTGCTAAGTAGAAATCGCAATGCGATTACTCCAAGTTACATTAATCGCATTGCTATTTCAATTAGCACTGCTATAATATATTCCATATTTGTTAACTTCGTTAATTCTAGCAAGCTGACCCATTATAAACCCAGCTCTAATTTGAAATCGTAATGCGATTAATATAACTTGAAGTAATCGCATTGCGATTTCTACTTAGCACTGCTGCTATATTCCATATTCGTTAATTCTAGCCTAATATGTAAGATAGCAGTGCTAAGTTGTAATCGCAAAGCGATTAATATAACTTGAATTAATCGCATTGCGATTTCAACAGACATGGTTTACTATGGTTGCTAAAACGAAGATGGAGAATACTTCTAATTCTACCAAGCCACCAATAGTAAACCAGGTCTAAGTAGAAATCGCAATGCGATTAATTCAAGTTATATTAATTGCATTGCGAGTTTAACGTAATTCTCAAATCCGACAGTACATTTTAGTATGGAGACGTTCTTGGCTTGGTAGAATTAGCAAATATGACGAATGTATTCGTCATATTCCTCCAAACGAAGATAACAAAGTATTGTCCATCTTCGTTTTAGCAACCTATTCGTCAACTTCGCTAATTCTAGCAATCAAATAGGAGGGTTGACTATAGAGACAGCTGTGTTTAGTTCGCTATGCGATTATATTACTTTGCTTTTTTTAATAGAATAATTATATTACTTGATAAATATTATAATTATTCTATTTATTAAAAAATATATATATATATAATAGCATAGGGAATTAAACACAGCTGTCTCTATAGTCAACCCTCCTATTTGATTGCGAGAATAGCAAAGTTGACGAATAGGTTGCTAAAACGAAGATGGAGAATACTTCGTTATCTTCGTTTTGAGGAATATGACGAATACATTCGTCATATTCGTCATCTTCACTATAATTCTAGATATGAAACCAATAGGAAAGTAGCCTAAGTTAAAATCGCAATACGCGATTATTTAAATCGCATATTAATCGCGATAACTACAATAATGACGAATATTCGATTTCGACGAATATGAAACGAATATTCTTTCGAATGTTCGCGAATTTCGTCGAAATCGAATATGGCACCTGCCGCTCATCACTATATTTAAGTAAAGTTCTGTGAAAACATTTTCATCACCTGTCATGTGTCAGCAGCTCCTGTCCCAATCATCTCTATATAAATATACTCCTATAATATTATCACTTTATTTTTCTACAATGTCTGCGTGACGATGTTTCTGCTCAAATGTAGGAATCTATAATATGAAATATGCAACAGGAAGTAGTCCGGGTTTTGTGATTGTAATAGCTGTGTTTTCTGTCTATGAGGAATGCCCTATTTTGGGTGGAAGTGTCCAGTGTTGATGGTTTATTTCTTTTGGTGAACCATTTTTTATTTTCCACGTGACATTTTTCATGGATAACGACAGTCTGGAAGTGACCTACATTCAGACATACCTGTATGAAGTTCTGTTTCATACAATTACTATACAAATGTTGCTAAATCTTGGAACCTTTTATACACCTTCTGTTACGTCAGGTTACCCGTCTATGTTGCTTAACCTGTTATAAGAGCTGCTGAGAAGACACGAGCAGTCTCCCTGTACTCAGAGTGTGACGATGGATTGATATCTGTATGACGGAAAACAAGACATTACAGGTTAGCTTTACGTTCTCAATTTGTGGTCTATAGTGTTAATTCATTTTTAAACTTTTTTTTTAATCTCCATGTACAAAAGTAATGTTTAAACTCCCCTGCCATTCACAATTTAGCCAGGGAAAGGTTGGGGGTAGGCTGAAGTAAACTCAAGGTGTAACGAGTGTAGGACTTCTGGACTTTCAGAGAGGCATCCACATTTACTAAACAGAATATATTTACAATGTGTACTCATTTAAAGGGGTTAACCAGTATTTATTAACTGATGGTCTATCTTTAAGACAGGCCATCACTAGTTGATCGATGGGGGTCCGAAACCACGTATCGGGGCCAGATGTATGCATCAAAACTACACAGCACTGTCAACTGTTTAGTAGAGGAAACTCATTACTACAGTGCTGCTTCCATTGAAGGCAATGGGAGCAGTACCGCAGTGGTGAGCTCTGTCTACTATAGAGTTGATGGTGCTGTGTAGTAGCACTGGAAATACATCAGAACAGCTGATTTCTCACCTTAGCACTTTTTCAGCTTCTATGCAGCCCATGTATCTCTGTAGCTGCAGATTCCAAACATGTGTGTGCTGTCAGATCCTGCAGTCATGTGTTACTGCTTTCTATCCACTAGCAAAAAATATAAAAAGTGGTCGGAGAACTTTTACCACCGGGGCTCCTTCTATTCCTGGTATGGGCTCTCTCTAACCCACAAATGACAGTCCATTTAATATACAAAAAAGCGCACCAAAATGCAACCATATACTTGCAAGTGTTTACTTTAATGTTTATAGAAAACAATGTAATGGAGACTCCAGGGGCGTAGCTATAGGGGGTGCAGAGGTAGCAGTCGCTACCGGGCCCAGGAGCCTGAGGGGGCCCAAAGACCCTTGTGTCGCATAAGAAGACATACAAAGCACTGAGGGAAGGGGGCCCCAAGCTGGACTCTTGCACCAGGGCCCATGAGCCGTTAGCTACGCCCCTGGGAGACTCACATTACATATCAAGGATTAGTCCATATAGTGCACAATGTCCATAAAAGTACATACAATCGTAGCAGTTTAGAAGGAGGGGGTCAGTTTCTATACTCCTTACAAATAAGACTGCAGGATAAGAGTAAACAGAGTCTGTTTTAGTCTGTAGCCATGGATACACATAATTCTGCATATGGGCTGCGAACAAAGTAGTAATCTAAACTATATGCTTCATTCTTATTTTAGAATCTGAACCAGAGGAATAACAAGTTGGTTACAGAAGTATGCATATCCCCCACCCCCAACACACACACAGATTTCTTCTTTAAAAATGTAACACACTACAATACAGGAGTAGGAACAATTTCTGAAGGAGTAGGAACAATTCCAATCAAAATGTATAGTTAAAAATATGCTTTGATATATGATTGTGTTTAATTTATGTAAATCTCTGAACGCAGGTTTTTAAGAAGACTCCACCATTAAAAAAATGAATAACTCAACTCCAACTCTGAATGTCACTGATGCTGATGGTTCCTATCCAGAAAATACCCCAATGTCTTTCACTGCAGCTACTGTCATTGCTTTTGTCCTCAGTGTCATCGGCTTGGTAGGAAATGTTATTGTTTTCTGGTATCTTTGCTTCAAGATCAAGAAAAACAACTATACCATTTACATTATCAATCTGTCAGTGGCTGACTTCATCTATTTGCTTTTCCACATAGTTGTACTAATATTGTTCATTCATACACTAACAAGTACAAATCCACAGGCAGAATGGAAAGATTCCTTTTTCATATTTTTGGAAATATTTTCTAAAAGTGGACAATATTCAGGAATGTTTATCCTCACAGCTCTTAGTCTGGAAAGATGCCTTTCTGTCCTATTCCCCTTTTGGTACCAATGTTGTCGTCCTAAAAACCTGTCCATTATCATCTGTGTTTCAGTTTGGATTCTTGGATGCACAGAGAGTCTCATAGATAACTTGGTGTGCCCAGAAGAAGCTTTTAATGTACAGACTACAGCGTGCACGGCAGTTCAGATCATTGTTTTTGGTTTGGCCATTGTTATCTGCTTACCAATTATGGTGATTTCAAGTTTCATCTTGCTCTTCAAGATAAAGAGGACCTTTAGAGACCAGTATCCACATAAACTCTACATTATCATTATTGTTGCAGTGTGTGTATTTATCATTTCTGTTATCCCAATCAACTTTGTCTGGTTTTTCATGTATTTCCAAGTGCTAAAATCAGATCTTGCAAAAGTTGGATTTTTTTTTGGTAGTACGTATTGTCTGGTCTTAAATTGCACCATTGACCCTTATATTTACTTCATAATTGGGAATAAATGGAAGAAGAAAACTAGTCATTCTATCAAAGATGCCCTAGAACGAGCCTTCAGAACAGAAGATGATGAAAATAATGACTCAAACAGCAATAAGACAAGCAACATCTCAAACCAAAGCAATCTTGCAAGTACATTTTAGGAATTGTGCTCCTGCAATAACAACAGGGACAGGGACAAGCAAGGCTTCTGATAAATGAAAAGGATCTAAACCATGAGATGCATCTGGTATTGCAGTTCAGTCTCATTTAAGTGAAAAGAGTGTCACTGTTTCTCATTAAAAAAAACAAGCAAGCAGATCTTCTTTTCTAAGGCCTCTTTCACATAAGAGGCGGGTGCGTTGTGGGAAAAGTTTTTTAACCCCTTAACCCCACATTTTACTAAGCATTCTGTAGTGAGAATGCTATTACTTTCCCTTATAACATGGTTATAAAACTAATAATAAAGATAATAATAAAGATTGGGTCCCGTTTCTTAGAAACCTTGTGGGAAAATCGCACTACATCCGCACTTGATTGCGGATGCTTGCGATTTTCCCGCAGCCCCATTCACTTCTATGGGGCCTGCATTGCGTGAAAAATGCACAATATAGAGCATGCTGCGATTTTCACGCAACGCAGAAATGATGCGTGAAAATCACCGCTCATGTGCATAGCCCCATAGAAATGAATGGGTCAAGATTCAGTGTGGGTGCAATGCGTCCACCTCACGCATTGCACCCGCGCGGAAATCACGCCCCTGTGAAAGGGGCCTAATAGTAGGCAACCCTTTCTGTAGTGGTAGGTGGGTATAAATGCACTATAATGCAGAAAAATGTTTTAACTTCCATTAACCCATTAATGACCAGACTATTTTAGGCCTTAATTTTCAAGATTTGTTTTGTATTTCCATCTCATTCCAACAGCCATAACTTATTTACTTTTATGTTGGCATAGCAATATGAGGGCGATTTTTTTACCAGAATGAGCAGTATTTTTTCAATAGCCTAATTATGGGGTGCATATAACTTATTGATTAACTTAAAACAAATAAGGAATTCTGCATTCTTTTTTGTATCATAAAATGTGTGCTATTCATCTGCATAAATAACTTTACCTTCATTCTATGGGTTACAATTAGTGTTGATCCAACTTCTGTTTTCAAGTTTGGTGTACAAGGTTCGGGATATCTAAGAATTCCATGGATTCTGCTACCACGGACCATAGCTTATTGTTCATGGTAGCGGAATCTATAATGGAATTCTTAGATAACCCGAACCTTGTACACCAAACTTGAAGTTCGCTCATCCCAAATTACGATGATTATGGTATTACCAATAATGTATAGATTTTTATGTTCTCCTGCTTTTACAAAATAAAACTTTTTTATTGCAGCGTATCATTCTGTGTACTACTACACTAAAAGAAAGTCTATTAGACTAACAGACTTGTATAGATGGCAGACCCAAAGGACATTGTTAGAACCTGGGCTGCTATCACAATCCATCAGCACCTTATTATTAGGTTAATTGAGGGAGGCTTGTAGGGATGACATTACAACTGTCAAACCCCTTAGATGTTGTGGTTGCTCTACTGCGGTTTCATATCCTAATGGAGAGTGACATGTTCATTAAGATGTGAAAAGTCAGTGTAGTGACTGGAAACGGTTAAAAGGGTATTCTACTCCCAGCTATTTATGATATAGCCACAGGAATTTGTGACATGTGGGTCCCACATCTGACCCTCACCAATCCCTAGCTCTATCTTGCCTAAACTGATCCCTCCAGGTTGCGAGAGGTGGCTGGGTTTACAGAAACAGCTAAGCTCACTGAGCAGCACTGTTCTGATAACTCCTGTAGAAGTGAATGGAAGTTAGAGAACCAGCGTAGCACAACTAACTATGCTGTTTCTCCATCTCTAGTTATAAACTTACTATAGCTCTCTGTGTCATGCTGTTCATATAACTCCCATAGGACAGTGAGTGCCGCTGTTTTCATAAATAGCGTTGCGCACGAATATTCGGATAGCTATTTTTTATTGCGAATATCACAACTTCGATAATTCGCGAATATTGCAAATATAGTGGTATATAATCGGTATTTCGAATATTCAAATTTTTAATTTTTTTTAGCTGTTAATCCTTGTTGCTCTCTGGTTGTCTTCGAACTTCCCAAAAGCTGTTCTTACCTGTCCGGAGGATTCCTGGCTTCCTGCCCGCTCCAGTTAATGCACGTTGCCGCTTCTGCCGACTTCCCGTGTGCATGGAGCATCCCCATCCCAATGGGAACGCCTCCATGCTAAAATGTACTGTCGGATGTGAGAATCACGATCTCACAAATTTGATTAAGTTGTAATCGCAATGCGATTAATATAACGTGAATTATTAGAGACCGCAGCCTGTGTGCTGCCTCCCCCCAGTGCCCAGTGCACCCGGAGCCTTTTTATAAATAAATGCCCCCCATGCCCCCACATTGTCCCGATCGCCCCAGATGCCTCCAGTCCTCCTCCTGCTTGTGCTGCCGCTGTAATGGCAGGGCTAAGGAACAGAGCTGCTGCCATCAGCAGTGAGTGTTAGCTGATGGGAGCTCCCTCTCTCTTCCATCGTGCTGCTCCATCGCAGCAGCACGATGGTTGCCATGGCAACCGGGCGCCTTACAAAGGCATCCTGGTTGCTAAGTTACCTAAGACTGATGAGACCCTGAGGTCCTCCTCAGCCTTAGTGTAAATGTAGCACTGACTATACAGTGCATTGCAATAGATGACTATTGCAATGCACTGTATAGTGATCAGGCCCACTGGATCTTCAGGATCCAGATGGGTCTTGATAAGTAAAAAAAAAAATTGTTAAAAAATATATAATTTTTTTTTTAAATTTAAATGAAAATAAAATCAAAATGATCTTTTCTCAAATCCGTTTGTCATAAAAAAAATAAAACAAAATATATACATAATTGGTATCGCCACGTCCGTAAATAACAGCTCTATAAAAATATCCCATGAACTAACCCCTTAGGTGAACACTGTAAAAAATAAAAATGAAAACCATGTCAAAAAATCCATTTTTTGTCACCTTACATCACAAAAAGTGTAATAGCAAGCGATCAAAAAGTCAGATGACCCCAAAAATAGTGCCAATATAACCGTCACCTCATCTCGCAAAAATTATACCAAACCTGAGACAATCGACTAAAAACTGAAAAAACTATGGCTCTCAGACTATGGAGACACTAAAACATGATTTTTAGTTTCAAAAATGATATTATTGTGTAAAACCAAAATAAATAAAAGTATACATATTAGGTATCGCTGCGTCCATAAGGATCTGCTCTATAAAAATATCACATGACCAAACCCCTCAGCTGAACACCGTAAAAAACTTTTTATAAAAACTGTGCCAAAAAAATGCCATTTTTGTAAACTTACATCACAAAAATAGCAACACCAAGCGATCAAAAAGGCGTATGCCCCTTGAAATAGTACCAATCAAACTGACACCTCATCCCGCAAAAAATGAGACCATAACTAAGACAATAAGTCAAAAAATAAAAAAGCTATAGCTCTCTGAATATGGAGACACTAAAACATAATTTTTTTGTTTCAAAAATGCTATCATTGGGTAAAACTTAAATAAATAAGAAAAAGTATACATATTAGGTATTGTTACGTCCGTAACAATCTGCTCTATAAAAATAACACATGATCTACCCTGTCAGATGAATCCTGTAAAAATTAAAAAATAAAAACTTTGCCAAAACTACCCTTTTTTGGTTGCCTTGCCTCACAAAAAATGTAAAATAGATCAATTAAAAATCATATTTACCCCAAAATAGTACCAATAAAACTGGCATTTATACCATAATTTCCAAAATGTGGTCAATTTTGGGGAGTTTCTACTGTAAAGGTGCATCAGGAGGGCTTCAAATGGGACATGGCATCTAAAAATCAGTCCAGCAAAATCTGCCTTCCAAAAACCATATGGCACTCCTTTCCTTCTGTGCCTTGCCGTCTGCCCTTACATCAGTTTATGACCACATGTGGGGTGTTCCTGTAACCTGCAAAATCAGGGCAATAAATATTAAGTTTTGTTTGGCTGTTAGTCTTCGATGTGTTAAAGAAAAAAATAGATTAAAATGGAAAATCTGGCAAAAAAGTGAAATTTTGAAATTTCATCTCCATTTTCCTCTTTTTCTTGTGGAACACCTAAAGGGTTAACAAAGTTTGTAAAATCAGTTTTGAGTAACTTGAGGGGTGTAGTTTCTAAAATGGGGTCATTTATGGGGGGGTGTCCACTATGTAAGCCCCGCAAAGTGACTTCAGACCTGAACTGGTCCTTAAAAAGTAGGTTTTGGAAATTTTCTTAAAAATTGTAGGAATTGCTTCTAAACTTCTAAGCCTTCTAACGTCCTAAAATGACATTTACAAAATGATACCAACATAAAGTACAGGGAATGTTAAATAATGAATATTTTATGAAGTATCATTTTCTGTTTAAAATGCAAAGAAATTGACATTTTTAAAATTGCAAATGTTTCTAAATTTTGGGTAAATTTTGATTTTTTTTTTAAAAAGGTAAAATATATTGACTCACATTTATGACTGTCATGAAGTACAATGTGTCACGAGAAAACATTCTCAGAATGGCCTGGAAAAGTAAAAGCGTTCCAAAGTTATTACCACATAAAGTGACACATGTCAGATTTGTAAAGTTTGACCGGGACACTGGGGGCATCAATGAACCTTGGTCATGAAAGGGTTAAAAAAGTAGGTTTTGGGAATTTTCTGAAAAATTTCAAAATTTGCTTCTAAACTTCAAAGCCTTCTAACGTCCCCAAAGAATAAAATGGCATTCACAAAATGATCTAAACATAAAGTGGACATATTGGAAATGTAAAGTAATAAGTATTATATGAGGTATCACTTTCTGTTTTAAGAGCAGAGTAATTGAAATTAGCAAAGTTACAAATTTTTCCAATTTTGGGGTAAATTTGGGATTTTTTTAAAATAAAAATGAAAAATATTGACTAAAATTTGCCACAATTATGAAGTACAATATGTGACGAGAAAACGATCTCAGAATGGCTTGGATAAGTAAAAGTGTTCCAGAGTTATTACCACATAAAGTGATAATTGTTAAATTTTCAAAAAGTGGCCTAGTCCTTAAGGTGAAAAATGGCAGGGTCATGAAGGGGTTGAAGCCATTTTGGAATTTATTTATACTAAAGTGATGTGCTTTGAAATTTACATTTCAATGTCTAATTTTTTTTTGGCATGTATTTAAAGAGGACCTGTAACCTTTCTTAATATGTCTGTGTTTCACAATTATTTGCATCATTATGTAATAACAATTCTGGAGCACCTGTACTTATCACTATATTGTGTCATTCCTTCATTACTCCTGCTAGTTATCAATTCAATGCCAGCAGTCTGCAATAAAGGCCCAGCTGGATGTTACCAGTTGTCAGAGTCTCCCTGCACAGTCTGATATGGCAGCACTGTTTGGATAATGTGACACTTGGTAGGGACCCACCCCCAACTGGTAACAGCCACTTGGACCATTATTGCAGACTTCTGGCAATTCATAAACTGCTAATAGGAATATTAGAGGGAGGACACAACATAGAATCATTAGAATAGATGCTCCAGTATTTTTAATACAAGTAGTATGCAATTCGTTGCAAAAACAATTAGTTGCAGAAACAGACATGTCACAGCAGGTGACAGTACTCTTTAAAAAATGGATGATGTTTTAAGGCATGCAATTTTAATAAAAAATGTTTAACCCCCTTTCCGACATCTGCCGTACATGTATGGCACATATCGGGTCCATAGCAACCGGATGCCTGCTGTTTCATACAGCAGGTACCAGCGGTTATTGTCTATGATCTGCGGTAATGCCGACTGTGGACATTTATTCCCTTAGATGCCGTGGTCAAATGTGGCCACGGCATCTGAGAGTGCTAAAAAACGGAAACATGCGCTTCCAGTTCAGGTACGCTTTCCCCCGGCGGAGATATGGGAAAGCGCCTTGTTCTAATAATGAGCCGAAGCTTGTACTTGGCTTCCAGGCTCATTATTAGTATATCCCAATTTAGGCCAGTAGGTGTCAGCACTGAAATGGGATATAGAAATTTCTGTTCAGAATAATGGATCATTTTCCATTATTCTGTACAAGTTGCAATCTGATGATTGCAAGTTGTGGTCCACTTGAGGACCTAACAAAAAGTGTTTAAAAGTATTAAAAAATATCTAAAAATATAATTTAAAAAAAAATGTAAATCAACCGCCCCTTCCGCCCCAATTAGAAATCAAAATAAATGAACAATTAAAATTTCCACTTCAGGAAAGAGTTAAATTTGCAAAGTGCTTTTTTTGTTTTTATTCAACAAGCAAAGTTTGCAGAGGATGTGATGTACTAAGATACCTAAAAAAAAGGAAACCTTCAAAAATTACATCCCCTCAAAGTGTTCAATAGTAAGTATTTTGAGCTCACCTGAGGAACTGTAATGCCATTTTCTTCTGTGTTCAGAAAGATCCATGATTACCCCCAAAAACTGCCGCCTGGCCACAGAGTGGGGCACAAAAGGAAAGGAACATCCTGTTATTCAGTCACATCTTGTAAAAGGAAGACAAAGTCAAACATTTTTCAGCCAGAGGATGACAAAAAATGTAATACAGTATATGCAGAGGCCCCTTTCAGACGAGTAAGTTCCACAATCTGGAATCACAGCGTGAGTATGCGGCAGTTCCCGTCCTGATCTCCCAGAACTGATGGGGTCACATAGCATTGTATTTATTTATGATACTATGTAACCCATTTGTAGAAGGGATGAATGACCGCAGTACTTAGCATCCTCAAAAGTACAGAGGTTTTATTCACCAACTGTGCGACATTTCGACTCCAATGAGTCTTTCTCAAGCAACTGTATTACAACAGTGTATACTATACTGTATATATATACCCAAAACCTAATAGCAAATGAGGGTAAGGGACCGCCCTGAATGGGTTAGCCCCACCGACCCATGGTATCACCTGTGTGTAAGTTTAAATTCCATTGTAAACTCACATGCTGTGTTTGTGCTTGCTCTAATGGAGGCTGTTATGGCACCAAAAATTGTAAAAAGCAGAGTGGACCCAGCATGCATGTGGAACCTGCACTCCATGGATTTTATGTGGCTGTTATATCACATAACAGTTAGGCTTTTAGATTTAGGAACCCGTCTAATCGAGATCGCCGTGACGTTTGGCAGACGGACTCAACTATTTTTGTACAAAATAATTTGCCAAGCATCTCATTTGCAAAACTAAGGTAGCATTAGCACCAGAATGTTTTCTATGGCATTGTTGTACATTATTTGTGTTTGCAGAGTGCTGCTGCATAACCCGCTTTTTTCCTGTATGTTTCAAGCCATGTCAGCACACACCTGTGCATGGGGATGTGCTGACTGACCCCCTTTTTCTTTGCTCTAATAAAGAAGGCATCATATACGATACATAGACAACATTATTACATACCACATTTGTGCAGAAGGAGAGCAAGGGGAATCGTTTCCTTAATAGTACAGGTCAGGGTCCCCTTGTATCTACAGGGCATGCGCACCACATTTGGGGAGGAGCGGGTGTCTTCCCGCTTAGAAATACCACAAACAAGAACAATTAAAAATAGCCTAATATTCAATATTCACTCAGAGCCATGTCCATAAGATATCCCATTCTATAATCCTTTTCAGGCGCATCAAACTTAGGGTATTCTTTAACGAATCCAAAAAGACAGAAGCGCATTTGACAAATGATAATTGTGACTTCCAAAAACCTCTTAACCATAAGTCAGTGAACACCTTTATCTCTCTGGTCAGACTGGGGATCATGGAGATTAGAAAGAAGATCTCACGCTCCGTCCATGACTCCAACCTGAGTAGAGATGAATTAGAAGCTTTTACCACCTTCATGAATAGACAGGAATTGACTATCAAAGCGGCAGATAAGGGAGGAGCTATAGTGGTAATGGATAGGACTAAGCATATCTCTGAAATTAATAGACAACTACAGGATACAGAAGTGTACCAACCACTAGATGGTGATCCTACACTCTCAATTATGCGCCAAATAAAATTACTTGTAGACAACACATTTGCCAACAACATAATAGATGAGAAATTACATAACTTCCTCATCATACAACATCACACCACTCCTATACATACTGCCCAAGATCCACAAGGACCTACGTAATTCACCGGGTTTTTCCATAGTGTCTGGCATCGATTCAGTCTTTTCACATGCTGCAGTGTACCTAGATAGACTCTTACTTAACAAAAAGGACTTAACCTAGGTAAGGTATATTTCATAATGTATACTCCAATGCCTAAAAAAAGCTTTAACCTATCTTGACCCAGTTCCAAGACGAATATTATTTAAAAGTTCACTTTTAATTGTAAATAACCGTGACATGGCCGTGATCCTAACAGACACCTAAAATTAAAGTTTTCACTCTGAGAGCTATGGTATATTTTTGGTAACATTTTTTAGGAACCAATGATGTGATCTCTTATCCTACTTTACTAAAAAAAAATATCCAACTCGGTTGAAAGCCAGTATTACAGCCTCTATATACCTAGAGGCCAGAATCTCTAACCAGAAATTGAAACACTGCCTTTCGTGATATTAGGGCGTCCACAGAGCTGTGTTGACGCCACACTAATACCGGAAAAGGGTGTGCAAAAGAACCAACAGAGCCCAAATACCCCTGAAGAAGCCAGGTCACTGGTGAAACGTGTTGGGGGGCAGTTGTAGATTTCAATAACAGTTGATCACTCTGTTGTAGCTTAGTTAGGTAGTACTTGTCTGGACACCAAGCATTTTCACAATGACATAGGAGGTTGCCAGTTGGCCCATACCAGATGGCCAGTTAGCTCAAATAGTCTGCCAAGTTCACATAGGAAGTGCTGTGGTGTGTGTATTGTATGATTGAACTCTGACAGCTATTGACATAGTGTCTGACCAGTGTGTTGTGAAGTGTATGTCTGTTAATAACATAGGACACAGACTCAGTGTGTCTGGTGATTATATAGGACACACTGAAGCAGCCCTCAATAAGCCACACAAGGTATCATTTAACCACAACATTATGGTTCTTTTGCACACCCTCTTCTGGTATTAGTGGGGCGTCAACACAGCTCTGTGGCCGCCCTATCACGAAAGGCAGTGTTTCAATTTCTGGTTAGAGATTCTGGCCTCTAGGTATATAGAGTCCGTAATACTGGCTTTCAACCGAGTTGGATAGTTTTTTTAGTAAAGTAGGATAAGAGATAGTGCACATCTCTGGTTCCTAAAAATTCTTACCAAAAATATACCATAGCTCTCAAAATGACAACTTTAATTTTAAGCGTCTGTTAGGCTCACGGCCATTTTTGCGGGTAAGACGTATAGTGTCTGACAAGGACTTGCATGACAGCAGATTGGAAATAATGGGCAAAAAATTCATTGAGCATAAATATCCGAGGAATTTAGTCAAAAACCACCAAATTAGGGTTAAGGAACAGGACCATACCCAACTTTTATCCAACACACAGATACAAAAAAGGAACAAAAGGGTACCATTTGTGTCCACCTACAGTGGATATAAAAAGTATTCACACCCCTGTTAAAATGTCAGGTTTCTGTGCTGTAAAAAAAATGAGACAAAGATAAATCATTTCAGAACTTTTTTCACCTTTAATGTGACCTATAAACTGTACCACTCAATTGAAAAACAAACTGAAATCTTTTAGGTGGAGAGAAGAAAACTAAAATAATGTGGTTAATGTAATAATAGGTGGCTCTCTTCTGTAGGATAACGGACCCCGGTGCTCTGTATAAGGTTCCCCCAAAATGGAACCAAAAAATGTGTGTATTAAATATATAGGGAATACAGGCACTCAAATATGGAAACTGCAAAAAGGTATATTTAATACAATAAAACAATTATCAATAAAAAAGGTAAATCAGATAAAAATATTCTATCATTCAATAAGAAACTATAATGATATCACAAATATACGATGCCACGGATCGGTTTCAATACATCCATACACTACAAAACAGTTGATGCATACTCATACCTCTGAGAAAAATTTCATTTATTTGTTGTCCTTCAGTTGGTGATCAATTATTTAGCGTCAATGATTTGCTGTTGTTAGTAAAATATAAAAGTATTCAATGGGCCTTTGTCTGGTATGCAGTACCCACTATTTATAGTCTTTCAATGAGCAGGTGCTTAAATCGATGCCCAAAGTGTATGGTACATCCGATAATTAGTATTATACAACACTCAGCTTTTGATGTTTGTAGATTACCGCTGTGGTTTCAGTTCTCCGGTGTCCGGTAATCGAATTCCTCAGTACGGGATAGTAGGTGGCGTCCTGTTGGGATGCAGCGCGCGTCAGCGCTTGCTTCGGGCATGAAGAGTCATGTGGCGCCCACGTGTTGCTGTGACGTCATCTTTTACTTTCAGCGCTGCAGTTAGCGGTATAAGATCTTTACAATCTGTATCTTTACAGCACCAGTTATTAGCATACGTGCTGGATATTCAAATCTCTTCTTCAGTGGCAGTGTGACACTGCCACTGAAGAAGGGATTTGAATATCCCGAAACGCGTATGGCTATATAACTGGTGCTGTAAAAGATACAGATTGTAAAGATCTTTATACCGCTAACTGCAGCGCGCTGGGAAAGTAAAAAGGTGACGTCACAGCAACACGTGGGACGCCACGTGACTCTTCATACCCGGAAGCAAGAGCACAGACGCCACGCTGCATCCCAACAAGGACGCCACCTTACTAATCCCGTACTGAGGGAAATTGACACCGGACACCGGAGAACTGAAAACCATACAGCGGTAATGTACAAACATCAAAAACTGAGTGTTGTATAATACTAATTACCGGATGTACCATAACACCTTTGGGCATCGATTTAAAGCACCTGCATACATTGAAAAGATTACAAATAGAGTGGGTACTATATACCAGACAAAGGCCCATTGAATACTTTTTATATTTTTACTAACAACAGCAAATCATTGACGCTAAATAATTGATCACCAACTGAAGGACAACAAATAAATGAAATTTTTTCTCAGAGTGTATGAGTATGCATCAACTGTTTTGTAGTGTATGGATGTATTGAAACCGGATCCGTGGCAATACGTATATTTGTGATATCATTATAGTTTCTTATTGAATGATAGAATATTTTTATCTGATTTACCTTTTTTATTGATTAATTGTTTTATTGTATTAAATATACCTTTTTGCAGTTTCCATATTTGAGTGCCTGTATTCCCTATATATTTAAAATAATGTGGTTGCATAAGTGTGCATACCCTCTTCTAACTGGGGATGTAGCTGTGTTCAGAATTAAGCAATCACATTCAAAATCATGTTAAATAGGAGTCAGCATACACCTGCCATCATTTAAAGTGCCTCTGATTAACCCCAAATAAAGTTCAGCTGCTCTAGTTGGTCTTTCCTGAAATTTTCTTAGTCACATCCCATAGCAAAAGCCATGGCCCACATAGAGCTTCCAAATCATCAGAGGGATCTTATTGTTAAAAGGCATCAGTCAGGAGAAGGGTACAAAAGAATTTCCAAGGCATTAGATATACCATGGAACACAGTGAAGACAGTCATCATCAAATGGAGAAAATATGGCACAACAGTGACATTACCAAGAACTGGACGTCCCTTCAAAATTGATGAAAAAATGAGAAGAAAACTGGTCTGGGAGGCTACCAAGATACCTACAGCAACATTAAAGGAGCTGCAGGAATATCTGGCATGTACTGGCTGTTTGGTACATATGTATGACAACAATCTCTTGTATTCTTCATATGTCTGGGCTATGGGGTAGAGTGGCAAGACGAAAGCCTTTCTTACGAAGAAAAACATCCAAGCCAGGCTACATTTTGCAAAAACACATCGGAAGTCTCCCATGTGGGAAAAGGTGTTATAGTCTGATGAAACCAAGGTTGATCTTTTTGGCCATAATTCCCAAAAATATTTTTGGCGCAAAAACAACACTGCACATCACTGAAAGAACACCATACCCACAGTGAAAAATGGTGGTGGTAGCATCATGCTTTGGGTCTGTTTTTCTTCAGCTGGAACTGGGGCCTTAGTTAAGATAAAGGGAATTATGGAAAGTTCCAAATACAAGTCAATATTGGCACAAAACGTTCAGGCTTCTGCTAGAAATCTGAACATGAAGAGGAACTTCATCTTTCAGCATGACAACTACCCAAAGCATACATCTAAATCAACAAAGGAATGGCTTCACCAGAAGAAGATTAAAGTTTTGGAATGGCCTAGCCAGAGCCTAGACCTGAATCCGATTGAAAATCTGTGGGGTGACCTGAAGAGGGCTGTGCACAGGAGATGCCCTCGCAATCTGACAGATTTGGAGTGTTTTAGTGGGCAAATCTTGCCAAGTCAAAATGTGCCATGCCGATAGACTCATTCCCAAAACGACTGAGTGCTGTAAAAAAATCAAAAGGTGTTTCAACAAAGTAAGGCCTCTTTCACACGGGCGTCATGTTTGACGCCCGGATAGAATGTGGGTGCGTTGCGAGAATATGCGCGATTTTTCCACGCGTGTGCAAACTTTTGTAATGCGTTTTGCACGTGCGTTGGAAAAATAGCCATGTTTGGTACCCAGACCCGATGCCGGACTTTATCACTGAAGTCCGGTTTCGGGTTGAATATTCTGGAGATTTTATTATTTTCCCTTATAACATGGTTATAAGGGAAAATAATAGCATTCTCAATAAAGAATGCTTTGTAGAATGTTGATTAAGTGGTTAAAAATAAAAAACTTAACTTACCTTAGCCACTTGATTGCGTAGTTAGTGGCTAAGATAAGTTAAGTTTTTTATTTTTAACCACTTAATCAACAGTCTACAAAGTATTCCTTATTGAGAATGCTATTATTTTCCCTTATAACCATGTTATAAGGGAAAATAATAAAGATCAGGTCCCGTCGCTTAGCAACCATGCGTGAAAATCGCACTGCATCCGCACTTGCTTGTGGATGCTTGCGATTTTCCCGCAGCCCCATTCACTTCTATGGGGCCTGCGTTGCGTGAAAAACGCAAAATATAGAGCATGCTGCGATTTTCACGCAATGCAGAAGTGATGCGTGAAAATCACCGCTCATGTGCACAGCCCCATAGAAATGAATGGGTCCAGATTCAGTGCAGGTGCAATGCGTCCACCTCACGCATTGCACCCGCGCGGAAAACTCGCCCGTGTGAAAGGGGCCTATTAGTTTTAGGGTGTGCACACTCATGCAGCCATATTATTTTATTTTTATATTTTTCTTCCCTATACCTAAAAGATTTTAGTTTGTTTTTTAATTGAGTTGTACAGTTTATAGGTCACATTGAAGGTGGAAAAAGTTCTGAAATGATGTACCTTTGTCTCATTTTTTTTACAGCACAGAAACCTGACATTTTAACAGGGGTTTGAAGACTTTTTTATATCCTCTGTATACTTCAGTGAGTAGACACATACTGTAACTAGGGTACTCAGACAAAACTGGCATATCCTTTCCCAGTCATTTCCAGATATAGAGGAGTTTCAGGTTCCACCCCTTATGTCAAACAAAAGATGCAGAAATTTAGGTGAAAGATTAATACGTGCAGATACAGTTAACTTAACAGTATAAAACAATTGAACTACAAGACAGTTTCCCCTGTGCAATTGCAACAGTCTAATCAAGGGTAATACTTTTTCTCACCCAAGGACAGGAAAACACTGCATTATTAGGAACCAATACACCTGTTCCTTGGACCACGTTATCTATCTCCTGCAATGTCTATGTGGACTACTGTATGTAGGGGAGACTACGCAACCATGTAAACTGAGAATCAACCAACATAGATACTCTATACGGAAAATACTGACTGGTAGACAGGAAAAGAAGGAACATAACCAGGCAAAATTACTGGTACCAGAACATTTTCTGAAGTGTAAACCTTATGTTACACAATTGAGATTTAAGATAAAAGATGTTGTTCCCCCCTACGTAAAGGTGGTGATCGTGAACGTTTATTAAAGAGACTGGAACTAAAGTGGATCTTTGAACTAGATACAATGGAACCGAAAGGTCTCAACCGGGAGTTCAAGGTTTGCTCCCTCTTCTCAGTTCCCTTTCAACTATGCACTTTCTGCTACTTTTTGCTATACCTAAGAGTTGTTGCCGAGCGCTAGCTGTGTTATTTCGTTTTTCAAATTATCTTCTTTTGTCTGCTTCACTTTAGGCATACCACATTCACGCTGATAGAGACACACCACTATGAAGGGATTAAACCCAAAGCCGTTTCTCATTTATAATGCCTTGGAGGACTGGTTTTTGGGACAATTATTCTTGGTATATGATGCCGCTATTGATCTGTGATTATTACAGTACCTTGGTACTGTTGTAAGATAGTCCTTAATATCTTGACTCTTGTGATAGCACCATGTGTAATTTCTCATAGAAAAATTTGGGATTCGAACCCTACAGCCAAGGGGGGTATTCTATCCTTTTTTGGGGAATAATTTAGGGTGACCGATTGGGAAGAGTGGATGGTCCTCAAAATGGGGACCACCCACATTTCCTATTTTAGTGATCGCTTAGCCACTATCATAGGGGTATAATGTATTCCTAGGCTGCACCCGAATGATGTTGACCGGATCTTAAACCTGGGTAGGTCTTTCCCCCACAATAAGGGTGGAACACCCGTAAGTGCGAGGTGACTGACAAGCCCCCATGCCCAGGATAAATATCACTGGACATTTGGTGCCCTCAAGATTGGTCACAATGTATGATTGCCAGCAGCCTTACTTTGGCCTCTTTCTCCCATAGTTACTATATACCCCCTTAGCTGTGGTTCACCCCTCCATTCAGTGCTTTCACAGTGGCCATATTTATCAGTATGCAATTAATAATCATTGTTGTTCTACAATCCTTGACAGATACCAGGAACCACAGATCTATGTATATTTCATACTATCAATATGCCCCGAATCCTCCATACATTAACTGTAGGCAATGTCCACTCTGATCACTCCCGTTTGACAATACATTCTATGGCCTGAACAGAAGGGAGCTTCTTACATTGCTTAGCAACTGGCGGTCTTGCACATGTGCAGTAGGTAACATAGAGGTTCTTCACCTCCCATCCAAATATACATTTTATCACAAGCACGGGACAACAAGTATGAGAGCGCTACAGCCAGTTTCTTCACACTGGCGCTTGATAGTATTATAGAATGGGACTAGAGTTGAGTGAACACCTGGAAGTTCGGGTTCAGGTTCCAAACTTGACCCGGAACCCCATTGAAGTCAATGGGGACCTGAACTTTTGGGCACTAAAATAGCCCTAAAAATTTAATGGAAAGGGCTAGAGTGCAGCAAAATGTGGCAGCAAAATGTGGTTAAGAGCATAGAAAGTGCTATAGTGCATATAAAAATTTAAAATTATTAACCTGCAACTCAGAGGAGGAGGTGGATGTGAAGTCAGAGGTTGAGGAGGCAGTGAATGTGGTGTTGTAGGTGGAAGCGGCGATGGAGGAAGAGGTAGCTAACAATGTTTTTTTCGGGGTTTATTAACCCAACTGCAGAAATGCAGTTTTTCACCGCAAAATTTTTGTGATGTCACAGGCCTATAAATAGCAGCAGCTATCTTAGATGGACCTTGTTGCACTGACTGGGGATCCAAATTATATAACTCTGTGGTTCCAGCAAACCGTTCTTGTTATTCGGGTACTGTGCTGTTTGATACAGCCATTAATAGAGTTTATTACAAGGAAATATTTCTAGAGTATGTGTTATTTGCCCTTGTGCAGTACAGTTATAGGTTTTAAAGCCCTTTTTGCCGTGTATTAGTGGCAAAAAAAAAATATATTTGCCCTTGTGCGGTGCAGTGATATATTCAAAAGCCCAGTTTGCCGTGTTTTAGTGGTGAAATAAAAATATATTCACCGTTCTGCGTTGCACTTATATGTTGAAAAGCCTTTTGTGTTTGGTAAAAGTAGAAAAAAATTATGGCCTAATTGCCATTCTGCGGCGCAGTGATATTGTAAGGATACGGTGGTTTGCGCTCCAGCCTGGATCCATGCCCTGTGTAACCATGACAACGATCGCTGTTTGCCTCCCAGGCTGGAAGCAGTGGCCGCTGGGCCGTCTAAGGTGGCTCCGCCCACCCACACTTGGTCAATAAATAGGAGCCAGGTGCTGCACAGGGGGTTCCACTAATGGAGTGCGCACCCTGCCTGCTCCATTCACCACGAGGACTCAAGATCCTAACTATCTGCAACTCTGAACCTCCAGGAGAAACCCTCACCTACCTTACCCGGCTCCACCACTGCAGGATCCCTGCATGACTTCCAACAGCAAGTATCAAGCCTGTCATTTTGTTTCACTGACATTGCTCACTGAAAGGAAGGGACTCGCGCTGGTGGTTATTAGTACTGCAGACCTGGGATTCCTGAATGTTGCCAAGAGCTGTTATTCACATGAACTTTAATCTGAACTCTCATTTCTAAAACGAACTTTCCTCACTATTAGTTTTACACTCTATCTTTAGTACGCGGTACATGATTTTGTTAACCCCATACTCTCCGCTTAAGACTGAGAGAGCCGCCTGGGGTACACACTGAGCAGCCGCAAAAAGACACCACCAACACTCAAGCAGTGTGACAAAAGTGGATGTCCAAGGACACCGCAGTTGAGATCCTAACTGATCAATTTGGTGCGTTACATATTAGTGGAACCCCCATGGATCCAGCGGAGCTCGCGTGGCACATGGTCGCCCTCACTGAGAGGGTGGAAACCCTTTAACGTGACCGTACAGAATCTCCAATTGGAAAATTAGACGTTGCGAGATCTCGTCACGTCGCGCACAGGACACCCCCACGATGGACCGGAACCCAAGGTCAGTCCACCTGAACTTTTCTCAGGAGACCGGAAGCAGTTCCGCGAATTCCTGAATGCGTGCAAACTGATGTTTCAGTTACGCCCCCGGACCTATCCTACCGATAGAACCAAAGTACTCACCATGATCTCGTACCTCAGGGGGGAGCCCAGAGCATGGGCTAACACCTATTTAGAAAAGGAAGACCCGTTCTTGAATTCCTTTCCGCAATTTCTTGAAACAATGGCCCTCCTTTACGAGGACCACAACAAGCAGCTGACTGCGGAGACCGCCATTCGCACCCTAAAGCAAGGGAGACGACCCGTAGAGGACTTTATTGCGGAATACACTCGTTGGGCCCGTGAGACGGAATGGAATGATCTCACTCTTAGAAATCAGTTCCGTCTCGGTCTATCTGAGGCCCTGAAAGATGAGTTAGCCCGCGAGTGCTGCCACATACCTCGACGCCTTGATGCAGAAGGTCACCACCATTGACAGACGCTTAAGGGAGCGTAGGGCGAGAGAGTCTCAGGGTTTACACCCACCCCGAGACAGACCAGCCCGGATCCTGTAGCAGAGATGATGGAGATTGGGGCAATTCGTGGTCCTCTGACTGAGAGAGAAGACCCGGAGACGGAACCTCAACCTCTGCTTATACTGTGCGTCAGCTGACCATTCGGTTGATGGATGTCCTGCCATAAGAAAGAAACATGAAGGTAAAATGATGACGTTCTGTAACTTAGGCAGAAAAATAACAACACAAGTGGTTACATTTACTACGTCTCTTACCTTACATGATAGTGGGACCAAAACCTGAGATGTGATCGATATCCGTGAAGAATTTTATTGATGGTATTCAACCTCTGAGACCTATCCATAGCCAGACTCAACCCCTTCTGGTGACAAGCGAAAATAGCCACACAGAATTTTTATCCTTTGATGTCATACACTCCCCTTCGTTCCCCATCATTCTAGGCTTGCCATGGCTCCGGTTACATCAACCACTTCTCCTATGGGAACAGGGAGGACTGGGTTTACCTCACGTTATTGCAGGGAGACCTGCTTCCCTATTAAAACGCTCATGCATGTAGGGGTGAACCAGGTCCCTACCCAATACTCAGAGTTCTCGGAGGTATTTAGTGCAAAGATGGCGGAATCCCTACCGCCCCATAGACCCTACGATTGCCCCATAGACCTGCTGCCGGGCAGTGAAATACCCACAGGAAGAATCTACCCATTGGCACAACCAGAACTTGACCACCTCAAACAGTATCTCGAAGAGAACTTAAGGAAGGGATTCATTCGGCCTTCAACCTCCCCTGCAGCCGCAGGTATGTTCTTCGTAAGGAACAAAGACTTGAGCCTCAGACCCATCATTGATTACAGAGCATTAAATAAAATAACAATCAAAAACCGGTACCCCTGCCGCTAATATCCGAGCTTATTGAAAGACTTCAAACATCAACTATCTACACTAAACTGGACTTGAGAGGCGCATACAACTTGATTAGGATTAGAACCGGGGATGAATGGAAAACTGCTTTCCGCACCGGTACGGACTCTTTGAGTACATGGTAATGCCTTTCGACTTGTGCAATGCCCCTGCCACATTCCAAAACTTTATCAACGACATATTTAAGGATCTACTAGATGTATGTGTTGTCATCTATCTAGATGACATATTGGTCTACTCCGATAACCTACAAGATCACAGGAAACACGTCCGTTGGGTACTTGCGCGATTAGCGTCCATCACTATATGTCAAACCAGAAAAGTGTATATTCGAGACTACTACCCTTCCGTTCCTTGGTTATATAATCTCACCCAAGGGAATTCAGATGGATCAGTCAAAGATCACTTGCATCCAAAACTGGCCGACTCCGGACTCCAGGAAAGCCCTCCAGCGTTTCATAGGGTTCTCGAACTTCTACAGGAAATTCATCAAAGACTTCTCCACTACCATCAAACCCCTAACCAGATTAACTAGTGTCAACACGAAATTTGTTTGGTCCATGGAGGCCCAATCAGCTTTTGAGTTACTTAAAGACAAATTCACTTCAGCACCAATTCTGACCATTCCGAATCCAAACTATCACTTTGTGCTGGAAGTAGATGCATCACAGGCAGCCATAGGAGCTGTTCTGTCCCAGCGGAGCTCCTTCTCATCCCCATTACATCCTGTCGGGTTCTACTCCCAGACTCTAAACACCGCTGAAATCAACTACCCCATAGGGGAAAAGGAACTTCTTGCCATAAAATGTTCCCTAGAGAACTGGAGGCACCTACTTGAAGGTTCAACACACCCCGTCACAATATACACGGATCACCGTAATTTACAATACCTGAAAACCAGTAAAACACTGTCAGCACGTCAGGTACGGTGGAGTTTTTTTTTTTGACAGATTCGATTTTCAAATTACTTACCGACCAGGCTCAAAAAATGGGAAGGCTGACGCCTTATCACGTCTGGCTGAATGCTGCGCCGCAGTCACAGCCCCCACATGCATTATACCACCTAACAAAATTATCTTCGCCACCATCGAATTAGAAACCCAGCTTAAGGATGCTCTGAAAATTGACTGTGCTAACATCCCCGGGACTTCTGAAAGACCAACGGGGTTTCCTCTACAAAAACAACCTACTGTACATACCAACTCCTCTCACCACCCAGGTAATCAAACTCTGCCATGACTCACCTCTGCGGGACACCCTGGCATTGCCAAAACCATAAACCTGATACGCAGGAACTTCTGGTGGCCAAAAATGACCAAAGAAATTAAGCAATATGTTTCCACGTGCGAGACATGTGCCTTATGCAAAAAGTGATAGAAATCGACCATATGGCCTTCTTATGAGTCTTCCTATCCCCAACAGACCCTGGGAATGGGTTTCAATGGACTTCATTGTAGAACTCCCCGCTCCAGAGGAAACAACACCATCATGGTTGTAGTAGACCTACTAACTAAGATGGCACACTTCATCGCCCTCAAAAATTACCTTCCTCCAGTGAAACTGCCGAGGCCTTTCTGTCCAATGTCATAAAACTACATGGAATCCCTAGCCAAGTTATATCAGACAGGGGTTCACAATTTGTATCCAAATTTTGGAGAGCACTTTGTCTTAGACTCCAAATCGACCATAGAATGTCTACCGCCTACCACCCCCAAACTAACGGGCAGACGGAAAGGGTGAACCAATGTCTGGAACAATTTCTCAGATGTCACTGCTCATTCCTTCAAGATGACTGGGAAAGCCTACTCCCTCTTGCTGAATTAAACTACAACAATTCTGTGAATTCCTCCACTTTATATAGTCCATTCTTTGCTAATTATGGATTCCACCCTAGGTCTCTCCCTGAAATCAACCTTCCTACAAACGTTCCTGCCACAGATGATTTTGTAACTACCTTGCAAACAACCCTCAGGATGCTGAAAGACAACCTCCAACGGGCAAAGGAAAGGCAGAAGATCTACTACGACCTTCACAGAAGAAAAATCCTCCTTATCAGGTTGGAGACTCGGTATGGCTGTCAACGAGAAACCTTCGGTTGGGGGTACCTGCTAAGAAACTGGGTAGGCAATTTTTGGGTCCTTTTTGATAGAAAGAATTATCAACCCCAACACGGTGAGACTTACCCTTCCTCCTCGACTACAGGTACATCCCACATTCCATGTATCATTGCTAAAACCATTTAGACCTAGCCCGTTCCCCTCACGGGTTCCTCAACCCTCCCCCCCGATAGATGTCCGAGGTGAGGAGGAATTTGAGGTTGAGCAGCTTCTCGACTCCAGAAGAAGACGGGGGAGGTTCCAGTACCTCGTTAGATGGAAGGGTTACGGGTCTCAGGATGACTCTTGGGAAGATGTGCGAGACGTCCATGCACCCAGACTCCAAAGGTTGTTTCACAGGAGATTTCCCGACCGACCCTCCCCTACGGTGGTACCCCGGAGAGGGTCCCCTTAAGGGGGGGGGGGTACTGTAAGGATACGGTGGTTTGCGCTCCAGCCTGGATCCATGCCCTGTTTAACCATGACAACGATCGCTGTTTGCCTCCCAGGCTGGAAGCAGTGGCCGCTGGGCCGTCTAAGGTGGCTCCGCCCACCCACACTTGGTCAATAAATAGGAGCCAGGTGCTGCACAGGGGGTTCCACTAATGGAGTGCGCACCCTGCCTGCTCCATTCACCACGAGGACTCAAGATCCTAACTACCTGCAACTCTGAACCTCCAGGAGAAACCCTCACCTACCTTACCCGGCTCCACCACTACAGGATCCCTGCATGACTTCCAACAGCAAGTATCAAGCCTGTCATTTTGTTTCACTGACATTGCTCACTGAAAGGAAGGGACTCGCGCTGGTGGTTATTAGTACTGCAGACCTGGGATTCCTGAATGTTGCCAAGAGCTGTTATTCACATGAACTTTAATCTGAACTCTCATTTCTAAAACGAACTTTCCTCACTATTAGTTTTACACTCTATCTTTAGTACGCGGTACATGATTTTGTTAACCCCATACTCTCCGCTTAAGACTGAGAGAGCCGCCTGGGGTACACACTGAGCAGCCGCAAAAAGACACCACCAACACTCAAGCAGTGTGACAAAAGTGGATGTCAAAGGACACCGCAGTTGAGATCCTAACTGATCAATTTGGTGCGTTACAGATATATTCTGAAGCCCTGTTTGCCGTGTATTAGTGGCAAAATAAAAATACATTCGCTGTTCATCGTTGCCCTTATCTGTTTTAAAGCCTATTGTGTTGTGTAAAAGTAGAAAAATATTAGATCCTTATTGCCGTTCTGCGGTGCAGTGATATATTCTGAAGCCCTGTTAGCTGTTTATTAGTGGAAGAAAAAAAATGATATTCGCTATTCATCCTTGCCGTTTGTGTCAAAGTAGAAAAAAAATTGGGCCTAATTGCCGGTCAGCGGTGCAGTGAAATATTCTAAAGTTCAGTTTGCCGTGTATTAGTGGCGAAATAAAAAATATTTGATCTTATATTTTATTATTTGAACTAACAGTATGTCAGACAGAGAAGCCGAGGCCTAAATGTTTCTGGCGCAGGCAGAGGTTGCAGCAGAGTAAGGGGGCGTGGCAGCAGGGGTCGCAACGAGAGGCCTGAGCTTCTGGTGTCATCTATCCGGTCGCGTCTTGACCAGCAACCCAGCAGTTCTTGAATGGTCATCCACTTCGTCCCAAGAGACATCAGACACCCCCCGGTGGTTTCGTCTAACATGATGCTTAGTTGGCTTGGTCTGGGAGCAGGCCCTGAGCCTTCACCTGTCCTCAACCTGCCTCTGTCCCTCAGACAGAGAAGTATATACTGTGGGCTCAGCTCCACTTTTCAGCGAGGACAAGCTACTAGTGGACAGTCAGCAGCTACTGCCCAGCCAAGATCTGGAGGAGATATCCGCCGCTTCCTTCACTAGGCGGGCAAGTACTGATGAGGAGAGTGGCATGGGATCTGGTGTTGCGAGCAGTCAGGCTCCTGACCTAGAGATGGTTAAGGAGGACATCAGTGACGTGCAGATAGTACTTGAGGATGATGATGTAGCTGATCGCACTTGGGAGCTGGATGACGAGGGGGCTTCATCATCATTGGAAGAAGAGGGTGGCAGCTTGCCCACGAGCTAGTGGCGGAGCCAGCAAGTCGCTAGCGTGGCCGGGAGTCAGCAGGGGGAGGTCGGGAGCCAAACGTGCCCGGGTAGAGCACCTACCTGCTAAGTAGCGGTGCACGGGTTCACGGAGGCAACGACGGTAGCAGTCAGTTAGTGCATAGTGTTGGGGGTAAAATCACCTACTCGGGGGTGTGGCAACCTCTGCATCATCCAGTGGCATGCAGCCGATTTCAGGCAGTCGAGGCTTCATCACTTCAGCCGAAGGAAGCTGTCTGTCCTTCCCATCATCTGCTGGTCCTGATGTTCCTGCTCCTCGCCCTCCTACTCCTCGTACGTCATTTCAACATCAATCAATCACCAAAGTGATTGCCAAGAGACAACAGTATGCCTGTATTCATCCCAAGCCGTCATTTCTTTGCCAAAACGGCAGTACCAGCCGTGAACACGTATGTAGAACCGAAGGTGGGACAGTCCTTGAGCCTGTCAGCGTTTGCCGAAGTGCACGGCAGCGCCGACGTGTGGAGTTGTAACTATGGTTAGGGACAATACTTATCCTTTACGGACCACTGGATTAATCTTGTTCCTGCACAGCCATGCCAGCCACTTGGCCAGTTGATGCCGCTTCCGCCTCCACGTTGCCACGCTGTTGGTCCTGCGACAATATCCGCCTCTGCCTCCTCATCTTCCACCGTGTCCTCAGCCTCCACTGCAGGGACAATTCACAGGGGCACTCCAACATACCACATGTGCAGGGCACGGCGGTGCCACACTGTTCTGCACCTCGTTAGCCTGGGCGAATGGAGTCACACAGGGGAGGAACTGCTCAGTGTCCTTCGTCAAGAATTCGAATCCTAGCTTTCTCCATGACAACTCAAAATCGGAACCATGGTGACCGAAAATGGGAAGAACATGGTGTTGGTGCTGCGTCAAGGATGGCTGAGCCATGCGCCCTGCATGGCACACATGTTCAATCTGGTTGTCAAGCGGTTACTGAAATCTTCCACCCATCTGCAAGACATCCTAAAATTGACCAGGAAACTTTGCATGCACTTCAGCCACTCGCACACCACAATTCACACCCTCCTTGAGCTGCAGCTGCAGAATGGCATCCCCCAACATAGGCTGATATGCGACGTTCCACCCGTTGGAATTTCAACCTCCATATTTTGGACCGACTATACGAAGAGAGAAAGGCCATAAGCAATTTCTTGATGATTCAAGCGGATAGGAGTACTCCCCTGTGTAACTTCAATATCAGCCAGTGGCAGCTCATGCGTGACACCTGCCTTTTGCTCAGGCCCTTTGAGGATGCCATGTTATTTGTCAGTCGCCAGAACTACGGGATGAACAACGCTGTTCATGTCCTGGAACAGATGCTGGTAAATCTGGTTGGTCAGGGGACTGGAGAGGTAGCACCTAGATCCAACGGCCACAAGAGCCCTGTGGGGGCTGAACTGGAGGAGGAGAAGGACATTAAAGCACAAGCAATATGTAGCGAAATGGGTGTTTTTTCAACATAGGTGACAGGAGAGAAGGAGCAGGACCAGCCAGAGGAGCTACAGGGTGATGAGGAAGATGAGGCTGAGGACCCAGACACACCGTGGCAGTATTCAGTGGAGATGGAGGCAGGGAGTCCCTCCGACTCACTTGCACAAATGGCCCGATGCATGCTCACTTGCTTGCGTAGTGACAGACAAATTGTCACCATTCGGCAGAGGGATGACTTCTGCCTCTCCACCTTGTTGGAGCCTCGCTACTGGTCCAAAATGGGGGCCTTTTTTTACACCTGCTAAGAGGGAGGACAAAATGAACTACTATTAAGACATCCTATGTATTCAGTTGGCCGCTGCCTATGTGCGCCATCATCCATCCTCTCGCAGGTCTGACCGGGGGGCTCTCTCCGCTCACGTTCCACTACCATAGTTGCTGGGGAGGGGAGGGGTGGCAGAAGCAGTACCAGCTCTATCAGCAGCAGCCTGAGTCTACAGTCGCTTATCAGCAGCTTTCTTCACCCGCATAATGAAGAAACTACTCACCAGCAGCAGCAGCTAGACCTGGAGCAGGACCTGAACTAGCAGGTGGTGGCATACTTGGACAGTACCCTGCCACCCCACATTGAGGATCGGCTGAACTCCTGGACAGCCAAACTGGATTTGTGGCCGCAACTGGCAGAGTTTGCCCTGGAAAAGCTGTCCTGCCCAGCCAGTAGTATGGTATCAGAGCGGGTGTTTAGTGCAGCGGGGGCCATATTTACCCCAAGAAGAACTCGCCTGTCCACCCAAAATGTGATGAGACTGACCTATGTCCAGATGAATCAGGCGTGGATCAGCCAGGATTTACACCCATCAATGCCTGATGCATCAGATTAGATCATCCATGCTGCCTCACCCAAACCTTCACAAAAGAGACTGATTTCTTCTGGCTACCTGCCTCAGCTACTATTCTTATGCTGCCACCCACCTAATGCCACAAAGCTGATGCCAAGTGCTCCTTCTTACACCCACCATCTTATACCCAGCGGGTACAGTTATTGTCACCCACCTCCACACTCTGTTGTCATGCCACTCTGTGGCCTCCTCCTGATGCTTCTGCCACCTCCAAACTGTTATTGTGCCACTCTGTGGCATTCTGATGCTGCTGCCACCTACACACTGTCATTGTGCCACCCGGTGGCCTACTCCTGATACTGCCGGCACCTCCACACTCTGTCATTGTGCCACTCTGTGGCCTCCTAATGCTGCCACTGACACACTTTCATTGTGCTACCCTGTGGCCTCCTTCTGATGCTGCTGCTGCCACCTCCACACTCTGTCACTGTGCCACTCTGTGGCCTCCTTATGCTGCTGCCACCTCCGCAATCTCTCGTTGTCGTGTCACTCTGTGGCCTCCTGATGCTGCTGTCACCTCCACAATCTCTAGTCTTTCTGCCACTCTGTGGCCTTCTTATGCTGCTGCCACCTCCGCAATCTCTCGTTGTCGTGTCACTCTGTGACCTGCTCATGCTGCTATCACCTCCACAATCTCTCGTCACCATGCCACTTTGTGGCCTCCTCATGCTGCTGCCACCTCCACACCCTGTCGTTGTGCCACTCTGTTTCCACCTCACCACTATGTCATAGCGCCTCCCTACTTCATGACTGGGCCACTATTTTGCCTTTCGGCCTTGCTGACATCATCATTTATTTGACCCTTCTTCTGATCTGTCAGAAGGAAGGAAAAATTAGACACACAACGGATCCTGTCTGTGTAGCAGCTGTAAGGCCTGTATGGTAACACAAAAGACATGCAAATATTCCGTTCACGTGTCATCTCTGTTTCGGATCCACTTCTGGTTTTTTGTTGGCATTAGCAATACTTATGGATTACTGACCAAATCCTGACTGAATGATGTTCCACAGACAGGATCCGTTTTTTGTGGGCTATTGTTCTGACGGATCACAGTAAGGGCAAAATAATCAGTGACGTCAACACAAACTTACTGCTGACACCCTCTCCACTCTGTCCGGGGGCTCTACTTGTTTAAGCGTTTGATAGAACAGGTTCCGTGGACATCTAAGTGTAATCATCTGATGACGGTGTAAAAGGAGTGCGTTGGCGCTAACATCAACCTGTAAGGCTGAGTTCATACTTGAGTTATTTGGTTAGTTTTGGCCCCGTCACTGCCCAAATAAGTGAAGTGTGCAGGCATTCTAAGAGCGACGCCTGTCGTCTGCATGTCAAACGGACTCACAGTATTATTTCACAACCAAAACATACTCCCTATGCTTGTTAATGCAAGTCACAGTGTTCTACACCACTATAAAGGCTCTGTGCAGCCAGGAAAAAGCTATTTTTGTTAACTAAATTCACTGTGAACAAATTCGGATACAATCTAATTTTTTCTAAAAAAAATTGGTGACTCGGCGAATCGAATTTTTGAAAAATTCGTTTATCTCTAGTTGTTGCGTCTGGTTTCTAGCATTTTCCAGTTAATTGTTAAAAGCAGCTAGATGTGGTATCTCTAGGATTTTTCAGAATTTTCCTGCCCACCTGGCCATTGTACTGACTACCGGACAAGTTGTCACACTTTCTTTCTTTAGTAAATAGCTGACTAACTACAGTATTTGTTGCCCTTGAAATGCTAATGAACTTCAATACACTGTTCACATTGGCTTGGAGAGGAACATGTCTTTATCTGAAAGGGTCAAAAGCTGACATACCGCAATGTAACAGAATAATAAAATTAATCTGATATCAGAAAAATATAGACACAAATTAACAGAAAGTTGCGGAAAACCTTACATAAATACAGAATACTATCAGACCTTTATCTGTGAGAATCCGAGTAAGACAAAGGAGCTAGATACATACTAATAAAGTACATACTATTCAGACATACAGTCACAGTTCGGATTCATATAAATATAATGTAATATAAAGCTTAATTTACTTCTAAAATTCTGTATTTCTTACGCCGCAACCACTAGAGCTCCATTAACCAACACGGGTGTCCTAGTATCTTGGGAGAAATAACATGATAGGTTCCACTGGTAGACATACTTCCCATGTCTGTATCCACTGTCTAATCATGTCTGAATATTTCTGGGTCACAGGGCAAGACCACAAACAGTGCATGAGATCCACTCCAGGCAACGAGCACTTTGGGCTTTGGGATCAATGGTGGATTAATGTGTGCAGATGTAGTTTCTGATCATTTGGACTCCATTTTGTCCATCATGATATATGAGTGAACTGAAGATTTGTTTGGAATTTAGTGTGCAAAGGAGTTAGGTTTTGTCTGCATATTTTATTAACTGCCTGAATAAAGTACGTTAAAAACATATTTATTTCATATATTGTTAAAAGGTTGGTTCTCCTCCAGATCTAACTCAGGCTGATGGTGTGAACTGGAGTATAAAAAATTATTATATGTTAGCTCCTACATTCACACCATCAAAAAAAAGATGTCTCCCTTATATGTTGCGGGAGCTGTGTTATATGGGTAAGTAGGATAATACAGTCCTACACCAGTAGCTTTGTATGGTCTGCTCCTTAATAGCTGCTATTCAATCAAATATAGCAACAGGCAAAGCCCCTGGTGATTAGTGTATTGGACTGTTCCTAGATTACAACAGCAGCTCTGTATATATCTCAGTCTGTAGGACTGAACACACATGGATATACTGTGTTGCTCAAAACATGTACTGTATTGTATTGCTCGACGTGTTTTCCTGCTGATATTGATCGGTGTATCCTCAGGAGCAAAGAGTACCTAAACATTTAAAGTAAAGTCACGCTGCAACACCCTGATGGTGGGTGTGCAGCAATAGCGTCAGCCTAACCTATTATATTCTATAAACTAGCTAGAGACAAACAGTATTAGAAACACGCTGCACTATGATGGCCGTAGCGCAGGCGATACTCGCGTTGTTTAAAAGAAGAACTCTCCTCCCCCTGAGTGGCCAAGCCACCAGACAGGAACCAATGAGGCACGACCAGAACGATCACTCCGCCTCCTCCTGTCACTAATACTGCGCTGAGGCATCGGGGGTGGTGAATGTTATTGTGATCACCGCTTATATGGGTTCCCATACATTCAAGGGGACAATTGAATGTCATGTATTACCCACAGCTGCATATAGATACTTACCCTAAAAACATAGAAGGTGGAACAGATAGTAATGAGCGCCATGTTCAATGTTCAATTGAAAACATCGCGCTTAAATACCAACGGACCCAATCATACTGTGAGGCGAACTTAGTAATGCAGCACATGACATGAAGTTATAATTTGAGAACTATCCATGACAACGCACGACCAATGAGCAAACACACCAAAAAGGTCAAGGATGAATTCCTATCCACTAGGGGACCCATGTAGATATGAGGCTAAAGTTTCAATAGGGACTTGTGAAAGACATTATGGATCTTTCAAGTCTGAGGAAGATCAAGACAGAAAGCAACGGGATTGATGACGGATAAGATCTTCTAAGGCCCAATAAACCTAGGACCCAACTTCCAGGAGGGAACCTTTAGTTTGATATTCTTTGTAGACAACCACACCAGATTACCCACATTCAGGTCCGGACCAGGCAAACGTCTCTTATCTGCCACACGCTTATATCTCTCACTCATCTTCTTTAGATTACCCTGAATCTTTTGACAAATAAGTGACAAGGACGAGGAAAATCTCTCCTCATCAGGTAAACCAGAAGACCCCTCTCCAGAGACTGTCCCAAACTGCGGATGAAACCCATATGCACCAAAAAATGGTGACTTATCAAAGGAGTCCTGATGATGGATATTTAAAGCAAACTCAGCAAGGGACAAAAAACGAACACCAATTCTCCTGATTCTCTGCAACAAAACAGCGCAGATATGTCTCCAGATTCTGATTGATGGGTTCGGTCTGACCATTCGACTGCGGGTGAAAAACAGAAGAAAACCACAACCGAACCCCCGAGCGAGAACAGAAGGCCTTCCAGAAACTGGAAACAAATTGGGTGCCCCTATCAAAAACGATGTCAGCAAACACTTGCGCCAGCGTCTTAGCAATGGGTAACCCAGGAAAAGGAATAAAATGCGTCATTTTGCTAAAACGGTCCACTACCACCAGAATCACAGTCTTCCCCGAGGACCAAGGCAAGTCCGTAATGAAGTCAATGGACAGATGCGTCCAAGGATGGGAAGGTATGGGTAACGGGAGGAGAGATTCCGATGGCACGAGCGCAGGTCTCGCAGGCTGCCACAAACCCCTCAATCGTCTTACGAAGAGCTGGCCACCAGAATCTGCGAGCAATGAGATCCACTGTGGCTCTACTCTCCGGGTGCCTAGCAAGAACACTGTCATGGTGCTCCTTAAAAACTTTGTGTCGCAAAGCGAGCGGCACAAATAACCTCCCAGGAGGACAAAGATCAGGTGCCTCTGCCTGGGCTGCCTGAACCTCTGCCTCCCAATCAGGATAAAGAGCAGAGACGACCACCCCATCAGCCAAAATGGGACCTGGGTCCTCAAAGTTCCCCCCTCCCGGAAAAAAACGTGACAGGGCATCCGCCTTCACATTTTTAACCCCAGGGCGGAAGGTAACAACAAAATTAAACCTAGAAAAGAACAAGGACCATCTGGCCTGTCTCGGGTTCAGACGCTTGGCTGATTCCAGATTCTTATAGTCGGTAAATACGGTAATTGGGTGTCTGGCTCCCTCAAACCAATGACGCCATTCCTCAAAAGCCAATTTGATGGCCAACAACTCCCTATTTCCCACATCATAATTTCTCTCTGCGGTGGAGAGCTTTTTTGAGAAAAAGGCACATGGTCGCCATTTTACAGGAGAGGGGCCCTGAGATAAGACCGCCCCCACCCCCACCTCAGAAGCATCCACCTCAACAATAAAAGGTAGAGATACATCAGGTTGTACCAAAATGGGAGTGGAAGCAAAACGCTCTTTAATACTAGAAAAGGCTTGAGGCGCCTCTTCAGACCATGAGAAAAAATCTACCCCCTTTTTAGTCCTATCAGTGAGTGGCTTAACAACAGAGGAATAATTCAAAATGAACTTTCTGTAATAATCAGCAAAACCGCATCAGCGCCTTCTGATTTTCAGGAAGCTCCTAATCAAGCACGGCGCGGACCTTCTCCGGGTCTATCCAAAAAAAAAAAAGAAATTGAATCTCTGGAACCGCAAAAACACATTTTTCCAGTTTAGCATACAATTTATTCTCCTGCAAAATCAGCAGGACCTGACATAGGTGGTCCCGATGAGTCTTGAAGTCAGGAGAAAAAATCAAAATGTCATCTAGATACACCAGTACAAATTTCCCCATTAAATTATAGAAAATGCTGTTCACAAAATGTTGGAAGATGGCCGGAGCATTCATCAAGCCAAAGGGCATAACCAAGTCCTCAAAATGACCCTCCGGGGTATTGAAGGCCATCTTCCATTCGTCCCCCTTCCTGACCCTGACAAGGTTGTATGCCCCTCTTAAATCCAACTTAGAAAAAACTTTAGCCCCCACAATCTGGTTAAAGAAATCCGGGATCAGAGGAAGCGGATAGGGGTCACGAATCGTGATATGGTTAAGCTCCCTGAAATCCAGACAAGGTCTTAAAGAACCATCTTTTTTTAACAAAGAAAAAACCAGCGGCAACAGATGACTTCAAGGGTCTGATATGTCCCTTTCTCAGGCTCTTAGAGACATAAGTACGCATGGCTGCTCTTTCAGGTTGAGAGAGATTGTATAATCGTGATTTAGGCAGCTTGGCGCCTGGGATGAGATTAATTGGACAATCATACTCCCGGGGAGGGGGCAACTCCTGGACACCACTCTTGGAAAACACATCAGAAAATTCTGAGAAAAAAGAAGGTACAGTCTTGGTAGAAACCTCTGCGAGAGTTGCCGTGAGGCAATTCTCTCTGAAAAACTCACTCCAACCATGTATTTGCCTTGCTTGCCAATCAATGGTGGGGTTATGTTTAGTGAGCCAGGGTAGCCCCAACACTAGAGGAGTAGGTAATCCGTTTAAGACAAAACTTGACACATCCTCAACATGAGTGTCACCCACAGTCAAACGGATATTATGAACTATGCCCTTTAACGATTTTTGAGAAAGTGGAGCGGAATCGATAGCAAAAACAGGTATAGCTTATTCCAAAGTGCACACCTGGAAACCATGTGTTGTAGCAAATTGACTATCAATGAGATTGACAGCTGCTCCACTATCAACAAAAATCTCACAAACAAAGTTCTTGCTGTCTAGCGCCACCCTGGCAGGTAGGAGAAAATGGGAACTACAAGCAAACGTCAAATCTTCAATTTCCGCATTAACCTTGCCAATTGTAGCAAATGGAAAGTTTTTAGAGGGTTTCTTTTCACTTTTATTTTTATTACCCTCAGAAAACCCCATGAACCTCGTAGAAGGGCAAACATTAGCTAAATGGTTAATACCTCCACAACAGAACCATACCCTCCTCTGAGAGCTGAATCCTCTAGTATCAGAGTCAACTAACCCCAGCTGCATGGGGTCCACCACGGAGGGTATAGAGACAGAGTGAGACCCCTGCACACTGCATGAGACAACTCCAGTGTCCTTGGGCTGAATATGACAGGAAAGAGTAGTCTCCTCTCTCTCTCAGACGCCCGTTAATACGAACAGCTAGAGACATGGCAGACCCCAAAGACACTGGCATCTCATGAAACGCAAATGCATCTTTTAATCTCTCAGAAAGACCATGACAAAATTGACTTCGGAGTGCAGCATCATTCCAACCAGTATCAGTTGCCCATCTCCGAAATTCAGAACAATATATCTCTGCGGACTGTTTACCCTGGCATAAAAGATGCAGTTTAGATTCAGCCAGAGCAATGCGATCTGGATCATCATATATCTGACCCAGGGCTATAAAAAATTCATCTACCGATCGGCGGGAGCGCGCCCCCGCTGGCAGTGAAAAGGCCCAAGACTGAACGTCATCCCTGAGCAGCGAGATGATGATCCCCACCCTCTGCTCCTCATCACCAGAGGAATGGGGATGTAAGCGAAAATGGAGTTTGCAAGCATCTCTAAAACGAACAAAATTCTCACTACCCCCGGAAAACGTATCCGGAAGAGAGATTTTAGGCTCGGAACAAACTCCATGAACGCCAGCAGAACCGGTCACCTAAAGCTGAGAAACAGTTTCACGGAGATCTGCTACCTCCAGAGAAAGACCTTGCATGCGGTCAATCAAGGCTAAAACCGGATCCATGCTTGAGACGGGTATGGCGGTTTATAATATCAAGGATGAAGTTGCAGATAGCTGGAACTTATAAATAAACGACTGACTGGCTTGATCCAAAACTAAGGAGCATATAGGTGAGCCCTTTAAAACCCTAAGAGCTCTCCCTGACTGCTACACATGCAAAGGCCTCAATGGTATACGATTGCATGCCCACGTACCTAAGACTGTTTGACACCTGAAAACCCTATAGTAGTGAGGGGACATGGCCACCGGCTCCCTGCACTGAATACGGAGGGAGTCAGGGTCACCTAGAATCAAGCCAGCAAGGAAACACAATAAAGGGAAAAGACTTATCTGAGCAAACAGCAGCAGCAGCCTCCAGCAGTGAACACTTTATCCAGGAAGTAGTATAAACCGCAAGGAGGAGTAGTATGGGAGGGAATATAAAGCAAGCCAATTAATCAAGATAAGAGGCAGCTGAGGGAGAGAAAGGAACTGAGCAAAGTGAAACCAAAACAAAGAACGTCATACACAAGACAGGGAGGAACCTCTGACCGACCATCTCCCAGAATCGGCGGTGACAGGTAATCCCTGAAAAAAAAAAACTGATATCCTCTCTCACTGTTGTCACGTCCTTGGCCACGAACCCTGTCACCACCTCTTCCTCTGCCTCTTCCTCTCCCTCTATTTTTGAAACTTGTCCCTGTACCCATCTCTGGGTCAGTTTCGTACTCAGATGATGAAAGTTCAGTCTCACTCTCAGTGGGGTTCTTTGTTTGTCTGTTGCCTGCAAACTCAAGGATTTTGCCCTCTCTAAAATCTCTAACGAACTGATTATGCTTTCTCTCTTTAAGATATCCCGTGAATCTCTCAACCGATTGTTGTAAAAGCGTTTCTCTTTTAGCAAAGTCTGCCAGAGTGGAAATTTTTTGGGCTACCCCAATACACTCTTGTAGCTCTACTGTGTTCTTTGTGAGCAGCTCTTTTTCCTCCTCTAGTAGAAATTTCATGAATCGGAGTGAGGAGTCAATGGATTCCTTTTCCCATTTTTTCACCAATACATCAGAACAAAGTCTGATATTAGGTAAGATAGGATTTCTGAGGCCCCTCGGTACTATTTTGTTCCTGAGATAGGTGTCCAGAGTTTGTACCTCTCACCACGACCAAACCTGTTGAGGAGGGACAACGGGAGATAGGTGCAGGCCCTTTTACAGATTTAAAAATGCCATCTAAAAGATACCCTCCGGTGACAGATTTCTCTCCTCTTGATGTATTCCTCGCTGTAGTTACAGATAAGATTAGATCACTCCATGTTCATAATCCATACCCACGTAACATGACAGAGCAGAAGGAGATAGCTCTGGACTCTTTACAGAGGGATTCAACTATTGTAATCAAGCCCTCTGACAAGGGCGGCAACATCGTGATTATGGATGTAGAAAACTATGTGGGTATGTGTAAAAGAATTCTAGATGATAGGACCTGCTATGCCAGGTTGGACCATAGCCCCCTTGAATCATTCAGAAGGGAGCTTAAGGAAATCCTCAGTATGGCCAAGAGACGCAACCTTATCAATGAGAATTAATTCACCTACTTGCTACCTACACACCCGACACTGCTGGCCTTTTATAGTTTACCGAAAATACTGCCTTGAAAGGGATACCGATAGAGTCGGGGATGGGCGGTCTCAATGAGAGGATTAGCGTCTATGTGGACAAGATTTTGAGGCCTTTTGTCACCAGCCTACCCTCCTATGTGAAGGATGTTTTGAGAAGAATAAACGACATCCATTATGAAAATGACATCCTCCTTGCCAGTTTAGATGTCGAGGCTCTATACAGCTCCATCCCACACCGACAGGGATGTAAAGCTGTAGAGGTGTTCCTGACAGAAAGGGGGTCTCACCTCAGGGAACACAATAAATTGATATTGACACTCCCGAACTTTATTTTACATCGGAATGTTTTCCTATTTGACCGCTCTATTTACCATCAGGGGGTGGCGATGGGCAGTCCCTGTGCCCCGACCTTCACCAACCTTTACCTGGGCTGGTGGGAAAGGAAAACGGTGTTCAGTGAGAAGATGGAAATATGGACCTCGTCCATTTTATTATGGATGAGGTTCATAGATGATATATTCATATTGTGGAAAAGGACAAAGAGCAAATTCATGGACTTTGTTTCCAGATTAAATGATAACAATGTGGGACTGTTCTTTACATCTGAGATTGATGAGAAGTATCTCACGTTTCTGGATTTGTCCATTGAAATTGACCACTCTGGGAGACTTAGAATGAAAGTATTCCTCAAACCCATGTCTACCAATGCCCTTTTGAGGTGGGATAGCGGACATCCGCACCCACTCAAGAAAGGGATTTCAAAGGGGCAGTATTTGAGGACAAGACAGAACTGCTCCCAGTGGTCAGACGTCAAGGAATCAGCCAATGACTTCCAGAGAAGATTTCTGGAGAGAGGATACCTGATGACGGTCCTTAAACAAGCCTACCAACATGCGGCTGCATGCGAAAGGGAGAGCCTTTTATATTCCAAAAACAGGACATCAGATGATGCACATAGAGAGATTCGGGCACTCCTGGTGGAATATTGGGACATCTTGAGGTCTGACCCAGATATAGGTGACCTGATGGGAGAATATCCTCGGGTCACATATTGTCGTGGTGGCAACATAAGGGACAAACTGGTCCACAGTACATTCGATTCCCCAACTAGTGAGACCTGGCTGGCCTCTAGAAAACCAAATGGCACTTATAAATGTGGTATCTTTGTGGCCTGTAGGGCCATCCAAAAGGGAGGACAGTTTACTAGCTCTATCACGGGACACAGCTTTGACATCAAGTCCTTTATCAACTGCAGGACAGTGGGAGTGATGTACCTGGAAACCTGTGTGTGTGGCTTACAATATGTGGGCAAAACTAAGCGTGAGTTTAGAAGACACATAGGGGAACACCTACTAAAAATCAACCATCGAACTGATACCCCTCTAGCCCAACATGTTGCAGCCGACCACCCCACATTGACGAACTGTATAAGATTTCAGGGTGTCGAACATGTGAGAGCATCATCTAGAGGGGGTGATGTTGACATTCTGCTTTTTTTAGAAAAGAGGCCCAATGGATATTTACTTTGGATACGGTAAAACCCAAGGGTCTGAATGACTCGGTTTCATTTGCGTGTTTTATCGAATAAGATACCTTTATATATCCTAGCCTCATATCTATATGGGTCCCCTAATGGATAGACCTTTTTGGTGTGTTTGCTCTCTGAGTCACAGTTCACGAATGCAGACTTCACTTATGTCGTGAGTTGGTCGTGCATTGTCATGGATAGTTCTCAAATTATAACTTCATGTCATGTGCTGCATTACTAAGTTCGCCCTACAGTATAATTGGGTCCGTTGGTATTTAAGCGCAATGTTTTCAATTGAACATTGAACATGGCGCTCATTACTATCTGTTCCACCTTCTATGTTTTTAGGGTAAGTATCTATATGCAGCTGTGGGTAATACATGACATTCAATTGTCCCCTTGAATGTATCGGAACCCGTATAAGCGGTGATCACAATAACATTCACCACCCCCGATGCCTCAGCACAGTATTAGTGACAGGAGGAGGCGGAGTGATTTTTCTGGTCGCGCCGCATTGGTTCCTGTCTGGTGGCTTGGCCACTCAGGGGGAGGAGAGTTCTTCTTTTAAACAAAGCGGGAATCGCCTGCGCTATGGCCATCATAGTGCCGGAGGCTCTTATGTGCTGCACGCACACCATCAGAGGCGTGCAGCATGTTTCTACTACTGTTTGTCTTTAGCCAGCTTACAGAATATAATAGGTTAGGCTGACGCTATTGCTGCACACCCACCATCAGGGTGTTGCAGCGTGATACTTGTATTTTACTGTGAATGTTTACGTACTCTTTGCTTCTGAGTATACACCGATCAATATCAGCAGGGAAACGCGCCGAGCAATACAATACAGTACATGTTTTGAGCAACACAGTATATCCATGTGTGTTCAGTCCTATGGACAGTGGTGCACCCAGGGGGTGGTCCAACGGGTCTGGACCCCCCCTAGAACCATTCATTTTATTAATTTTTTTTATCCTCCAGGGCCGCACCACCGATCACACAGCCCTGGTTCTAATTGCACTGCGGCGGGGCACAGGAGCGCATAGTTCCCTGCCCCGCCGCCTATCGGCACTATAGGCTTCGGGCCGACGTGCGCGATGATGTCATCGTGCATCTGAGTTGCGCGGCTGCCTCACCATCCAGGACACAGGTAAGTGTTGGCCTGTTTTTTTGTGTGTTTTGTGTTTATCTGGGGGAGGGGGAAGATGGCAATTTGGGTGCAAATTAATGGGACAGTGGGGACAAATGGGGGGTAAATGAATTAATATGGGGCAGTTTGGGGGAAAATAAATGGATGGCCGTAAGGCGGGTAAAATAATTAATATGGGGCAGGGGGGGCATATAAATGGATGGCAGTCTGGGGCCAAATTAATTAATATGGGGCATCTAGTGGCACTGGCACCATAGGAGCATTATTTGGGGGCTCTAAAGGGGACTTTTTTAATGGCATGTTATGGGGGGAGAGTGGCACTATAGGAGCATTATTTGGGGGCACTATGGGGCAGTGGAGCACTATGGGGGCATTTGGTGGCTTTAAAGGGGACGTTTTTAAATGCATATTATGGGGGGCACTATGGCATTTTTTACTGGCACATTAATAGAGGCACTATAGGGGAGAGTAACACTATAGGAGCATTATTTGTGGGCACTATGGGAGAGTGGAGCACTATGGGGGCATTTTGGGGCTCTATTTTTTACTGGCACATTATAGGAGGTCTGAATTCACGGATAATTAGATAAGGAGGTATTCGTCTCAAATAAGTAGGATTCACGGAAAGCAAAGGGACGCTAAACTACACTTTATTGTTACATTTAAAAACAGGGGAAGATTCCTGATCAATATAGATCAGGAATCTTCCCCTGTTTTTAAATGTAACAATAAAGTGTAGTTTTAGCGTCCCTTTACTTTCTGTGAATCACATTATAGGGGGCACTAAGGAAGCATTTTTTTTAACTGGCATAGGGGAGAGCAGAAAAGGCATTTTTAACTGCCACATTATGGGGGCACTATAGGGGAGAGAGAACTATAGGGGCATCTTGTGGCATTAAGAAGGGGAATTTTTAGTGGCACATTTTGGGGGCATCTGGTAGCACTAAGCAGGGGGATTTTTTACTGGTACATTTTGGCGGGCACTAAGAAGGGTCATTTTTTTACTGGCACATTTTGGGGAAGAGGAGTACTATAGGGCATCTTCTGGGGGCACTAAAAAGGGGAATTTTGTTACTGGCAAATAATGGGGGGCACTATGGGGAAAGGAGCACAATGGAGGCATATGCTGGGGGCAATAAGATGGCGTATTTTATACTGGCACATCATGGGGGCAATATGGGGAAGTGGGAAAGGAGCAACATGGGAGCATTTACTGGGACACTATATAGGTGTATTTTATAGTGGCATATATTATGGGGACATTAGCTGAACTGTGGGCACTAAGTGGGGGTATTTCTTTTATTGGCATATTATAAGGAAAAGTATTACTACAAGGGGGCATTATGGTGAGCTTTACTACTACTACTGGTGGGCTATAGGAACATGATTACTAGTATGGGCACTATGGTGGCATTATTACTACTAAGTGTGCTCTGGCAGAGAATTATTTCTATTGTGGCATTTTGGGGAGCACTACTATTTTGGTGGGCACCCTGGCACAGTTATGTTTATACTAGTGTCCGGGATACCATGTACTGGGCATAGCTTAGCTATTTTTTTTAAGCACTGTGTGGCAAGAATTGCTGAAGGGACCACTATCTGCGTGATACATATATTTTTCAGGGGACAGTTTCTGCAGTATAGTATTGGAGAACACAGCGTGCACAGTATGGGGTGGGGGGCACGATGGTGTGTTCAGAAGATGTGAAGATGATGGAAAAGTGGGAAACTAATGTCCGTTTTTCAATCTCTGCAGAGACTGGAGATGGCTGAAAAATCATCATGGCGGTCTGGTCTGAATGGAGAAGATGAGGAATGAGAACGTCTACTGTACATCAAAGGTGACATCACTGGATGTAAAAGGTATGTGGTGCTATGTAGGAGAGGAGATGCTACGGCTGCTCCCCCTGCCATTTACGGAAGGAGGATTTAGAGCTGGGAGATGACGGGTTGCAGATGGTGGGGGGAACCACAGGCCTTAAGCATGATCTGGGGAGGGATGAGAGCAGAGGAGCTTCCTGGCTGTAGCCTGCTGTTGTCTATTGTATAATGTGAAGGAGGCAGTGCAGCCAGGACAGGCCCTCCCCTCTCTGTAAGGCCACTTGCACACGAGAGTATTTTGCGGACCGTATACTGGCAGTTTTTTCAGTTCAGTATACTGACAGTATACTGAACCATTCACTTCAATGGGTCTGCAAAAAATACTGAAGTGTCTCCGTATGCCTTCCGTTTCCGTTTCTCAGTTCTTTCTGTTCCGTTTAAGTATAGACCATGTCCTATCCTTGTCCGCAAATCACGTTCAGTGGCTCCATTCAAGTCAATGGGTCTGCAAAAAAAACGGAAAGCATACTGAAGTGCATCCGTATGTCTTCTGTATCCGTTCCGTTTTTTGCGGAACCATCTATTGAAAAGTTTAAGACCAGCCCAATTTTCTCTATGTTATTACTGTATACTGTATATGCCAAACGGAAAAACGGAACGGAACAACGGAACCGAAACGGAAACAAAACGGAAGCAAAAAATGGAAAAACGGATCCGTAATAAACGGACAGCAAAACACTGAAAAAAAAATACGTTCGTGTGCAAGAGGCCTAAGATGTGTAGAGCCGGGCCCCCACCCGGACCTACACACCTTCCTCCTACTCCACTCCTCTTTTGACGCCTTCAGGACTAAGAGGTAGGAAGTGAAACTGCAACAGCTCCTGCCACTGAGCTACGTGGGGGGCAGTGTGAGTACAGGAGCATTATGTCAGCCCCCTGAGTATTGAGTACAGTGCGTCTATGTAGGATGAGGGTAAGACTCTTACCTTCAACCTCAACAATATAATTTCAGCTGTGCATTGTTTGTTGGGAGTGGCTTATTATATGCAGGAGGGGCTTATAACAATGGGCGGGGCCAACAATTTTTTTCTTTTCGGACCCAGCCTATACAAAATTCCTGGGTGCTCCCCTGCCTATGGACATGGTAATCTAGGAACAGTCCAATACACTAATCACCAGGGGTCTTGCCTGTTACTACATTTGATTGAATAGCAACTATTAGGCCCCTTTCACACGAGTGAGTTTTCCGCGCGGATGCAATACTTGACGTGAACGCATAGGACCCGCACTAAATCCTGACCCATTCATTTCAATGGTTCTGTGTACATGAGCGGTTTTTTTCACGCATCACTTCTGCGTTGCGTGAAAATCGCAGCATGTTCTATATTCTGCATTTTTTCCATGCAGCTCTGGCCCCATAGAAGTTAATGGGGCTGCGTGAAAAACGCATTGCATCCGCAAGCAAGTGCAGGTGCGATGCATTTTTCACTGATGGTTCCTAGGAGACGTTGTTTGTAAACCTTTAGTTTTTTATCACGCGTGTGAAAAACGCATCAAAACGCATTGCACCCGCGCAGAAAAAACTGAACCACTGAACGCAATCGCAGGCAAAACTGAATAGCTTCACCTCCGAAATCGCATAGTTTTCACTGAACGCATCCGCAACGCATCCGGACCTAATCCGGACACGCTCGCTTAAAAGAGGCCTTAAGGAGCAGACCATACAAAGCTACTGGTGTAGGACTGTATTATCCTACTTACTCATATAACATAGCTCCCGCAACATATAAGGGAGACATCTTTTTGATGGTGTGAATGTAGGTGCTAACACATAATAATTTTTTATGCTCCAGTTCACACCACTAGCCTCATTTTAATCTGGTGGAGAACCAACCTTTTAACAATATATGAAATAAATATGTTTTTTACTTACTTTATTCAGGCAGTTAATAATGTATATTAAAGGTACGTCCATTATCTATCAAGAAGTAGTTTACCATTTGTCTGCATATTCTGTCAAGGTTGTGATTCTGATTCATTGCGGATCTGGTTATTGGCAGCCCCAAGGTCTGGGTTGATAAACAATGCGTACACAGTGACAAATATAGAGCACATGGGCTGGTTATATTCCACTAGGGAATGCAGCTCTTTGTTTAAACAGTATAAAAGTTGGATCTTTTCAGGGTGCTCACCTACAAGGGGACGCCTTGGATAGGAGCATAATCAGTGTTTTCCCAACCGAGTCTCTGACTGCTGTCGCTGAAAGGGAACCCCAGCTGTTGTGCTGTTGTCAGATAATGTCTGCTCTATTGGTAAGTTCTTTATGCTTTGTATATAGATAATTGCAAAAGACTTTTGACTGATTACTATTGCCTTAATAAAATATACAATAAAAATTGTTGTAGACAGGCACTCTATATTTAGAACCACCCAGGGACTTGAATAAATGTATTGAAGATATAATAAGTATGTATCTAGTTATGTTGCAATACAAAAGTGTTTATTACACAGAACTCTGACATTACCAAACTACATACTCAAATTAAAGATACATGATATTTAAAATCAGACCCCTTAGATAAAAAACATAAAGATAGAAATAAAAATTCAATAAAATACAAGCAAAACAAAAATGGAAATTACAATAAAAGGAAGTTACATTTATACTTATATGTGTAATAGGTCCACATAAACCTTTATTGTCTCTATATCTGGATCCAAAAAACAGAGGATCAATGGTTATTATCAGCTGATTTTCATAAGTTATATCATGTAATTGCAACCACATTTACTTATAATCCAGTTGTAATTCAGATGGATCCTCCTCTTATTAGTATTCCACCTTTATAGATAAATGTCTATCATTATAACATCTATTAATACATTAATGGAGGGCAGGCATAGGGTAGTGTAGTATAATGATACTACAACGACATTTATTTATAATTCAGTTAGATCCTCTTCTTATCAATAATCGCCACTTATAGATATAATATCACTGATCAGTCCTTATGACATCTATTAATCTATTAATAGTAGATTGGTAAGAGTAGTATACATTTCATATTGTGTCCAGCAGTATAAATTTTGCTTCCTTTATCTTTATATTGTAGCGATTTTCCTTTAGCAGTATATTTCCAATATAGGTCAGTAATATGAACTCACTGTTAGTAGCTGCTTCTCCACCGATCATGGCATCCCACCTGGTTAGTACCTAGCTTACCTCAATCGATGTACTGCTATGCTGGATGCGGAGTTTCACCATATTGTAGTTTGTACAAATCACGGTATCTCTTGTAGTGACGCTTGTTTAATCCCGGCATCTCACGTGGCAAATCGCTACTTCCGCATTGCTCAGAACTTCATAGAATCATTTCTATAGTGTCCATGGAGCGTGCCACAATTTTCCTTTATTTCAAACAGTAGGATGTTGATCTCAATCCATTGATGTATCTTTTAAGTGGGTATCTTAATATTACCAGACGTGTTTCAGAGTTAATTCCACTCCACTGATGAAGGAGTAATCCTCTTTTTTTGGATCCAGATATAGAGACTATAAAGGTTCAGGTGGACCTATTCCACATATAAGTGTAAACATAACTTTTTATTGTAATTTACATTTTTATTTTTACTTGTATTTTTATTTCTATCTTTATGTTTTTTATCTAAGGGGTCTGATTTTAAATATGTATCTTTAATTTTAGTATGTAATTTGGTAATGTCAGAGTTCTGTGTAATAAACACTTTTGTATTGCAACATAACTAGATACATACTTATTATATCTTCAATACATTTATTCAAGTACCTGGGTGGTTCTAAATTTAGAGTGCCTGTCTACAACAATTTCATTGTATAATTATCTGTCACTGGGTGAGTCAAATAGACGGTAGCACCTTGTGCTCAGAGCAAGTGAAGTGGTGAGCCGCTAATATAAAACAATTATTTAGGCTACTTTCACACTTGCGTTTAGTGCGGATCCATCATGGATCCATAATACATGCCATAATACAACCGTCTGCATCCGTTCAGAACAGATCTGTTTGTATTATCTTTAGCATAGCCAAGACAGATCCGTCTTGAACACCATTGAAAGTCACTTACATTGTGTGCCAGGACAGATCCGTTTGGCTCAGTTCATCAGCAGCGTTTTGGTGTCTGTCTCCAAAGCGGAATGGAGACTGAACTGATGCATTCTGAGCGGATCCTTTTCCATTCAGAATGGATTAGAATGCAAACTGATCCATTTTGGACCGCTTGTGAGAGTCCTGAACGGATTTCACAAACGGAAAGCCAAAACGCGAGTGTGAAAGTAGACTTAGAACTAAAATATACCTGAAATATATATATTTTACAATTCTCAAACTGGTGTGTGTAGTCTCTCTTTAAACAGTATCTGAACCCAAAGTAAAACACAGCTGTCATGTATCAGTTTCTCCTGTCCCAACAATCTGAATATGAATATTCTCCTATAATATTATCCCACTTTAATTTTCTACAATGTCTGCATGACGATGTTTCTGCTCAAAAGTAGGATCTATAATCTGAAATATGCAACATGAAGTTGTCTGTGTACTGTAGTTGTAATTGCTGTGTTTTGTGTCTATGAGGAATGCCCTATTTTGGATGGAAGTGTCCAGTGTTGATGGTTTATTTCTTTTGCTGAACCATTTTTCATTTTCCTCAAAACATTTTTCTTGGATAAATGTAAATAGTTACAGCGCCTGTAATGTAATGACAACCTGGAAGTGACCTAGATTCAGACATGTCGTTATGAAGTTCTGTCTATTATATACATGTTGCTAAATCTTGGAACTTCCCATATAATTTCTGTTACGTCAGGTTGCCCCGCCTATGTAGCATAACTTGTTATAAGAGCTGCTGAGAAGACACGGGCAGTCCCTATGTACTCAGAGTCTAAGGATGGATTGATCTCTGTATGACGGAGAACAAGACATTACAGGTTAGCTTTACATTCTCATTTTATGGTCTATAGTATTTATTCATTTTAAAACTTTTTTATAACTCTCTATATACAAAAATAATGTTTTAACTCTCATGTTATTCATAATTTAGCCAGGGAAATGTTGGGGTTAGGCTGGGGTCAACAAAAGGTTTAATTAGCGTAGGACCTTTCTTTTCATCCAGACATTAATAGTGGCAGAAAATGCAATTTCTTCTGGCACAACTTAAGTGTTGCATATGTTGGAAAAAGCTTCAGAAAATTGGTGTAAAGACACACAAAAATGTCCTCTTCATACATACTAAATTAGCAATTAGATCTATTCATGCATCAGTTTTTGGTTAATGGGACATAATAACATAGTAACATAGTATATAAGGCCGAAAAAAGACATTTTGTCCATCCAGTATGGCCTGTTATCCTGCAAGTTGATCCAGAGGAAGGCAAAAAAAAAAAAACTGTGAGGTAGAAGCCAATTTTCCCCACTTAAGGGGAAAAAAAAATGTTCCCGACTCCAATCAGACAATCAGTATAACTCCCTGGATTAATGCCCCATCTCTAGTAGCTATAGCCTGTAATATTATTACACTCCAGAAATACATCCAGGCCCCTCTTGAACTCTTTTAGTGAACTCACCATCACCAGCTCCTCAGGCAGAGAGTTCCATAGTCGTACTGCTCTTACCGTAAAGAATCCTTTTCTATGTTTGTGTACAAACCTTCTTTCCTCCAGACACAGAGGATGTCCCCTTGTCACAGTACTGGGGATAAATAGATGATGGGAGAGATCTCTGTACTGACCCCTGATATATTTATACATAGTTATTAGCTCTCCCCTTAGTCGCCTTTTTTCTAAAGTGAGTAATAGTGTTGAGCGCGAATATTCATATTGCGAATATTAATCGTGAATATCGGCACTTCGCAAATTTGCAAATATTTAATATATAGCGCTATATATTTGTAAAATCGAATATTCGCTTCACACAGTGCACTGATCCCTCCCTGCTTTTTGCTTGTGGGCCAATGAGAAGGCTGCAATATCTCTGTCACAGCTTAGCAACATCTCTAGCAACCAATAGGAAAGTTGCCTACCCCTTACTATGTAAGAACCATACATGCTACAGCAGGGGCGGACTGAGAACCCTCAGGGCCCTTGGGCAAAATAAAACAAGGGCCCCCTTACAGGCTCCACCCATGCCCTACCTCCAGCCACACCCATGTTATGCCTCTAGCCACACTTATATCCCGCCTCCACTACCTGGTCACACCGCCATCGGTATGCCTCTGATCCCATCACTACAGAAATACAGGGCACTTATCTATTACGTCCAGTGACGTCTTCTTTGATGTAGATGTTTTCTGTCCTCGTCTTCTCCTTTCAGACCTTCAGACCAGACCGCCATGTTGTCGCCATTTTCCATCTCTGCAGTTTAACAAACAAAAATCTTAGTTTACTACTTTTCCATCATCCTCCCATCTTCTGGACAAATCATCCTACTACCCCCAATACTGTGCCACTGTGCTCCCCAATACTACACTGCAGAAACAGATAATACCCCTGGTAATACTAGTACCACACAGAGCCCCCCCTATAAAATACGCATTCTTTGTGGCCTCAGTAGAAGCCCCCATAGTGCCCCATAATAATGTGCCAGTAACACGTGCCTCTCCATGCCACCACATGTGCCAGTAATAAGTGCCTCTCTTGTGCCTCTCCCCCATGTGCCAGTAATAAGTGCCTCTCTTGTGCTTCCCCCCATGTGCCAGTAGCCCCCCCTTATTTTGTGCCAGTAGCCCCCCCATATGTGCCATTAGTCCCCCCTTATGTGCCAGTAGCCCCCCTTATGTGCCATTAGTCCCCCCTTATGTGCCAGTAGTCCCCTTATGTGCCAGTAGCCGTCCCCCCTTATGTGCCAGTAGCTGTCCCCCTTATGTGCCAGTAGCAGCTCCCTTAAGTGCCAGTAGTGCCCGCTTATGTGCCAGTAGCCCCCTTATGTGCCAGTAGTCCCCCCTTATGTGCCATTAGGCCCCCCTCATGTGTTATTAGTCTCCTCTCATGTGCCAGTAGCCCCTCTTATGTGCCAGTAGCCGTCCCCTTTATGTGTCAGTAGCCCCCTTATGTGCCAGTAGCCCCTTTTGTGCCAGTAGCCCCCCCTTATGTGCCAGTAGCCGTCCCCCTTATGTGCCAGTAGCTGTCCCCCTTATGTGCCAGTAGCTGTCCACCTTATGTGCCAGTAGCAGCCCCCTTAAGTGCCATTAGTCCCCCTTAAGTGCCAGTAGCCCCAAGAAAAAAAAAAAAAAGAACACTTATACTTACCTCCAGCGGTGCATGCCTCTTCCGGCCTGTGTCTCAAGCTGTACCACTCCGGCGGCGCGATGACCTCATCGCGCCGCCTGCACCGGCCTCTGATAGGCTGCCGGCCTAGTGCTGGCAGCCTATCAGAGGAACAGGGAGAGGACACGCCTCTCCCTCCTCTGCCGCTGCACGGAGATGAGCGCAATGGAAGCGCTCATCTCCTGATCTCCCCTGCCGCGGCGTCTGTCCTGGGGACGGGCCCCCTACTGGCCACGGGCCCTCGGTCCATGCCCGAGTGCCCTAATGGTCAGTCCGCCCCTGTGATACAGACAGTGCTGTGATGTCACAAGTTCACAGCAATACTTAGTGCACCAATCACTAACATGTAGTCAGACCTGCTAAAATGTGTTGTATGTATTGCGAAAATAAATTCGTATAATATGTGGCGATTTTCGCAATCGCAAATATTTTATAACACTCTATCTGCATATAAAGTCGATTGTTCTGACATGCATGTGAAATGTAATCAAATACACTGCTGTAATGTCAAATTACTTCCTCACAAAAATTGCTTTCCACCATCTTTTCCAATCATCTCAAACTTCGAGTAGTTTGACTTAGGCCACGCCCCTTTTGCGCATGCGCATTAAGTGAATTTTATATTGCAATTTTCGCAATGTAAAAAAAAAGTGCACGAAGATATTGAATTTGCGAATTTGAGAACATATGGTGAATATTTGCCCATATATTCGCAAAATATTGCGAAATCGAATATTGCCCCTGCCACTAAACACTAGTGTATAACCCTAATTTTGATAATTTTTCAGGGTACTGTAGTCCCCCTTTTCCAGTTATTACTTCAGTTGCCCTCCTCTGAACCTTCTCTTTCCCTCTTAGTAATCTGTCAACCCGATCAGTGATGTGTCGAACTTCGAGCGCCAGCAAGACAACACACCAGTTCGACGATCCTGGTCTAGTTGACAGATGGCCTTATCTGTACCCCTAATAATTGAGTCTCCCACTACCAACACCTGTCTGGCCAGCCTTGCTCTCCTGGTCCCTTGCTTACTGGAGCTGACATTCCCCTGACTAGCAGAGGAAGGGTCCGGATGCAGCAGTGCTCTCCCTGAACTGACATGCCCCTCATCTGCCAACCTTGCAAACTTGTTGGGGTGTGTTAGATCAGGGCTAGCCTCCCTGGCACTCTTCCCTCTAACCTGCTTTCTAACTGTTATCCAGCTAGCTACCTCGCTTTCCTGAGCTACCACCCTCCCCCACATCTACCCCATAGAGTGCTTGCTCAGTGAGCAGCAGCCAGCAAACTCTTTTCCAAATTGTCAACGATTTCAGTGTTGAAACTTGCCTGGTTAGATACACGATGTGTGATTCCAAACAGGTAATTCACTCACATTTTGAACAAAGACATGCACCCTCAAACGGCTGTTGAAGGACTGCATAGACTGCGCTGCCAATAATGGAACACATACTAAATGGGGATTACGTATGAAAAGAGAAAAAATACAATATAATGAAGTGATAAGAATCTAACTTACTGTCCCTGAATCTGAAGTCACGTAATCTAAAGTCACACACTTAATACAAACACACACACAAGAAATCAAACACAGGAATGATCACAAACTCGTGTTGTTTGTCTGCTTGTATAGATTCAGCTGTGGAAGATGCCCTCAATCAGGGCAGATTATGTTTGCTCTACTGCTCCAAATTAATAGTAACCCAAGACTTTTACGTGCACGGAAGAAAATAACAGTGACACACACTATGAGGTCAAAGCAAATTCTCATTTATTACAGGAAGTACAGCGGGTTATAAAGACATCAGAGGGGCATTCCCCCTGAGGCATGTGGCATTCTTACACTGGACTTAGCATGGGGAAGTCAGATGTCTGTCCCTACGGTCGGTGGTCTCCCATCCTCATGAAATTCTCTCATGATCATCTCCGGGGTAGCCTCAGCTACGGTTTCGAGCAGAAGCCTCCTAATGCAGGGGATGATACAACAGACAATTACTGCAAGGATTATAACCAATGACTATAACCATTCCAATTTGTAAAGGTCTGCTTCCAATTTTTAGTCCAGTTTTCAAACCAATTTTCCCATGAACTATCCACCCCAGAATTTCTCTTTAATTCTTCTGAAAGAGAAGTAAGTGCCCTCAGGGCATTCATGACCTGACCATTTGGTCCTAAGTTATCAGGAATTACAGTACAGCAGGTTTTACCAATCATTTTGCACACACCACCTTCTTCTGCTAGTAGCATGTCCAGGGCAATTCTATTTTTTAATGCCATAACACTAGTGGGACCAGCTGCTCCACTATACCCTTTTATGCATCTCTGGTGTAATTCACAAATCTCGGTATGTAGTTGATCTAATCCACATTTTTGTTTATAGTAACTATAGGGATTAAAGATTCAAACCCTGCTGCCACTTGACTTCTGGCTTTGAATTCATCTGGGACCCCCTGGGCACTCCTATAGCATCTATGTACACGTGGGAATCGAGGCTGCCTGCTGGGCAGGTATCCCTCCTTCTCCTAACCATTGCCTCTCCTTGGGCATAACCAAGTCCTAACCCAGGGTTCCTTATTTTCTCAATGGTTCTCTCTCAGTCAAGGGGATTAAATACATGGAAAGGCATCAACACTAGGGCTAAGGCACATTCCCCATGCCAGGCAATGGTTAACTTTGTCCTCAGTTTCATATCTGCACACAACGAGATCACATCCCCTAATGCTTGAGTCTGGTTCATCAAATGAATTTGATAGGATTCACCAGTGGTATTCACCACAGTTCCTCAACATCCTTCTGGAAACCTGCCCATGTTATTCCCTTTTTTTACCTCTATTTCAAAACAGGTGTAATTTCCCTGGTACATGGTTATCCCTCCGCAGGTTCAAGGGTTTCTCTTAAGATTGGGAAGTTCTCTTACCAAACCTTGCATTCAGTCATGTCGGCAGTCTGATTCACATACATGCTTATAAAACATAAATATTGACTAGGACTTAAGTGAAGGGGCACAGTTCCTAAATGTGGTCTGGCTGTGGCACAGGTGATACATCCAGATCTGTTTACCTTCGATGCCGTGTACTTCATCCATTCCAACCAAAAATAGCTACTTTCCCTGGTAATAAGGGGTTGGGCTTTTGTATTGGCAGTGAACTGGGGGTAGGATTTTGGACAGGCCTGTCTGTGATGTCCTTAAGATGGAACTGTCCCCATGGCCCATATTTATCAGATGGATATTTCCTCAAAACATACATTCCCTGTTGGTTGGGGGGGTTCTATTGTCAGTATTAATGGATGACAAACCAGGGGCCCCCCTTGATCAGCAGGATATTTTTGACATGTTTTGAGCTGAGTTTTTCCCCATATTCTTGTTATTTAAATGCATTCTGGTTACAAGAGGTTTTCCCCTTTTATCCTTTCTTTGCATCCCCTCAGCTGTTTTGTATCCCCAGCTGACTCCTGTATTGGTGAGTGCATTGGGCCAGGCTGCACAGTACTCATTATTGGTCCTGGTAACACATACATAGTATTGCAGGGAAGCAAAATCATTGAATTGTCATGACATCTGCAATCAGCAACATCACAGAAGTTAAATTCAAACACCTGTATTGGCTCTGTGGTATTTATCCAGAAGACCCATGTGCCACTCGAGGCATCTGTGGCCCAGTATGAACATTGGCCCGTATACGCTCCCACAAGACACACACCCCTTCCTAACAAGAACACCAGAAAGGATATCATTCTCAGCAGGCGTCTGTTTTGGGGGCTGTAACCTTCTTGCAGTGTGAAACGTGTGTCCAGGTCATCTTCCCCTTGAGTTTCACAGATGTGGAAGTAGTTAGTAGAACCTGGAATGGGCCATTAAATCTGGGCTCTAGGGTCTTTCTGACATGCCTTTTCACCACAACCCAATCTCCTGTCTGAAGGGTATGACTTCCAGGAATCTGGCAGGGATCTGGAGGTGAAGAAAATACTCGAAAATGTAGGTCAGTCAGATGTTTACACAGAGCAGATACATAGGCAGACAATCAATTATATTGCAAAGCAAGTTCTTGGGGAAAATATTGTCCTAACTTGGGGGCACTCCCAAACAAAATTTCAAAAGGGGACAGCTTTAATTTCCCCCTAGGGGTATGTCTGACACTGGATAGAGTCTCTGGCCATGGTTTTCCAGTCTTTGAGCCATTTTTAGCATTTTTAGTTTCAATGTGCCATTCAGTCTTTCAACTTTGCTGCTGCTTTGTGGTCTGTATGGGGTATGGAAAGCAAGGTGAGTCATCAGTGTGGCCCATATCTCCGGGGCCACTTCAGCTGTGAAGGCAGGTCCTTGATCACACTCTATCACTTCAGGTATCCTAAATCTGACGACAATCTTCTTCACTGTTGTCTTCGTTGTCTGATTTTTCACGGGATAGGCTTCAGGCCACCCAGAGAACATGTCTATGACCACTAGAGCATACTGGAATCCCTGTGCAGGGGGCATCTGTATGTGGTCAATCTGGATCCTTTGAAAGTGGTAGAGAGGTTTTGGTGAACACTTAGCAGGGACTTTTTCCATTTTCCCTGGGTTGCATCTGGCACAGACCATGCATCTATTTAAATGTCGCGCAGTGTACTTGTTGATGGCTGGAGCCAAGAAGATGGAGGATATGAGGTTATTCATGGCTTCTTTTCCAAGATGAGTAGGGCCGTGTGTCCAATTCACAGTGTGTCATAGGGTAATGACTTCGGGCTAGGCATATTAAATGTACAAGCTTCCACATGTAAACATCATCTGACTCTGGTCCCACTCCCTTCCAACCCCATTCAGCCACTTATTTGTCAGATGCTTCATTCTGTCTGTCTGTCTATCAGGAACCATTTGTACCCATAGAGTCCTTTAGGAAGACCTTCACAAGTTCTCCACCTTTTTTGGGCATGATCCATTTCTTTTGTAGGGTGGGATCCACATGATATCCCTGACTCGTCTCTTACGACCTTTGACCATGTCTGGGCTACCATCGTCTTCACTTTCTTCTCCTCACTGCAGCTTTGTTTGCTGCTCTGTCAGCTCTGGCATTTCCTTGCGTCTCTGGAGTATCTAGTTTTGAGTGTGACTTGACCTTCAGTATGGTCTCCATTAGCGTTTGCACAGCTTCAGCATGTTTTACAGGAGTTCCACTTGCAGTGATGAAATTGTGGTTCCTCCAGATGGGGACAAAATCATGAGCTAGTCCAAAAAGCATATCTGGAATCCGCGTATATGTTGGCAGTCTTCTGCTCAGCCATCTTGCAAGCCTCAGTGAGGGCTAACAGTTCAGCCTCGTGGGCAGACTTGTCAGGTGAAAGAGGGTAGGCTTGTAGCACATCTTGTAAGGATGTAACCGCATATCCAGTATGATATCTGCCTTGATCATCTGCATATCGAGCTCCATCTACAAACAGATTGAGATCAGGATTGTCCAGTATTGTTTCAGTCATGTTCGGGAGAGGCTCGGTCTCTTTATTGATCAACTATAGGCAATCATGGCAATCTCCAGAGTAAAAGGCCTCATCAGAATAAACATTTCCCTCCTCAACAAGCACCCCTTGAGGAGAAGGAAGTACGGAAGCAGAGTTTAGGACATGACACCTAGAGATAGTCACAGTGTCCGGAAGAAGAAGAAGAGAACACTGCATACAAAGGTGTCTAGCAGCTGAGAGATGTTTTGGTTGAGTTTGCTGGAGAATAGCAAAAATGTAATGGGGGATCAAAATCTGCAGACGGTGACCCAGGACAATATCAGAAGTCTTGTTTAGAAGACAAGCGTGGATGGCACGTATGCAGGAAGGGGTCCCCCAAGCAACTGTATCCAAGCAGGCTGAGCAGTAGCCCAGAGGCCTGTTTCTGCCCCTGTGGCTTTGAGTAAGGACCCCTGTGGCATGTCCCTGACATTTCATGACATACAGTTTAAAAGGCAGGCTGTAATTTGGCAATCCTAGGGGAGGAGAGGAAGAAGCCGCTGCCTTCATGGGGATTGAAGCATTTACGATCCAAGGACAGCAGTATGAGATGAGGTTTAGGAAGGCCTTCAACTATTTTGAGGTAGTTGGTTCTTGGATCTGAAAGATTTTCTTTTCTCTTCTGTAAGGTGTTTTGCACTAGGACTAAGACAGTGTCCGAGCAACACTACTTTTGACTGACACCATTGGATTTTATCTTTGGAGACCTTGCATCCCTGATCTGACCGGAAAAGGAGTAAGGAAAGCGAGGCATCTGAACACACACGGGTGTCCTGTGCGCAGACTAAGAGATCATCCACATACTGGAGCAGGACAACATCATATGAACTTGCTTCCAATCATCCAGGAGGGAAGACATGGCTTTACTAAACCGGGATGGGCTATTTTGAGCTCCTTGCGGCAGGACTGTACAGGTATAATGTGACCCTGCGTGGGTAAAGGCGAAAAGGTGGTGGGAATTATAGCACCAGCCTTAAAGAAGTCCCGTAACTGTTAAGTGACAGCGTCCATCTGCGCTACAGACAGTGGATACTGTGGTTTGCGGGTGAGAACTGCACCTGGTTTCAGGTGTACCATCACAAGCTGCACCCGAAGCCTGCCTACATCCTGTAGGCCTTTTGCCCACAGCGTCTCAGGTATGACAGATAAAACAGCAGCTGGAAGTGAACCTTCAGGCGGGCAGTCTTCTAGGGACATAAGAGCGGCCAACATGACTGTCTCCTCTGGCTGAAGGGGAATGGAAAGGGTGACTGTACCATCGAGCTGAAACTGTATAGTGGCTTTCATTTTCTGTAGCAGATCTATACCCAAAAGGTTAAGAGAACACGTGGAGGAGACTACAAACTGTGAAAACACTTCATTGGACGGCTTTGGTCCAAAAGAAACACTGAGCGGTTTTGTCAAGGGAGAGGATCGAGCATGGCCATCAATGACTAAAAATTGTACAGTAATGTTGTCCCGGAGGGAGAGGTCGGGGATCTCATCACGTTGGATTACACTTCTGGCTGCACCAGTATCCACAAGAAAAGTGTGTATGTCTCCCCCTATCTGCAGCTGCACTGTAGGTGCAGGTCCACAGTGGGGTCCGACATGTGGATCTGGCTTGCCCCTGTCCTAGGAGGCGTGGTACGCCTCCCCTCCCTGTTGCGGTGAAGGAGAAGGGGGAGCAGGGGGAGCCCATGTAGACACATTGGGTGGCCCCCTTCTTCCTTGCTGAGGGGGGTTATGCGGGCACTCTCTTCTGAAATTTTTAAGCTGGCCACACCCATAGCAGGGACGAGCAGGTCTGGTATCTCCCCCTGGGTGGGTGGGGGGTGCCCCTCGGCTGAGAGCATCACACTAGCCCTGGGAGCTGCCTCTATGCCTTTAGCCACCAAGGTTGACGTATCAAGAGAAACAGTACGATACTCTGGGCGAGCAGTCTTTAGAGACCTTTGGATGGGCGGTTTTGATCCATCAACAAAAGCACTAGACAGCATTCTATTTTGTACTGGGTCCTGTTTAGCGAACCCCAGGTCCTTAAACATTTGCTCCATTCGGTTTGCAAAATTTTCCACTGATTCCGTCTTATCTTGTTTCATATCTTGAATTTGGATCAGCCTGATCGGCCAGTCTGGTCCTAGCCCAAGTCTCTAACAATTCACAGAAATGTACTCCAGATTTATAGTTTTTGGTATTCTTTATCCCCATGGTTCGTGGCTGGCAGTGTCTTAGCCATGGTTGGCCAAAAGAATCCCCAGCCTAATTTGAGTAATTCCGGACAGGTCGCTCTACATGGCAGAATGTGTTTTCTGATTTGTTCTAATGCCCTACAGAAGGGCATGGGATGTTATTTGGGGTCGGGAGAGAGTTCACCAGATTGGTGGCCTGTGTAGCGTTAAAGTCACGTATCTCCCCTGATTTTACATTTCAGGGGAGGCTTAGGGGTCTGGGCTTGTCTGGTCAGGCCATCTATTTGTCAGGTTAATCTGGCCACTTCCAAGTCTCTTTCTTTCTCTTTCCATCTCCCCTCCCTTTCTGCACTCCACATCTCCTCTGTCTCTCCCACCCTGCTGCTCCTTCGGCTCTTACTGTCCCCACGTCTCCACTCCCATCATGATGGGGCACATTCAAGGGATTCAGTGGTGCAGTAGGACGAGCAACCTGACCCCCTGGCACGCAATATGTGCCGTTTGGATTTAACATGGGATACAGGGGGGTTATGGGCTTCAGCATTTTCCCGGCAGCCTCACTGACTGAGTTTTCACAGGGCTGCGCCCCCCCTAAATGTTATCAATGGAGGATTGGGCAACTCGGAGTGGACTGTCTGTCACCCTGCGTTGGGGCTGAACAGGGAGTGGTGGGTGGATTGTGTCTATGGACCGGGCTGTGTCGTCACAGAGACCCTCCCAAGTGTCCGAGCAACACTACTTTTGACTGACACCATTGGATTTTATCTTTGGAGACCTTGCATCCCTGATCTGACCGGAAAAGGAGTAAGGAAAAGCGAGGCATCTGAACACACACGGGTGTCCTGTGCGCAGACTAAAGAGATCATCCACATACTGGAGGCAGGACAACATCATATGAACTTGCTTCCAATCATCCAGGAGGAAGACATGGCTTTACTAAACCGGGATGGGCTATTTTGAGCTCCTTGCGGCAGGACTGTTACAGGTATAATGTGACCCTGCGTGGGTAAAGGCGAAAGGTGGTGGAATTATAGCACCAGCCTTAAAGAAGTCCCGTAACTGTTAAGTGACAGCGTCCATCTGCGCTACAGACAGTGGATACTGTGGTTTGCGGTGAGAACTGCACCTGGTTTCAGGTGTACCATCAAAGCTGCACCGAAGCCTGCCTACATCCTGTAGGCCTTTTGCCCACAGCGTCTCCAGGTATGACAGATAAAACAGCAGCTGGAAGTGAACCTTCAGGCGGGCAGTCTTCTAGGGACATAAGAGCGGCCAACATGACTGTCTCCTCTGGCTGAAGGGGGAATGGAAAGGGTGACTGTAACCATCGAGCTGAAACTGTATAGTGGCTTTCATTTTTCTGTAGCAGATCTATACCCAAAGGTTAAGAATGAACACGTGGAGGAGACTACAAACTGTGAAAACACTTCATTGGACGGCTTTGGTCCAAAAGAAACACTGAGCGGTTTTGTCTAAGGGAGAGGATCGAGCATGGCCATCAATGACCAAAAAAATTGTACAGTAATGTTGTCCCGGAGGGAAGAGTCGAGGGATCTCATCACGTTGGATTACACTTCTGGCTGCACCAGTATCCACAAGAAAAGTGTGTATGTCTCCCCCTATCTGCAGCTGCACTGTAGGTGCAGGTCCACAGTGGGGTCCGACATGTGGATCTGGCTTGCCCCTGTCCTAGGAGGCGTGGTACGCCTCCCCTCCCTGTTGCGGTGAAGGAGAAGGGGGAGCAGGGGGCCCATGTAGACACGTGGGTGGCCCCCTTCTTCCTTGCTGAGGGGGGTTATGCGGGCACTCTCTTCTGAAATTTTTAAGCTGGCCACACCCATAGCAGGGACGAGCAGGTCTGGTATCTCCCCCTGGGTGGGTGGGGGGTGCCCCTCGGCTGAGAGCATCACACTAGCCCTGGGAGCTGCCTCTATGCCTTTAGCCACCAAGGTTGACGTATCAAGAGAAACAGTACGATACTCTGGGCGAGCAGTCTTTAGAGACCTTTGGATGGGCGGTTTTGATCCATCAACAAAAGCACTAGACAGCATTCTATTTTGTACTGGGTCCTGTTTAGCGAACCCCAGGTCCTTAAACATTTGCTCCATTCGGTTTGCAAAATTTTCCACTGATTCCGTCTTATCTTGTTTCATATCTTGAATTTGGATCGCCTGATCGGCCAGTCTGGTCCTAGCCCAAGTCTCTAACAATTCACAGAAATGTACTCCAGATTTATAGTTTTTTTGGTATTCTTTATCCCCATGGTTCGTGGCTGGCAGTGTCTTAGCCATGGTTGGCCAAAAAGAATCCCCAGCCTTAATTTGAGTAATTCCGGACAGGTCGCTCTACATGGCAGAATGTGTTTTTCTGATTTGTTCTAATGCCCTACAGAAGGGCATGGGATGTTATTTGGGGTCGGGGAGAGAGTTCACCAGATTGGTGGCCTGTGTAGCGTTAAAAGTCACGTATCTCCCCTGATTTTACATTTCAGGGGGAGGCTTAGGGGTCTGGGCTTGTCTGGTCAGGCCATCTATTTGTCAGGTTAATCTGGCCACTTCCAAGTCTCTTTCTTTCTCTTTCCATCTCCCCTCCCTTTCTGCACTCCACATCTCCTCTGTCTCTCCCACCCTGCTGCTCCTTCGGCTCTTACTGTCCCCACGTCTCCACTCCCATCATGATGGGCACATTCAAGGGATTCAGTGGTGCAGTAGGACGGGCAACCTGACCCCCTGGCACGCAATATGTGCCGTTTGGATTTAACATGGGATACAGGGGGGTTATGGGCTTCATCATTTTCCCGGCAGCCTCACTGACTGAGTTTTCACAGGGCTGCGCCCCCCCTAAATGTTATCAATGGAGGATTGGGCAACTCGGAGTGGACTGTCTGTCACCCTGCGTTGGGGGCTGAACAGGGGGAGTGGTGGGTGGATTGTGTCTATGGACCGGAGCTGTGTCGTCACAGAGACCCTCCCACTTCTGGAAGGGTGGGGCCGGGGGCACCACAAGCAAGACACATATCTCGGGCATCAGAATTCTGATGCCCACAATGTGCTCACGTCCATCCTGTTGGTCCTCTCAATGTCAGCCAACTTGGTGGGCGGGGCCCCTCAGAGTGCGAATCACCAGATACTGCTCCACCAGTGCCATTATAGGGCAGCGGTATTCCACTCTGTGGCGTATAGACATACGCTTTCAGACCTTTATCCCATCTCAAAACATTAAAATCCAGCTCACCCAGATATGTTCCTGGCACAGAGAAATCCAAGGTAGATTTTGACAAATTTTCTTTCTTACAGGTACTCCAGCACAGTACAGGAAATGTTTGTAGTCCGCCTTTTTATTCAAACTTCATAAACACTCACAAAATTGACATCCCTTCATCACTTCACACAGGTTGACATGTTTCGAACCGAGACGGTTAAACAGGCAGGACGTGCTCAAACCCAAATGCAGTTGTGCATCTATATACAGGGGAGCAGATCCTGCACTTGTGGCCCGTTGCTAATGGCGATCCCCAGCAAAAATGCTTACAGTGGAGGATGCCCGCAGCGGAACATAAGTACCACAGTAGACATCCTACACAAGTGCTGCGGAACAAAATTTCAAGTTTAGGTGGGTTAGTAAATGGGAGAAAGACAATAAGTTCAGTTTTTGAGAGGTTCAGTTTTAGATACAGAGATGACATGATGTTAGAGACAGCTGCCAGACAATTACTGGTGTTTTGGAGTAAAGCAGGGGTGATCTCAGGGGAAGAAGTGTATAGTTGGGTGTCGGCAACATAGAAAAGGTACTGAAAGCCAAATGCAGAGAGATCCAGAAGAATCAGTAGAGAATAATCAATTTCTTTTTGCTGTCTTTTTGAAGATCGTTAGACTTCAGTAAGGGCAGTTTCTGTAGAGTGAAGAGGGTGAAAGGCAGATTGTAAGGGGTCAAGAAGAGAGTTTGCAGAGAGATAGGTTATTAAGTGAGAGTAGACAAGACGTTCAAGATGTTTAGAGATAAAGGGGAGGTTAGAAACAGGTCTGTAGTTAGCAGCACAGGACGGGTCAAGAGATGTTTTTTTTTTAGTAGTGGGGTTATAACAGAGTGTTTGAAAGAAGAGGGAAAGATACCAGAAGAGAGAGAGAGGTTAAAAATTGTAGTTAAGTGAGTGATGACAGTCGGGGAGAGGGACTCGAGGAGGTGTGATAGACAACAACTTATTGTAAATGGTGGATCCTGTCTTATCTATACACAGAGGTGATATTTCATCTTTACAGGCAGATTTAGAATAATATATAACTGCAGTAAAATGATCTGTACAGACCAAGAAGTGGCATCTATTATTAGGCTTAGTGTCCAGTGCAAATACCGCATGATTTTTTGGTTTTTGTTTAAAAATAGATATAGACATGGAAAATTAACAATAACATCACCAAAAATTCTTTAAAAATATGTTAAACATGAAAAAACATGAGTTAAACAATACTTTTCTTTAAATAGAAAGACCCTTCCTGCTCAGTGCTCACCTCCACACTTCAAATAGAAGTTGTAAACAGCTCTTCACAAATCCTCTGATTGTAACTATGAGAACACCCTGACTAAATAAATATCCTCTAGTGTTAGATCAATATAATGGCAATGTATGAACATTACATATATATATATATATATATATATATATATATAATAATGCTGCTATATGATTGTGTTTAAATTTATGTAATACATTTAAATCTCTCAACACAGGTTATTAAGAAGCTATCACCATTCAAAAAATGAATAACTCAACTATAACTCCAAATATCACTGAAGCTGATGACTCCCATCGAGCAAAAACACAGCTGTCTTTTACTGCAGCTACTGCCATTGCTATTGTCTTCAGTGTCATCGGCTTGGTTGGAAATGTTATTGTTTTTTGGTATCTTTGCTTCAGGATCAAGAAGAGCAAGTATACCATTTACATTATCAATCTGTCAGTGGCTGACTTCATCTTTCTGCTTTTCAACATAGTTACACTGATATTGTTCATTCATACACTAACAAGTACAAATCCACAGGCAGAATGGAAAGATCCCTTTTTAATATTTTTGGAAATATTTTCTAAAAGCGGACAATATTCGGGAATGTTTATCCTCACAGCTGTCAGTCTGGAAAGATGCCTTTCTGTCCTATTCCCCTTTTGGTACCAATGTCGGCGGCCTAATAACTTGTCCATTATCATCTGTGTTTCAGTTTGGATTCTTGGATGCACAGAGAGTCTCATAGATAACTTGGTGTGCCCAGGAGAAGCTTTTTATGTACAGACTACAGCGTGCACAGCAGTTCAGATCATTGTTTTTGGTTTGGCCATTGTTATCTGCTTACCAATTATGGTGATTTCAAGTTTCATCTTGCTCTTCAAGATAAAGAGGACCTTTGACGACCAATATCCACAAAAATTCTACATTATCATTATTCTTGCAGTTATTGTATTTATTATTTCTGTTATCCCAATCAATTTTGTCTGGTTTTTCCTGTATTTCAAAGTGCTAAAATCCGATGTTGCAGCAGTTGGATCTTTTTTTGGCAGTATGTATTGTCTTGTCTTAAATTGCACCATTGACCCATATATTTACTTCATTGTTGGGAATAAATGGAAGAAGAAATCTAGTCACTCTATCAAAGATGCCCTCGAACGAGCCTTCAGAACAGAAGATGATGAAAATGATGACTCAAACAGTAATAAAACAAGCAACACATCAAACCAAAGCAATCTTGCAAGTATATTTTAGGATTCGTGCTACACTGCAAAAACAACCAAAGACAGGGACTGGGACAATCAAAGCTTCTGCAAAATAAAAAAGATCCTAACAATGGGATGCATCTGGTATTGCCGTTTAGTCTCATTCAAGTGAAAAGAGTGGCACTGTTTATCCTAAAAAAAAAAACATACAGACCTTCTTTTCTAAAAATGTGCAACCTAAGTGAAAGTTTTCTGCATTATAGTGCATTTACACCCACCCAGTAGTATAAAGCATATATTAACTAGTCTCCATAATAGAAATAGTACCCATCCAGAGGTCCCCCCAAGGCCTTTTAACTAGAGAAGCTGTTTCTATCTGCTGGCTTAGCTATTTTCCTAGTTTTACAACATAAGCATGTTTGTAAGGCTGGAAGGCACCCCTGATGATCTGCTGTGAGACGATAATGCTTACCTGCTTGCCGTGCAGCAGAGAGCAGTTGCAGAATTGATTTGTTGGTCCTTAATAGACAGGATTGCATTATTACTATCTATTGTAGAGCAGTGTAATGTGTAGTGATGCCCCATACCCCTGGGCATATCTGCTAACATTCTAGGATAGGTTAATGGCGGCCATTTTAAATCATTCCCGAGGAATCTCTTTAAAGTCTAAGAATTTTTTTTTTGCCTTTTCATCGTCCCATTCAAGAACCTTTTCTGTTATAGCCATATGAAGGCTCGTTTGTATTATTATTTTTTTTTCCAGGATGCGTTATATTTTTCAACAGCTAAATTTTTGGGGTGTATATAACGTATTGATTAACTTATACAAAAATCTGCAATTCTGCCATTCTTTTAGCATTAGAAAATGTGTGCCATTCACTTTTCTGCATAAATAACGTTACTTTTTTTCTATGGGTTACAACCATTATGGTATTACTAAATATGTACAGTATAGGTTTTTACGTTCTACTGTTTTTGTACAATAAAAACACTTTTTTTAATTGGAGTATATTATACCTGTCATTATTACACTAATAGAAAGTCTTTTAGACTAATAGGCTTCTATAGATGGCAGATCCGAAGGACATTGTTAGGCTCTGAGCTGCCATCACAATCCATCAGCACTGCATGATCATGTTGTGGGGGCTTAGAGATATGACAGTCCCACTGTCAAACCCCTTAGATGCTATGGTGCTATGTTGCCCTGCTTTTTTATGTCCTAATGGAGAGAGGCACGTACACTTGGAAGTGCAAAGTCAGTATGGTGACTGGAAGCAAAGGGTATTCTGATCTCAAACGTTAATGATATATCCACATGAGACCCGCACCTACCTCTACCTCTATTCCACCTCAACCTAACCCTCTGGATGCCGGTTGGATCCAGGTTGTGAGAGGTGGCTGGGTTTATAGAAACAGCTAAGCTCACTGAGCCGCACTGTTCTGATAACTCCTTTAGAAGTGAATGGAAGTTAGAGAACCAGCGTAGCACAACTAACTATGCATTTTTTGCATCTCACTAGTTATAGACTTAGCATAGCTCTCTGTATTACGCTGTTTGTGTAACTCACATAGGACAGTGAGTGCTGCTGTTTCCATAAACCTGGCAGTCTCTCAAATTTTTGATGGTGGGACAAGATGTATGTCTGGTTGGTAACATCCCTTTAAATTTTGTCCACTAAGGCTGTAGTAGTCATCTAGCCACTTACGGTAGAAGTTAAGTGGCTAACACAGTAAGAATAGTTACCAAGAAACTATACTTGTCTGCTATGAATTAAAGTAATGTTGGGTGGATATTAATTTCAGTTCATTTCAATTCATGCACAACTTGGTAAAGGTGCGTTTAGATGTGTCTAGGACCAGCAGATTGTTGGGAAGGAATCGTTCCTTTACATTTCACATTTAGGCCCCTTTCAGACGAGCGAGTTTTCCGCGCGGGTGCAATGCGTGACGTGAACGCATAGCATCCGCACTGAATCCTGACCCATTCATTTCAATGGGTCTGTGTACATGAGCGTTTGTTTTCACGCATCACTTGTGCGTTGCGTGAAAATCGCAGCATGTTCTATATTCTGCGTTTTTCACGCAGCCCTAGCCACATAGAAGTGAATGGGGCTGCGTGAAAAACGCATTGCATCTGCAAGCAAGTGCGGGTGCGTTGCGTTTTTCACTGATGGTTGCTAGGAGATGTTGTTTGTAAACCTTCAGTTTTTTATCACGCACATGAAAAACGCATCAAAACGCATTGCACCCGCGCGGAAAAAACTGAACAACTGAACGCAATCGCAGGCAAAACTGAATGGCTTTGCCTGTGAAATCGCACAGTTTTCACTGAACGCATCCGCAACGCATCCGGACCTAATCCGGACACGCTCGTGTGAAAGAGGCCTTACACTTACATGCAGTGATCACCTCCACGGTATGTGTCCGAGCCGTCACTGTTGCGATTATACATCGCCCTCATAGAGCTGCGTTGTGGGCAGCAGATCACTGTTTAAACAGCAGGATCTGCTGCCTAGAAATTATAATTTACATGCCAGCATGAATGACAGTTACGTTTGTTCATTGGGAGATCTGTGGCTCCTTTAGGCGGGCAGGACCGCTTGTTCCCGAGAATTTGCCTGATTATTGCCCAGTCTAAATTCACATTTACTCTTCCAATGGGTGAGTTAAATGGACACATTGTAAAGCTTGATTTTCCATGCAATGGGCTGCAAAGGAATTTAATATTAGCTACCATACTCCACTGTAGATTACAACTGATCATTGGGACAACCTGTGATCATCTTATTAAGCCTTTTAATAAAAAAGAGATGTCATAGGTGAATAAAAAAATTGATAGATCAACAACCTAGATACTTGTAGTCTTGAAATTTTGAAACTGCTCCATGGCTGAGTTTTCACTCAGGTTTTTTATGCAGTTTTAGGAGCTAAATCCATGAATGGATCGTAAATGGAGCTCACCTCGTACTGACATGCTGAAGTGTTTTCTAATGACACTCCTCTCCCCACAGCAGTGTGTGTCTATTCCCACCCCATTCCTTCAGCTTGTGGGCATGAGATGTGCTCAATTCCAAGGCACACACCCTAGCCGTTTTATCAGCTGTCATCTCTACATTCAGATGTATCCATTATCTTGACTGGCTTAGGCCTCCTGCACACCTGTTCGTGTGCGGACCGTGGCCGTGCTGCGGCCCGAATGCATGAACACCGACCGTGGGGCAGCCGCAGTGGATCGTGGACCCACCCGTTCCGCAAAAAGATAGGACATGTTCTTTCTTTTTGTGGAATGGAAGTACGGGACAAAACCCCACGGAAGCACTCCGTAGTGCTTCCATAGTGTTCCGTTCCATGAGCCTATTCCGCACCATTCCCGCATCTTCGGATTTGCGGACCCCTTTAAGTAAATAAGTTCAGATCCATGATGCGGAATACACAAAACGTGCCTGTGTATTGCTGATCCACATATGTGGTCCGCAATACGGCAACGGGTTGCACACGTTCGTGTGCAGGAGGCCTTAATGTGTTACCGCAACAAAATCACATTACAGTAATACAACAAATTGCTTTAAAGAGTTCATCCTGTTCCAACCTGCTGACAAGATAAGGCTGGCTACATCTATGGCACAGTGCTTCACAGTGCTGATAACTGACAGGACAAGAAAGGGGCTCCTGCTCTGTGCTCTGTATTCTGACACAGCCCGTCCTGCATTGTGATTGGGACAGATTTCTTGTTTAGGAATGTGACAGCAAGCATTTTAATTCCTCCCTGGCCACCCCTAGACAAAATGGGCCCTTATAAATTAAGTTGTTTTATAGTAACATGTTCTGTTTTGTTTTTGTCTTCAGTGTGTGTGCTTTTTTTTTTTTTGGCAAGAGAAGTCCTTTGCGGAGGACCTGTAACCTTTCCTGACATGTCTGGTTTAGCAATTATTTGCATTCGCCACGTAATAACAAATTCGGAGCATCTATTCTTATGACTATGGTGTGCTGTTTGTTTATTATTGCTGCTGAAAGCTATGAATAAATTGCCAGCAATAAAGGTCCATCTGGGTGTTATCAGTTGGGAGTGTGTCCCTGCACAGTCTGACACTGGCAACACTGATCAGATAATGTCAGACTGTGCAGGGACACATAACTAAATAACCCACCCACCGAACTGCTAGCAATTCAGTCATAATTTAGTATTAACAATTCAGGATTAACATTCTTAATAATAGATGCCTCAGAGGGGGATGCAAATAGTTGCTAAGGCTGAGTTCACATTTCTGTTTAGTTTTCCGTTCTTCTGATCTGTCAGAAGAAGAGAAAGAGAGAACGAGAAAAAAAACAGTTGTCATCCGTTTGAGACAAATCCGTCTGAGATATTTTTTTTTGTTTTGTTTTTTATGGAAAAAAAACTCCTGCATGCAGTCCTTTTTTTCCCCATCTAAAAAACTGATTACAGACAGAAATGGTTCAAACGGATGACAACCGATGCAACAGGATCTGGTTTATTACATGATCCTGTAAAAAAAAGATCCTATCCAATCTTATGCATAACATATGCAACAGTATCAGTTTTTTACAGGATCCTGTTTTTTTTTCTTTTCTTCTTCTTCTTTTCTTCTTCTGACGGATCAGAAGAACTGAAAGCTAAATGGTGATGTGAACTCAGCCTTAAACTGACATGGCAGGAGAGGTGACAGTACTCTAAAAAATGTTAGATATTACAATGTTTGGAAAATGTGTATTTTTTTTTATTGTAGAGAACCTTTTGAATTTATTAAACAAGCAAGGTTTGTAGAGCCTCTGGGGTAATAAGAGTACCAGAACATAAAGAAACACTCACAAAGTCACAAACCCTCACAAACTACACCACTCAATGTATTCAACAGGGTTTAGTAAGTATTTTGAGCTTACCTGAGCTCAAAATTTGATGCCACTTCCTTCTGTGTTTTTTCTGTTTAGAAATACACATGTATACCCCCTAAAACTGCAGCCTGGCCACACAGTAGGGCAAAAAAGTGAAGGACAAAAAAAAAACACACGCACACACAAAAATAAATAAAAGCAACCTGCAAAATATGATAAATACATGGATGTTCATGGCCACAACTAAATGGAAAAGAGAATAACAGCACTCTCATAGTACTAGAAAATAAAGATAATATATAAACTAATGCCCATTTTTAGATGCTAACTTTGAGGTTCTTAGGAAATATATTCTGATCAAACCACATCTGTGCCCATCTACCTTGACAAGGTGACCTCAATCCACCTATAACACAGGTTGCTTTCAGCAGATATGTGTTCTTATCAAAAAATATTTGCTAAGAGTCACCCTCAAAGTTATTTATCATATTAACATGGGGTATTAACTTATACATAATCTTTGTGTCTAGTACTACGTGAGTGCTGTTTTATTTTGTTTCCACAAAAGGAAAGGAGCACACTATTTTATTCATTAACATCTTGTAAAGGGAATACAAACACTTTTCACGTCAGTAAGGAAATTGGTGACCATTTTACTGCAGAAAAATAAAAACAAGACAGTAAATTTTTTTATATGTACAGACATATAAAACATTCTGCATGACACATTAGATAAAGGACAAAATTAAGTAGTTATGTAGCTCTAGAACAATGATGCACCCCACTCCTTTCCCTACCACTGGATATTTTATCCAATATTGAAAGTAATCAATTAGTGGAGGAGGATCAGTGTATTTTCAAATGACCCAAAGAACCATTGAGATCTTCCTGCAGATACCACTCAGTATAATGAAAAGAAACTGGGCCACAGGAACGTGTAAGAGTGTCGGTGGCTGGATGGGTGCAGTAGTCGTACTCACAGTTCTGAAGCTCAATGGGCTGGCATGCAGTGATGAGAAGAGCGCACAGGTTCTTCCCTTCGGGGCAAGCTCCAGTTGTCGGGATTTCTCTGCCTGTGATGGTTAAGGTGCCCTTGATGTTGATGTTTTACGGTGCAAGGCAAGGTCCCTGTTATCATAACCCCAGCTAAAGATGAGCGAATTTGTCAAAAATTTGATTCAGCCAGTTCGCCAAATGTTCCGAAAAAATGGATACAAATTTATTTGTGGCGAATCGCATTAAAAAACATCTATTTCCTCGCTGCAGAGAGCCTTTACAGTGGTGTAGAACACTGTGCCTTGCAGTAACACGCATAGGGAGTCAGCTGTGGTAGTGAAACAATACTATGAGTCAGTATGACATGTAGATGACAGGTGTCGCTCTTAGAATCACTGCACACTTCACTTATTTGGGCAGTTACGGAGTCAAAACTAACCAAATAACTTGGCCTTACAGGTCAATGTTAGCGCCAGTTATAAAGAACCTTGCAGAGGCCCAAAATTCTACTATAGCGTAAAAGAGTGGACTCCTTTTACACCAATTCACTGATTCCACATATATTTCTACAGAACCTGTTCTATTAAATGCTTATACAAGTAGAGCCCTCCTGACAAAGTGGAGAGGGTGTCAGCAGTAAGTTTGTATTGATGTCACTGATTATTTTGCCCTTCCTCTGATCCATCAGAACAATAACCCCCAAAAAACGGATCCTGTCTGTGGAGCATCTGCCTTCACTCAGTCAGCATTTGGTCAGTAATCCATCAGTATTGCTGAAGACAAAAAAAACAGAAGCGGATTCAAAACAGAGATGACACGTGAATGGAATATTTGCATGTCTTCTGTGTTTTGTACCCACTCCTGCTTTTGGCTACCAAATCATAAGCCAATTCTGATGCAAAATAGGGACCATGTCATGTAGGCCTTACAGCTGTTACATAGACAGGATCTATTGTGCGTCTAATTTTTTCTTCCTTCTGACAGATCAGAAGAAGGGTCAAATAAATGATGATGTCAGCCAGGCATAAAGGCAAAATAGTGGCCCAGTCATGAAGTGGGGAGGGTGAGAACAGCATGAGAAGTCCACAGAATGGCCCTATGACATAGTGGTTAGGTGGAAGCAGCATGAGGAGACCACAGAGTGGCCCAATGACAGAGTCTAGAGGTGGCAGCAGCATCAGGAGGAGGCCACTGAGTGGCACAATGACAGTGTGGAGGTGGCAGCAGCATAAGGAGGCCACTGAGTGGCACAATGACAGTGTAGAGGTGGCAGCAGCAGCATCAGGAGGCCACAGAGTTTGACTGCCAAGTAGTCCAGCAGATCTCCAATGTGCCGTGGCAGGGTGCTGTCCAAGTATGCCACCACCTGCTGGTTCAGGTCCTACTCCAGGTCTAGCTGTTGCTGCTGCTGGTGAGTAGTTTCTTCACTAATCTGGTGAAGAAAGCTGCTCATCAGCGACTCTGAACTCAAGTTGCGGCTGATGGAGCTGAAACTGCTCCTACCCCCCCCCCACCCTGTCACAGCAGCCATTGCAGAGGAACGTGAGCGCAGAGGGAGCTGCGAGAAGATGGACGATGGCGCAGATAGGCAGTGATCAACTGACTACAGAGGATGTCTCTCTAGTAGTTCAGTTTGTCCTCCCTCTCAGCAGGTGTAAAAAAAGCCCCCATTTTGGACCCGTAGTGAGGGGCCAACAAGATGGAGAGCCAGAAGTCATCCCTCCGCCGAATGCTGACAATCCGGCTGTTACTACGCAAGCAAGTGAGCATGCATTGGGCCATCTGTGCAAGTGACTCGGTGGTACTTCCTGCCTCCATCTGCACTGCATACTGCCACGGTGTGTCTGGGTCCTCTTCCTCATCTACCTAATCACCCTGTAGTTCCTCTGGCTGCTCCTGCTCCTTCTCTTCTGTCTCCTGTGCACCAATGTCCTCCAACTCCTCCTCCAGTTCAGCCTCCACAGGGCTCATGCGGCCATAAGATCTCAGCGCCACGTCTCCAGTCCCATGACAAGCCAGATTTACCAGCATCTGTTCCAGGACATAAAGCAGTAGAATAATATTGTTCATTCCGTAGTCCTGGCGACTGACAAATAACTTGGCCTTCTCAAAGGGTATGAGCAACCGGTAGGTGTCACACATGAGCTGCCACTGCCTGACATCGAAGTTACATAGGGGAGTACTCCTGTTGGCTTGGATCATCAAGAAATCATTTATGTTGCGGGAACAACGGTGTGAGAACGTAAAGGCAGAAGTGGCGTTACCTGGCCAAGTTGCTGGTGTGGCTGTGCAGGGACCACATTCACCCAGTGGGCTGTAAAAGACATGTATTGTCCCTGACTGTAGTTACAGCTCCAACGTTGGCGGTGCCATTCACTTTGGCAGACACCGAGAGGTTCAAGGACTGGCCCACCTTCTGTTCTACATACGTGTGCAGGGCTGGTACTGCCTTTTTGGCAAATAAACTATGGCTTGCGACTCTCCACCTTGGCTCGGCACAAGCCATCAGTTCTCTGAAAGGTGCAAGGTTCACCACTTGGAAAGGGTTGATTGCAGCATCAGCACCATGGCCAGGAGCACATTCAGCTTCTGCGCCGTTGGATGAGTGAACAAATTCTGTTGTATCTTGGAAATCGCTGCAGTGATTGATTGCTGACGGAATGACTGACGCGGAGTAGGAGGAGGAGCAGGAGCATCGGGACCAGCAGATGATGGGTAGGACAGACAGCTCCCTTCGGCTGAGGTGGTGGAGCCTTGACTGCCTGAAATCGGGTGCGTGCCACTTGGTGATGCAGAAGTTGCTGCAGCAGGCTGGTTCACCACTTTGGAGCCACGGTTCTCCCAGGCAACTTTATGATGATGCTGCATATGTTGACGCAGGGCCTTGGTGCCAATATTGGCACCCTGGCCACACTTCACCTTCTGCCCACAGATTCGACAAATGGCCATGTTCAGTTTAACAAAAAAACGCCACATCGCCGAGTTGGTGATTTTACCCCCAACACTCTGCACTGACTGACTGCTACCGCTGCTGCTTCCGTGAACCCCTGCACCACTACTTTCTGGGCAGGTAGGCTCCTGCGAAGCGGGTTGTCTACCCTGGTCACGTTTGGCTCCTGACCTCCCACTGCTGCCACACTGCTGACCCCGGCCACAATTGCTACTAGCTAGCTCCACCGCTGCCTCACGGGCAAGCTGCCACCCTCTTCTCTCGATGATAATGAAGCCCCTTCATCACTCGGCTCCCAATTACGGTCAGGTATGGACAGAGTACTGTCTGCACGTCACTGATGTCCTCCTCAACGGTCTTCTGGGTCAGAAGCCTGACTGCTCGCAACACCAGCTCCCACGCCACTCTCCTTATCACTACTTACCCGCCTACCGGAGGAATCGGCGGATGTCTCCTCAACATCTTGGCTAGCCAGTAGCTGCTGACTCTCCTCTTGTAGCTCATCCTCACTGTATAGTAATGCTCACAGCATATAATACTTTTCTGGCTGAGGGAACAGAAAAGGACAGAGGCAGCTTGAGGACAGGTGAGGGCACAGGGCCTGCTCCTGGGCCATGTGTCTGACGAACCCACCGACTCTTGGCTGGGGGTGTCTGATGTCACTTGAGATGAAGTGGATGACCGTGTCAACCATTCAAGAACCACTGGGTTGCTGGTCAAGACACAACCGATAGATGACACCGGGAACTTACGTCTCTCTCTGCGACTCCTGCTGCCATGCCTTAGGGTCTAAGGTCTTAGGGCCCTTTCACACTTGTGTTTTCAGGATCCGGCATAGAGTCCCATCGTTGGGGCTCTATGCCGGATGAATACTGATCCTGATTATCCCCATGCATTCTGAATGGAGATAAATCCATTCAGGATGCATCAGGATGTCTTCAGTTTAGTCACTGAATGTATTTTGGACAGAGAAAATACAGCAGCATGCTGCGGTATTCTTTCCGCCCTGGAATGCGGCGCAAAAGATGCATGCGGTTGTATTAACTGTAACTGAAGTGTTTCTTTCCGGCACAGAGCCCCGACGATGGAACTCTATGCCGGATCTTATAAACTCAAGTGTGAAAGGGGCCTACTCTGTTGCGACCTGTGTCTGTGCCAGAAACATTTAGGCCTCTGCCACTCCCCAACACACCAAAGAAAGCTTTAGAACATATAACTGCACCGCTGAACGGCAAATAATATATACTGTATTTTTTTGCCACTAATACACGCCAAAAAGGGGTTTAGAACATATAACTGCATCGCTGAACGGCAAATAGGCTCTTATTTTTTTCCACTTATACACGCCACAAAAGGCTTTAGAACATATAACTGCACCGCTGAATGGCAAATATATATATTTTTTTCCCACAAATACATGCCAAAAGGGCTGTAATTTTCTCACTTCACCCCACAACAACAAATCGTTTTTTTTTGGGCCACTAATACACGCCAAAAAGGGCTTTAGAACATATAACTGCACAGCTAAACGGCAAATAATATCTATATTCTTTCCCACTAATACAAGCCAAAAAGAGCTTTAGAACATATGACTGCACCGCTGAATGGCAAATATATATTTTTTTAATGAAGGTTGTAGAGTAGTTGGAGTGGCACTGCACATAATGTGAGTCCCTTGTGTAGTGGAAATACGTCACGGAGTACTTGGCGGAGATTATATTGCTTAGACTGCTGACGGTGGTGCTCAGCTCAACGTGTAACTTAGATTGTTACTGTTGCATACTGTTTGTGAAATGAGAAACAAGGGCGGCACTCAACGATACTTGCAGAAGTGTTTTCTTTATTCCGATTCAAGGTAGGGAGTAGACAACATATGCAGGGGCACCAGCAGGATTAGGCGACGGCCATTTCGCACCTCAGTGCTTCGTCTGGCCTATTTTTTGCCACTAATACATGTCAAAAAGGGCTGTAATTTTCTCACTTCACCACACAACGGCATTTTTTTTGGTGCCACTAATACACGCCAAAAAAGGCTTTAGAACATATAACTGCACCACTGAACAGAAAATAATATATATTTCTTTGCCACTAATTAACAGCAAAAAGGGGTTTAGAACATATAACTGCACCGCTGAACAGCAAATAGGCCCTTACTTTTTTCCACTTATACACACCACAAAAGGCTTTAGAACATATAACTGCACCGCTGAACGGCAAAAAAAGATATAATTTTTGCCACTAATACACACCAAAAAGGGCTTTAAAACATATAACTGCACCGCTGAACGGCAAATAATATAAATTTTATGGCCACTAATACATGCCAAAAAGGGCTTTAGAACATATAACTGCACCACTGAATGGCAAATAATATATTATTTTTTTGCCACTGTAAGAGGGCGCAAGGTTCCGTCGTCGACGGAAGGTACGTGTCAACAAGGTTCCTGGCCTCAGTGAGATAAGAACCAGTTTTTTTGTGTGTCAGCAGCCGCTAGTGCTGTTTGACACATTGATATTTAGTATGGCTACAAAGCCGATCCGGGCCGGCTCTTATTGGGAATAGTCAAGTGCTGGGTGGGAGACTATTCCCCACGGTCCAGGCCAGACTTTTTCCGGGCCTTTAAAAGGCAGCCACCTCAGCAGGTGGGGAGGTATTTATCCTGGAAGCTGCTGGTGTTACTGTGGAGCTCTCAGGGCTGAGAGCAAGAGTCTGCAATCAGGCGTGCAGTCTACCTAGAAGCTTCTGGTGGAAACTTTGCGTGGCCGAGCTAACTGCCAGGTGTGAACTAACACCAACCACTCAGGTGACCTTGCTGTGGGACTGATGTTTTTTGCCTTGTGTTTTGCCTCGTGTGAACAAGCACTAAGACTGTTTCCGTTTTGCCTTATGTGAACAAGCACTAAGACTGTTTCTGTGTTGCTGAGTGTGAATAAAACACTTCTGCTTTACCCAGAGAACTGTGTACCTTGCCTCTATACTGCGTCCGCAAGCCTGTCTACCAGAGCAAATCCCCACAGCACTAATACATGCCAAAGAGGGCTGTATTTTTCTCACTTCACCACACAACGGCTAATAAGCCCTTTTTTCCCAATAATAGAAGCCAAAAAATGCTTTAGAGCATACAGTATAACTACACTACACAAGGGCAAATAAGATATAGAAATATTTCCTTGTAATAAACCTCGTTAATGGTTGTATCGAACAAGAACGGTTTGCTTGAATTACAGAGCTGTATAATGGCAATTTGGATCCCCAGTCAGTGCAGCAAGGTGTAGTAGGATTGTTCCTATTACCCAGGCTGTAAACTCCCTTACTGAACACTGTTCTTCTTCTATACTGTGGAATGATTCCTCCCTATACTTTTGCTGAACTTCTATACAGCAAAATAATAGTTTTAAAGTATTTTCTGCCACTGTCCCTAGCTCCTGCTGACATCTCTCCCTGTACTAAGTACTGTACACTGGAACAGGGCTGGCAGGCTGCTGATTGGCTGCATGCATGGCATTGTGGGTGATCCCTCATTCCCAGAGTTCCTTGCTCCATCTTGCAACACATGCAGCAGTCATTTTAGGAAAAAATGCAACTCGTTACCAAAAAGCGTGAGGAAATCCGGATTCTGTGCAAATCAAATTTTTCCTCAAATTCGGATCGAATTCCACTTCGTCAACTTCGATTCGCTCATCTCTAACGCCAGCACCTTGCAAATCCAGTGTAGAAATAATGAGTCCAAGTTAACTGCAAAGGATTCTTAACTGAAGATTCAAGTTCTGTTGCATTAATCATAGGTTCAGCATGCATGGACCGATAGATGTTTTACAAGCACAATCTCCATAGATTTTACAGTTCTAGCTGCTGCGATCTGGTTAACAGGAACAATTGTATCTTGGAAGCACTTTTCCTAATGCTGCACTTCTCTAGCTGACTTGTACACCTAAGCATGCAGGCAGGCACGGGGGGAAGATACGTTACTTTAGGCAACCAAGAAGGCAGTTCTCCCAAATGGCATGAAACTGTTCCGATCCATTCTTTGAACAGGTTACTTACAGTACATAGTGGGCCAAACTGTAATTTTGTATGCTCAGGCACCAGAGACAACTAGTGATGTCGCGAACATAAAATTTTCCATTCACGATCGGCGAACGTGAACTTCCTCAAATTCTCGCGAACTGGGCGAACCGCCATAGACTTCAATTGGCAGGCAAATTTTAAAACCCACAGGGACTCTTTCTGGCCACAATAGTGATGGAAAAGTTGTTTCAAGGGGACTAACACATGGACTGTCGCATGCCGGAGGGGGATCCATGGCAAAACTCCCACGGAAAATTACATAGTTGACGCAGAGTCGGGTTTTAATCCATAAAGGGCATAAATCACCTAGCATTCCTAAATTGTTTGGAATAATGTGCTTTAAAACATCCAGTGTATGTATACGATCAGGTATGATACACACTGGCAGGAGAATGCAATTATCTCAAAGGGTAAAAACTAAATGACTTTTTTATCTGCAAGGTACTGTGCCACCCTATATGAGTGGTGTGCACACAGTACAGTCTGTGGGCCTGCGGCCTCTCACACACGTGCAGACAACTGCAATATATATATATAAAAAATAAAATAAAAGCAGCCTGAAGTAACAGCCCTAAAAAGGGCTTTTTGGGGTGCTGTCAGGATGCTGTCCTTACAGCAGGTGGCCCCTTTCACACGAGCGAATTTTCCACGCAATGCGTGACTTGAATGCATAGCATCCGCACTAAATCCTGACCCATTCATTTCAATGGGTCTGTGTACATGAGCATTTTTTTCACGCATCACTTTAGTGTTGTGTGAAAATCGCAGCGTGTTCTATATTCTGCATTTTTCACTCAGCCCTAGCCACATAGAAGTGAATGGGGCTGCGTGAAAACGCATAGCATCTGCAAGCAACTGCGGGGGCGTTGTGTTTTTCACTGATGGTTGCCAGGAGATGTTGTTTGTAAACCTTCAGTTTTTTATCACTTAGTAAAAAACGCATTGCACCCGTGCAGAAAAAAACGGAACAACTGAATGCGGACAAGAATAGGCATCTCTATGGGGAGTGCCAGCATGGTGTGTTGCGAATCCGCAATTTGCGGATCCGCAACACACTACGGATGTGTGAATGGGGCCTAATTCGGACACGCTCGTGTGAAAGAGGCCGATGAGATGGACTGGAGTGGACACAGAACACTAGTAGCTAACGCTTTCCCTAGAATCCCTATATTAATTCAGCAGCAGCAGCACTCTCCCTGCTCTAACACTGCAGCTTCAGAATAAATCTAAGATGGATGCAGTCCTTGCTTTTTGATAGGAGGTGGGAGGGTCTGGGAGGGAGGGTATTCTGATTGGCTGGAATGTGTCTGCTGACTGTGAGGTACAGGGTCAAAGTTTGCTCAATGATAAAGTATAGGGGGCGAATCGAACATCGCATATGTTCGCCAGCCGCAGCAAACGCGAACATGCGATGTTCACCAGGAACTGTTCACCGGCGAATAGTTCGAGACATCTCTAGAGACAACTCCTGAACATGGATGCCATAGAGGCAATAAGTCCTTTTAGACAATTTATCTCTACTGGACTTTCACTACATCTCTCTGTTACACCTGGCTTGCTTTGATAGTTGTTCTGTTGCTCATTTATCACCTCTCTGTATTAGCTCCTTCCACTTTGTTATGTAGTGTGGTAAGGTGCAGGGTGCCGTCGTGGATGGCAGGTATGTGTCACCGAGGTTCATAGCCTCGGTGAGGTAAGAGCCGTTTTTGTTGATGTCAGCAGCAGCTAGTGCTACTGACATAGTTGTTAAATAGCATGGCTGCAAAGCCGATCCGGGCCGGCTCTTACCGGGAGCAGCTAAAGTGTAGGGTGGGTGGCTGCTCCCCACGACCCAGTCCTGGTTTTGGCCTGGGTTTAAAAACACAGCCAGCACCAGCAGGTGGTGTGATTGTCCTGGAGCTGCTGTTGGCTTTGGAATCATTTGAGTTTGGGAGTTCTCTGGGCTGGAAGCAAGAGCCCAGCAAGGAGAAGTGCAGACGGCCTGGAAGCCTGACGTCGACTGTCTTGCGGCTGGACTGACAGCCAGGTGTGAATCCGCACCTAAACCTCCCAGGTGACTGGAACCTGTATTTGACTTTTTGTTTTGCCTCACGTTTTCTGCTGGGTGTGAATTAACCCCAAGTGACTGTATGCTGTTTATGTTGTGCAAGTGTGAATTAAACACTGTTTGCTGCACTTACTGGACTCCTTTTGCCTCTGTACTGCACCCGCACCGCTATCTACCAGAGCGACTCCCCACATTTGGTGTCGGATGCGGGCATGCGCAGTGAGGCTGGCGTGAACGCCGAAGTTTGTTTTTACTGGGCACGACTGGATGTCCTATATTCGGCCGGCAAAGTTGCAGCCTGTGTTACCTGACAAAATGGAGGCGGCTGTGAAAGCTCTCATAGAGGCTAACGTTCAGCAGCGGGAGACCAACCAGCTACTGCTACAGCACGTGATGGCGTTACAAGCTGCAGGAGCGTCCCACCACGTCCACGATGCCCGGAAAGCTGTCCGTGCAGCGATCCCTAAGATGACCCCCTCGGATGATGTGGAGACCTATCTGGCGGTGTTCGAGAAGGTGGCCGTGAGGGAGAAATTACCCCGAGAACAGTGGGCGGAGGTCGTCGCTCCGTTCCTGGCGTCTGGACCCCAGCAAGTATTTTTGACTTAGCAGATGACCAGGCTGCTGATTATCCCACGGTGAAGGGGGAGATCCTGGCCAGACTGGGGGTAAACGTGTTGGTCCGGGCTCAGCGGGTCCACCAGTGGGACTTTAAAACGGCTGAACCCGCCAGGCCGCAGTACTATGAGTTGCTGCACAGGTTGCAAAAGTGGCTGCAGCCTGATGTTCTAAGTCCGACTGCTATGATGGACCGTCTGCTGGCCGACATGTTCTGGAGGGCCCTGCCTTACCCCTTCAGCACTGGATTGGCCAGGTATCCCCACTAATGCCCTTGAAATGGTTGATCTGGTGGAGCGCTATGAGGCCACAGAAACCTGCAAGGGGTGTTGCTGGGAGGGCTGGTCAAACCCCGAGGTCTCCGCATCCAGTCCCGACGCCTGATACCAGAGAGACCTGCACGGAATGTGCCCCTGCGGATCCGCCTCCCGTGGTATGCTGGAGGTGTCAGGAGCCAGGCCACGTCAGGGCCGACTGTCCGCACCAGGGATGAGCCGATGGAGAGTGAACTACGGCTACCGCCACTCCCTGTATGCACGGAAGCTGTGTGCAACTGGCACCCGTGAGGTGCAGGACAATAACCATCTGTGTCAGGTAGAGGTGGGAGATTCTCTGGCGGTGGCCCTGCTGGACTCCGGGAGTCTAGTCTCCCTGGTAAGGGCTGCCCTGGTACGGCCTGTGGAGTATACCGGCCGTAAAATCGGGGTCCTGTGCATCCACGGAGACCTAAAAGACTACCCCACTGCACTAGTGACTTTGTCCACAGCGGCTGGTAAGTGGACCCACGAGGTGGCTGTCGCTACTAAACTCCCACATGAACTGATACTTGGGAGGGACTTCCCAGGTTTCCCGGCGCTATGGCCGGCAATGAAAGTGATCTGATGGACCACGAGACAGGGGTAACCCTAGTAGAGTGGCCTGATACCACTGGAAGGCCAGAACCCTGGGAGCCCGAGTCTGAAGGGCCAGCGGTAGGGGTGACCACTGCTCCAGCGGTAGAGGGGAGACAATCCCACTGAGTGTAATGGTGGGAGACACGGAGGACTTGCCACCAGGACCTGAGTTGGCAAACCTCAATGTCTCCAGGAGACAGTTTTGGGACCGCCTAACACCGGGACCAAACCCTAACCAGGGCCTGGGAGAATGTGCTGGAAATTGATGGTAAACCCCAGAAACCAGGGGCTGAGTTAATGTTTCCCGCTTTGTTGTTCACCAAGAAATGTTATATCGGGTGAACCAAATCCGGGTGAACCTGTTGAACAGTTGGTGGTGCCCACAGCGTATCGCAAGCTTGTCATGGAGCTTGCCCACCAACATGTTCTTGGGGACACCTGGGGTGGCAGAAAACCCAGGACCGCATACTGCAGCGGTTTTATTGGCCCAGTGTGTTCAAGGAGGTAGAAAATTATTGTAAGTCCTGTCCCACCTGTCAGATAAATAGCCCCCAGCCACATTTCCGTAGTCCTCTGGTACCTCTTCCAATTATTGAGGTCCCGTTTGAGCGAATCGCTATGGATCTAATTGGGCCTGTACCAAAGTCTGCCAGGGGCCACCAACACATTCTGGTAGTTCTCGACTATGCCACTCGGTATCCGGAGGCGGTGCCTCTGCGACATACCTCGGCTAAGCTCATTGCCAAAGAGTTAATGGAAATGTTTTCCCGTGTGGGCCTGCCAAAAGAGATTCTGACAGACCAAGGGACCCCTTTTATGTCCAAAGTTATGAGGGAACTGTGTAAATTGTTGCGTATAAAGCAGTTACGGACGTCCGTTTACCATCCGCAAACAGACGGTCTTGTCGAAAGGTTTAACCAAACTCTAAAAATATGTTAAAAAGGGTGGTGTCCAGAGATGGGAAGGACTGGGACCTGCTTCTGCCCTATCTCATGTTCGCAGTGCGAGAGGTGCCCCAGGCCTCTACTGGGTTCTCGCCCTTCGAACTGCTTTATGGCAGACACCCTCGAGGCCTGTTGGATATTGCCAAGGAAGCGTGGGAACAACAGCCTGTCCTCCACAAAAGTGTCATTGAGTATGTCACCCAGATGCAGGAACGGATGGAAAGGGTGTTGCCGCTGGTCCGGGAGCATATGGAGGCAGCGCAACAAGCCCAGAGTAGGGTATATAATCGTCAGGCTCGGGTACGGGACTTCAATCCGGGAGATCGGGTTTTGGTTCTGGTACCCACCCTTGACAGCAAGTTCCTAGCTAGGTGGCAGGGCCCCTATGAGGTGATCGAGAAGGTAGGGGAAGTAAATTACAAGGTACACCAGCCAGGTCGGCGCAAGCCGGAGCAGGTGTACCACGTGAATTTACTAAAGCCGTGGAAAGATAGGAACATGGCCGACGACAACAGCCCCGGCCAGGGCTTCTAGGTGAAAAGGGTCCAGCCCCACAGTTCGAGGCCTGTGAAGCAGTAACCACGGTAAAATTGCAGACAGCCTGTCTGCCAAACAAGTTCAGGAAGTCAGGGAGTTCATCAGTCGGAACACGGATGTGTTCTCGGACCTCCCTGGCCGCACGTCTCTCATCCAACATGACATCGTCACTGAGCCTCAGGCCAAGATCCGGTTAAAACCATACCGGGTACCCGAGGCTCGGCGACGGGCCATCGCGGAGGAAGTGCAGTTAATGTTGAAGCTCGATGTCATTGAGGAGTCGAAAAGTGAGTGGGCCAGTCCCATAGTCCTAATACCCAAGCCGGATGGGACGTTGCGGTTCTGCAACGATTTTCGCAAGTTAAATGAAGTGTCCAAGTTTGATGCGTATCCCATGCCCCGGGTAGACGAGCTTGTTGAGAATTTAGGACAAGCCCGTTATTTTTCTGTGCTAGACCTCACTAAAGGGTACTGGCAGGTACCCTTAACTGAGTCGGCCAAGGAAAAACTGCTTTGTTACCCGCAGGGCCTGTATCACTACAAGGTGTTACCCTTTGGCCTGCATGGCGCCCGCCACCTTCCAAAGGTTAATGGACATAGTGCTGCGACCTCATCGTCGGTACGCCTCGGCCTACTTAGATGATGTAATCATCCACAGCACCGACTGGGAAAGCCATTTGCCCAAAGTGCAGGCGGTAGTGGATGCCCTGAGGAAAGCTGGACTAACCGCCAATCCAAAGAAGTGTGCGATTGGCTTGGAAGAGACCAAATATCTGGGATATGTTATTGGGCGGGAGTCATCAAGCCGCAGGTAACTAAGGTAGAGGCCATACGTAACTGGCCCCGACCGGTCACCACCAGGCAGGTAAAGTCCTTCCTGGGAATTGTAGGGTACTACATGCGGTTTGTGCCCCACTTTGCCACAATAGCAGCGCCGTTGACGGACCTGTTGAAGGGCGAAAGTCTGGGAAGGTTAGCTGGAGTAAGAAAGCGGAGGAGGCTTTCTCCGCGTTGAAGTCGGCCCTGTGTGGGTCCCCGGTTTTGGTGACACCCGACTTCAACAGGGAGTTCGTCGTTCAGACGGATGCCTCGGAGGTAGGTCTCGGTGCAGTACTGTCTCAGGAAGTCAATGGGGAAGAACATCCCGTTGTCTTCCTGAGCCGGAAACTCACCCCAGCCGAGACCAGGTATAGTATAGTGGAGAGGGAGTGCCTGGCTATCAAGTGGGCACTCGAATCTCTCCGCTATTACCTGTTAGGGAGGAGGTTCCGTCTGGTGACCGACCATTCCCCTCTCAAGTGGATGAGCCAGGCCAAGGAGAGGAATGCTCGGGTCACCAGGTGGTTCCTTTCCTTACAAAATTTCAAGTTTTCAGTAGAACATAGGGCAGGCCGCTTGCAGGGTAATGCAGATGCCCTTTCCCGCGTCCACTGCCTCACATGTGTCCACCCCTCAGGGTTGAACAAAGGGGGGTATGTGGTAAGGTGCAGGGTGCCGTCGTGGATGGCAGGTATGTGTCACCGAGGTTCATAGCCTCGGTGAGGTAAGAGCCGTTTTTGTTGATGTCAGCAGCAGCTAGTGCTACTGACATAGTTGTTAAATAGCATGGCTGCAAAGCCGATCCGGGCCGGCTCTTACCGGGAGCAGCTAAAGTGTAGGGTGGGTGGCTGCTCCCCACGACCCAGTCCTGGTTTTGGGCTGGGTTTAAAAACACAGCCAGCACCAGCAGGTGGTGTGATTGTCCTGGAGCTGCTGTTGGCTGTGGAATCATTTGAGTTTGGGAGTTCTTTGGGCTGGAAGCAAGAGCCCAGCAAGGAGAAGTGCAGACGGCCTGGAAGCCTGACGTCGACTGTCTTGCGGCTGGACTGACAGCCAGGTGTGAATCCGCACCTAAACCTCCCAGGTGACTGGAACCTGTATTTGACTTTTTGTTTTGCCTCACGTTTTTCTGCTGGGTGTGAATTAACCCCAAGTGACTGTATGCTGTTTATGTTGTGCAAGTGTGAATTAAACACTGTTTGCTGCACTTACTGGACTCCTTTTGCCTCTGTACTGCACCCGCACCGCTATCTACCAGAGCGACTCCCCACAGTAGGTACAGACGTCTCTACATTATGCTGACTCATTCCTCTCTATGGGGAGAAGAAACAGCTCCATCTAGTGGTTGGTGGATATGGTCTGTTATCTCAGATCAGCAATTACAGAAATGCACAACAAATTGCATACATGACAAGGCAAATGTACTTTTACACTTTGCAGTATAAAGCAACTCTTGGAGTAGTATGCTGCAAAGACATTAAAGGGAATCTGTGACCATGATTCTGGACTATAATCTGCAGTATATATAGGAGTGCAGATTGCCATCTTTTATTTTCCTATTGTCCCCCTTTCCCCCACTATTAGAACTCTAAGCTGCAATGAAATACATTGTTAGGACTTCTGAATCTCATCTGCCCCCAGATGTTCATAAATAAGTCATTTTGTGAAGAAACCCTGCAGTTTCTTTATTTTGTCATTTCAGTTTCCATTCTATCCATGCCCAGAAAGTGTTTCACCTGAGGTAAGACATCACTAAATTCAGGGGAAGCAGATTGCAGGCAATTAGTCAGCATTCAATGTACCATCACCACTAGAGCTCCATTAATCAGCACAGGTGCCCTGGCAACTAGAGAGAAATAAAGACATAGTTTCCATTGGTTGACATACTGTACTCCTGATATTTGTATCCACTGTTGCAGGCAAGACCACAAGCAATGTATGAGATGCAGTTTGGGCAAGAGCACTTAGTTGGTTAACCTACCTGGGACTCCAGTGTGCAAGAAATTATTTAAAACATAGTCCAATGCATGAGACTTTTGACCCAATATTTTTTACTGGCTACCACCTTGTGGACTCTGCACCAGCCCTCCAAAAGCTTCTCAGCCATATAAGTTTCCTGAACATCATAAGAACAGTCTCATAAAATTCTGACCCCTGGAAATCTTATGTTATACATTGCCTACATAAATAGTTCACAACTTACCCAGATAATGCCAGACATCACCTGTATAGCGTCATACAGTACCCACTTAATGTGGTGCAATGCCCGGAGAGTGCCATATTCTGTCCCCAAACTCAGAAGGGGCCCACCCAGGAAGAGAACTAAAAGATTTTGTCAGGGCCTCGTCAGTGTTAAAAACATTATATACAGAGACAATGTTTGTTATGCTCTGGCATGAGATGTGCTTTTTAATAATTGTGGTGCATGCCTAGCTGTCCTTGCTCTAGAATTAAAAATTATGTAATGAGCTCCAGTTTCCTGGTGCACATGTTGTTAAATAAGTCGGGCCATTGGGGTCCCACCTGCAGTCTGCTTTTCCAACCCATGCCTAACCCACCTGTCAGAAAAGTGTGTTGTAAAAAAGGTAAAAAGTTGTATATTTTGTTGCAAATTGCCACTTTTACGAAAAAAGGGCATATAGCCATAATAATCTCCCACAATGTGTCTTTTTTGACATTTTTGACAAAACATAGCATGGTATAGGTGTGGTGTTTTTTCAGGCACTCTCCTTTAGATATCTCTATTGAAGAAAAAAAAGAAAAACACATGCTATTTTTACAGCAAAAAAAGTTATGAAAATACTACAGTATGTGTAAAGGAAGCCTAATTTACTTACTAGTTACAAACATGCTTTAACAATCTGTCATCACAAGATGTTTCTTAATTTCCTAATAAACAGGTTTGTATTTTAAATAATAGTACATAGAAATTCAAATGTCCTGTAGACTTTATTGTTTATTGTTGAAGCAGCTCCACCTACAGTATATACAGTAGCATTAAAATACTTAGAACTGTCAGGAAGGAACTATAGTACTTGACTGAAAAGCCACCACAGTGTGAAGAAGAAGAAGGACATTACAGGTTAGTACAGGTTAGCTTTTCTCTCTGGCTTTCAGATTCTATTTTTCTAACCTGGGATTATTTGCCTAATATATTATTGTTGACTTGTAATTAAGGTATGCTCATCTACTCTATTCCTCCCTATGTATGCCTCATCTCATATTGTACAACACAATAATTTCAGGTATGCTGCTGTCTCCTATTATACATACCAGTGCATCCTGAAATTAAAAAGCAGAACAAAGTGAAGCCTGGGATTTTGTTAATTTTGATGTTACCTACCTATTTAAAAGGGATATTCTAGTTTTATGGCATCTGTTTTAAAACTTGTACACTTTGCACACCTCCAGATGTAAGCAAAAAATCTGTACGGTCAGTCTCCACTAGCTAAATATAGATTACATTAAAGAGTGTTACAGTTGTTATGTTACTTTAAGCTTACTATGAGCTTTTTGTTTTAATTATGTGTTTTTGTCTGACAAGTATGTCTATAAACAAATGTAAAATATATTTAATTAACAAGCAATTTGGCCAAATTGGTTGACCGATTCGAGTCAGGTCCAAATCTATTCCACCCAAATAGAAATTTCATAAAAATTTGTATACATGTATGAAAAAAAATCTAAAATTGGCATGCCTCCATGTCTGACACAAAAAAAGAAAACCATATTTTTGCTGTATGTACTATCTTGAGATCGGAAGTTCTAGAAAAAATAGAGATAAGACCACTTAAGTGCATAAATAGTTTACTAAACTGTCTTCAGTGGTGCCAAGCTTTCTGACGACTTCTTCCCTATCCAAGGCAAGTACTGCATTTCTAAAAAAAAGGGCATGTCTCATTTATTATTTTCTGCACCTGTTTGAGGTATAGAAAATTATCTAAATCTACGCCAGCAAGGGAGCTAGCGTGGATTTAGGCTGGCAGCAGATGCTCCTAAGTTGTGTAGAGGCCAGCACCCCATGACCCCATAATTCTACTCTCCTTTCTCCTCCTAGCCCAACCTAAAGGTCAGTACGAATGTACAGTCTACATACTGCAGAAATGTGGGCAGGAATAGACTTCACTAAATAACTTCATGAAGTTAAAGGGTAAGAACCAATTAAGAACACTTTATAAGACTTACCTGATGATAAGAAAATATTTCTCATCAGAACACCTCTCCAGCTCTGCCAATACTCTCCAAGTTATAGTACATGCATTACATCTTGATGCTGTAGTCAGGATAGTGCAACGCGCGCCCAGAGAAAATCAGGGAGAGGTGAATAGCAGCAGCGCTAGCAGCACTTCATTCCCCGCGACTCCTAAATACTGGGGAGAGCATCCATAATGGAAGCGTCTACTAGTATTCACTTTATAAGACGCACTGCCATTTCCCCCATAAAAGTGCATCTTATAAAGCGGAAAATACGGTATAAACTATACCATAGATTTGTGATATGACATAGGATATGCCATAAGTCCCTGTTAGATGTAAATTTCAAGGGATATATCTAGAAAATGCTAAAAATAGTAAGGTTTACATTTTAAAGGGGTTTTCCGTGACTTTTATACTGATGACCTATCGTCTGGATAGATGATCAGTATCTGATCGATGGGGGTCCGACTCCCGGGAACCCTACGATAAGCTGTTTAAGAAGGCACCAGTGCTCACAGTAGAGCCATGCCCTTCTCTCAGATTACCAAGCACTGCAACGTATATTGTATAGTAGCTATGCTTGGTATCGCAGCTCAGACCCATTCACTTCAATAGGGCTGAGCTGCAAATAGCCCATGTGACTAATGAACGTGACATGGCTGAGGCTAAGCTGTGAGAACAGTGCGGCGCTACTACGAGCACTGGTGCCTTCTCAAACAGCTCATAGGTGGAGTCCTGAGTGTCGGACCCCACTGATAAGATACTGATGAATTATGCAGAGGATAGGTCATCAGTACAATAGTCTTGGAAATCCCCTTTTTTTAATGTATTCTGCATCTGTCTGATAAGTATTAATAATGTACTGTTTCTTCATAGGTTGAAAAGGAGACTTAGGTAGGACAATTTCACAAACCATGAATAATACAACTGCAAATGCCAGCAATGGAAACAGTACAGCGGAGAACAGTGTTGATCATGCTTATATTCATTTTACTATAGCAGCTCTCATCTGTATAGTTATCTGTCTCATTGGCTTGGTAGGAAATGTTACAGTATTTTGGTATCTTTGTATGAAGATCAAGAAAAACAAGTATACCATTTACATTATCAATCTGTCAGTGGCTGACTTCATCTATTTGGTATTTAGTGCATTAATACTAATGATGTACGTTAATACACTATTGAATCAAGAAACAGATTTTCCAGGGAAAGAATCTGTTTTCACATTTTTGGAAATCTTTTATGATTGCGCACAATATTCAGGAATGTTTATCCTCACAGCCATCAGTCTGGAAAGATGCCTCTCTGTCTTATTTCCAATTTGGTACCAATGCCATCGGCCTCAGAACTTGTCCATCATCATCTGTGCTTCGGCTTGGCTCACTGGATGTTCAGAAGGTCTTATAGAGAATTTGGTGTGCACAAGGGATGCTTTTACCAGAAAGACTACTGCGTGTACTGTAGCTCAGATCATGACCTTTGCTTTATCCATTATTATCTGCTTACCTATCATGGTCATTTGTAGTTTCATCTTGCTCATTAACATACGGAGAACATTTAGCGACCAGTATCCAATGAGACTCTACATCATCATTATCGTTGCGGTTGTCATATTTATCTCATCTGTCATCCCATTTAATTTTACATGGTTCTTAATATATTTTAGACTGCTACCATCAGAAGATCATATACTTGCTATTCACTTTGCTAGTATTTATAGTACTGTGCTTAATTGTACACTCGACCCATATATCTACTTCCTTATTGGAAAAAAATGGAAGCAGAAGACTAGACAAACCATTCAAGATGCTCTTGAAGAAGCCTTCAGAATAGAAAATCATAAAAATCACAACTCAAAAAGTAACAAAACAAGTGGCACATCCAGCCAGATTCACCTTCCAAGTACTTCTTAATTATGCTGCCCATGGTCGCCCTGTACTGCAATAAATAGTAACCAGCTAAACACAAAGGTAATGCGCAATGGATCATTATCATTCTACTGTTTGACTATTAACAGTCATTAACCTTTGCCAGTACAGCCCTAAGAAAATCCTCGCTGTTGAAATACTTGAAGACTGTCCACATTGGTATTTTTAGGTATCGTCACAGCACTTTTCTTGCCATCAAAAATACAAAACTGCATCTATCATGGGAATCCATAGTACTACGTGTCTGGATAAGGTAGTAGAAAAAGTGTTTTATTTAATCTGATAATCGTTCCACCAGTGAAAAATTACATGAATTTTTAAATGAGAAAAATTGACTATTTTTCCTTTCAGTTGTTTTTTTTCCTTAAGAAAAATTGTTTTATCTACTTATGCTATGTCTAGTATATCATATAGTATGCTTCAAATGAGGAGTGTGCCATAAATTTAGAGGGGGATTTTGAAGTGGATTTTCTGTACTGTGAAGTATCATGGTAAATACAAAATTTACAATAGATAGTGTATTTTATAATTTGTAGCATGTGTAGGGGTTTCATGTGACTATATTCACTTGCCTTGTATTGTATTTTTTTTTTTTGCGGATTTATGGTGTGGATTTTCTCACAAATATGTGCTACTAATCTACAGCTAATCACTGCATATGAATAACCTCAAGATGGCAATAAAAAGATAAAAATACCTTGTCTTACCATGTATATATGACATTTAAAATAGTTGTCCCATCTCACCGCTTCCATGGTGAGATGGAACTAATTGCTGTCCTTATGTGGCCCGACTTTTGGAAACAGCTGGGTGACCTGGAGCTCTGCTTTTTCAGTAACTCACATTGTAGTGATTGGGAACTATTCAAACAGCATAGCGGAATAAGATACGTTGCTTACATAACACCCAACAACCCCTTTAATGATCCATTCCCATGAAAGCTGTGACAGAAATCTTCAGGTCATGATGGAATACACTGACATTATGTGGAATATCAAAAATGTGAGGCAGGAATTTTTGTACATTTAAAGGTGGCCAGAGAAGGACTTTATTTTTTTCATGATCTGTAAGATCGATATTTGAGCTGTAATGGGCCTGAATGTATTGGAAGAATTTGCGACTGCTTAAAAGATCAGACCCAAGAACCAACCAGAGATCATGCAGCTCTTCTACATTAGAGTCAAGGACCTTAACCAATCAGCTGTAAAGCTGAATGATAAACTGTGTCAGAAAAACCTCCTAGTAGTTTGTTATGTAGTAAGTATTCCTATACAGCAGAAGTATCATTTTATATTCCACAGTAGGTTAACATGTAGCTTTATAGAGCAGAGGTTAAGGTTCTTTGCTATAATGTAGAAGGTTGTGAGTTCAAATCCCTTCAGAAATAGAGGCTAAATTAAATTTATATATTTTATATTTTTTATAGTAATTGTAAAAAATGTATGGCAGAAAATAAATGTGTAATTACTAAATATATATATATATATAAAAAACAAAAATATGGCAGCACTGACCAAAACCACAAAATGCAATGCGGGTGCAAGCTCAAAGTGGGATAAAGCTTACCCAAATATTCAGTCCATAAAAAACCGAGCAGCACTCCAAAGATGATGTAAAAAAAATGGTGTTTGTTTATTCACAAATAAGTGTAGCTACTTCTGATATATATAAATGCATAATATGTGGGAAACTACTACTAATGTTTTTAGCCATAATATATTTACATATAGTGATGGACGAACATCAGCCGGGATGATTCGCGATCGTGATCGTGCGAATGCTATCAAATGTTCATGGCAAGTTCGCGGCAAACCCCATTCACTTTAATGGCAGGTGAACCTGAAAAACCTTTAGGTCATATTTGCAGCCGACAAATAGTCCCACAACATGGACAGTGACATACCAGAGGGGGATCAATGGCAAAAATTCCCACAAAAAAATATGTATTTTAATCATGGGCCACTTTTATGCATCTTAAAGGAAAACTCTCAAAAATGTGCCCTGCTGGAGCCTAGAAAAGTTTTATTTCCTATCTGTTTGATGTATACAAATGTGCAGCACTCCACATTTTTGTATCCTGCAGAGTCCAGTAAAAAAAATGCATACACATTTTCTTTCTACCATGGAACTTTATGGTGAACGGACGCCACTGTACGGCATCAATCTGAGGCATGTGTTAATGCATGCATTTTTGGTATGCATTAAATGGATGGCAAAAATAGGGTTTGAACTTAGCCCTAGTGTCAGAATAAGCACCAGTACACAGCGGAGCAGCGTGGCGGAGAGGGGAGGCCACCATCTGACAGAGAGCTAACTGGTCCTTGTAGTCAGGGATGAGGACTTTGTTTCCCAAGGATAATTTTTCCACTGGGAAATACAGGGCACGGTATGATACACTAAAATCTATAAGATATAAAGATATTAGCCCTACCCCGAATAATAATACAATTAGGTGGTCATTTATTATATAGAAATGTGTCTATGTTAGGCGTATTTCTAGCACAGATTGTGGCGCAAAGGTCCTTAGCACCGCAATATGCATATTTTTCCCGCCAATGCCAGGTCTAAAAAAGGTGTCATGGGCAGGGAAAGGGATACAGTTATGGCCATCCAGTTATTGGATACCAACGCCATACATTTACCGGATAACACCTCTGTTTTGTTACATGGAACTTGGGCCATGATTAAGTGGGACGACCGGTGGCATCCGTATTGGGCCGCTAAAGTTTAAATTCTTGGACCAGCGCAAGATGAACCACAGCCAAAGCATTTGTTGCCACGGAACGGCACCACCAGGAGTGGAGCCTGCAGATTAATTTGACTACGCACGGGAAACCTCACCCGGCCCGGACACGGAAATGATTGACAGATTGATACCTCTTTCTTGATTCTGTGGGTGGTGGTGCATTATGGGGTCAAAGGTTAAAAATTTTACTGTAGGCCACTGTAGTACCAGAGGAGGATGGTTGCTGGGGGGAGGAGGAGGAGCTAGAAGAGCAGGCTTTAAACTTTTCGGGTATCCCTGGTGTTGTCTGTGGCTGAGGGGAGGAGACCGAGGACAACATTCTCCTGGGAGATGAGCAGGAGCCAGGGCGCTCCACCCCTTCCAATTTAGTGCAAATGGAGCCTTCATGCTCCAGTGTTTGTAGAGGGACCCCCGTATAAATAGCATACAGGACAAGGACCCGTACTGGGTGGCAACGTACTTAGACCCCAGTTGTGAGTGGGTGGATCGATTTGTGTGGTTCATTCCGATAACCAACGAGACTTCTCCGTGCTAAGTAGTTATGTGACCCCCGGCTACCAGTGCTAGGACATTGCAGAGATATTATCAAAAACACTGTCTGCGAAAAAAAATTATATTGAATTTCACAGATATATTTTGCATGCGCTAACGTTACAGATCAGAGTTAGCGCAGAGAATGGCGGTCAGCACCAGCTACGAAAAAATATAAATACATTTTAAAAATATTTTTTAAATTGCTCTAATGTTACAGAGCAGAGTTAGTGCAGGGAATGGCGGTCAGCACCAGCTACAAGAAAATATAAATACATTTAAAAAATATTTTTTGCTTGCGCTAACGGTACACTGCAGATTTAGTGCAGGGAATGGAGCAGTCCTAGTGGACAAATTCAAGCACGGATGTATTCATCTGTCGGTCCTTTTGGTGACAATGTGCCATACAGTTATACAGATCCATCCACTTATTCAAATCAGAACCCAGTGCCAATTCCATACTCGATCCGGTGGTGTTATTCCCATTACCTGCTGAGCATTTTCTGGGAAACCAAACTCTTTGGGTTCCGGGGGGAGTATGGTTGCAAAGCTGAAACTTAAACTAATTGACGGAAGGGCACCACCAGGAGTGGAGCCTGCGGCTTAATTTGACTACACACGGGAAACCTCACCCGGCCCAGACATTGAAAGGATTGACAGATTGATACCTCTTTCTCAATTCTGTGGGTGGTGGTACATTATGGGGTCAAAGGTTAAAAATTTTACTGTAGGCCACTGTAGTACCAAAGGAGGATGGTGGCTGGGGGGGAGGAACTAGAAAAGCAGGCTTTAAACTTTTCAGGTATCCCTGGTGTTGTCCGTGGCTGGGGGGAGGAGACCGAGGACAACATTCTCCTGGGAGATGAGCAGGAGCCAGGGCACTCCACCCCTTCCAATTTAGTGCAAATGGGGGCCTTCATGCTCCAGTGTTTGTAGAGGGACCCCCGTATAAAAAGCATACAGGGCAAGGACCTGTACTGGGTGGCAGCGAACTTAGGCTGGGTTCAGACTTGCGCGTATTCTATACGCGCGTAAAACACGCGTTTCTGTCACGCGTATTACATCGCGTTTTTGCAAATAGGAAACGCGCGTCGTACGCGCATTCGTGTGATTGACTACTGTGGCGTCAATCACAATACGCGCGACAAAACGCCCCAAAGAAGCTCAAGAACTTTTTTGAGCGCAGGGCGTTTTTCAGCGCGTTCAAACGCGCTGTAAAACGCTCAAGTGAGAACCAGGGCCATAGGGAAGCATTGGTTTTCATGTGTTGAGCGTTTTACAGTGCGTTTGAACGCGCTGTAAAACGCGCAAGTCTGAACCCAGTCTTAGACCCCGGTACAAACACAAAATGGCGGACATGTAACCACCATCATAGAGGGCTGGCAGAATGCAGCATTTCCAGGCCTTGCTGCGAGAGAGCTGTCAGATTGGCTCTTTTACATTTCCAAGATCACCTAAGCAGTTGTCACATTCAAGTCCAGTTAGACAACCTGACAACCATCTATTATATCAACAAACAAGGCGGTACCAGGAGTCCCCAGTTAACGGCAGAGTGCAGGCAATTGATGATTTGGGCAGAGACTCATACGACAGGCATATCGGCCATACACATCAAAGGGACTCTCAACATAATGGCAGATTGTCTTAGCAGAGGGAAACTTCACCCTGGCGAGTGGAGTCTGAACATCAAGGTTTTCAAACCAGTGGTGAAGCAGATGGGTCAGCGACCCTAGATGCTATGGCAAAATATGCCAAGGTAAAAAGGTTCTGTGCCCTCTACCAATCTCACCAGTCGGTGGGAATAAATGGTCTCTCAATCAGCTGGAAACAAGAGCTGGTCTGTTTTTCCCTCATTCAAGATTATAATGAAAGTGCTGAAAAAGGCGATCCAGGACCAGGCGGAAGTGATAGCAATTCTTCCATTTTGGCCTCGCAGAGCTTGGTGTTCTCTAGCCATGATCCTCTCAGGGGGCAGATTGTGGAAGCTGCCGTTACTGCCAAACCTTCTAACTCAGCAAAGGATGACACAACCCAGTCCACAAACATTAAATCTTACGGCCTGGAGGCTGAGCAGCAAAAACTACTCGACTTAGGCCTCTTCAGAGGTGATCTATACAATCGTATCAGCTAAAAAGCCTAATACAGTAAAAGTCTACAACAGAGTTTGGAAAATTTATAATAACTGGTGTTCGGTCAATTCAGCAGACACAGAAACAGTGTCCTTTAGTTCCTTCAGGATGGTGTAATAAAAAAGGTCCCAAACGAAACACCTTAAAGGTACATTTTACTGCTATTAATGCGCAACAGCAAGGAAGATTCTCTAATCACAGTCTAATTAGATCTTTCTTTAAAGCCTTGAACATTCTACAGTAAATCCTACAGTCCAAACTCCTCTTCCATACTGGGACTTATCTGTAGTGGTTATAGCATTGTCCAAACCCCCATTTGAACCTTTGCAAGAGGCCCAAATACACTGGCTCTCTCTAAAAACTTTCCTTCTAGTAGCTATCACCTCAGCCAGAAGAATTAGTGAGCTACACGCATTATCTTGCAAAGAGCCTTTTCTAAGAGATCAAGGGGACTGTCTGATACTTCGTACAATGCCAGGTTTTCTTCCGAAGGTGAGAAAACCAGAAAATTGCTCTACCTGTTCCTGAACCTCAGGACATGGAGCAAGAGATTCTGCACACTCTGCATGTTAGGAGAGAAGTTCTGACATATGTGAAAAAAACTAAGCCCTTCAGATCCAAAGAGAATCTGTTTGTTCAGCATCAAGACCCAAACAAGGGGCGCAAAGCGACCTTAGCACAATGGATTTGATCCACCATACAAAAATGTTATGCTCTCAGTGATCTAATGTGCCCTTTTCAAATAAAGGCACACTCTACTCGCTCAACCACCACATCATGGGTGGAATTGGGCCAAGTATATATCCAGCAAATCTGTTAACCAGCAGCTACCTGGTCTTCAAGTTCAACATTCATGAAGCACTACAAGCAGAAGGTGCTTTTTTTTGGCAAAAGAGTGTTAGAGCTGGCATCTTCTCTCCCTCCCTCATCTCATTGCTGTACAAATCCCATTTGTTATTGTGCTGCCGTAGGACGTCCAGGAAAACAAAAATGTACTCACCTAAATTTAGATTTCCTGTAGTCCGTAGGAGCACAGCTTTCCCATGCTTAATAAACCTTTATTGCTGCATACAAATACAATGTGTGGTTCACTGAGTCTGACCTTTATATGAGGTATAATTGAGTAATTGACTAATTAAGTGTTATTGTTAATAAATCTGTCTCTTCGGTTGTATGTAGGGGACTAACATTCCATTTGTTATTGTGCTGCCTACAGACTACAGGAAATGAAAATTTCAGTGAGTACATTTTTGTTATCGCAGGCCTAAATAACTATTTAGTGGAATCAGGTATATCGCAGGCCTGAATAAATATTTTGTGGAATCAGTTATATCACACCCCTCAATAAATATTTTCTGTACTCAGGTATATCACAGGCCTAAATAACTATTTTGTGTAATCAGGTATATCGCAGGCCTAAATAACTATTTTGTGGAATCAGGTATATCGCAGACCTAAATAACTATTTTGTGTAATCAGGTATATCACAGGCCTAAATAACTATTTTGTGGAACCAGGTATATCACACCCCTCAATAAATATTTCGTGTAATCAGGTATATCACAAGCCTAAGTAAATATTTCTTGTAATCAGGTATATCGCAAGCCTAAATAACTATTTTGTGGAATCAGGTATATCGCAGGCCTGAATAAATATTTTGTGGAATCAGGTATATCACACCCCTCAATAAATATTTAGTGTAATCAGGTATATTGCAGACCTAAGTAAATATTTTGTGTAATCAGGTATATCGCAAGCCTAAATAACTATTTTGTGGAATCAGGTATATCGCAGGCCTGAATAAATATTTCTTGGAATCAGGTATATCACACCCCTCAATAAATATTTTGTGTAATCAGGTATATCGCAGGCCTAAATAACTATTTCGTAGAATCAGGTACAGTATATCTCAGGCCTGAATAAATATTTTGTGGAATTAGGTATATCACACCTCTCAATAAGTATTTCGTGGTAGCCAAAAGAAACTGGTCTCTTTTGTCAAGGTTTGGGTGAGGCAGCATCGATGAACTAATCTGAATCATCAGGCATTGGTGGGTGGAAATCCTGGCTGATCCAGCCCTGATTCATCTTGACAAAGGTCAGTCTCTCCACATTTTGGCTGGACAGGCGAGTTCTCCTTGGGGTAACTATGGTCCCCGCCACACTAAACACTTTCTCTGATGCCACTCTACTGGCCGGGCCACACAGCTTTTCCAGGGCAAACTCTGCCAGTTGCAGCCACAAATCCAGCTTGGCTGCCCAGTAGACCAGTGGATATTCAATGTGGGGTAGCAGGGTGCTGTCCAGTTATGCCACCACCTGCTGGTTCAGGTCCTGCTCCAGGTCTAGCTGCTGCTGGTGAGTAGTTTCTACACTAGGTGGTGAAGAAAGCTGCTGATCAGCGACTCGAGACTCAAGTTGCTGCTGATGGAGCTGGAACTGCTGCTACCCCCCACCCTACCACAGCAGCCAAAGCAGAGGAATGTGAGCGCAGAGGGCCCCCCTGGTCAGAACTGCGAGAGGATGGATGATGACGCAGGTAAACAGCGCCCAACTGACTACATAGAATGTCTCTATAGTACTTTAGTTTTTCCTCCCTCTCAGCGGGTGTAAAAAAGGTCCTCATTTTGGACCGGTAGCGAGGGTCCAACAAGTTGGAGAGCCAGTAGTCATACCTGTGCCGAATGCTGACAATTCGGCTGTCACTACGCAAGCAAGTGAGCATGCATCGAGCCATTTGTGCAAGTGGATCGGAGGGACTCCCTGCCTCCATCTCCTCTGCATACTGCCACGGTGTGTCTGGGTCCTCTGCCTCGTCTTCCTCATCACCCTGTAGCTCCTCTGGCTGCTCCTCCTCCTCCTCCAGTTCAGCCCCCACAGGGCTCATGTGGCTGTGAGATGTAGGCACCACGTCTCTAGTCCCCTGACCAGCCAGATTTACCAGCATCTTTTCCAGGATAGGAATCAGTGGAATGACGTTGTTTATCCCGTAGTCCTGGTGACAGACAAATAAAGTGGTCTTCTCAAAGGGCATGAGAAAACGGCAGGTATCACGCATGAGCTGCCACTGGCTAAGATCGAAGTTACACAGGGGAGTACCTCTGTCTGCCTGTATCATCAAGAAATCATTTATGGCCTCTCTCTGTTCGTATAGTCGGTCCAACATATGGAGGGTGGAATTCCAACGGGTGGAAACGTCACATATTAGCCTATTTTGGGGGATGCTGTTCTGCCGCTGTAGCGCAAGGAGGGTGTGCTTGGCGGTGTACGAATGGCTGAAGTAGATGCTTAGTTTCCTGGCCATTTTTAGGATGTTTTGCAGATGGGTGGAAAACTTCAGGAAACACTTGACAACCAGATTGAACACGTGCACCATTCAGAGTGCATGGCTCAGCCCTCCTTGATGCAAGGCCGACAACATGTTATTCCCGTTGTCAGTGACCATGGTTCCAATTTTGAATTGTTGCAGAGAAAGCCAAGATTCGATTCCTTGATAAAGGACACGGAGAAGTTCCTTCCCTGGGTGAATCCGTTCACCCAGGCAAACTAGGTGCAGAAAAGCGTGACACTGCCTTGCACTGCACATGTGGTATGCTGGTGGGACACTGTGAATTGTCCCTGCAGTGAAGGCTGAGGACAAGGTGGAGGATGAGAAGGCAGAGGCGGACATTGTTGCAGGGCCAACGGCATGAGAACGTGGAGGCGAAAGAAGTGTCACCTGGCCAAGTTGCTGGTTTGGCTGGGCAGGAACCACATTCACCCAGTGGGACATAAAGGACACATATTGTCCTTGACCGCAGTTAGAGCTCCACACATCAGCGCTGCCGTGCACTTTGGCAGACACACCGACAGGCTCGAGGACTGGCCCACCATCTGTTCTACATATGTGTGCAGGGCTGGTACTACCTTTTTGGCAAAGAAATGACTGCTTGAGACTCTCCACCTCAGCTCTGCACAATCCATCAGTTCAGTGAAGGACTGCAGTACCAACAACTTGGCCAGGAGCACATTCAGCTTCTGTGCCGTTGGATGAGTGCACGCATACCGTTGTCTCTTGGCAATCGCTTCGGTGATCAATTGCTGACGGAATAACTGACTAGGAGGAGGGGGAGCAGGAGCGTCAGGACCAGTAGATGATGCGAAGGACAGACAGCTTCCTTCGGCTGAGGTGGTGGAGCCTTGACTGCCTGAAATCAGGTGCATGACACTGGGCGATGCAGCGGTTGCTGCGGCAGGCTAGACCACCACATTGGAACCACGGTTCTCCAAGGCCACTTTATGGTAACACTGCATATGTTGACGCAGGCCTTCACCTTCTGCCCACAGATTTGACAAATGGCCATGTTCACCTCCCCCGGCGGCTTAACAAAAAACTGTTACACAGCCAAGTATGTGATTTTACCCCCAACACTCCACACTGACTGACTGTTACTGCCACTGCCGCAATAGTCTAATGCAGCAAAAAGGGAACCTTAGAGCATACCCTAAGCACAACCTGCTCTACCTGAGGCCTGCATTACTAAGTGGCTGCTTTCATAAGTGGAGTTAAAGAAACCGGAGTTTAGGAAAAGGAGCAAGAAACAGAGATTCATTAGATCATCCTTGTATACAGTTGGTTTGATTCTAGCTAGTCTTCCTACTGCTGTAAGGGACCACAGTAAGTAAGAATCTTGATATCACTGCTCTATATTGTATTTATTTATTTTTTTCCCTCTCTTTTCCTGCGCAATCCCCATTAGTATGACTTCCATTATTGATAGCACCGTCAGGTGCACATCTTGTATGATGTATGCAGTCCTGGAACAGCCGTTCGAGGGTGTATATGTTTGTTCAAAATGTGAGCAAATTACCCGTTTGGAATCGCACATCGAGTCTCTAAACAGGCGAGTTGCAACACTGAAAGCCACTGACAATTTGGAAAAGAGTTTGCTGCTCACTGAGCAAGCACTCTATGGGGTAGATGTGGGGGAGGGTGGTAGCGAGGAGGCTGAGGAGAGTGAGGTAGTTAGCTGGGTAACAGTAAGAAAGCGGGGTAGAGGGAAGAGTGCCAGGGAGGCTAGCCCTGATCTGACATACCCCAACAAGTTTGCACGGTTGGCAGATGAGGGGGATGACAGTTCAGGGACGGCACAGCTGCAGCCAGACACTTCCTCTGCCAGTCAGGGGAATGTCAGCTCCAGTAAGCAGGGGACCAGGAGAGCAGGGCAGGCCAGACAGGTGCTGGTAGTGGGAGACTCAATTATTAGGGGTACAGATAGGGCGATCTGTCACAAAGATCGTGATCGCCGAACAGTGTGCTGTCTTCCTGGCGCTAGAGTTCGACACATCGCAGATCGGGTTGACAGATTACTGGGAGGGGCTGGAGAAGATCCAGCGGTCATGGTCCATATCGGAACCAATGACAAAGTTAGAGGAAGGTGGAGAGTCCTTAAAAATGATTTCAGCGATTTAGGTCAAAAGCTTAGGGCAAGGCCTCAAAAGTAGTATTTTCTGAAATACTGCCTGTACCACGAGCCACACAAGAAAGGCAGCGGGAGATTAGGGAGGTTAACAAGTGGCTCAAGAACTGGTGTAGGAAGGAGGGGTTCGGGTTCCTGGAGAACTGGGCCGACTTCTCTGTTGGCTACAGACTCTACCGTAGAGACGGGCTGCACCTCAATGGGGAAGGGGCAGCTGTGTTGGGGAGAAAGATGGCTAGAAGGTTGGAGGAGTGTTTAAACTAGGGACTGGGGGGGAGGGTAATTACGTTATAGGAGGGGAAGATAGTGCAGATAGAGACCAGGGGCGAGGTAGTGTGACGGGGGGAGGAATGGAAGGGGAGACTAGAACAGCTCAGAATGAAAGATGTAGGGTAAAAAATACACATAAACCTGTCAAATGTATGTATACTAATGCCAGAAGCCTGACTAACAAGACTGGTGAACTGGAATTAGTGATGTGTGAGGAGGACTATGATGTAGTGGGAATAACTGAGACATGGCTGGATGATAGCTATGACTGGGCAGTTAATATAAAAGTTTACAATCTGTTTAGAAAGGATCGTCAAAACCGGAGAGGTGGAGGGGTCTGCCTCTACGTGAAGTCGTGTCTAAATCCCGTAATTCGAGAATACATCTCTGAGGGACATGAACAGGTGGAGTCACTGTGGGTAGAAATACATGGAGCAAAAAACAATAATAAAATACTAATAGGAGTGTATTATAAACCACCTAATATACCAGAGTCCACAGAAAATCTATTACTAAACGAGATAGACGAGGTGGCAAATCATAATGAAGTGGTTATCATGGGGGACTTCAACTACCCAGATATAGACTGGGAAACTGAAAGCTGTACATCCCAAAAAGGAAACAGGTTCTTGGCAATAGCCAAAGACCATTTCCTTTCCCAACTGGTTCAGGACCCCACTAGAGGGACGGCCATACTGGACTTAGTATTAACCAATAGACCTGATAGAACAACAGATGTGCAGGTTGGGGGACTACTGGGAAATAGTGACCATAAAGTTATAACCTTCCAATTATCCTTCAAACGAGAGCTTCTAAAGGAAGGAACAAAAATACCAAACTTCAAAAAAGCTAAATTTAGCCAACTAAGCGAGGCCATAGGCCTAACTAACTGGGACAAAGTCCTCAAAAATAAAAATACAACCATAAAATGGGAGATTTTTAAAAGCATTGTAACATCTAATTGTGAGAGATACATACCTCATAGGAATAAAAGGCTAAGGAACAATAAGAAACCAATGTGGATAAATGGAACCGTAAAGAAGGCAATAAATGACAAAAAGAAAGCATATAAATCGCTAAAACAGGATGGGAATCAGGAAGCACTGATAAACTATAAGGAAAAAAATAGAATATGTAAAAAACTAATAAAATTTGCCAAACTAGAGACCGAGAGATTAATTGCCAAACAGAGTAAAACTAACCCTAAAATGTTCTTCAATTATATAAATAGTAAAAAATATAAATCTGAAGGAGTCGGCCCTCTACATAGCAATGAGGGGGGTGTTGCAGAGAGCGACGAGGATAAAGCAAAACTATTAAATATTTTTTTCTCCACTATATTCACTGAGGAAAATAAACTGTCAGATGAAATGCAGAATGTAAAAGTAAATCCCCATTAAAAGTGCCCTGTCTGACCCAGGAAGAAGTACAACAGCGACTTAAAAGATTAAAATAGACAAATCGCCAGGACCGGATGGCATACACCCCGTATCCTAAGGGAATTAAGTGATGTCATAGCCAGACCATTATTTCTGATATTTGCAGACTCTATAATAACAGGAATGTTCCACAGGATTGGCGCATAGCAAATGTGGTGCCAATATTCAAAAAGGGTCCAAAAACAGAGCCTGGAAATTATAGGCCGGTAAGTTTAACATCTATTGTTGGTAAACTGTTTGAAGGGTTTCTAAGAGATGCTATTTTGGAGTATCTCAATGAAAATAAGCAAATAACGCCATATCAGCATGGCTTCATGAGGGATCGGTCATGCCAAACAAATTTAATCAGCTTCTATGAGGAGGTAAGTTCTAGACTTGACAGCGGCAAATCAATGGATGTCGTATATCTGGACTTCTCCAAGGCATTTGACACCGTACCTCATAAAAGGTTAGTATATAAAATGAGGATGCTCGGACTGGGAGAAAATGTCTGTATGTGGGTAAGTAACTGGCTAAGTGACAGAAAACAGAGGGTGGTTATTAACGGTACATACTCAGATTGGGTCACTGTAACTAGTGGGGTACCTCAGGGGTCAGCATTGGGCCCTATTCTCTTCAATATATTTATTAATGATCTTGTAAAAGGCCTGCACAGTAAAATATCTATTTTTGCAGATGACACTAAACTGTGAAAAGTAATTAACACTGAAGAGGACAGTTTTCTGCTACAGAGGGATCTGGATAGATTGGAGGCTTGGGCAGAAAAATGGCAGATGAGGTTTTACACTGACAAATGTAAAGTTATGCACATGGGAAGGAATAATGCAAGTCACCCGTACATATTAAATGGTAAAACACTCGGTAACACTGACATGGAAAAGGATCTAGGAATTTTAATAAACAGCAAATTAAGCTGCAAAAACCAGTGTTAGGCAGCTACTGCCAAGGCCAATAAGATAATGGGTTGCATCAAAGGGGCATAGACGCCCGTGATGAGAACATAGTCCTACCACTTTACAAATCACTAGTCAGACCACACATGGAGTACTGTGTACAGTTCTGGGCTCCTGTGAACAAGACAGACATAGCAGAGCTGGAGAGGGTTCAGAGGAGGGCAACTAAAGTAATAACTGGAATGAGGGATCTACAGTACCCTGAAAGGTTATCAAAATTAGGGTTATTCACTTTAGAAAAAGACGACTGAGGGGAGATCTAATAACTATGTATAAATATATCAGGGGTCAGTACAGAGATCTGTCCCATCATCTATTTATCCCCAGGACTGTGACTGTGACAAGGGGACATCCTCTGCGTCTGGAGAAAAGAAGGTTTTTACACAAACATAGAAAAGGATTCTTCACTGTAAGAGCAGTGAGACTATGGAACTCTCTGCCTGAGGAGGTGGTGATGGTAAGTACAATAAAGGAATTCAAGAGGGGACTGGATTTATTTCTGGAGTGTAATATTATTACAAGCTACAGCTACTAGAGAGGGGTCGTTGATCCAGGGAGTTATTCTGATTGCCTGATTGGAGTCGGGAAGGAATTTTTTTCCCCTTAAGTGAGGAAAATTGGCTTCTGCCTCACAGCGGTTTTTTGCTTTCCTCTGGATCAAAATGTAGGAAACAGTCCGAACTGGATGGACAAATGTCTTTTTTCGGTCTTATATACTATGTTACTATGTTACTATGTTTCAATCGGAGGGCAGGTTGGTTTTAAGTAAGGGGGTAATACCCTGGAATGGTAATACCCTGTAATGGTAATGGTATTCTGCACTTTGCCACTCTTTCTAATGGTCTAACATTAATGCCAACTGTGTATTAATGTGCAGAGCTATACTTAGATAGAATGGACCTCACCATTCCATTCTCCCCCTTTTGGGCAGAGGTGGGCCAGTCCTGCTTCTTACCAGAAGGGGGGTGGCAGTTCTAGATTATTCCGGTTAAGACTCCATATTGGAGCTGAGAAGACCTGAAAGAAGTAGCAGCCAGAGGAAATTGTTCTTCGGCTGGAAGTTAAGGTATTGTCAGCAGGGGAATAACAACCCAACGGACCCTAATCCAAGGATATCAGAATCGACCTAAAGTTCAGTAACCAGACCTAAGCAGAGTTTAGTGCAGCATGAGGAAAGAAAGCAGAGTTTTTAAGCAAGCCTGTCAGAACAGCAGAGAGAAAGAAAGTAAAGCTACCAAGTTTGCCTGACAGTTTATTCCAAAGCCTCCTGGAACCAAGATAAAGCCTGAAAATCATTTGGATGCAAGTCTACGCAAGTAAAGCTGCTGTTCAAGTTTATTAAGGTCTGCACTGAAGTTATTCTTCATCCCCTAACTCAGCAATCCCCCCTTTATTTGATTCGGAGCCTAAGCCTGGGGTCCCGCTGTATCCAGGTAGGAGCACCGTGACACATATAGGCCACATCACACCACTCGGTATTCCACTATTAAACTAAGGTTTCATACCTACATATTGACAGTTTCACTGTGCAGACATTCTTCCTGCTAAGTGCTCAGTTGGCCATTTTATTTATATACTTTTGGAAGGAATAGCAAAGGAATTACACAATTCAGTATTAAAATAAAAAAATAAAAAACATAAGAATTCATGGGAAATACAAGTATATACTAGAATAGACATTTCAGGATATCCCTACGTAAAGGGAACCTGCCAGCTGGATTTTTGCATGTCATTATGCCGGGACTGCATGAATATTGAGACAAAGGACTCATGATGACATGAGTGAAAGATTGTTTTCTGCACAATTTCTTATTAGCTGGCAAAATTAAAAGCATGGTAGGAAAGCTACAGGAGCCCTATAACATGGTTGTGATGGCTTAAAGTAAAAAATCCAGCTGGCAGGCTCCCTTTAATTGTTGTTTGGTATAGCCGGGGTAATCTCTAATATACTAAAATATAAGAAATGGCTTTGCTAATTAATAGGTGCATTCGGTTCATTTCTAATCTATTACATCACTGGTATTCTAAAGTTGAGCCAAAATCACCAGGTTATAAAAATGTTTTTTATGTCTTATATTTATGTATTTATTTAATCTTTATACATTCACTTTTCTCATACATATCCATAATATACAGAGATGATGGACAAACATATTACTTACATGATTTTTTACTATATATACAGCGGTAATAGTATCAATATCTATGATGATTTACATAAATAAAGTTAACACTTTTTAATGAAAGACAAAATGTCCAATGTGATAATTATTAAAATAATAAAATCGTTGTAATACAATGTGCAACTCATCATGACTTTACAAAAGAAACTTAGGAACATAGGCAAGCCGTGCAAATGTATCAAAGGAGAATTCCATTTTTTTAAACAAAATATCTACACCTTTTGTATTGATCTTGACTTGCTACCTGGTTTTCTCTACTAATAGCTTTCAAAACTTTGCTGGTTGCCATTGGATGTATGGTGACCTTGCAGCTTAGCATTAAAGGGGTTCTCTGGACTACAAAAACTGATGATATATCCACAGGATAGGGCATAAATATAAGATAGGTGGGGGTTCAACACCTGGCACCACCACTATCAGCTGTTAGGGGCTACCATGGAGCCAGAAACTCTACAGTGTACGGAGCTGGAGGAAGCCAGTATTGTACACTATGTAGAAGCGGTGCTGGGGTACTGCAGCTCAGGTCCCATTCAAATGAATTGGAGCTGAGTTTCAGTTCGCAGCATTGAAAACTACAAAGAAGATGAAGCCATTTGATTCTGCTTGTTACACTGTTAGTGTCCAGCACTGCATCTGGCTGAAACAGCTGATCAATGGGAGTGCTGGGTGTCAGACACCCACTGATCTGATATCGATGATCTATCTTGAAGAAAAAGAACAATCACCTACTAAATGGCACTTTGTTCCATTGGCAAAGCTCCCATCTCTTGGGAGGCTCCCAATGGACCAAAAGTGCCTCAGTAGTCGCATGCACCACTACAGCTTTTCACTGTCCTCAGCCTCCTATTGTATATGGATGGTACAGTTCCAGATATTGTGCATACCATAGAATAATAATAATAATGTCATAAAGTCACAGAGTCAAAAATTCCAAACCTGGAAACTTTTGGTTGCAGGTGACAAATCGCATGCATAGACTTCAATGAATGACATGTGCAACTGTAACTCTCTTGCAACAGGTCTGAAATTTTTACTTTGTCTACTAAATGTTGCAAATCCTTAATCACAGAAACCTCACAGCCATAAAATAATTGCACAACAGCACCTTGCAGCCAAATTGCAAACACTTTTTTGTTCCACCACTTGTATGTGACTCCCACTGGTGCCATGTAGCCTTAACCTAAGGAGGATGTTCAGAGAGTAAATCAAAAGAACACCAAGGGATGCCATTTTTGTGATAAATAAAACTTTAAAAAAATGATCTAACTGGTCACCCTTTACATTGTCTCATTTACTTCATATACTATCTATTTTACATTTAGTTATATCTGTGTTCCATTCTCTTTCAGATTTATAGAATTTTGCTTTCCATTTAATTTCAGCAATGATATAAAAGTAGGGGATAATAGTACAATTAAGCACTGTGCCGTAGATACTGGCAAAGAACAGAGCAACTGTTTGGATGTCTTTTGGTATTAAATTGAAGTACAATAGAAGCCATAAAAAGTTAAATGGAACAACAGATAAGATAAACACAATAATTGCTAAGATGATGAAAGCATAAAGTTCTGTAGAGACCTGTTTGAATTTCTTCTTTATATGGATGATCAGAATTAAACATGAAGTCACCATGATCGGTAAACAGACGATGATAGCTAAAGCAAATGTTATCAGCTGAATTGCTGTGCATTCTGAAGTCGGAGTCACAAAAGCATCTGGTGTGCACACAAAGTTTTCAGAGAGGCTGACCAAGCAGCCAACTAACCAAAGAATAACACACATGATTACAGACAAAGTCTTAGGGCGATGGCACTCATGCCACACAGGGAACGTGACGGAGATGCATCTTTCCAAGCTGATGGCTGTGAGGATGAATATTCCTGAATAGAATGTGCTGTCGTAAATTATTTCTATAAATATGTACAAGGAATCCTTCCCTGGAAAATCAGGATGTGCACTGTTTAATGTATGGATATTAAGACTTAGTACACCTACAGTAAATAGTAAGAAGATGAAGTAAGCCACTGCTAAATTGATGCTGTAAGTAGTAAATTTGTTCTTCTGGATCTTGAAGCACAGATACCACAGCACGATAGTGTTTCCCACCAAGCCTATCAAGCACAGAAGTAAAGCAATGGCAGCTGCAATTGTAAAATGTAAATAAGCAAATTGTGAGTGACCATCAATATCTTCAGCATTAAGGTCAGTTGTCCCTGTGGTGTTAAGTGCCATGTTTTTTTTGCTTTTTTTCAATATCAGTTATAGCCCTCTGTCATCTTCAAAACTCAATATCTTCTTATTCACCTAGTATGAAGAATAAAATACCATAAGTTGAAAACTAAAATATCGGAAACTCAAATAAAACAAGTGAGCATCCCACAAGACAGCAACAGAAAAGGATAATGTTGTAGAATTGACACTTGAACTTTTTTAATTGCTTCTGAAAGCAGACAGGTAAGTGACCCAGCAAAATCAGAAATTCCCACTTTGTGGAGGGTCACTTTAATAGGGTTCACATAATAAGTAATGTTGGGTGAGCATGCTCGGCCGAAAACCAGTTCTTGGCACATCGTGGTGTTTGGCCAAATACCCCCTGTGCTCGAGCGCGATGCTCAAGTTAGTGTATTTAAATATAATTTAGCCTCTATTTCTGAAAAGTTTCTGCCAGGATTCGAACTCACAACCTTATACATTACAGCCAAGAACCACTTCACTATACAGCTGCAAGGCCAGTTTAAAAAAAAAAATAAAAATAAAATATATATATATATATATATATATATGACTTCTGCTGTATAGGAATACTTCCTAGTAGTAAGTATTCCTATGCAGCAGAAGTCATATAATTATATATATATATATATATATATATATATATATATATATAAATATATATTATTATTATTTTTTTTTTTAACTGGCCATGCAACTGTATAGTGAAGTTGTTCTTGGCTGTAATGTATAAGGTTGTGAGTTCGAATCCTGCCAGAAACTTTTCAAAAATAGAGGCTAAATTAGATTTAAATACATTGACTTGAGCATCGTGCTCGAGCACATAGGGTATTTGGCCAAACACCACGATGTGCCAAGAACTGGTTTTCATACTTCTGATATATATGAATGCATAATATGTGGGAAACTACTACAGATATTTTTAGCCATAATATATTTACATATATTATATTATACATTCTAAATATATTATAATATTTGTGAATATATTATGACTAAAAATGTATATATATATACAAATGTTTCTGCTGGGATTTGAACTCCCAACCTTGTACATTAGACACAAGGACGTTAACAACTACACTATAGAGCTACATGTTAACCTGCACAGAACTATAAAATAAGTCTTCTGCTGAACAGGAACATCAGAAACTACCATGAGGTTTTTCTGACACTGTTTAGCATTCAGCTATATAATCCAAGCACTGACTCCAAATATGGATATAGCTATTTATGGAGTCAGGGCAGGGACTCCTAAGCCGAACTGGAGTCCCAACACCCTCACCTGTTCAGAGCAGGGGGTGCCTTGGGTTCTTCCATTGTGATTGGGTGCTCGGTAGAACAACCGAGCATCGCAAAGTGGTTGCAAAAAAGCACTTTGGTGCTCACCCAATACTAATAATAAGATATTAATGAGTACATTTTTTGATACTGTTTAATAGGAGCACTATTGTAGCAAGCAAATGCAACTTAAATGTCAATGGAGCTGTGTACTTTTTTACTTTTGTCGCCCAAGCTACACAGACCAGCTCATTGGCAAGGTGTAGGACCCTCGCCAATCAGCTAGTGGTGACCTATCCTAAGGATAGGCCATTACTTAAAAAACCCTGGAGAACACCTTTAAGTGGGGCTCAATCAGTGCATTGAGGTCTGTCTTATAACAGATCAGCCATAGCTCTGTGGCTTTCATTATAAACATAAGCCATGACACAGATATAAACGTAGCCTTAGTTCATACTGTCTTGGCAACTCCTATGCAAGAATAACATTGACACTGCAATAGTTTAGTGATGAAGAGACAAACAAAACATTGTGCATATTACAACATATTAAACATACACTATGTGTTTAGATGTGTCTGCCCACTGATATCTATATTAATAACATCTCTTATCTGTTATGCAGTGTTGAATATTGTAGCAGGATTCATTATTTCTCCCCAAAAAATATTGTAAATCAGTCACACATATGCCAAACAGGAACTGCTTTGTCATGTAATTGACCTATAGTAACCTACTGAATGAAGCCTGTGTTTGGTAGTATACTGTAAAAACAAATATTCTATATCAAAATCATGGCGTAAACAGAGACCAAGTAAGAAAAAGAAGTCATACTACTAAATAGAGCGATAATAAGAGATACAAACCAGAGTCTGCCTCCGTTGATTTGCTTAGAGGATACTGATTCTGTCCTAGGCTGCCTTAAATAGTCTGTAATGACAGTACTTGTGGTATAGCTTTGTATAACATGTAATTAACAAATCACATAATGATGTCAAGTTCCACATTTACACAACAATCTATGTCTTGTATTATCCCAGCAAGATATTAATAGTACAATATTTCGTAAACCATAATAATCTTCCTCAATTAAAATGTATAAATCTAAAAATATCTCTGCCACCTTCAAGGAAAGACTACTCATCTGTAGTTCCTATGTAAAGAAAGAGAAATAACCTAGTTTAAAAAAAAATTACTAAAAAGTTTACCTTATGTTAATGACAATACTACTATTTTTTTGTATTGAAAATTTTAAAAAATAGATATTCAATTATCACAAACAAAGCTTAGGAGAAGAAGTAAACCCCACCCTGTCTTATGCGGCTTTGGTCTAAGACAGATGCCAGAGACTAATGAATTTTGCTTTTTCAAATCAAAATGCCCTTCATAGTGGTATGGACTACTGTATGTTGATAATACCCAAGTCATGTCACTTGGGTAACCTGTACCTACCACCAATAACTTGCAGCTAATATACAAATGCAAGTAGAGATGAATAGAGAAGAGCGATCACCTGGAAGTTCGGGTTCGGGAAGTTCGGCCGAACTTCCCGAAAATGTTCGGGATGGGGAACCAAACTCGACCCGAACTTTATCCCGAACCCGAACCCCATTGAAGTCAATGGGGACCCGAACTTTTGGGCACTAAAAAGGCTGTAATATAGTCCAGGAAAGGGCTAGAGGGCTGCAAAAGGCAGCAAAATGTAGGTAAATGCCCTGCAAACAAATGTGGATAGGGAAATGAATTAAAATAAAATAAAATAAATAAAAATTAACCAATATCAATTGAAGAGAGGTCCCATAGCAGAGAATCATGCGTCATATCACCCACCACTGGAGAAGGCCACTTTCAGTTATTTCGGCCCAGCACCCAGACAGAGGAGAGAGGTCCCACAGCAACGAATAAGGCGTCATATCACCCAACACTGGAGAAGGCCACTTTCAGTTATTTCGGCCCAGCACCCAGGCGGAGAAGAGAGGTCCCACAGCAAGGAATCATGCGTCATTTCACCCACCACTGGAGAAGGCCACTTTCAGTTATTTCGGCCCCAGCACCCAGACAGAGGAGAGAGGTCCCACAGCAAGGAATCATGCGTCATATCACCCACCACTGGAGAAGGCCACTTTCAGTTATTTCGGCCCAGCACCCAGACAGAGGAGAGAGGTCCCACAGCAAGGAATCATGCGTCATTTCACCCACCACTAGAGAAGGCCACTTTCAGTTATTTTGGCCCCAGCACCCAGACAGAGGAGAGAGGTTCCACAGCAAGGAATAAGGCGTCATATCACCCAACACTGGAGAAGGCCACTTTCAGTTATTTCGGCCCAGCACCCAGACAGAGGAGAGAGGTCCCACAGCAAGGAATCATGCGTCATTTCACCCACCACTGGAGAAGGCCACTTTCAGTTATTTCGGCCCCAGCACCCAGACAGAGGAGATAGGTCCCACAGCAAGGAATCATGCGTCATATCACCCACCACTGGAGAAGGCTACTTTCAGTTATTTCGGCCCAGCACCCAGACAGAGGAGAGAGGTCCCATAGCAAGGAATCATGCGTCATATCACCCACCACTGGAAAAGGCCACTTTCAGTTATTTCGGCCCCAGCACCCAGACAGAGGAGAGAGGTCCCACAGCAAGGAATCATGCATCATATCACCCACCACTGGAAAAGGCCACTTTCAGTTATTTCGGCCCCAGCACCCAGACAGAGGAGAGAGGTCCCACAGCAAGAAATCATGCATCATATCACCCACCACTGGAGAAGACCACTTTCAGTTATTTCGGCCCGAGCACTCAGACAGAGGAGAGAGGTCCCACAGCCAGGAATCATGCGTCATTTCACCCACCACTAGAGAAGGCCACTTTCAGTTATTTTGGCCCCAGCACCCAGACAGCGGAGAGAGGTTCCACAACAAGGAATAAGGCGTCATATCACCCAACACTGGAGAAGGCCACTTTCAGTTATTTCGGCCCAGCACCCAGACGGAGAAGAGAGGTCCCACAGCAAGGAATCATGCGTCATTTCACCCACCACTGGAGAAAGCCACTTTCAGTTATTTCGGCCCCAGCACCCAGACAGAGGAGAGAGGTCCCACAGCAAGGAATCATGCGTCATATAACCCACCACTGGAGAAGGCCACTTTCAGTTATTTTGACCCAGCACCCAGACAGAGGAGAGAGGTCCCACAGCAAGGAATCATGCATCATATCACCCACCACTGAAGAAGGCCACTTTTAGTTATTTCGGCCCCAGCACCCAGACAAAGGAGAGAGGTCCCACAGCAAGGAATCATGCGTCATATCACCCACCGCTGGAGGCCACTTTCAGTTATTTCGGCCCAGCACCCAGACGGAGAAGAGAGGTCCCACAGCAAGGAATCATGCGTCATTTCACCCACCACTGGAGAAGGCCACTTTCAGTTATTTCGGCCCCAGCACCCAGACAGAGGAGAGAGGTCCCACAGCAAGAAATCATGCATCATATCACCCACCACTGGAGAAGACCAATTTCAGTTATTTCGGCCCGAGCACTCAGACAGAGGAGAGAGGTCCCACAGCCAGGAATCATGCGTCATTTCACCCACCACTAGAGAAGGCCACTTTCAGTTATTTTGGCCCCAGCACCCAGACAGCGGAGAGAGGTTCCACAGCAAGGAATAAGGCGTCATATCACCCAACACTGGAGAAGGCCACTTTCAGTTATTTCGGCCCAGCACCCAGACAGAGGAGAGAGGTCCCACAGCAAGGAATCATGCGTCATTTCACCCACCACTGGAGAAGGCCACTTTGAGTTATTTCGGCCCAGCACCCAGACAGAGGAGAGAGGTCCCACAGCAAGGAATCATGCATCATATCACCCACCACTGAAGAAGGCCACTTTTAGTTATTTCGGCCCCAGCACCCAGACAAAGGAGAGAGGTCCCACAGCAAGGAATCATGCGTCATATCACCCACCGCTGGAGGCCACTTTCAGTTATTTCGGCCCAGCACCCAGACGGAGAAGAGAGGTCCCACAGCAAGGAATCATGCGTCATTTCACCCACCACTGGAGAAGGCCACTTTCAGTTATTTCGGCCCCAGCACCCAGACAGAGGAGAGAGGTCCCACAGCAAGGAATCATGCGTCATATCACCCACCACTGGAGAAGGCCACTTTCAGTTATTTCGGCCCAGCACCCAGACAGAGAGAGGTC